>OX382257.1:16630954-17322013 GCA_947507595.1 Pyralis farinalis | reverse complement strand
ACGATCCCAAACTTATATACGGTATTAGCTGTACTCGACGACATCATTCGCGTGCATCCCGATATCTCGTGGGAATAACTTTTTCTTACTTTCTTTCTTTTTCTCGGCTTTTAATGGTCGTGTTATGAGTTTCAATAGCCTATATAACCTGGGAACTATATATAACAACTATATAAAACCTTGGAATTAGAATATAATATTAATACGTGAAGCAAAAACTTTGTACCCCTTTTTACTAAAATTACGCAAAGGAAGGAGTATGAAATTTGGCACAGTTAAAGTTTATATGAAGAAGAAGTACAGAAAGCTATTTTTTTTTATAATAAGGCGTGCAAAATACGTTAAATTAATAAATAATATTTTACACACACTACAATGCGTTTGACACATAAACACATGAATACCCAAATATATACCTACCTGCTCTTTTGTTTATAATTAAAGTCTGTTGTAAAACTGAAAAGAGATTAATGTTATTGACCTATAATATTATTAATCTATAATCTTACTGAATGTCAAAAATAATTATTATAATGTCATAGTCATAGTTTGCCTAGATATTTATACTTCATATATTAGTTATTCAAACTTAAAAATTCAATGAATTATGGTCGAATTTCGGCCACCATGCGACCACTAGATTATATAAGTCCGCCTGGTAGTTACAGAGATTAGCGCGTTCAAACAAACTCACAATCAAACTTTTCCGCTGTATATATTAGTACGAGTATAAGTAGATGACGATTTGTCTTCTTGAGTAGGTATATATTATTATTTGGCTTCCTTTGTGACTTTTACCGATTTCTCAATGAGTGACGATCCGAGGAGTTATTCATATGATGTCCATGGCTTTCTCTACGACAGCACTCGTCATCGGCAGATAATTCATACTCATACTCGTAGCATCACTATGGAACCACAATGATCACGCATTGTCCAGTTGCTGAACAGATTTCTTCTAAGAACCGTCAGGTTGTGTTGTAAATTCACTGCTGAGACTTCCCAAGAGAGGTAAAGTTCTTCAATAAGGAAGTGATGAAGTTTTGAAGGTTGTTAGGGACTCGGTAGTGCACGAATGATGACCCTGATGTAGTAACTGTCTATAGGCTGTGCTAACTGCTTACCATCACACGAGTCGTACGCATATTTTCCACCTTAGTGGTGGTAAAGGAAATTATATGATGCAGTGAAACGATCTCAAAATACACCCCCGCCGCGCGCGATGGTGACAGTCCTCACTTAACGTAACGAATTCTTTGATTCTTTAACTATCAAGTAGTGTCATTAAATTTTGGATGTAAATGATAGATGTTTAGCAACAATACCAACTGTATCCCCTACGAATAAATAATAGTATCACAGGAACAGTACATAACAAAATTGAACCCCATAAATGGAAACGATTAAAATATAACGCGATTTACAGATGTCAGCATCGCGTGAATTCATACGATCAATTCACGAACAATGTTATGAAATGGAAATGTTAATTGCTTTACTTCACTTTATAAGTTAATTACACGTGACCTTCATCTATTTTACATAGTGACCATTATTTTTATATAAGTACAATATTTCAATGATCGCCTTTATGTGCTAAGGTCTTCACGAGCTCGGTGGCGGAGTTGTTACCAATGCACCAAGGCTTCGATACCCACACATGACAAACATTTGTTTGCATGGACATCATATTTGTTTGCCTTAGTCTGTATGTTTTCAGGAAGGTAGGACGCGTCAAAGCAGCACGACTGAGGGAAGTAACTCCACATCACAGAAAACAGCAGCCAAACAACTCCGTACAAGGTTGTTGGGTACCTGCGAGTGAATGAGGTTACCAGTAATCTCCTAAAGAGTTGTTGAGTTATTAACAATGGCCACGCGCGAGTGACACTGCATGTATAGTAAGTGTATAAACACTTATATACCTTAGCCAATGAAGGCTACTGAAAGAAATGAACACCTTTTAACATCAGGTGAACTGCTTGCATGCCTGCCGACGTTGTTTAAAAAAACTGGTTACTTAATTTGATTCTAATTTCTACCGTTGCATGGGAAAATGTTAATGATCAGGATTGTTCAAATAATTGGAATGGTGAAAAGTCTTTGATCAACAATAATCAAGTGTTTGTTGTTGATCCGATGGCGACGTGTATTCACGTAGGTATTGTATTTCATTCGTCGTCATTTATTTACGTTTTTTTCGGAGTATATTTCACCATCAATCAATCAAATTGTTTATTTGCATGAATATAGGTCAAGCAGTTGGATAATACAATACGTAATACATATATAATATATAAAATATATACATATTGCTCAACGAATTAACGCAGTATGACGCGCTGGATTTGTGTGGTTGTTCGCCTGCCGAGTTCCGTAGGGTGGCAACCGAATTTATAGAATGTATGAAAATTAATTGAATTGTTTTTATTATCATGATTATGTTTTCAATTGTAATTAAATATTAATAACATATTGTAATAATTGGTCTCTGACAGGCGAATTGGTTAGTACTGTAATGCTTGTTAAAGATAAGTTATCAAAATAAATAAATAAATAAATAAATAAATAAATAAATAATTTGATAACATGGTCAAAATGATTAAACATTACAATTGTATATACATATCTCAAACTAAAATGTTAACATGACTTATTAATTTAAAATGTCATTCGATTTCCGTCTCACTTTGTTATCGTTGATTGATCACTCAAATGATTTAATTTCAAACTAGTCATTGCGTTTAAATGTTTGTCAACAAATAGTCGTTGTATAATTTGTTTTGCCAATTAGAATCTTTAACTATTCTTTTAAAGGTGAATAATTAAATATATATAATAGAATAATTTTTTTCAGGATGAAACCTTTTCTGATACCTTTTGTTATTCATTTGGATTTTTAGTAAATATTTTGATTTTTATTTTAGGGAAACACAAATTACAAAATAATTTAAAAGTGACATTGAAACTATTAAAAGCTTTGTTAGGGTCAGTGATATTATAAATGTGTTTAAAAGTAAGAGCGCTCATGCATTCATAGATTTTTTTCATATTTCTTTTTATATTTTTTTCATATTAGGCTGAAATCACGTTTTTCTACGAGCCAGTGTGTTTCCAAGCCACAGGGTTAAGCAACGTCACTGGGTATTTAAGGCGACACATCGAAAAATTAGACCAACTTTCATCGAATAGTATAGGCTAATGACTAAACTGACGGATCTAAGATTTTAATATAAATAACTTCATTTCTTTATCTTGAATTTGCTTGCTCAAATACACGATTGTGTAAAATTGATTCGATAATAATTACTTTCGAAAACACCTCCTGAAATTCATTATTTTTGAAATTACAACGAAGTTGTTCTGTTTATACGCTTCAAAATTACTTAAATCTATTAATAATATCTATGTTTATAATATGGTTGCTGCATATTTTGATAAGTGAAACATGAAATTTTTTAAAAATATTTTAAGTTTCTGACAATTTCTAAGCGATCACATTCGTCTTGGGTGCTACGTGTTTTCGACCTTATTGTGCGGTAATGAGGATTATAAACGCGTTGACTAACTACATCCAGCCAGTCCGGCTGCAGCCCGCTTCGAGGTGAGACCTATGTCGACTGTCTGCTCGAGCTCGCTCCATTTACATCGCGACACCGAAGTTTTTATAATTAATAGTTGTAAATATTCAATATTATAGTATTTAGCGTAAGTGTATTATTATTAGATATAAGTAGTAAATAATATTATAGGTTTATATATATTTATTATACTGTTGTAATAATGGGGAACAGTAAAAAGAAAATATATAGAATAAAAATACAAAGAAATTGTTCGTAGAATGGCGGAGGCGAACAAGACAAGGTATTTTTTTTTTAATTATTATATTCATTAAACATATTATAATAACATTGTGTAGACATATTTCTAGTTTTTAGAACAGTTCCTAGGTATGGTTGGCCCAAGCTATTTAATTCCTCTTCAAACTTTTTTTTAATTTTGCTTACTTAATAACTCTATATAAAACTGCATTAATTAAATAAGAGTTATTTTTTGCAGGAATAAACAGTAACATTTGATAATTGGTATACATTATCCACAGGCTGACCGCGTACCTATATAGGACGTCAAACTCCTATTATGTCCATTATAATCTGACCGAACTCCGACTTAGAAGTTGTACGTCGGTGGAGGTCAGGTTACGTTGGAAATTTATACCAATAAGGTTCGCGCTCTCAGCACATAGCAACCAGTGGAGACTCTTTATTTCTTTGTATAAAATAAAAACTTATAAAATAGAATATTTTTGCTGTTTTGTTTTTTAGGAGAAACTTACTAAATAAACATATTCCACTAGAAGAATCACTACTCGATTTATATGCTACTTTAACGTAAGTGTCATACGGGACGACAAACTCATAGTAACCATTATAAGCTCACGAACTCCGACTTAGACATTGTACGTAGGTGAAGGTTAGTTTACGTTGGAAATTTATCCAATCAGAAGATAGAAAACCAGTGGAGGTTTTTTTTTTTTTTTTTTGTATTAAAATAATTACTAGTAAAATAGTATACTTTGATAGTTTTTAAAAAAACTCGGTATGTTTCATGTTAAAGAAGCGAGCGAGGTGTGTAAGTACCGAGTCATGTGGCGCTCACGAGGGATTTAGCGTGAAGATATAGATAGATAGTATACTTATACCCATGGTACTCGTGAAAACAAATAATATTTACTATGAACCAACACTGAAAACACAAAAAAATCATCTATTCTATACATTGTGGTTAGTATTGAACTATTGTACGGATTAGATTTATTTTGCAACATCAGAGATGGTCCTGGTTCATTCTTCTTGAGAGTTTAATAAATAACAAGGAAACGTACAACAATACAAAACACAGAGTATACATAAGTAAAATACAATAAATGTCATTATACTGAAGTTAAAGTTATGAAACAGCAAGAAAATCATTTGTCACATGTTTTTTTTAAATATGAATAGATTATAAAATCTATTTGTATATATGTATATTAGGGTGTCCCTTATTTTTCAAAGTTTTTATTTTCTAACGCATATGTCTTAGTTTTGTTCATTTGCTTTTAAAACACTCGGAAATTAATTTTTAACTTATTTGGATTACGATAATCCGTGCCGAATTACATCGAAACATGTTCATACAAGTTGCGCGGCAGTGCCGCACGTACTCGCGGTATTCATTTGTTCAAATTCAAAGTCAAAATCTTTTTATTCCGTAAAAATGGCTACATTTGTTTGGAATCGTCACAATTTTTTTCCCTACCGTGCAGTTTATGACTAGGTGAGCACTGATAAAAATACTGCCAAAAAACTCAGGCATCCCTCTTTTGGTATCCAAACAAATTTACATATTTTGTTAATTACATTATAATTGGATCGACTCACTCCCAGGCATTTTTATCATTAATATAGTCAGATACTTTATAATATGCCCTGCTACACAATTTGGCTTTAATAGTAGTTTTAAATTTGTTTATTGACAAATCTCTTAATTGCTGGGAAGTTTGTTATAGAACCGTATACATTGCCCCATAAAATAATTACTTGTTTTGTGGAGACGGCTTGCATATAACACAAGATTATGCTTATATCTAGTATTTATGCTATGAGTATCACTCTTTTTACAAAATGAGTCTATGTTTTTATGGACATACAAAAGATTTTCATAGATATATTGCGATGCGACTGTTAAAATATTTATTTCTTTGAATTTTTCTCTAAGGCTCTCCCGGGGACCAAGTTTGTAGATAGCCCTTATGGCTCTCTTTTGCAATAAAAAGATGGTGTTAATATTCGCGGAGTTACCCCAAAGAAGAATTCCATATGACATAATACTATGAAAGTAGCTGAAATAAACTATTCTAGCCGTATCAATATCAGTGAGCCGTCTAATAGTTTTCACTGCATAAGCTGCAGAACTTAGTTTTCCTGATAATTTTTCAATTTGTGGGCCCCTTTGTAGTCTGGAGTCAATTGTTATACCCAAGAACACAGTTGTCTCCACAGAGGCTAAATTAGTTCCATTAACATGTACATTGGTAGCCACCTGCCTTACATTAGGTGTTGAGAACTTAATTACTTTAGTCTTTTTATCATTTAAAAGCAGATTATTAACACTAAACCAATGAATAACTTTAGAGACAGCATCGTTAACTTCGTCATAATTACCTAACCGTCTATTAATTTTGAATGTCAGTTATTCTCGTGATTAATACGTAATGTTTTAACTTTTATAAGATGGCAGTGGAATTGAGAAGCAATAAATCAAGTATTTTCTTAGTTGGAGACGTAAATTATCAAATAATAGGCGCAAAATTACCGTCTAACCGTCAAGTTCTTCCTGTACTTTTTTATAAAATTCGCGAAGTTAAATTGACTGTTAGTGAAAGCGCATACCTAGTCATTCGAGAGTGTATTATATTTAGGGAAAAAGCTAGGATCCCTACCAGAGCTATACCTAACTGTGTAAAATAACTTGTGAATCTTCACCAGGAGGGAGTTGCAAAAAAATTCCAATTTTCTATTTCAATTTCAATCTAATTCAATCTGATAATTTTATTTCTCTTATTTATTCGAAATAAAAAAATCCTGTGTTTACTCGGCGCTATCAGCCATTATGACACTCGAACATCTATAACTTCAAGCCAAATCCCTTGCGGGGTAGGCAGAGAGATCCGAGCGCCACGTGACTCGATCCTTACATATCTCACTCGCTTCTTTAACATTCATTGCTCTTCTCATGCACGCACGCCGGTTTCTAGGGCTCCTGACATCACCTTCTGATAGAACATGACCAATTTGGTCATGGTAGGTAAGTCTTGGCCTTCCCCGGCTCCTACATCCTTCCACTTTTGCATTGTATATCTGCTTCGTCATTCTTTCATCTTGCATTCTTTCTACATGCCCGAACCATCGGAGCATGCCTCTTCTTATTTTAACACCGACGCTCTCTTTCAGACCAACTCTATTTCTAACATCATCATTACGAATACGGTCTACAAGCCTTACGCCACAAATTTTGCGCAGCGCTCGCATTTCAACCACGTTTATTCTACTTTCATGCTCTTTCTGCCATACCCAACTCTCGCTTCCATAAGTTAGCGTTGGGACCAACACTGCATTGTGTATAGCGAGTTGTGCCTTCTGGCTCAGGATTTTACTGCCAAGAAGTTTTCCCAACGCTCCATTCACACTATTCCCAGCACTCACTCGTCTTTCCACATCTGCGGTGTACCTTCCATCCCTGCTGAAAGCGCATCCAAGATATACAAACTCATCCACTTGTTCCAACACTTCATCATCAATCGTAATCCTTACATTAGTTCTGGATTCTTCTCTTTCAAATACCATTATCTTTGTTTTCTTCGCATTCAGTAGTAAGCCTTTCTCCATACAGTCGTCTTTCATCGCTGTGACCAGTGTTTGCAGTTTAGATGGTGTATCTGCTAACTAAACATATGTGTCCGAATCAACAAATGGCCCGCTTTACCCTCTCGATAAACAATGTTGTATTATGTAGCTGGTGTTTCATTCTTCTTAAGGGGGATACATGCCGTCCAGTGGCGCCTCAAGGAATAAAATATCGTATCTTAGCGTGGAAGATAAACATTATAAAGTCATGTGTTGCGTGTGTTACAAATACAATAACGTACTTTTACGTCATTAAACCAACAATTGAAATGTTTTGCTTTCGTTGTTATAGGCATAATTGCCAAAAAACGGCCTCTTTTAGCACTTTTGCTTATAACAACGATAGTGGAATATTTTGAGTGTTGGTTTAATGACGTAAAAATACTTTACTATCTTCGTAATAAATGCAACATAAGATTTCATAATGTTTATCTTCTATGCTATAATATTATGTTTTTTTATTCAATGAGGGCGCCACTGGACGAGACCTAAGTAAGAACAACATAGATACCAAGACATGTTAACTTGTAGAGATATAAACATAAAACGATGTCATTGATTTCTCTTTCAATAAACTTTTAAAAGTGAATACGTTTCTGTAGTTTTTTATTACTATTATTACTATTGTTTTCCGTCTAGCTTAAATAAATATGTTTGGTTCAGTATGTATAAAGCTAAATAATAATTAAATCAATAATTTTTATTAAATATTGATATTATAAATTTTATTTATTTAGCTTTATACATACTGAACCAAACATATTTATTTAAGCTAGACGGAAAACAATAGTAATAATAGTAATAAAAAACTACAGAAACGTATTCACTTTTAAAAGTTTATTGAAAGAGAAATCAATGACATCGTTTTATGTTTATATCTCTACAAGTTAACATGTCTCGGTATCTATGTTGTTCTTACTTAGGTCTCGTTCAGTGGCGCCCTCATTGAATAAAAAATCATATCATAGCATAGAAGATAAACATTATGAAATCCTATGTTGCATTTATTACGAAGATAGTAAAGTATTTTTACGTTATTAAACCAACACTCAAAATATTCCACTATCGTTGTTATAAGCAAAAGTGCTAAAAGAGGCCGTTTTTGGCAATTATGCCTATAACAACGAAAGCAAAACATTTCAATTGTTGGTTTAATGACGTAAAAGTACGTTATTGTATTTGTAACACACGCAACACAGGACTTTATAATGTTTATCTTCCACGCTATGATACGATATTTTATTCCTTGAGTCGCCACTGGATGGCATGTATCCCCCTTAAGAAGAATGAAACACCAGCTATATAATACAACATTGTTTATCGAGAGGCTAAAGCGGGACATTTGTTGATTCGGGCACATATGTTCGAGTGTCATAATGGCTGATAGCGCCGAGTAAACACAGGATTTTTTTATTTCGAATAAATAAGAGAAATAAAATTATCAGATTGAATTAGAAAAAGTATTCCCGCTATTACTACTAGTTTTCATATAATTTTCGCAACACATTAACATAATGTGATCTCCAGGATTTTTTTTCTTTACAAAGAAGTTAAGGGCTATAACTTATAACACACACTTTAGCACCTCTACGTTATACCTTTAATGCTATTTTTTTAGAGCACGAAGAGTAAACATTTTATTACAAGCTTTTAGCAACTTTTAGTGCATAAAATGGTATACGGCATCTACACAACTTTCACGCGTCATACCTAACATCGACGAATATATCATTCAGGTATCTACTGAAAGATTGCGTACCTAAATGATAAAGAAATTGTATATTTTGATCATTAAATGTAAATTTAACCTTTACCAAAAATTTATCAAGCACTTGGAATCCAATCAGCGAAATGTGAAAAAAACACAACCAATATTTTAGGGTATCCTTCGAAAGAATAAATTATAATGATTAATTTCATCTAATGATATAGATTTATAAATTTATGGAAAATATTTAGATTTAACATTCAATTATCACTAAGATTTTAAAAATTGCTGTTTTTGACCCTAACCGTTATGTAGCTAAATAAATTGATAAAATTATAATTTATAAAATTAATTTTTATTCCTTGAGCCTCTTTAATAAGCACAAATCTTGATTTGGTGCCTTCACCACCAGACTACATTCAAGCTACACACATCAAAAGTGTCTAGGGATCAACATATATTTTTGCAATAACTTTTCTCCTGATTGATATTAATTAAAATTTTCTTTAAGGATTCATCAAATAAAGTGTTTTCGTTTGTCTACAGTAACGATAAACCAAGTCACCTTTGCATTAATAAAGAAATTTGCCATTTTCATAATAAAGGGATTTTTGACATTTGAACCACTAACATTAAAGTCCGAAAAAAAGACTGAAATAACAGTTTTCTTTAAAATTTTATTGGGTAACTTAAACAATTAATAATCCGTGTTTCTACCGCGAACACTAACAACACAAGAACATCGGTTTGGCATACTCAAAATGAGTTCATCCAAATCACGCTGTGGAATGGCCGCCCATGTTCGTTGCAACAACAAAAAAAGGTCTTCTTGCGACTGGATACCCTCCATATTCGGCAGAGCTCTTCTCTGTAGCATATCCCATGCATGCTCAATCGGGTTCAAGTCTGGCGACTGAGCAGGCCAGGGCATGACTGAGAGTCTGTCTTACAACTCTTGCGGTGTGCGGTTGTGCATTATCATGCATTAACTGAAATAAGGGACCGATTTGCACTTGTAGAGGAACGATGACGTCTGATACAATCGTCTCAGCATAAATTTGAGCGTTGAGGTTGCCTCTGATCCAAATCAACTCAGTTCTTCCGTCGATCCAAATACCCGCCCATACCATGATGGTTCCACCACTATAAGGATGGACTTCCTGGCAGGATTTTAATCGCTGTTGGCGTCCAGGGGTTCTCCAGTGTCGTATACGTCTTGTATCCGGTCTCATACCAAAACGAGACTCATCAGAAAAGCACACGAAACGCCATTGTTCTTCTGCCCAATTTCTGTGTTCAAGAGCCCATTGATATCGAATCCTACGATTGTGCATTGCTATAGGTGGTACCCTTAGCGGTCTTCGGGAATGAAGGTTCACTTCATGCAAGCGGTTTCTGACTGTTTGGTCGCTAATTAAGTTCCCTGAAGAGTGATGAAGCGTCACGGCTAACATCATGGCGGTTATTGTTGGAGCTCTTCGAGTTGTGATTTGAATGTATCGGTCTTGTCTCCGTGTGGTGCAGCGATACCGTCCTCCATGGCGCTCAGCCACGGTACCAGTGCTTCGGTAACGTGTCCAAAGACCTTTCTTTGTTGTTGCAACGAACATGGGCGGCCATTCCACAGCGTGATTTGGATGAACTCATTTTGAGTATGCCAAACCGATGTTCTTGTGTTATTAGTGTTCGCGGTAGAAACACGGATTATTAATTGTTTAAGTTACCCAATAAAATTTTAAAGAAAACTGTTATTTCAGTCTTTTTTTCGAACTTTAATGTTAGTGGTTCAAATGTCAAAAATCCCTTTATTATGAAAATGGCAAATTTCTTTATTAATGCAAAGGTGACTTAGTTTATCGTTACTGTAGACAAATGAAAACACTTTATTTGATGAATCCTTAAAGAAAATTTTAATTAATATCAATCAGGAGAAAAGTTATTGCAAAAATATATGTTGATCCCTAGACACTTTTGATGTGTGTATTTCACGTAATATATATAACCGCTATGAATAAACAAACGTCTAGAAGTACTCGTTTATCCTTGGTGCTAATTTTGGATTCGGATTGCAACAAACATATTTTGAAAGAGTAAATAGCTCTAGCCATCCACCTTGCTTGATGCATCGCCAGGATCCAGGAGGTCTGATTTTAATTTTTTTCTCATTATCTCCTCCTAGGAATATAATGGATAGTTCAATTACTTCCCGATAATCGTCACGTACAATGTTTTTTTGTAATTCTTGATTATAAAATATCAACAATTCTTTTATTATTGTATTGCCAAAATGTTGTGTGACAATATCGGTGTACGATTGAATAGCAGCAGGATTAATAGTTTTCCAGTCGTCTCTAAATTTTTTGAACATTGGGATATCAGGGCTGCCATGCAATTCTCTAAGCGACTCGTAATGGCTGTGTGCGTCGCTGTGATCACAGATGTCACAGCTTTGACATCGTCTACTGCGATCACGGCTAAATTATTTGGTATTCTATGAGGCTGTAAGCGTACGCGAGGCTGTTTGCCTTGTAGAATTCCAATTCCAAACGCAGCCTTGCGGCGCTAGTGTCGCACTACAATAAAAAGCGACACCAAAGAATTGCAATTTTGTGTTCAAGGCTGTGACAGCCGATGTTTCCGAGGATGAAAGGACGTTTGCTCTTACAGAATTGCATGGCTGCTTGTGACTTGGTGGATTTTTGATTCGATTTGACACAGCTTTACCTTGATCCTGGCCGGAAGAGCTCTCTAGTTTGGGTGCAGCCAGAAGTTGTTCATTTTCTCTAAATGAAATTAAAATTGGCAGGCGTTCTTCTTTAGGGCTTCTCACGTCCAGACCAGGTAACAATTTCCCATTCCAGTAAACGGTCACCATTTTAGACATATTATTTTGAAAATCTGATTTTATAGATTCCGCTCTATCTTTTCTACTCTGAGTGCTAATGCGTTGATAGACGATTTGTTTATCGGTAAATCATCACAGCTAAAATCTAGTGCTTCTACTACAGCCCGGTGTATATAGACAAAATCCCTTATGCTTAATTGAGATCTATCTAAATCTGCAACTAACATAGGCGTGATAAAGTCTTCCTTCCTCGTAACACATTTGGTCATGTCTTTTTTTCTCTTCTTTTAATTTTCTCTGTTTGGTCCTTTCTTCTTTTTCGGCTAACTTTTTTTTGTGCGCCTGCTAAACATCCTGAATTATTTATATAAATATTTTGTCTTCTTCTATTGTAATCCGTTCTAAAGTATCAGCGTGTGCTATATCGAATAAACTATCTAAATTATTTTGAAAGTCCTCACGGCGCTTGTAAACATCTTGTATTTTTTTGGAAATTTTTTGCAACTCCCTCCTGGTGAAGATTCACAAGTTATTTTACACAGTTAGGTATATCTCTGGTAGGGATCCTAGCTTTTTCCCTAAATATAATACACTCTCGAATGACTAGGTATGCGCTTTCACTAACAGTCAATTTAACTTCGCGAATTTTATAAAAAAGTACAGGAAGAACATGACGGTTAGACTGTAATTTTGCGACTATTATTTGATAATTTACGTCTCCAACTAAGAAAATACTTGATTTATTGCTTCTCAATTCCAGTGCCATCTTATAAAAGTTAAAACATTACGTATTAATCACGAGAATAACTGACATTCAAAATTAATAGACGGTTAGGTAATTATGACGAAGTTAACGATGCTCTCACTAAAGTTATTCTTTGGTTTAGTGTTAATAATCTGCTTTTAAATGATAAAAAGACTAAAGTAATTAAGTTCTCAACACCTAATGTAAGACAGGTGGCTACCAATGTACATGTTAATGGAACTAATTTAGCCTCTGTGGAGACAACTGTGTTCTTGGGTATAACAATTGACTCCAGACTACAAAGACTCCAGTCTCCACTCCAGAAAACAAATTGAAAAATTATCAGGAAAACTAAGTTCTGCAGCTTATGCAGTGAAAACTATTAGACGGCTCACTGATATTGATACGGCTAGAATAGTTTATTTCAGCTACTTTCATAGTATTATGTCATATGGAATTCTTCTTTGGGGTAACTCCGCGGATATTAACACCATCTTTTTATTGCAAAAGAGAGCCATAAGAGCTATCTACAAACTTGGTCCCCGGGAGAGCCTTAGAGAAAAATTCAAAGAAATAAATATTTTAACAGTCGCATCGCAATATATCTATGAAAATCTTTTGTATGTCCATAAAAACATAGACTCATTTTGTAAAAAGAGTGATACTCATAGCATAAATACTAGATATAAGCATAATCTTGTGTTATATGCAAGCCGTCTCCACAAAACAAGTAATTATTTTATGGGGCAATGTATACGGTTCTATAACAAACTTCCCAGCAATTAAGAGATTTGTCAATAAACAAATTTAAAACTACTATTAAAGCCAAATTGTGTAGCAGGGCATATTATAAAGTATCTGACTATATTAATGATAAAAATGCCTGGGAGTGAGTCGATCCAATTATAATGTAATTAACAAAATATGTAAATTTGTTTGGATACCAAAAGAGGGATGCCTGAGTTTTTTGGCAGTATTTTTATCAGTGCTCACCTAGTCATAAACTGCACGGTAGGGAAAAAAATTGTGACGATTCCAAACAAATGTAGCCATTTTTACGGAATAAAAAGATTTTGACTTTGAATTTGAACAAATGAATACCGCGAGTACGTTGCGTTATGCGTTATAAAATGCGTATGCTTTAGAAAATAAAAACTTTGAAAAATAAGGGACACCCTAATATACATATATACAAATAGATTTTATAATCTATTCATATTTAAAAAAAACATGTGACAAATGATTTTCTTGCTGTTTCATAACTTTAACTTCAGTATAATGACATTTATTGTATTTTACTTATGTATACTCTGTGTTTTGTATTGTTGTACGTTTCCTTGTTATTTATTAAACTCTCAAGAAGAAAGAACCAGGACCATCTCTGATGTTGCAAAATAAATCTAATCCGTACAATAGTTCAATACTAACCACAATGTATAGAATAGATGATTTTTTTGTGTTTTCAGTGTTGGTTCATAGTAAATATTATTTGTTTTCACGAGTAGCATGGGTATAAGTATACTATCTATCTATATCTTCACGCTAAATCCCTCGCGGGGTAGGCAGAGAGAACTGAGCGCCACATGAATCGGTACTTACACACCTCGCTCGCTTCTTTAACATGAAACATACCGAGTTTTTTAAAAAACTATCAAAATATACTATTTTACTAGTAATTATTTTAATACAAAAAAAAAAAAAAAAAAACCTCCACTGGTTTTCTATCTTCTGATTGGATAAATTTCCAACGTAAACTAACCTTCACCTACGTACAATGTCTAAGTCGGAGTTCGGTGAGCTTATAATGGTTACTATGAGTTTGTCGTCCCGTATGACACTTACGTTAAAGTAGCATATAAATCGAGTAGTGATTCTTCTAGTGGAATATGTTTATTTAGTAAGTTTCTCCTAAAAAACAAAACAGCAAAAATATTCTATTTTATAAGTTTTTATTTTAATACAAAGAAATAAAGAGTCTCCACTGGTTGCTATGTGCTGAGAGCGCGAACCTTATTGGTATAAATTTCCAACGTAACCTGACCTCCACCGACGTACAACTTCTAAGTCGGAGTTCGGTCAGATTATAATGGACATAATAGGAGTTTGACGTCCTATATAGGTACGCGGTCAGCCTGTGGATAATGTATACCAATTATCAAATGTTACTGTTTATTCCTGCAAAAAATAACTCTTATTTAATGCAGTTTTATATAGAGTTATTAAGTAAGCAAAATTAAAAAAAAGTTTGAAGAGGAATTAAATAGCTTGGGCCAACCATACCTAGGAACTGTTCTAAAAACTAGAAATATGTCTACACAATGTTATTATAATATGTTTAATGAATATAATAATTAAAAAAAATAAATACCTTGGCTTGTTCGCCTCCGCCATTCTACGAACATTTTCTTTGTATTTTTATTCTATATATTTTCTTTTTAGTGTTCCCCATTATTACAACAGTATAATAAATATATATAAACCTATAATAATATTTACTACTTATATCTAATAATAATACACTTACGCTAAATACTATAATATTGAATATTTACAACTATTAATTATAAAAACTTCGGTGTCGCGATGTTAATGGAGCGAGCTCGAGCAGACAGTCGACATAGGTTTTACCTCGAAGCGGGCTGCAGCCGGACTGGCTGGATGTAGTTAGTCAACGCGTTTATAATCCTCATTACCGCACAATAAGGTCGAAAACACGTAGCACCCAAGACGAATGTGATCGCTTAGAAATTGTCAGAAACTTAAAATATTTTAAAAAAATTTCATGTTTCACTTATCAAAATATGCAGCAACCATATTATAAACATAGATATTACTAATAGATTTAAGTAATTTTGAAGCGTATAAACAGAACAACTTCGTTGTAATTTCAAAAATAATGAATTTCAGGAGGTGTTTTCGAAAGTAATTATTATCGAATCAATTTTACACAATCGCGTATTTGAGCAAGCAAATTCAAGATAAAGAAATGAAGTTATTTATATTAAAATCTTAGATCCGTCAGTTTAGTCATTAGCCTATACTATTCGATGAAAGTTGGTCTAATTTTTCGATGTGTCGCCTTTTGCGCTGTGTGATCAGATAAAGCCAATTATAAAACTACTCTTCGCGCCTCTTATGTTATGTAGGTATGTCTTATGGCATGTACCACTATTTCGTCGCGTTGATTCTTTAATTTGTAATTTGCGTTTAGCTAACAGTAATTGTTCAAAATCATCAGACAGACGCACGAATGTAGGTTTGTTTTTAAGCCTGTCAACATTAAAATCTCCACAAATTATAAATTTTCGTTTACTGTAACTGTATTTTTCGATGAAAGAATGTTTCACGTGATCTTCGATCAGTTTTTGGAGGGTATGTATGCATATCTTCACGCCAGGTCCCTTGAGGGTAGGCAGAGAGAACCGAGCGCCATATGACGTGATCCTTACATACTTCACTCGCTTCTCTAACATTCATAGCTCTTTTCATGCACGCTCGCCGGTTCTGGGGCTTCTGACATAGTTTTTGGAGGACTACACGTAAAATGTTAATGTTATGATCAAATAATTCAACTATATTCTGCTATTTGTTTTTTATTAAGATGCACGAATCTCCATGTCAATGTTTAAAACGGGACGGCAAGACATAAAATATTGCACATTTTGTAGGTTCAGCTACCACGAAATGATTTGAATATGCAAGTTTGATTTCGCTCTCGGTACAAAGTACAAGGTTCCGATTCGACGTTCGAGCACGATTCGAGCCTTTTATAGACTTTGGCCAAAATCCCGCCATTTCTCTAACTACTATAAATATCTCTCCAGTTGGTATGTTGAGCGTCGTGGGCGTTAACTTAGATTGTATCATTCCAACGACGCCGTGAGCATCCAGCCGGCTTACCCAGGTAGGTTTTTTCTTTACAATTACACTATGCATGCAATACCCCTGCCATTCTTCCAACGTGAAGGCCAGTGGAATCGGCGCTTACATCTCCCCAATCACGTATGATATTCACTGAAAATTAGAGAAAAAAAAAATAGAAAACAGAAACAAATTCACGTGAATTTGTTTCGGATTAGATTTTTACTTGACTATCAAGTAACATAAATTATTATAATATATTAAATAAAATATATTATTAAATTAAATAGAGTAGATCAAAAATCAGACAGGTTATTTGATTTAGATATTAATGATTTAGGTATGTAATGTTGTTTGTTTTCTTTTAATAACCTAATTATATGTAATAAAATCACTTTAAAAGTAACTAAATGGGAAACAATTATTGTTTCATATTTAGTTACTTTTAAAAGTGTTGTACATATTGTACATTAAAATAATAATATTTTAGTATGTCACATAATACAAGTTTATATATATATGTATATCAGACCGTAGACAGGTTCGAGAAATATTGTTTTTATCCTACTTAACTCAAAGAAGGCTAATATTTTTGAAGGTTTTTTACGAGCTCTGTGCCTCAGTCGTGAATGACGCGACTTTGACACCAACGCTCGTGGATTCGATTCCCACACAAGACAAACATTTGTGTGTATGAACACGTCTGTTATTCTTGGTTTAGATGTTTTAAGAGAGGTAGAGCGCATCAAAGCAGCCCGTCTGGGAAAGTACCTCCACCTCAGAAAAAACTGCAGCCAAATAACAACTCCCTAGAGGGTTGTTGTGTTCCTGCGTGTGAGTGAGGTCACCAGTAAGCTCCTAAGGCGTTATATATGTATAAGCAGTAGAGTAGACATCGCGCGAGTGGTACTTAATTTATTACAAGCGTTAATAGACTACGGCAACTGCTTTACAGCAGGTGGTATGCTTGAATGACTCCCGACGTTGTATAAAAAAAGCCGATTACACATTAGTGTCCGTTCTTTTTTTTCCTAAACAACTAGAACAATTTTGAAGTGTGAGGTGTTCTTATATTTGTACTTATCTACGATGCATCTTAACCATGGGCTTAGTCTTTCAAAACGACGTATTTACCCGCCAGCCACTCTCTCTCTCTGCAAGCTTTTGTGCGAGAGTTTTAAGTTCACATATCATCTATATTGTACAAATATTGTAAATCGAGCGTAACGAATAATAAATTCTAAATAAAGGCTTCGTCTCTATTTTTTTTTTAATAACACTGAATAAAGGTTGTCTATAGCCGCTAAAGAAAATAATCGGTTGACAAACACAGGAAAAAGGGTATTGAACTGTTTTGTCTTTACCCGTTTATATATAGATGTATGTACATTCAACTACATCTACATATAAACGGGTAAACATATGCCTTATACTAGTCCTTATACTAAGCATTATTATTGTGTAACTAATAATATACATCATATTATTAGTTACACATTGTTCGTATATTATGTTTAGGCTTGTAGTCGTGTATATCTTGTAAGTAATTTAGACACTTTACTATAAGAATGTTTCACATTTGCAGTCGTACTAATGCTGTTTTGTTTGCCGCATAGGTGGAGGTAAATCATTCCATATTTTGGCAGCGTTAATCTTGAACTATACTACTAGTAAGTTTTGCATGACAGGACGTAGGGTTCTTCAGTGTTCCCTCTGAACTCTGAATTTTTTTCGTACCGATAATATGGACTTTTATTCTAGATCACTTTCTGAAGTAAACTGTAAGTTGCAATTCTCTTCCAGTACTCATGTTGAGGAAGATAATAACAATTATCGGGTTTTAGTAAAAACGCATAATATAAGCGTTCTGTACCCACAGGATGGTTCTCATAAGTCATAACTTGAAATAGTAGACTGAACTGCAATAGTTAAATGGAGATAACACTAACCAGTTGACTAAATACGGTGACTGTTTAACATCAGGCAGGCCGTATGCTTGATTGCCACCTTAGTGGTATAAAAAAAAATTATATATTCTTCTTCTAGGCTTCTAGGATTATTTAGCTTTTTAGGGTTCCGTACCCAAAGGGTAAAACGGAACCCTATTACTGAGGCTCCGCTGTCCGTCCGTCCGTCTGTCACCAGGCTGTATCTCATGAACCGTGATAGTTAGACAGTTGAAATTTTCACAGATGATGTATTTCTGTTGCCGCTATAACATCAAATACTAAAAAATGGAATGAAATAAATATTTAAGGGGGCTCCCATACAACAAACGTAATTTTTTTGCTCATTTTTTTCTCGATATTGATAACGACAACAGGTAGACGCTTGAAATATTTACAGAATATTTAGTTATATATTCACTTTAAGAATAATTAATTAAATTAAAATAAAACAAATATTTTAAGGGGGGCTCCCATACAACAAACGTGATTTTTTTTTGCCGTTTTTGTAGATAATTGGTACGGAACCCTTCGTGTGCGAGACCGACTCGCACTTGGCCGATTTTTTAATTTAAAGGAAGCACCCTCAATAATAAATATTGGGTAGGGGCGTAATACTGGATACCTTATTAAAATGGTAATTAAACACCGATACGAGTATCTATAACGTGATTTTCGCTTTATTTCAAATTGTGACATCAAAATCTTGTTAAACCATTGTATATGATGTTATTTTTAACGTGAAATTATTTTTATTATTTATATTGTGTATTTATTTTAAACTAGATGTGCCCGCGACTTCGTCTGCGTGGAATATTATTTATTTATATTAATAAAAATAAATAAAATTTCTAAAATAATAGTAGCCTAACTTACTCCTTATTACATCAGCTATCTGTCAGTGAAAGTCCCGTCAAAATCGGTCCAGCCGTTTCAGAGACTAGCCGGTAAAAAGACAGACAGACAGACAAAAAATGTAAAAATATTCATTTTGGTATATGTACCGTATGTACATCCATATGCATTTAGTAAAAAGCGGTTATTTTAATATTACAAACAGACACTCCAATTTTATTTATCTGTATACATTTGGTAATAGTAAGTAGGGTATTTTTTATTATAGTATATGGATACTGGATACTTATTTAGTCTCAATAATGGGCATCCACTATTGAGACTAATTACGTATATAATCTGGACAATATAAAGGAAAAAAGCAGAATATCACAGAACCCAGAGTCTATGTAGAAGCCATATAATACTTTAATTAATAAAGAACATGCCCCGTACATTTATAAGCCTCCGTTCAGTCACTAGTTTATTTGTACTTTATAGTACAGTATAGATAGTCTGTTACTATATACTCGTACAAATTAAGAACTTTGTGGGTAGCCTATACTAGATACTTATTTAATATAGTTATTTAATAGAGTGATCCTATATTGGATATCCCTTACTGGAGTACTTTTGGAGTACACTGTTTAACCCATATTGAAATATATAATGTATTGAAATATATGATATTTATTTTCGTATTTTGCATAAAATAAAACATAGAAAAATAATTACCTGATATACCAATTCGGTCTTTAGGCTTATCTAACACCATTAAATGCTATGATATGATAATTGGGATGATAATATATAAATATTGTTTTGATTAAAGAGCTTTGTTTTGTTTTTATAAAAATAGCCAATATGGATGTACCTACCATGATCTAATTGGTCGTGTTCTATCAGAAGGTGATGTCAGTGAAAAGAGCAATGAATGTTAAAGAAGCGAGTGAGGTATGTAAGGATCGAGTCACGTGGCGCTCGGTTCACTCTGCATACCCCGCAAGTTATTTGGCGTGAAGTTATAGATACATAGCCAATATGTGGTGTGTCCCCTTTATGTGGTTTACAAACTTTTAGTTGTAATCTAATCAGAATTCCTCTGTGCAATTGGTACTCGACCTGCGGAAATACGGGTTCAGTAATTATTTTTATTTTAGCACCTAAAACAAACATTTTTGACTTCCAGTATTTACAAAGAAAGATTATTTAAAGTTAATACTAAAAATGTCCAACGATAATATTTATACAATAAGAGCAGTGATAGCCCAGTGGATAAAAAATCGTTATATTATCTGACGGTCTCTGGATCGCATCCGCGTGTGGGTATATACCACTAAAATAATGTTTTCGAATTTATGTACATCTGAATAATTAAAAATATTGTGAGGATTTCCGCATGTACAAAAAAACATATTTCCAAAGCCTAATCGTATGTGTGTGGGTGTCCTAACCTAACCTAGGAAAAATCTAGTTTTTTCTGTGGGATGATAATAATCAAATTCAGTATCTTCACCTATTCCTTAGACTTAGGTAGCACTAGGCCAAATCTGCTAAATAACTGCAACGGCACGTGTACACCTGTCACTTGAGTCGTGCAGGAATAGTGCAGTGCCAATAGGTGTATTCTATTAAAAAATCCTGCACTGCAACAACGCTGGAACTGTGCGTATGCTGCACTGCAACGGCACTGCAACTGTGCGTATCGGGCGGTATTACGCACGGCGGCGTAGCCATTACTGGCGCACCTTTAGCACCGATAAATTTTGTCAGTGTGTGCTGGAACGACGCATCCGTACGGGCGCGCACACATACAAAGCGATTTCGATGCGTATCTATGAAGATATCCTATTTATTTGATTTGACTATGACGTAGGTAATTAAAAAATTGTAGTCAGCTCCTGGTCTATGTACAAAAAATAATAATTAAGAAAAACTTTGTATTATAGATCCCTGATGATTTCGAAAATTGGTTTGTATATAGATAGACTATGCATTTTTTACGATTATATAAACTATAAGCGACATCCCTACGTGTTTAGACTATTATCGTTCGCTCGGGGCTCGAGTCGGCCTACTTATTTGATTTTACTACGCCATTACCCTTGGTTCCCACAAATATCTCCCAAAATAACAATATAAACACAAAAAAAAAACAATAATATAAATCACCGCTTCAGAATATTAATTTCTCTTCGCAAAAGTTGCATGAGACTAACATTAGCAAAACTCCAGATAAACTCCTTCAAAACTTCTGTCACCGGTATACAAATGTCAAAACAATTTAACAGAATACGATTATATTGCAGGAAACGTGCTGGTGCAGTGCAGGTTTTATAACAGAATAGTCATTTACTGCAGCGTTGCTGCAACGCCGTTGCTGTCAGATCGCTTAACAGAATTACGAAACGTCAAAATGTACACATTTTGACACACGCCGCGCAGCAGTGCAGTTGCAGTTATTTAGCAGAATTGACCTACAGATCCCACGAATCCTAATTGATTAGGAAACGAGATAACGTTAAGAACAAGAACATTAAGTGCATTTAAAAAACTTTATAAACACATATTTATAATATAAGTTTATAAAGTAACATAAGTTTATAAAGTAACATAAGTTTATAAACAGGTGAAAGGAAGATTCCGGGAGATTTCGTAAATGGCAATGTACAAATCAAGTTTTCGCGCTCCGCAATATCGCGGTGAAGCATCTGGCCATAAACCAGAAGGTTTTCTACGGTTTTGTGGATCTTCAGAAAGCATTTCATAGGGTTGTGCGAAAGAAAATGTGAAATATATTGCTGAAATATGGGATTGACGGTTCACTGCTCCGTGCTGTAAAGTCTACTTACAATTGCTCAACATGTGTGCAGATACATGGTAGCATGTCACCCAGGCTTGATGTCAAATAGGGGTGCATGCTATCCGCTTTATTCTGTATCTCGATAGTTGTCTGCAGAGAATAAGGTCAACGAATGTAGGATTGCGCATGGGTGACCTAGTGGTAAACTATGTGCTGTATGCGGACGATGCCGTGATATTATCAGCAACACCATCTGACTGCAAACACTGGTCATAATGATGAAAGACGATTGTATGGAGAAAGGCTTACTATTGAATGCGAAGAAACAAGAAGTATTTGAAAGAGAAGAAACCAGAACCAATGTTAGGATTACGGTTGTTGATGAGATGATGGAAAAACTGGATGAGATTGTATATCTTGGATGTACATGATGGCAGAGAGAGCATGAAAGTAAGATAAACACGGCAGAATTGCGAGCGTTGCGCAAAATTTGTGGCGTAGTGCTTGTAAATCGTAGTCGCAATATGGATGTTAGAAACCGAGATGGTCTGATAGTGTCGGTGTTAAAATAAGAAGATGATTGCTCCGTTGGGCCGGATATGTAAATGTAAAGAAAGCAGGATGAAAGAATTACGAAGCAGATATACAACGCAAAAATGGAAGGATGTAGGAGCCGAGGAAGGCCAAAACTTACCTGCTATGACCGAATTGGTCGTGTTCTATCAGAAGGTGATGTCAGGAGCCTTAGAAACCAGTGAGCGTGCATGAGTGCAATGAATGGTAAAGAAGCGAGTGAGGATCGAGTAACGTGCCGCTCGGTGCTCTCTGCCTATCCCACAACAGATTTATAGATAGATACTCGTAGACAACTGAAAGGAATTCGGCAAAATATATTATTGAATAACAAAGTAAACGTGTTTTAATATAAATAATCTTCTTCAAACAAATTATAAATAGGCCCTAACATATAATTATTAATTAAGTTAATTACTTAAACAAATAATATAACATATTGTACATTTGATGCCATTGATTAGTAGGTATATGTATTAAATATATTAGATAATAATATAATTTCTATTTTTATAATATAGCGAAGAGGAAACATACAGGAAACATTCGGATAAGAAGGATAACCCATAATATAACAAAGTATAGCTACAAGTAAAGCAACCACGATACAGTATTTTTACAAAAACCAAAAACAGGATTAAGCATAACGGAGCAGTTAGAAGTGATAATTTGGGTAATTGGTGCATTCATTGTACGTGTGGGGTTATGCGACGATTGCGGCAAGATTAGACAGAACGTTGTGCGCGGCATATATTTGCGTCGATCGTCGTCCCCCGCGACTTGATTACGCGGCGCGAGTCGCGAGGGAGCGCGCGGAGTGAGACGAGTGCGAAGGCACTGACTGGCGACTGTGGACCGGCCGAACTACCAGTATCGTAAAGGTCGCAGGCGAGCTGACTGCTTTACGCCACTGCATTCGCGGTTTCTGTACGCAAAAACGCATTTTTTTGGCGCGCAAATTACCACGATGGCAGCTACAGACGAACTTAGCGGCATTCTCTCGAGGAGGCAAGAAATCAATGAAAAACTCGAAGAGGGTCTAGACATAAAACCAAAATACAAATTCGTGAACGTTTATACGGAATTTCATGAGTTCTCCAGAAAAGAAATAAAACAATACGAGGTCACCTTTAACAAGTAAGTGCCTTGAGTGTTGTTGTTTTTTAACTTGATAATAAGTTATATTAATAGTACTTACTTAATTCATTTAACAGTTTAATAACTGCATTTGATAGTACCTATATCTTGACTAATAGAAATAAGATTATGTATATGACAAAGGAAAATCGATAAATAAAGAACTGGAATAGTTCATATCCGTATAAAACTAAATTTATATTGAAGTACGTAAGTTTTATAATAAGATTAAGGTAGGTATATCTTGTACACAATTAAATAAAAGACCCACAAATCTATCAAATCTATCGCCTCATACCAATCTTTCTTTACCAATCATTGCATATACAAACGTCTACGTATAACGAAAATTGTTTATTAATATCTTAGCATATAGCATGTTAATGAATTGTTTATAAGTATGGAACAAATATTAGCATAATATGTTAAACGGAGGTAGTTATGTTTTAGTGAAAGTGTGACAAAATACCCAATTTATAGTTAAAAACGTAATGTAACGAATATAACATAACTATGAGTAATTTATTATGAGAAATGACAACGACGGCGAATCGTCGTGGGAGACAAAAATGAATAGGCGACATGGCATGCATAACTTCATTGTCACTTTCATTTACGTAATTTACAATTAAGTACTTTATTTTGCCTTACCGGCAGCACCATAAATTCACTAAATTGAAATTGAGTTTTTTAACGAACTTAGTTACTTAGTCCATCATTACTATTCGTAAATCTGTGACGTAATCTTATATATGAGTAGAAATGCTTACATTACCTTAAACATAAAATACACATTAGCTGTGATTCCGAATCACACGGAAATGGTTCCACAGGCATATACATGTAAATATAAGTACTTAAATGCTTTTTTATACGACGTCGGACATACAAGCATACGGCCCACCTGATGTAAAATGGTGAACGCAGCCAGCCCAGTCGGGCTACTTTGATACCTACCTCCCTTTAAACCTGTGAGCAAGAGATACAATTTAACCTAGGTAATAAAAACTATGACTTACTTACTAAACTGGTAAAGTATAATTCATCATATTGAACTTCTTTGTGATACTGACTACCAGAGGGTAATAAAAAAAAATGTAACTAATATATAGGTATGTAATATGTCCAAAGAGGTATTTCGAAAGACGTATGACCTAACCTAAGAAAAGTTAGGTTTCTCCTCTAGATGGTGGCGGTCTGACGGCAGTCGCTCAATGTAAAATTCAGTAAGTATCTTCGCCAAATCCTTAAGCATATACCTAACCATAACCGTAGCGGACCCCGCCAATCTTAACGGGTTAGGAAACGGTATAACACTAAGAAGAAGAAATGTATGTATGTATTACTTACATAATAAAGTTAGATTCAATTGGGAATACAATTTATGTGAATACGCTTCAAGTGGTCGACAATTACTAGGAAAGCGTAATCCTTCGTGGTGGTGGTTTCCCTTTTATATTTGTTATATTTAATTACTCGTGATAGATTACCTTTTAAATATATTATACTCGTATTTAGTATTGTCTTAGGTTTTCGCGATTGTTACACATTGAATTAAACAATTTTTAACGGAAGTGACGCGTGCGACCACGGATGCTGCAAAGCATTCGAAACGTCAGGTTCAACGAAATAAATAAAACACGCGATACTTCCGTTAAAAATATTATATTTACTCATGTTAAACAATAATTCAATTATCAAATCTTAACCTTTTTATCTCAGATAGATTCCAAGTAACTTATAAAGGTACCTTGTTTACTATGGAACCGCAAAATGTTGGTGATAAAAGCACTTAATTATATTTTAATAATTTACCACGCAGCCAGTGTTTTATTACTGAAAGGTAACTAGCTGGTTGACGGCGGCTTCGCTCGTGTATAATTGCCCGGTTCTCAAACTATCTTCTAGGAAATATTAACTAAAGAGTTATCAATTGTTATGTGAAAGAAGGAAAACAAACAAACGTACTTTTTCATTTATTAAATAAGTTTAGCCCAATGACAACTTTTTACACAAACGTTTAAACGTTCGAGTACGAACGTACTCTGCGCATTTCACATATATAATAAATAAACAGGCTTTATTTATAGTAATAAATCATCATTTGAATTAATTAAATTGAGACAATAAACGTAAATGAATTAAAGTTTCTTATAGAAAATCAACATATAACGAGCTCAGTGGCGCAGTTTGTCCGATTCACTCACAGGCCAAACATTTGTGTGAATGAACATGTCTGTTTGTCTTGGTTTGGGTGTTTTTAAGAGTGGCAAGGCACATGAAAGCCTCTGGCACATCTGGGGAAGCTACCACCACCTCACAGAAAACTGCAGCCATATAACAACTCCCTGGAGGGTTGTTGGATTCCTGCGTGTGAGTGAGGTCACCAGTAAACTCCTAATGAGTTGCTGTATTAGCAGCATAATTGGCATCGCCCGAGTGATACTTAATGTAACGCAATCATTCATAGGCTACGGTAACATCTTTATATCAGGTGAGCGGTATGCTTGTATGCCTCCCGGTGTTGTATAAACTTGTATGGTTGTAATTGACTGAAGAGATGAGAAATGTTTACAACAATAGAAAATGAATAACCGTGGCTACAAAAACTTTAATTTATATTACTTTACTTTATATTTGCGCGGAAATTAAAAATGATAAAATATCAAATACTAAGAAAAGTTATCGAAACTTTATCATTCACTTTTTTTTTATTTCAAGTGATTTATGAATTAAGTACTATGTTATCGCCTATTTTAACATCTAAGTTTGAGATTTTCAAATGAAAGGAAGATGGAATGGCGTCTTAGCGCAATGAAAGGGAGACTGATACTACCATTTCCCACAATAGTTGTCGGCCCAAATACTTATATCACAATTGCAACTGATTTGAAATTGTACCATTAGACAACAGATTGTTTCACATTTATCAATTGTGCCTGTTTGTAAGTGCACATGTAACCAATTTATCAATATTTGTAGGTAGACAAAGACAATTATCAATATTAATAGATCGATTTCTTATTTCGATAGGGTGACCATTAATTTAAACTGGAAATTAACTGTTTCCTTTTAAATCATAATGTAATTAATTTATTGGTTGTGAATCAGGTGGTGTACGTATGTATTATTAAGTTAATATGCCACCAGTGTACTTGTTAGGTTTTATGTATTTAACTGTATGTTTATACTAACCATAAAGTTAATAGAAAGTAAAAGAGGATGTAACGTTTTGTATTACGCCGGTAACGTAACTTATTGAATTATATCCTCTTTTGTAATACTTTAACCACACTGATTGTCTTTGTTTTCGAAATCGTAAGAATATAAATCCGTGACAATGCCATTGTTTTCTTGAATGTTATTTTCCAATAGAGTACAACTATCCATGTTATTGTTGATACGCCGAGAGTATTGATAAACAATCATTATCAAAATATCGATATAATAACAGCATATAATGACAGCGAACAATGGTTCGGTTACTTGTGTCTAAAGTCTCAACGACGTAGCATAGATCTCGCTTGACTAAATATACCTTATATATAAATAGACAAAGATAAAATATTTTCTTTTTTTGTTTACTCTATAAACGAGTTTTAATGTTATCAAGAAAAAAAAATTTAGAAGCAGACAAATAATTATGCGTTATTAAAAGTATGTGTTTAAATTTTCTATAATAATATCATGGCCGAATTTGATCATTGAAGCAAACACTAGTTAGTGTTTATAACGTTTCGACTTACGTGTGATATATAAGGCTCGTTAACTTATTTCAACATTTTTTCATCGTTCAAGGAAAAGTTGTTTAATGTAAATAATGTAAAAGATTACTACAAACAAAATATTATGTTATCAAACTGACATACGCTTATTTGCACTTAGGTACGTAATTTGCCCTAATTTTAGATACGTATACAATGAGTTACTGTGTTATGATATGATATGAATATGCAGACACATATACCTCAAATATCAATCGATAAGAACTGCTATGTTATTTAGGATTCTATCATGGTACCCTAAATAACTTCGTAATAAATTTATTACTTAATCTTATTTTATTGATCTCTCGATTCGGATCATTTTTGTTTTTTGAAAACCAATACTGCTTTTAAGTCCGTAGCGATCTTTTTAGTAAATCATAAGAGATTATGGAGCTTTGTAATCAAAACCGAAGTCCGACTATCAGAATCAAAAAAATCGAAAATTCATCCTTAATCGTCTTTGGCTTAGGCACTTTTATAGGGCACTGGTTATGCCTGCTGGATCATTGAAATTTGTCTGCTAACAGACACTGCCAATTAAATAGTAAAAAAACACGGAAAATCTTTAATGTAGTCAAATATTTATTCAATAGATTGACTTGAATTTGAAATGAAGGACCACCTCCTAAATTAAATAGTATTTTGAGCAGCCTTTGCAGTTTTAATACAAATGATGACCGTTCAATAATTGCTAAAACCAAGGAAGTGTCGGACTCCAATCATAATTTATATCGTTATTTCTTTATAATCGTTAGGTCAATAAAGGGACATTAATCACTGATTTAATCTAAATATTTATTACAACCAAATGAGTCACATTTCCTTTCTTAGAGTTTAGAACTGAGTAAACTATGTTTAGTGTGTCAATGGTGATTCATATTTTCACCCTTGTGAAGTTGTGTGTGACCAATTTGAAGTCAGATGCTAATTTGTATGCGGTAGGCGTAGTGTGGGCAAACAACACGACACAGAAAGGTTGTCTTTTGGTGACATTGGTAATAATAGTGGCTAAGCTAAAGTCAAACCGTCCATTACTAGCATATTATAAACAACAAAAAATAATCTATCCTCTAATAGGTTTAAAAATAAAGATACATTCCGTTTCTTTCTTCATCTGTATCTATTGAAACGTAAAAGGTTCTAAGGTAATAGTGATACACAGCTTGTGAAAATTACAAATCTAATTTGTAATTTTCGCAAACTGTGTAGAACAACAATATGTTCTAACAAATTTAAAACTTCGACTCGCACTTTTAGTCCCATTCACTATTAAATCCGTTCAGTAGCTACAAGGGAACAACTTGCATTGCAAAACATTCACGCGAGCACAGTCGAGGACATCGGCTAGTTTTGAGTTAGCCTGGTAATGTTCTACATAAATTCTCATAGCATTACGTGGCGATATGTAATGTGATGAAACTATCATGAAGAATGCGAGTAAAGTGACTTAATTTTTAATTAATAGTTGTGTTATAGTGACCTCGTATCTCATATTTTACGTAATTCCTGACCAATGTTCGAAATATAGTTTCCATTTTATAAACGCGCTAAAGGCTTATAATGCTTAGTGTAATTTTGTAGGTATTCTATAAGTAAACCTAATTTATTTACTCATAGAGTACAAATATGAAAATAGCCTCAATCAGTAACTACGTCAGCAATATAAACCACACCATGCGTAATTATGATCTTGAATATGACTATTTTATTTTCCTGAAATGCGGTCGGCCAATCCAGTTTGAAGTGTATAGTGCCAATGTTGACGACAGTTCTTTGAAACAAATCAAAGTACATCCTGCTGATACGGCAATGGGCGTGTGATAAAACTGACGTCGTTAAAGTTGATTGAGCCACAGGGAGGAAGTCACTGCAGCTGACACGCGACAAAATCGATTTACAGACAGGCATGACTCATGGCGTGTGTTTAAATGAGAGGAGAGGTCTAGATACAGACATGTGTCAGCCAAGTTCCGAAGCAGGGACGCACCTGCTTCGGAACTTGCGTTTATTACTTATTAATCTCTTTATATTAATAAGTAACTCAACTTTAAGGAAATGCACTTTATTATCCGTAACTTATTAGGATTAAATACGTGCTATTTTAATACTCGCTCACGTAATTCTAGGTTACCTACATCTATTATTATTTCCATTTGATAGAGACTATAAATTTGGGATGAACGTTTCATCCTAAATTTGTAGATTTGAAAGAACATTTGTTATTATCATTCATATTGAATTAGTAACTTCATAAATTCCATATCCAACCAAATGTTTGTGATATGAAATTACAGCTACCAGCAAAGTAAATTCTAAGATCTCTACTATAAACCCATAAAAGCAGATGATGTCGAAGTTTTACTTTTAGTCAGTTAAGTCAGTCACTTCCTTTAAAGGAATATATTTACATGAAAACTTGGTTCTTATTTGCAACGCCGGTTATAATTTACCAAACTTCATATCAAACATACACTCTCGTGCTTATATACCTACAATTAACAGAAAGGAAGCCTTTTATAAGAAATCGGGATTTAATTCTATACTGAGTGACGCAGTGAAAAAATAAACAATCTAACATTATGAAATAAATAAATCTAGACAAACAAAATGCCAGTACCTTTAAAGGAAGTATAATATCCAATTGGTTAGATGCGTCGTATCCGCGATAAGATGACTATCAACGAGAAGTGTTACGCATGTTGCGATGTCAAACGCTGCCTTTCAAGGTCTAGTTCACTTACTGTACTCTTGACTTTTGTGGTTTATGAATATAATGCCCTTTCAGTGTCTATTCGCAGCACTTAATAAATAATAATTTCTCTTTGTTAGGTTTTTATTTACCTAAGGAATTCTTTTCTCTATTTGGACAAGCACTTGTTAATGTTTAAAACAATTTTATTTAAGAAAAGACGTTGCTAAATAATAGGTATCATATTTGTCATTTATTTTTATTTAATTTTCATCTTCTCGGGAAACGACAAAGTAACCGTATATTTATAATTCTTGTACCTTTTTAAAATTGGAATAACTACCTTATCGATCAATATAAATACCGTCAATATAATGAGTAACTCATGTCAAGCAGGTAAAATAACACTGAAAGTGTCTTGAACACTGAATGTGAATACAGTTTTTAATTTACTTTTAATATTAATAAAAGATTTTTTTATTCCATATTTGTAATTAGAGTAGCATAATAAATAAAATTAATAAATAAAATAACTTACCTAAATCAGAATAATATATACATTTGAATATAAGTTAATTAACTTATATTCACTGTATTCAAATGTATATATATGTAGATGAAAACAAGACAAGACAATTCTGTAAGTTATATTATAATTTATATTAAACTTAAAATTTAACATTCCCTTATTAATGAGAACTGATGTAATCATTTGAAATTTCCCTTGAATGGTTTTTAGGGCAAATGTGTGCCCAAAAATATAACTTGGAGCCTGTCCAACCAATAAGTATAAATAAATAAATAAAATAAATATTGCCGGACAAATTACACAGCGCCACCTAGCCCCAAAGTAAGCGAAGCTTGTGTTATGGGTACCAGACAACTGATAAACATACGTAAATACATTTTTTTTTTGTAAATACATACTTATTATACATAGAAAATACCCAGACCAATACAAACAGACATGTTCATGCACACAAATGTTTGTACTGTGTGGGAATCGAACCCACGAGCGTTGGTGTCAAAGTAGCGTAACAGCGCGTTTCACCACTGCGCCACCGAGCTCGTCAATAAGTATGTTCGAGTATTACACCATTCGTGTTAAATGTTAGTCGTTAGCTCAAAAGAAAGGCCGGCAAACAAGGCCGGTAAACAAGGCCCGTTAAGTGCGAGACTACCATACGAGGGATCCGTACATTCCTTGAACCGTATTATGAAATTTGTAAAAGTGATTATTGAAAATTGAACCGTATTATAAAATTTGTAAAAGTGATTATTGAAGATTGCCAAAAAAACTGCTTGAGAGGAATGGAATATTTTTACGGAATGGAAGTCTAACGAATTGTAAAAGATGTTCCAAAATGCAAAAATTATCTAGTAGTATTTATTGATGTATACCAAGCCCATCTGAAATCTTAAATAGTTACAGGTGATCCTTATGATCAGTTTTCAGATTTAATTTCAAATTGGTATCTAAAAGGGATTATCAATTCACCAAAGCAGCAAAGGTACGGTATTTTTACCCTATTGGTACGGAACTCTAACATCACATATATGTACAATTTGTAATGCTATTACTTGTTTGGTAGATCAATGTAATTTATCTGTCTTCCGTCGCGTCGTTCCGGTTTGCATTTCAATGTGTTACTGCACACGGCTCGGTACTCCTACATAACATTATAGTGTATGTAATAATACCTCCTACTGGCTTGTAACAGGATTACCGTGACGCTGTGACAAGTATGAAGTCACAGCCAGTAAAGACCCGACAGTATGGTAGAATAAACTCTGCATCATGAAAACAGCTCATAAAATATAAGTAGACAATTATTATTTTATTCTACCTCACGCCTTTCTGCAATCTGGTTGGTATCGATTCAGTCATGCACTAGTATGAGTGAATCGAAACCAACCAAATTGCCGCTGCGTTGGAGGATGTTTTCATGCTACTATACTGTATACGGTATCAATATTGATGATATAATGATCAGGATGTTATCGCTGGAGGACCTAGGCATAATGTTTGAAGATCTGACCTCAATCGAGTATCCCAATGAATGGCTTCCAATTTAAGTTAGCAGCTTGGTTCTCGTAGTTTCTTGATGAATATATCTAGCTAGGACATACAGTCCAGCTTGATAGGTCACTTCGAGAAAAAGGTTTCATGTCCAAAATACCTCAATGTCAGTAGATGAAAATCTTTGAGAAGTGTGTGTTGCCAGTGATGATTAACTGAGAAATGTCATCCTTAACTGTAGTCTATAGCCTAAAGGCCTCATACGAAAGCTTAAAGGATGCGTAGATATTCTACCAAATCCATTCGTAATGTCATTGGAAAAACTATTAGACTAGGCCTATTAGATGAGACGTACTCTGTGTTAGTGCCTTCACTCACAATGATAATTGGCAACGAACACGCATGCTTGCGCCTTTGCGGCAAGATTATGCTCAATGGCATAACTAATATGCTAATGTTGGTGCAATCACCAACAGTAGTCTGGTTCTGAACTAACGCTCGTATCTTAAAATAAGTCCACATGTAATCAAAAAAGTTTTTAGTATGGACTGATTTAAAGAATATAAGTAATACAGATACGGATTTCACTTTAGTTAGGCGTTCCTGAGGAAGGATATAGTTCGATCAGGAAACGTTTGAAATATTAGCAACAGCGATTTGCTAATAGACCGGCTGCAATTGCTGAAATACTGTTCCTCGTAAATAATCCAACGCATTTCGCAAGAGGGATATGTTTTAAGAAGTGAGTGGTACCGAAACGTCCATATCGCAAAATGTGAATGCACTGTCGTCGTCGTAAACATGCGATTACGAGGGAGTATTGAGTATCGCCATTGAATATTGCACGTGACTGACTCATTCGAACTCGACTCATATGCGGCAATAAAAATATTATTAACGTGTTTATGCTACCGGTCCGTTATGTTTCCATTTGAATTTATTTTTACTTTTAATTTTTTTGGTTGGTAGTATTGTTTACATTTACGGTTAGATTACTCTCCCTGTATCGTCACTGAATAAATACTTTATGCACATCTTTCAAGTTGGACTATAAAATTGTGTTATGGCCTTCTATTCGAACTAGAAAGTCAGTCATTTTGTCTGTATTTTTCAGATTCTTTGTCGGACGTATGTGATGTAACAGTTGCTTAGGTTGTATAAAAAGAGATAATGACTTGAATCATTGGGTGGCTGAATTGTAGGTAATCTGTGTGCCAAATTTAAGTCCTATGTAGGCGTATTAGGATAAAGTTCTAGGAAAAAAACATTTTAGAATTTTTTCTGAAAATCAAATGCTTGTCAAAGTAATTTGTAAAATCTTTTGCACAAAGTCTAATCGTTCTTTGTTATTTTAATTCATTGCCATAATTTAAAAGGGCAGACCGTTCTTTTTGTATGCATTTTAAATTAGCCATCAATTTTTCAGTATATGCCTACGTAATCAATCAATAGTAGAGCTGGTCTTGTAAAGTAATATTATATAGAGTCTAATAAAATGTACGTCTCCATTACGAAAAACATACAACTGTAGTAAATAAATGTGTCACGAAATGTCAATGGCCATAGCGCGACAGGTGCTCAGTTGACCGTTGACCATTGACCTTTTGTGATACAATAGAGGACCTGACAAAATTTCAAAAAGTGGTAAAAATATAGTCGTAATGGATATAATATATTCCCATAAAAACATAATTTCAAATAAATGATACTTACCTTCAAATGATCCAAAACTATTCTAATGATTATTAATTTAAAAATGCTGCGTAAACGGCACATAGTGTAAAACGTGTGACGACATTTATGTGTAAACATACTACCAGCAAAGACTTCTATGTATAGTATACATAGAATATACATAGAAGTCTTTGACTACCAGCTGTAAAAGTTACTATTGCTATTCAGTGCAGTGAACGAACATAACAAGTTACGGCGCTACAAACTTACAAACAGCTTTAATATCAGGAATATAATAATGGCTTCTACAGCTTCGTAAATTTGGAGTCATTAAAACGTATTATGTTTTTATGGTGATAATTGTTTATATCTAATATAATCACTTTGTGAAATGTAGTCCGACTCCCTATTATTTAGAAAAGTTTGTAGTTTTTCGTAATGGGTACAACATATACATTACTCCTGCAAATTTATCATGTTAATTTTGTAACATCATGTGTTTACATTAACTTACCCCTGTATTCCCAAATGGGCCATTTTAGGCGTGGAACATGTGACCTTTTAGTAAATTAATCAGACATATTTTTTATTTACGCACGTATATTAGTATAGATACTTGGATAATTACATAATCGTTTTACTGTCGCAAAACATGCATTTTAATACTTTCATAAATTGAGCTATACCGACAATTCGACTTGGCTAACAAAATCAAATTATCAAATAGTGGTTAACCCAGCTAACCACCCTCTCTTGCTAGCATTGACATAATTTAAAACAAACCAGTACTTACTCTAAAAAGGTACCTACGGTTAATATAAAAAAATGTATTTTCGTTATTTTGTATTGATTTGCAATTTTCTGTCACATTCAGTAACATGGATTTTTTTACGTTTGAAAAGAAACGCTAATTATATTTAATTTTAATTAACTTTAATTAAGGCGATTGATGTTTAAAAGTGATCTGTTTCTTAAATACACTATAGCTTACAGACAACTGGAGATTTAATTGTTTTGATCATTCGGCATCTTTGGCAGATTAATCGCTGACTGCCAATGTTATCGAAATGTCGGCTTCACCGACCGGTGACACTACTTATTTAATTAATTTATGAGCGTATAATTTTCACTTTCAATCGCCCTTCATCACGGAAGCTTTCAATTGGAACGTTCGAAATTTATTGTGCCATTCACTAAGTAATATGATAAAAAGTTTGATTAAGTATACGTAGTTACCCTGATAATTCAAGTGTATTGTTGGGAAAGCGGTGTGGTTTCACAGGCAATTCGCATTGTATTAATGTTGCAACACTTGCACTGATAGTTAAAGTTTGCGGTTGCAATATCACGACAGCTTTAAACCTAGCATAGAACCTAAAAAGAGCGTACTGTTCATGACGTAGGCATAATTATAAACGAATTTGCATGTACATACCGACATAATGCTGTCGCATCTTCTTTTTTTTTATACTACGTCGGGAGGCATACAAGCATACGGCCCACCTGATGTAAAGCGGGTACCGTAGCCTATTAACGCTTGCGATATATTAAGTATCTCTCGCGCGATGCCTCCTCTGCTGGTTACACAGCATCTCCTTGGGAGCTTACTGGTGACCTCACTCACACGCAGGAACACAACAACCCTCTAGGGAGTTGTTATTTAGCTGCGGTTTTCTGTGAGGTAGAGGGTGCTTTCCCAGACAGGCTGTTTTGATGCGCCCTACCTCTCTTAAAACATCCAGACCAAGACAAACGGCCATGTTCTTGCACACAAATGTTTGCCTTGTGTGGGAATCGAACCCACGAGCGTTGGTGTCATTGTCGCGTCATTCACGACTGAGCCACCGAGCTCGTCAAAAGCTCGCTCTTCTCATGACATATGGATTTACTGGTTAATGAATATCTTTGCCAACCATCATCTCGGTGCCGTAGTTCCATGTCGGAAATGTCAATTACCCAACGAGATGTCCGGCGGGTGTTGCTTTCTGTCAAAATTCAAAAGTCGACGTTCATAATGCGGTATACCTACAGTGGTGCTGAAGCTGCGCTCCCGAGTTTTATTTTGTACTGGCACGCGCTTTCGCCTTTTCGTACTGCTTTTGTATTGATAATGTGCACCTTGTACCCAAAAAAAGCAGATACATATGGAATTACTGGCTAATAGCTATCAGCGACCGTCGCACAGTATAGTCGTTCGATAGATTATCTTCTAGTACATACGTATTTGAACACCGTTGAGTTTTGGCAATTCAAAGTCAAGGTGAGGCATTGACTGTCAAATTATGTAAGAAAGATATCAAAGTTACTATCACACGGGTTGCCGCAGGGGTTAGGCTAATGGGTTGTCAGCTTCTTGTCCAGCAGATGCATACAAGCCACTTTTGATGGCAACTGCGTTGATAACGTGTCTCATAAGGTTCTATACTGTCCTCAACCCTATTTCAGCTACATATAAATTGACATTTACGGCTGCATCCCTGTGGAGGAAAGCTGCAATCAACTAGTGCTTCAAATCGATAGTACCTACTCTGACTAAAGCATCCGACTAGGAACGGTAGAACTAAGTCTAGTTCAACTTCATCAAGACACAAGTCAGAAGTCACAAAGAGGAAAAGGTCAAATAGGCATCTAAGAAACATGATGTGCTCGCCAGAGAGAAGCCGTAGGTACTTCAGTTTAAAGCAAATACGTATGCTAACAAGTCTCAAGTTAAATCGCACATACTATTGTAACATTGTGTGGGAGCGTCTGAATACCAGCAGGGACCTTGTGATTCCATTAGGTACGAGCTGTGAGAACTATCGATTATCCCAAACATACGTCGTGTACGGTATTGAGCACTTAAGTCTAAGGAGATATTTTACCTTTGTGTGCTTTACAGTTGTTCTATATGATGCCTTCAGCTTCCTTCTACATTTGCACAGCTCGCTATGGCTAGGGAATTTATTCTCACTCACTAAAACCAATTTGCAAACTAGATTGTGGAATGAACTATAAAGATTTTCCCAGGAGACAAGGGGCGTGAAGACGTTTTTACAGCCCTTGCATGCTGATGTTGCAAGTGTCTAAAGTAAGGTAGTACGGTAACAGTTTAGCATCAGGAAAATTCGCAGGCTTATTACCTCGTGCTATAAAAGAATATTTGAACCACCTATGCTCCAAAAAGTATATTACAAACACCCGTTAGTTCATATTGGGTAAATACTTCTAGTAGAAGATATTTATGGTGGAAGCATTTACCATGAAAATATTTACGTTCCTGCGTTAGATCCATTTCTTATGTTTTGTCTGCTGGCACGTGCCGAGTATCGATTTGAATCGACGGCGCCGTACCTTCAATGCCATATTTAAATACACCGCTATATACACAGAGTTTGTTTTGAAGTTTTCAATTGTTGTTCAATGAGAAGTGATCGCTTGACAGTTTACAATTAGCTTACAAAGTACCTAAGGGACCGAGATTCCCTCGTCGTTTTTTATGTTTCTTTGTGTAAAAACACGCTTTTTCAGAAAAGAAACAATATAAACTATCCAAATCATTAGAAACGCTTCCGAAATGTACGGAATATATCTATGCTTATATAAACCGAAAGAATTGTTTGTTTGATTGTGTATTATCCATTATATGAACGCGCTAATTTCTGGAACTACCAGGCGTATTTGAAAAAATATTATTGCAATTGATAATTCCGTTTTTGAGGACGGGTATAGGGCTATAGACATCACGATAGGACTTTTAGAAGCCGAGGAAAAAGAAAAAAAGTAAGAAAAAGCGGCTTCTCCGGGATACCGCGATACGTCCGACTTGCGATTGTTTTGTAAAAGGAATTTCGTTTTTAGTGTACCGTACGGATATCAATATTAAGACTCCGCTGTCTGCACGTCTGTCTGAAAATAAAATACCTAAACACAATAAGTACATAATATATCCGTTAAAAAATAAATACGACACCAACGCTCGTGGATTCGATTCCCACACAAAACAAACATTTGTGTGTATGAACATGTCTGTATGTCTTGGGCTGGAAGGGCTTTTAAGAGAGGTAAAGCGCATCAAAGCTGCCCGTCTGGAGAAACCTCCACCTCACAGAAAGCCGCAGCCAAATAACAACTCCTTAGAGTGTTTCTGCGTATGAATGAGATCACCAGTAAGCTCCTAAGGAGTTGCTGTATGAGCAACAGAGAATGCATCGCGCGAGTGATACTTAATGTATTACAAGCGTTAATAGGCTACGGTACCCGCTTTACAACAGGTGGGCCGTATGCTTTTATGCCTCCCGACGTAGTATAAAAAAAAATATGTCGATATGTACATGTAAAATCGTTTATAATTATACCTACGTCATGAACAGTACGCTCGTTTTAAGTTCTATGCTAGGTTCTGACGTTGTATAAAATATTATACTAGTTCAACAAACTTAGTGGTTTAAAAAACTTACACGTTAACATGCAAGAATCCGACCTCTAAGAAATAAAATCAGTAGTTGCGCAACTTAATAGTTATTTAAATTATTAATGGTTGTAGCTAATATCTTTTTACATTTCTGGGTCGATCTTGCTCGCTACGTGCACGTAACGCCGCTGTTTAATGTGCCCGATGAATATTTGTCAGATAAATAAACATGAGTTTACATAACCTACTTGACCGTATATACGTAGATGAACTTTATTTGCAAGACGTTTATGTTATTAATATGATCATCATAGTAGAGAGATTTAACAGTAGGTACAGTTGGTAAACTGATGAGTTCGGTAGCGTAGTGGTTAGCACTTTGACACCAACGCTCGTGAGTTCGATTCCCACACAAGCCAAACATTTGTGTGCATGAACATGTCTGTTTGTCTTGGTCAGGCCTGGGGACGTACCTCCACTTCACAGAAAACCGCAATCAAGTAACAAACTCCCTGAAGGGTTGTTGTGTTCCTACGCGGGAGTGACGTCACCGGTAAGCTCCGAAGGACTTGCTGTGTTAGCAGCAGAGGTGGCTCCGCGCGAGTGACAATGTATTACCTACGTTCAGGCTACGGTAACTACTTTACATTAGGTGGACCGTATGCCTCCCGACATTGTAAAAAATTAAATTATTTTTGGCACGTGAATTAGTTAGTGAGCCCCCACATGTCATGTAATACGTGAACAGTCCTTTTGAAGGAATGCCATCACTGTTTTGGTTGCGACGATATAGTTACCTACCTACATTCGAACTTTGAAAATGTCTAACTGCTTGTAACTTTCTTCTGTGGTTATCATAAAGTAAAAGATATTTTATTGTTCCCATCAGGCTAATAAACGAGAAAGGTGGACACTCGCCCCATAAATATTAGTAGGACAAAACGTATTTTAATAGCAGTGGCCCGGTTACTACTGGCGGTATTGATTTGAAGACAGTTTTAGGTCCAGTTATTTAAAAGATTTCTTTTTGTACGACGTCGTAATATAAGAAGTGTCATAAGACTTTATAGTAACATTACTATCTCGCAGGAATACATCAACTCTGCAGCGAGTCATTGTTTGACTGCGGTTTTCTGTAAGGCGAAGGCACTTCCCCCATTAGGCTGCTTTAATGGGACCTTCTTCTCTTTCGTCAGAGCCTCATTTTTTACTTAGTATTCTGCACCCGCTCGAGGCATAACCTTGTGCTGTTAGTTTCAAGTCAGAACGCAACTGGTCTAGGTCTAGAGGTTACCAGTAAGCTCCTAAGGAGTTGTTGTCTTAGCAGCAGAGACGGCAACGCTGGAGTGATACTTCAGGTATTGCAAGCGCCTATAGGCTACGATATCCTCTTCACATTAAGTGGGCCGTAAGCTGGCGTAGGAATGACGAGCTCGGTGGCGCAGTGGTGAAACGCGTTGTTACGCTACTTTGACACCAACGCTCGTGGGTTCGATTCCCACACAGTACAAACATTTGTGTGCATGAACATGTCTGTTTGCCTTGGTCTGGGTATTTTCTATGTATAATAAGTATGTATTTACAAAAAAAAAATGTATTTCCGTATGTTTATCAGTTGTCTAGTACCCATAACACAAGCTTCGCTTACTTTGGGGCTAGGTGGCGCTGTGTAATTCGTCCGACAATATTTAAATTTAAAGCTTGAATAGTCTCGACGTTGTATAAAATGACTTGACACTTTGCGTCAGTATAAATCAAAAGTTTAGGAGCAGTGATAGCCCAGTGGATAAAGAACCAGCCTCGTGACCAACAAATCTCCGGTTCGAATCCTGGCATATACCAATAAATTCGTGTTTTCGGATTTATGTACCTATTTGTAATATACTACACTAATACACACGCTCGGCGGTGTAGGAAAACATCGTGAGGAAACCCGCATGGCCAAGAAATTATATTTGGAAAGACATGTGACTTTACCAAAGAATGATCTGGTTTTCCCTCTGGGTTGCGGAGGCCTGACGGCAGTCGCTCCATGTAAATATCAGTATCTAGGTCAAATCCTTAGGCTTAGGTAGCGGAGCCCGCTAATCCTAAAGGATTAAGAAACCGGATAACGATAAGGAAAAGAATCATCAAAAATTACTCGCACTTTTAAATTTTATTCTCTTTTCTCCATTTTTAGTCAACCATCGGACGTTACCGATTGGGATCGTTCTTTCACGAGTATTGAATTAGGTAGCCTCGTGGTAGATCCTACCACCTAACTACATGGCAATGGACAATAAATTATGTATGTAATAAAAACTTGAAGGAAATCGGTTTAACATTCACGCTTTGTATCCTATTACTTTTAAACAAGCCATTCATATAAGCATATAAATAGTATTGTCTTAGGTTTTCGCGATTGTTACACATTGAATTAAACAATTTTTAACGGAAGTATCGCGTCCGTGGTCGCAGGAAGAGTCTTCCTGCGACCACGGACGCTGCAAAGCGTTCGAAACGTCAGGTTCAACAAAATAAATAAAATACGCGATAGTTCCGTTAAAAATTGTTTAATTCAAAGCATATAAATATTTATGTATCTTGAAAATGGATCTAACGATTTGGATCAAAATGAATGTTTAGATAATGTTTTGGTTTTAAGTTTTCGCGTTATATATTACGAAACAGATATACAACGCGAAAGTAGAAGGATATAAGAGGCGAGGAAGGCCAAATTTGTGGTGCAACCCTTGTTGACCGTATTCGCAATGATGATGTTAGAAACAGTGCTGGTCTGAAAGAGAGTGTCGGTGTTAAAATAAGAAGCGGCATGCTCCGTTGGTCCGAACATGTAGAAATAATGCAAGAAGAAAGAATTACGAAACAGATATACAACAGATATACCATTGATCGTGTTTTTATTAGAATGTGATGTCAGCAGAAACCTTAGAAACCGGCGAGCGTGCATAAGACGAGCAATGAATGTTAAAGAAGCGAGTGAGGTTTGTGTGGATTGAGTCATGTGGCGCTCAGCCCTCTATGCCTACCCCGCAAGGGATTTGGCGTGAAGTTATAGATAGATTGATTTATAGGTGAATTTCCTGAAAAAATGCGATTTCACGCACAAGAAAAACATAAAAAAATCCCGGTCTCTACACTTTATACGAGTTCGACATATGTATGTACATAATATTATGTAAGTATTGCCGATCTGATACAAAGAGGCCTGGTATCGTACTAATTTCAGGCTATTCTATATATATGTATCTATCGACTAATCTTAAAGATAAAATATTTTAATACTCATGTATTAAATCCATTGCTTATCGCGTTAAATTTGATATCCAGCGGTATATACCGGCTTTGGTGTTTTACATTTAATCAAAATTTCATTGGTAAGCATGACTTAGGCATAGTTTCTCTATATTTGTTTCTTATACAACGTCGGAAGGTATACAAGCACACAGTACGCCTGATGTAAAGCGGTTACCGTAGCCTATGAACGCTTGTATTAGTATCACTAATACTAGTATATTATGTATCACTCACGCGATGCCACCTTTGCTGCTACGAGTAACACAGCAACTCATTAGGAGCTTACTGGTGACCTCACTCACACGCAGGAATACAAAAACCCTAGAGAGTTGTTATTTGGCTGCGGTTTTCTGTGAGGTGACTTCTCCAGACGGGATGCTCTGATGCGCCCTACCTCTGTTAAAACACACAGACCAGGATTAACTGACATGTTCATGAACACAAATGTTTGTCCTGTGTGTGAATCGAACCAAGGAGTGTCGGTTACAAAGTCACGTTATTAACCGCTGCGCTACCGAGCTTGTCAAATTTATTTTTGTTTGAATTCTGAAAATTTGTAAGGGATATAGGTATAATACGTGTATTTCTAGTACGTAGTACTTTTTTTTTTTAAATGGAAGGTAATATGATTACTGTAGCCTATGAATTCAGGCCATAATTCAGGCAGTGTTGTCCACACGTTACTCCCAATGTCGCTAACACAGCAAGTCCTTAGGAGCTTTTTAGTAACTCTATTGAGGCTCCAGTTTTCTGTGAGGACAAAGAACTAGGTAGTTTCCCAGCTGTGATACCTTGAAGCGAACTAATTCGAGACATCAAATAACTCTTCTTTACACAAGTAGAAACCATCTGAAGACAATGAAAGAGTTTGAGTATTATTTTTATTTCGTGCTGTCGTGCAGGTGCAGGCATATTTTTAGCATTCAAATACTCTTGGTAAGGACCCCCGCTGCGATACTTTTTTAGTCCAAGCGTCACTCCTGGATATTACAGTTATAAAACATCAACTATTTCGGCAAAACTATCCTCGATATTGTTGTTTTTTTTTTTTATTGGGGACACGGCATGTGACATCCAGGGCCTACTTGATGGGCTGCAGGACATTGGTGTCCAGGAATAGAAGCCACGAAATACCATGCACTTCATGTCGTCTCGTGGCGTCTACTATGCAGGCCTTGAAGGTGCCTCTTTATATTCCTCTTAAAGAACCCAATGTCGAACACGTGTTGTTATTATCATAAGGTTATCAGGACGGTATTACAATAGCTTTATATATTTTGACGAGCTCAATGGCATAGTGGTTAGTTTGGCATCAACGCTCGTTTCCATTCCCATACAGGACAAACATTTGTGTGCATGGACATGTGTTTTCGTCTTGGTATGGGGCTAAGCCCGTCTGGGGGAAGCACCTCCATCTCACAGAAAAGCGCAGCTAAAACAACTCCCTAGAGGATTATTGTATACCTGCCAGTGAGTTACCAGGTAGCTCCTAAGGAGCTGCTGTGTTAACTGCGGGGGTAGTGACACGGGAACTATACTTCCTGTACTGCGAGCATTCGTAGGCTACATTACCCACATTTCATCTGATGCGCGCGCCGTCTGCATGTCTGTATGTCACACGACATTGTATATACAAAAGCTGTAAGCATATTTACGTTATAGACACGAGTTGATTAAAAAAGTTAGTGAACAACAATCCGTTTTTACGCGACTGACCCAAAAGGAGGTTAATGTTTTTCGCGCATATGTATGTATGTTCATTGTGATCTCCTGTAGCCTAAACGACTTGACCGATTTTGAAAAGTGACGTGTCAATAGATTCGTATTCTTTTCCCAAGTGTCATAGGCTACGTTACGTCAGCAATAAATTAATATGGCGGACGTATATCTTCATCTCAGAGTGTAAACACATAATATGACGTCAGCACCAAACCCATTTTATAGTGGACGTAAACCATACTGACCATGACTGGTCATCTACATCTTTTTAGTTCTTTTTACAGTCAGTCAGGTTTTTGGTTTTTTTTATAAAATAACGTTTACTTATTTATATTATTTGTTTATTAAAAAATGATACGAGATTGAACTATGTTTCGTTTATGCTCCATCGATTAGATTCACAAGTTTCTCGATACTCAGCCTCTCTGTTCTGCTAGACAGGCCGATGTTGTGATAAGGCATTCATAGTGCATAGTGTATGAGATTGGTCTGTCGTTGTGCAAATATAAACAAAATGAAAGATAAAAGGCCATACGTTGACACTGGTATTTACGCCAATCGTTAAACGGTTCATTTCTTTGTTACTTGCACTGGTCCTCGGTGGCGCAATGGTTAGTTTTTCTTTTTTTCATACCTAAGGCGGAAAACTAGCGTACGGCCTGCCTGATGGTAAGTAGTTACCGTGGCCTATGGACATTTGCAACACCAGGAGCGTCACTCTTCGTAACACTACTTAGACACCAACGCTCGTGGTGGTTCAATTCCCACAGGGGACAAACATTTGTGTGCATGAACACGTGTGTTTGTGTTAGTCTCGGTGTTTTTAAGAGAGGTAGGGCGCGTCAAAGCCTGGTCAAGTACCTCCACCTCACAGAAAACCGCGGCCAAATAACAATTTCCTAGAGGGTCGTTGTGTTCGAAACCCGGGTGGTCATATATGACCGCGAAATGTATGGGAAAACGTATATAACGGGTTCTGACTGGTCACTCATTAATCATTCCGGATCTCATCACTCACAAAAGCAATAGCATTCTGTATCAGCATGCCACTACTTCACGCCGATTTTCTGTGAGAATGTGTAGGTATTACCCCGGCTGAGTCGGCCCAATTACGAGCTATTTAATAACTTGATTAGAGTAAAGTTGTTAATTCTACGTTCGTTATTTTTATAAAAATAGAGGTTAAGCTCAGAGGTCTGCGAGCGTAGTTTTGGTACCGGCGTAAACAAACACGGCAGTCAAGTGTGAGTCGGCCTCGTGCACGGAACTTACTTGCAACGCATAACTAAGTTTGTTTATAATGTTCTAATTAGAAACAATTATTTAATTATTATCCAAATCGTCTCAAACCTTAACCAAACTTTAAGGTTAAGTTATTCATGTCATATTTTTCTTAAACCGCATAACTAAGTTTCTCTCAGGAGTGAAGAGCTTCACGAACTTATTTAGGGGTCAGGTTTTCATGATTTTTAGAAACTGTGCTTACTAGAAACGTCATTCTCCTTTTTGTGTAAGTAATATACCAAAATGTTCATCAAATGTGATTATTTCATATTTTTTGTTTTGCAAGTCTCGGAGGGGAAAATAGTATCATTTCCTTATAAACCAACGTATGTTAATTTTAAACATTGGCTTATTTTTCTATTTAATTGATATCTAACGTCGTACACAATTTAATGATTTTATACCACAATTTATAAATTCATCCTTGCGTTTGGATGATATTACGACTCAAATGATAATATTCTTACCATAAAAATTCGCGGTGCATAAAAAGGGAAAAAAAATATGATTAAGTTTTAGAAATTACGAGTTTCTATATTTTGATATTTCTTCACATCTATTACACGAACATTCACCTAAAATTTCAGGTCAAAATAATGATATAACACTGTGTAGACTAGATGAAAGGTGCCTGGTGAATCTGGGCCACGCGTGGTGGGCCGTGAGACAAATTCTACAAGATTTAGTCCATCAAATATGGTTATATATGTATCAAATCCCGGTGGTTTGTTTTCTGCTCTTCAAACAAAAAAAAGACTCTGACTTGAATATTACAGCGAACTCTCATGAAAAAACGGGACATGTTATTTTTCCTAAAATAGGATAAGGGAAATAACTATCTGAAAATGTTCAATTTCGTGATAAATACTTACAATAAAAAGGCAATGTCACCAAACCGTTTAATTTTTTTTAATCAGCCCCTCTGAGGAAGTACCTTCACCTCGTAGAAAACCGCAGCCAAATAACAAGGTCCTATAGGATTGTTGCGTAAATGTATGCGAGTGAGTAAGATTACCAGTAAGCTACTATCACTTCTTAATATCTTACCGGTTAGCAGCTGAGGTCGCATCGTGAGAACGATACTTAACGTATTATAAGCGTTCATAGGCTACGGTAACCGCTTTACATCAGGTGTGCCGTACGTTGTGTAAAAAACCGCTAATGACTATTTAATTTATCCAACTACAAACCAAAGAAGTCTTCTCCCTAGTATTATCCCATTTCCTAGTTCTTTAGGATGGGCAAGGTCCGCTACCCAAGCCTAAGAATTTGGCGAAGATACTATTTTTTACAGAGACCGATTGCCCTCTAACCTCCACAACCTCGAAGGAAAACCAGACCTATCCTAGGTTAGGCCGCACGTCTTTCGAAATATTTCTTGGGAGTGAGGGTTTCCTCACGAAGTTCTCCTTCAAATCAGAACTCGAACCAGGGACCAAAGGAAAAATTAATATTTGAAAATATTACTAATTATTGATGTATTTTAGATACTCGTAGATAAAGTATTTTTTTTTTCGACACTAATTCATCACTATTAAATGGTAGTGGCGATATTATATTGCAATACACGGGCACAGTCAGTGGTATAGTGGGTCTGGATGGGCTGTAAAAGGTATGGCACTAGAAAGTTGTGTCGTTTTAGCGTTACGCTGCACGTACACAGTTTATTTCGCTTAGATATGTCATTAATGTGAAAAATATTACACAAGGAACAAGTTGAAAAATGATTGATGGCATGATGATATTAACCGCTGCGTTGTTTTCTAGTTGAAACGCATGAAATAATTGCATTCAATTAAGTCATATATAGCATTTTTTCAATAATACATCATTATTTGTATTAAAAAAAAGATTTCTTTTATTATTATTGTTTCATAGCCAATTATCGTAGTAGGTACTCCGACCGTTCTGATCAAGTGAGATTTATATGTGAGCAGTGAAAAAAAGTTAACGTACATGAATGTAATACTTATATTAAGTATAATATCTGACTGCTTGTGAATTTAAAATACTTGATTAGCATTATTAACGTCTTCTTCTAAATCGCTGTTGATAAAATTGAATATAGATACTTCGACTATCGTATCGTACCTACTATCGACTATCGTAGAGTATCTTTCGACCAAACACTTATTTCTTAAAACCACGTTTTTATTCTTGGGTCTATCTCTCTTTCTTATATTATATAGCCAAACGGCTCTAACGATTTGTATCAAATTTCATATTTGTAACTATATATATAACATAGGTATCTTTCCTGAAAAGGCGCGATTTTATACAATGAAACCAAAGACTTCTATGTATACTACAATGAAACATATAAAACGCAGAGCCAAGCCGGGTCCAGCTACTATAGGTAACTCTTATTATATATGACATAAGAACGATACAAAGGTCAAAGTGTAAAGCTTGACGTGCACATAGCTGTACTCATATGCTGTATGAGTACGAAACAACGTAAAAGTTACACAAACGCGGCTATTATCTGTTTCGAAATAATACATAATTATAATAAAGCTGATGCCTGGTTCACATTGTGACTGTGGAGTGGACAGGACATTGGACTGTGATGAGTTTCGGGTGTGCGAGCCGTTCACATTACGGCAACTAAATTGGACAGTGGCGAATGGTGGTGGCAGGGGCCCGGACAGTGAACTGATGCTACAACTCACACCGTCGGATTGTGATAGCGTGCAATAATAATAGTCGACTGGCTGGAGGATCTCGATTGCACACTAGCCTTGATGCAGTCGTGTTGTGGCACTGGTGTTGAAGTTTAGACAGAAACTATGCACAACGAATTCGTTGTACCCTGCCCTGTTCGTGGAGAATGTGGAATTAAAGTAGTTGGTAATGACCATGACTACCTTCAACAACAAATATAGATTGTATAGAGGCATTTCAACAACGACATAGATAGAGATCGATGCAGCGGACTGGGTTGGGCAGCAGTTGGCATTGAGCATACAGTCAAAAACATAAATAAATGACCTATGTGTATACCTAGTGGACCTGTGAGATAATAATTGCAAAAGCCGTCTCAGTCACTATAGCTGTATTCATATTATAATAACAAGCTTTTCCAAGTTAGGAATATAAAAAAACATGCATTTTATTATGTATTAAGTAAATATGATTAGTAGCTATTAATATTGCTTTTAGTAAAATAAAAAAGCAATATGAAAGGTTTTGTGAAATGCGAAAGATCATAAATGTTATACATTTTCTTCTTCTTAGCGTTATCCCGTTTCCTAATTCATTAGGATTGACGGGGTCCGCTACCTAAGACTAAGGATTAGATACCCTTAACAAGGGAAAACCAGACCCGTCTTAGATTAGGTCTCACGCCTTTCGAAATATAATTTCATGGACATGCGGGTTTCCTCAGGATTTTTCCTTCACCACCGAGCAAGTGATAAATACAAATATGAACATAAATCCTATTACACGAATTTAGTGGTACATGCTCACAGCAGGATTCGAACCGGGAATCGTTCGATTCTTTATCCACTGAGCTCTTGACAAAAATGTTATACATCATTTCCTGTAAATGTGATGTTGATGTAGTCTACTTTCAAGAGACACAAATGCACATAGTGAAAGGTTATGTAAAAGACCGGATTGAAATGTCAAAACAAATTGTGAATTCCATCGCAAACTAAAGTAGCGAAGTCGTGAATGTCATGTTATCTCAGGTTTCGTCGAACTTTAACACTCGTAGGTAATAATACAAAATAATATATATACTTTATACTCCTAATTTACATTCATTTTGTGTTATAAGTATATATTACTGTAAAAGCCCGATCTACGGTTAATCTTAGGTTTTACCAATACATCTTAAGATTTACCTACATGAGTTGGTAAATGTAAGTAAAAAGGGGAACAATTTTATACCATTAGCAACTGGTACGTGCTAGGTTTTACTTGACTCGGTTGGTATATGTTGGTTTTGGGAAGAAAACAAGTTTTTTTTTTTATTTATTTCAATTAACTATCAGTAATCAACAAAGTAATTATTAATTATATTACCAATCAGTCAAATCCTTACCTATATAAAAAAAAATTGTTAAGTATTTTTACTTATTAATCATTAGTACATTGTAATTTTAAAATTATTTAAAATTTCTTTTAAAAAACAACACTAATTACATCGATTCTTAAAATACATTATTTTCAAAATGCTTCTTAAAAATAACACAAATTAAATTATCTTCTTAAAAAAACATAATGTCGATCTATCTATCTATAACTTCACGCCAAATCCCTTGCGGGGTAGTCAAAGTCAAAGTCAAAATCTTTTTATTCCGTAAAAATGGCTACATTTGTTTGGAATCGTCACAATTTTTTTCCCTACCGTGCAGTTCATGACTAGGTGAGCACTGATAAAAATACTGCCAAAAAACTCAGGCATCCCTCTTTTGGTATCCAAACAAATTTACATAATTTATTAATTACATTATAATTGGATCGACTCAATCCCAGGCATTTTTATCATTAATATAGTCAGATACTTTATAATATGCCCTGCTACACAATTTGGCTTTAATAGTAGTTTTAAATTTGTTTATTGACAATTCTCTTATATTGCTGGGAAGTTTGTTATAGAACCGTATACATTGCCCCATAAAAGAATTACTTATTTTGTGGAGACGGCTTGCATGTAACACAAGATTATGCTTATATCTAGTATTTATGTTATGAGTATCACTCTTATAGGTAGGCAGAGAGAACCGAGCGCCACGTGACTCGATCCTTACATATCTCACTCGCTTGTTTGCTCTTCTCATGCACGCTCGCCGGTTTCTAGGGCTCCTGACATCACCTTCTGATAGATCATGACCAATTTGGTCATGGTAGATAAGTCTTGGCCTTCCCCGGCTCCTAATGTCAATCGGCTTGTTTAATCTAACTGAATCATTGCTTATTATTTAGTATTGAACAAATAAAATAAAGATAATTTATCTATTGCCACTAACTACGAGTGTAGTAAATAAAAATTACTTGTTACAAACAAGGAGCGCTATAGTGCATTTAGAATTGCAAAGTAATCCTAATGACTTGCAAGCGCATTTCTTCGACAGGCATTTTTTGAGACAGTTACATTTTTTGAATCCATAAGGATGGAGGATAACTTCCAGTCAACGACAACTTACCGACAACTTCTCGAAGAGTCACTTCTTTATATCTAACAACGTTTTCTATCTTTATAAAATCTTCGAAGCATGAAGTAAATTGGTTCCGACTGTAAAGCTTTAGTACTCCAATTCGGTACCAAGTTCGTAGAAGTCGTTTTCCTTCACATCTACCACAACTGCAATAATGCTTTTCGGGTCAGTTTTAACTCCGTCGATGTCAGGTACTCTACAGTCTTACATTTTGAACAACTTTCACATTTGGATACTTATTAGCCGATATGGCCTTCATTCTTTCTTTTAATTACCTTTTTTCTTATTGTCTGGACGTATTCTTTCTCGGTATTGCATGTTCTTGAGACAGAGTTGCGTTTTCTGTCTCTGAATCTGTATATCTCTGAATAGTTACATTAGTATTATCGTTTATTTGCTTATCCTTCAACATTTCGGTTTCAATAATTTTGTATTCTTGATTAATTCACTGTTAATGTCCTCTTCCGACTCATTTTCAACAACATTGTCTTCCTTGTCGTGTTCAATTCCATTTTCGTCGTTAATATTTTGTTCTGTATTTTTTTGCAGATTTCTCCATTCTCTTCTTTCATCGGTACAATAAGCTTTTCTTCGCCGCCTATAGTTAAAATATCATAGAACTTTATACGCCTGTAATGAACAGCTTCCTTCTTTTAGTTCTTCGTTCTTTGCAGTTTATACTTTTCTATTTATCCTTATCGAGGTAAAAGTTATTATCTGTCTTGCTTGCTACGAGCTCCACCATAGGTATTTCATAAAATCTATGTTTTATACACATATTGATTTGTAAGTTACTTCCAGACAGTAAAATATAATCAATGTGCTATGATCCCCCCCCCCCCCCCCCCCCCCATAATACCAAATCATATGTCAATAATCCTAATTACATAGCAGATATAAATAAAATTACGGTCTGTTTATCGTAACAATGTACAAAATAGCAAGCGCAGTAACTTAGCGACAGTTTAGTGCACATGTTAAGACGTAAAATATTTGTCTACTTGGCATTTAATTATAATTTTCTCTTCTATTTCCATCATCACTACAATACAATCATCGTTTACTCAGGTCAAGAAACTAGTCTAGAAATTATTTAATTTACCGAGCAGATGTCGTGGTTCCCAAGTCCTACATATCAAAACTAGATCAACCTAAATAGGATCGTTAATAATTTACGGTTGCTCCAGAAAATATTTATGTCGGTCTCGTTCAATTAAACTTTCATAGATCGTATATTAACAAAAGCGTTTTGTTCCACGACCCTGTTTCTTTTCTTATTTAACAACTATGATGGCTGACATGCGATGCCTGAGTGTGAATTTTAGGTGGCAACTTAGCTTGCAACACGAGAAGTAGTATTCGAATGCCTGCTGGAAATGCAGCATCCCTTTACATTTCGGCAAAGTTGTTTAGTCATTAAACTTTTTTTATACACGTCGGAACGCATAGTACAAGCATACGGCTTACCTGATGTAAATCGGGTACCGTAGCCTATTAACGTTTGCGATATATTAAGTATCACTCGCGCGATGCCTCCTCTGTTGCTTACACAGCAACTCCTTGGGAGCTTACTGGTGACCTCACTCACACGCAGGAACGCAATAACCCTCTAGGGAGTTGTTATTTGGCTGCGGTTTTCTGTGAGGTGGAGGTACTTCCCCGGACGGGCTTTGATGCGACCTACCTCCCTTAATTTATTCACTTCACATTGCCTCGGAACGCCATATTCGAATCGGAATCAAAAAAACATCCGTCAAAATGTATGGAATGATTTGATTGAAAACTTTTTGATTCCGTTTTTAATATGACTTTTATGTGAAGGTTTTCGAGTCAAACACTTACAACATTTTACAAAACAATACATTAAATACTATGTAAATTTTAATTCTACTAAAACAGGATTCTAGGAAAATAATATTTTTAAATATTCATACAATATGTTTCTCACCCCTAATTGATGACAAAAAATGCGCCGTATTGACTGTAAGCAGTTCCACAGCCTATACATCTATTTTTGTAAACTCTATATTGTAATTTTTGAAAAAAAATACGCAAGATTTTGTTTCATAGTCTAAAGATTCATGGAAAAATCCCTGCAACCGAACAGTATCTACCACTATAGTACTGTTCTCTATAGTACATGTCATTAGTAAAGTGTACCTACTAGTAAATTGTTCAAAGGGGCTGCCGTGCGTAGTCTAGTTAGATGGGTAGATACTTGTTTTATTTAGTTTGGCTATTCTTGTCTTTGCCTCACCTTGACGCCATTATACCCCAAGACAATACAATTTGAAATTATACTCACCTGCCATTTTGAATTGCCTTTTAAACAAGTTGAAGCAGCTGAATAACGCGTTTATCTATCACCTAGTATAATCTATATCACAGAACACCGCGTGAGGTTTTAATTTTACGACGTATTCATATTTTTTATTGAATAGTTTATTCAAATAGTTTATTTCAAATTCAATTGTCATAATATACAAAGCGACATCCTACTAATATTATAAATGCGAAAGTTTGTATGTATGGATGGATGTTTGTTGCTCTTTCACGCTTAAACGGCTGAACGGATTTGAATGAAATTTAGCACGTAGAGATTATGATCTGGATTAACAAATAGGCTACGTTATTTGACTCCACGCGGGCGGAGCCGCGGACAGCAGCTAGTAGTCCATATGTAATGTACATTGTTCATATTCAAATTAGTTTTATTTCAGAGAGTGTACCCATTAGAAGCAATAATGACGAACTGCCACCTTAAAAAAAACGCAGTCAAATAACAACTCTTTGTAGGATTGTAAGGTAAACTACACTACTTGTATAGACTGTATTGCGAAACTTAGGCTATGGTAATCGCTCCGCCACAGGAGGACTGCTTGTTCTGACTTCATTTGCATATGAAATAATTACACTGGAGTGAAAAACTACTTCAAGGAAGTTATATCTTTACCGATTTACCACCAGGAGCTTCTCAATGAAGTAAAAATCTTTAAAATTTCTCCCAATTCCGAAGCTATGGCGTGACATGCATACAAAATGAAGACAGACGTGTTGAGCCCTTTATTGAAATCAGTTAAACAGTTTAATTTTATCAACTTTTTGCGCTACGTGTTTGAAACAATCCAAATGTAAAAATGTCGCAAAATATTTATGTAACACATTACAAAGCCGGCCGGCCGAAATAGGTAAGTGGGTAGCCATCTACTAAAGACAAGACACATTTTGAATACAAATAGGTTCATAACTTACTTCGAAACAGCTCCACACCATTGCCGGTTCGCTACGGTACTCGAACATACAAAATTATCAGGTATACTTGTATACCTATCTATAGGTATATATGAGAGAGGAGAAAGAGAGTAACTTTAGTCTTTATATACTAAGTTAGTTGGCAAACTAGCACACAATGCATAGTAATCCGTCTGATGGGCAGCGGTAATAAGCGTAGTAATAGCCGTAGACCGCAGTACGTTTTCACAGTTAACACTTGAAGAAATTATACGTCTGATAGAAAACAAACACTTATCTGATAAAATAAAGAACAGATTTTATCGACATTATCATAGTGGTTGTGTCATTGATGTTTAGAGCACAAATAAAGTAGATTAACAGGGCGTTTATTATCATTATACAGCTTACGTAGATGTAGATTGCATAATAAATTGATGATTCGCAGAATAAATACTTCTTACAACTTGTTATATTTTAATATCCACCGCTATAGGCTTACAAGACTAGAACACGGTGTAGATATTCAGTTTACATGTAACCTAGGATGCTTAAAACACCAGGGACCTCACTCCCGCATTGCCGACACTATAAAAACCTCTTCTCGAAGAACCCTAGTCTCTTGAGAAAACTTCGACAGGTAGTTCATTTTACAACTGAAATTATTAACAGAAATGTCTGATTTACAGCACACTCGTAGGGCTACAAAATTAGTGCATCATGTGTGCTGAAAACACACTTTCGTGTTTTTCTAGGTATATAGGATAGGTATTGGTAATGTAGTGAGAATACCCCACTTACATATGATAGTAGATAGTCTGTAGGCATAATATCGAACAATTCTGAACACAATCTATCGTATAATGCAATCGTATACGGCAGTCTTTAATTAGAGTTAAGACCGCAATACTGTATTGAAGTTATAGAATCGTCAACAACTGCTACTGCCGTTAAAATGTTCGTTATCCAAAAAAAGTACTTATTTGAGTTGTTTATATTATTATTAAACGTAAGAAATTATTTATACTAGTGTTCGCCCGAATAGAATAGAAATCGAAACTCGAACAATCATTGAAATACTGAAAATTTGAGGAAAACGGGTACGAAACAAAAGAAAAAAGAAAATCTGTTGACAAATAGAAGAGAAAAAGGTACTGAACTGTCATTGCATATTTATGTATGGATTGTCTAGGTGAACGAGCATCGCTCGGCGTTTGTTTTTGTGTAAAATCACGTATTTATATGTAACTCCATGGGTTATACCTATATATACATACCTGACGAAGTGTGTTAAAAATTAATATTCCTTAGACAAATACAAAGTAACGGTCGTTCCTTAAGAGGTATAGGAATGGTAGTGCATTAGTATTGTACGCCATTAACTGTCTTATAATAGCTAGTAGGTACCTACACGCTAACCTCATTCAAGACTATAATACCAGAACACATTGTTCGTAGACTAAATAGAGACGACGTGCTAGAAAAAAAATGTTTTAACAACAACAGTCACAGTGAGTGGATATTTTGTATACCATTAAAGTAACAAATAAACATAAAGACCGCTGCTTGATGAAAATCTGTAACTGGCCTTAGTCTATGTATTGGCATAATCTCTTGTTGCCGTATTAATTTCTCGTTTTCGTGTTGATATCTTTAGGCACGATATAGATAGAGATAAAATTTTTACTAAAAGCTCACAACTTAACGCGAACAAAACTTTCTGAAACATTAATATAACATCCGATAAAGACTATAATGATAATAAACTTATTATTAATGATTTCTATAACACATAACTTAACTCATCGAGATACGTTTACTACCTATGTAGCCTGCTGAATTACTTCTTCGATTTGGGAAAAAAGTTACAGTACCATGCCAACAGAACAGTACAAAAGTCAAACTATTATATTTATAATAGTCTTGAGGTATCGCTGTGTACTTACATACACAAACCTACAGCCATCCTCTCAAAAATGGTGCGGTTTTAAAACATAAATATTTTAAAGCCAATTACAACATTTTAAACCCCTCGAACGGATAACTTTCCCCCCTCTTTAATTTAACATCTAGAATGGAAAGTTAATAACATCGTTTGGGCTGGTATCTAACCACTATTTTCTGTACCTTATATGGTAGAGCTAGTTTAAGTAAGGTGGATGATGTCCATGCACATTACTTAGAAGCAGTCTTCTAAGGAAGAACATGGACATCACCCACCATTCTCCCGCTGAATACAACTTCCATTTCAATCAAATAGGGCTTAAGGCCTTAAAGCGTACTTTACCGCGGTGTACCACGGAATTAACAAAGCCTAGAAGCACGTTCATGGTTAAGACAAAACTCATTCAAAAAGGTTATGATTGACGTCGCTCGAGTTCCTTCTTTATACTTACATTGACCGAAATATTGTGTCTAATATATCTTAAAGATTGTCAATAAGGACTTATTCTCTCAATATTCAGCGACAATTTTTATACGTTACAGATTCGACGATGGTCGGGATGGCTTCCTGGACTTGACAGAGCTAAAGCGTATGATGGAGCGGCTCGGGGCTCCGCAGACTCACCTCGGCCTCAAAGCCATGATCTCCGAAGTTGATGAAGATGGAGACAACAAGATCAGCTTCAGAGAATTCTTATTAATTTACAGGTAATGAAATAACAAATTATATATATATATATATATATATATATATTCGGACAAACTGAACGGAAGCTTAAAATGTGGGTAGTTAAAAATAAACTAGTTGAAAACGGCTAAGCTAAAAGCTACATATGACATAATAATACGCGATACCCTGATAAATACAAAAAGTTGAGTCAAGAATAGACATTGTGTTTTACAATAAGTTGCATATGGCTAAACATTTTAAAATAAGTAGCAATTTTTTTATATTAAGCTAGTTACTACAGTGTTTATTTAAAAATTTTGCATTTTTTGCTCGATGGCGTCGATGCGCTTGTCATTCTAATCGAACACATTAAGCCACGTCAACCGCCGCCTGGCTATAAATTCGTATATCTATCTCTAGCTTCTCCGTGCTTAGAGGGCACGTTACGCCGTCGGTCCCGGTTGTTCTCGATAGATGGCAGTCGTTAAGCTAATTCAGTGGCCTTCGGGCGGCTTGAAAACACTGGTCTCCGCCAATCCGCAGTTGAGCAACGCGGTGGAGCGTGCTCTAATCCCTTCGGTAGAAGGGAGACCCATATCCCTGCAGTGGGATGAGTTTGGGTTGATCTAGTAATGCATTTTTGCACAAACGTTAATGTTATCGTAAAAGTAGGTCAAACATCAGTTGTAGATCATGTAAATTATACCTGCATATCTGATCTTACTTTTAAAAACGACTGAATTTTTTACGAGCATACGTTTTTTAATCATTTTTTTTAAATAAGTAGTGGGACTGAATTTACCTGCAAGTAACTACGATCTCAAATCCACTGTATTACCAAGAAATACTGTATTATTAATAATTTTGCAATCTTTATGTGCATAAAGTAGTTACAAGTAAGTTAAATATTAAACAGGTATCAGTAAATAGCAATATTTCTGAATGTTTTTGTGTCATATACGAAAGATCACGTAGGTATATAAAAATAAGAATGTACTCAAAATTAGTACGTAGGATACAGAGGAACCCAAAATTGGCAGCCCCAATTTTTACATATGCATCTTAGATTTCACATATTTAATATTAATAGTCACTTAAATATCATCATTTGGCACATGCAGTGTTTTTCATTCATCCGTTGAGCAGTGATAGCTCAATGAATGAAGAACTGCCCTATTGACCAAGTAATCCCCGGTTCGAATCCTGGTGGGTTGTGGAAGATCGACGGCAGTAGCTCTATGTAAAAATCAGTATCTTCACCAAATCCTTAGACTTATGTATAATAATAAATTTCCATGGTTTTTTACACTATTATTGTAGATTGTTTACACTATTTTATGAGAGGTAGGGGCATCAAAGCAGGCCTGGGAAAGTACCTCCGCCTCACAGAAAACCACAGCTAAGTAACAAACTCCCTGGAGGGTTTTTGTGTTCCTGCGTGTGAGTGAGGTCACCAGTAAGCTCCTAAGGAGTTGCTGTATTAACAGCAGAGGTGGTATCGCGTGAGTGATACTCAATTTTTTTTTATACCACTAAGGTGGGAATCAAGCATACGGCCTGCCTGATGGTAAACAGTCACCGTAGCCTATGGACATTTGCAACACCAGGGGTGTCGGTCACTCATGCGTTGTCGACCCTTAAATGTATTACAAGGGTTCATAGGCTACGGTAACCGCTTTACATCAGTTGGACTGTGTGCTTGTATGACTTCCGACGTTGCATAAAAAAATAGAGAAACAATATATCATGTCATGTTTCATGTGTCTAACCAGAGGGGGAGACGTAGGTACCTACCAATGACTCACTTATTTCTACCGCCAAGCAGCTATATTTATATAGCTGTGTTCCGGTTTCTTCTTCTTCTCAAACATGCACCCGCGGGACGGGTGCGTACGGGCCTCGAGCTATAGAGCTCATTACCCGGGCTTTCTTCGGTAGCATACAAGCTACCGAGTGTTTTGTTCCCGCTTGACGTGGGAGTGGAGAGGAAGGAGATTTTGGCGTCATAGGTACTACCGCGCCGTGCCGCTCAGTGCCGTGCCAGACGATACTTCGCAAGGAATAATTTTGGAGGTAAAACAAAAGGAGGTACAAAGATGGTATGAAAACCAGAAGGACAACGTAGAGACCCGCAGAACAACGCGCTGACAATACGACTTTTTGGCTGCATTCAGGCGGATGAATCCGAAGATTAATCGCGTCTGAATGCAGCCACCTAAGCGAAAGTGCGCTGTGCGCTTGCGGAAGTGCTAGGGGCTCCCGGACACCAGATATGTACAGTGCCGGCCGACCCCATGGGCACTTCCTCGCACACATTGCACTGCGTGTCGGAAAAAAGATGCTAGATAAACAATAGAAAAGAAACTACGGCCTCTTGTAGGCGGATGATGGCGCATGAATGTACATACCCTCAGGTATGTACATTCATGCACTTCAACTGAAATAAAAGTACACTTTAGTAAAATAAATATAAGGAAAAATGTGAAGAGGAGCAAAATTCAACAAGGACAATAACAACAACAGGCAACAAAAACAACAACAGTAACAGGACAATTTTGAACCGTCGCGACCTAGCTAAGGTTATTTGTCGCGTCCGCAGGATGCCTCACCCGAGTGGGCCCCCGCGGGCGTCGGTCTTAGTACCTAGCTACATTGTGTTATGCACTTCGCGGCTCGGCCATGCCACTTGTGTGCGAAGCGATCGGCCATTCCCGGAGTGAGGCGGGGAGGGAGGGGCGAGCCGCGGCCGAGCGGCGGCGCGACTGCATTTTCCACATGACAGCCGCGCATACTCGTCGAACCTTGGCGCTGCCTACCCACTTAGGCCAGATCGCTACACAAGGCTTCCTAGTTGCCGCGAAGTGAGTTAGTCGCTTGTTTGCGGAAGGTACGCAGCTTCTTACCCATGGCGGGTCAGAAGCTGCGTGAGGGCTTGCGTTGCCGCCGACCATATATCTACCCCGGCGGCTATGGCTTTGATCATGTCTACTAGGACCATAACTATTTCAGCTATGGGGTCGCTAGTAGCATGGGAAGGTATGAAAGTGGGTCGCTGCGTGCTTGCCACCGGGGCTGTATTTGCGCCTGACGCGCGAAAAGAAGAAAAGGTGACGCGCGCTCCGGCTGAGCGTGCTGGCCGAGCGGTGCCCGCCTCGCGGCTAGCTGTGCCCGCTGTGTTGGCGTGCTCAGCGCCGCGGCCAGTTTGCGCACTACGAGTGGTATGTATGGTCGGCGGCTGGGATTGCGTAGTTGGCAACTGTGTTGTTGCTGTTTGTGGTTGTGGGCCGCGTTTATTCTTTTTCCTGCGCGGGCCACGTCTACGCTTTCTTCGGCCTCCCGGATTTGCCGGTGGGGCCAAAGTGGTCGGGATTTGGCCCTCTGCTAGCAGCGGGGCCAACAAGGCGCTCTGCGCCGTGGCCTGAGGGCGGGGTGGTAGGGTAGGCATTTCTCCGGGGCGGCCGCGGCGGTCCCGACCGACTTGCCACCCCTCAGCTAACTCTTCCTGAGTCAGCTGAGTGGCGGCGCGCGGGACTGGCTGTTGCCTAGCCGGTGGGGCCCCGGATAACTGAATGCCGCGTTTGCGGGCTTCTCGCCGCATAAATGCGCAACGCTTGTCGTTTGCGGAATGATTTTTGCCGCAGTTTGCGCACTTATGCGGCTGGTCGGCTTGGACCGGGCATTCACCCACGAGGTGACCCTCCGAGCATCTCAAGCACTTCAGGGGTCGGAAACAATTCGTTGACGAATGGCCGAACCCCTGGCAGCGGCGGCACTGAGCCAGCCGCCTGATGGACCTCCACGCCTCTATGCTAACGCCGGGCATGAGCAATAGCTCGTCGATAGCATAGAGACGTTGGAGTTCTTCCTGCGAGAGATGCTCGAGCTGTACGTGGTACACCCCACTAGGTCTCCCCATCTTGGTAGTGATTGGCCGCGCCAGTTTGACTGCAAAGCCAAGGGACTCAAAGGCCGCCTGCACGTCCCCTGCGGGGGTTTCGTGCGGCAGCCCTCTCACGGCGATTTTGGTGGGTACGGACGGAGTAACGGAGTAACAGTACCAGGACAAAGCTGGCTCTGTCACACCCAGGTTGCGGAGGTATGCCTGTACAGCCCTGAATTCTTCAGGGCTCTTGGCGAAGAATTTGATTCCCTTGCCGTGAGGTCGCGCGTTGGGCACGTGGCCTAGGCGGTCCTTGAGGGCGGCAAGGTGCTGCGTCCAGTTTGGAATGCAGTCAACGATGATTGGTGGATAACCTTTTAAGATTTTCGCTTGTGCAAGCTGCGCAGAAGGCGACTGGGATACAGTGGGTACTGGCGACGGCGATGCGGGCGGCTGTGCGGCCGCGCTCGCGTACGACGGCTGCCGCGGCGGCGGAGTGTTCGTTGGAGTCATCGACGGAGATAGCGACATCTCTGGGTCGGACTCGGAAGCGTCGGCGACGCTCGCGAGGCGAGCGTAAGAGGTTTGGCGTGAGTCACCGTAAATGATACGGTGTACTTCGCGGTCAAGGCTGTTTGGGTTGTCAATAGACGACGGAGATGGTTGTAATACTCGCTTAGGAGTACTCTGCCGCTGCGGCAGTGGGGAAATAAGTTGCAGCTCAGCGCTGCCTACGGAAGGTTGGCCGCCGCTCGATAGCGATGCCGAGTCGGCGCCTTGTTTGGCACGCTTGTCGTCGTGCGCGACGCTTTCGTCAGACGACGGTGAGGTATGGTGCGTACGCTTTTGCGTCGCCGGAGGTGGGTTGCTTGGGCCTGCAACAGACGTTGTTGGCCTGGGGGAAGGCGACTGCGGGCTTTCGCGAACCGGTGCGGGTCGGAAACCGAGGTCGGAAGGGTGTGCAGGGGTTATTTGCCCTGTTTGGAGGTTTCGACGTACAAGTTGTCGACCCGCGAGGGGGATCGACGACTTCCTCCCCTTCTGGGGAGCAATGGGAGCCATTGCTTCGGCCAATGCCGAAGGGTTAGATGGAGGTGAGGAAGGAGGAGGCTTGGCCTTGCGGTCAGCCATCCTTGCAACTTAACGGGCAGAGCCCGTCGGGCTAAGAACCGAAATTTTGTCCCGTATCCGGCAACAGACCGGGGCAAAATCGGTATAGTTCGACGAACTGTCGTGTACAACACGAAGTGGACGACTGCTGTAGCAGTACCTCCTTCCGGTGGTGGTCGGAGATCTTGCCACAGACAGCTCGGCTCAGCCAAAATGAGCCCGAGAACACAAAAAGACACACGCTTTCCCTGGCGGGATTACGTGTGTGGACAGAAGGAAGAGAACAAACGACTGTGTGAGGGGGACGGAACGATGGTGGACACGGATGAATGGTGGACTTAGTTGGCGTATTTTCTTAAAGAAAAACACCAACTAGTTCCCGTACCGCTTCCTTGTCAGACAAGGAAGCAGACGAACAAACAACACGTACACAACAACGAAAAGGCGAATTTGAAAACAAACTACGCGGCCGTGCGACCGGATCGCCGAGCGCACCGAACGGAACCGAAGTTGACCGAACGGCGCACCCGAGTACCCAGCCAAACGGCGGTGCAGGAGCGTATTGCGAGCGCAGTAGCGCTACAGACGCCTACCGGTGACGACACAAGTTAGTTGCTCCGGGTACACCTCGCTGAGTAAACTCGAGCTTAGTGTACACGGCGCAGGAACCAGGACGACGTGCGGATGGGGTGGGAAGGGGTGCCGCGAAAGCAGCGGGGATGGACTGCGACGTTTTCCTCTATCCAGAGCAAGCTCCGGGAGAGTACACGCATACACTGCTGTCCTATACGTGTGGTCAAGTTTCTCCTTGCCGTTGCACAAGTGCGTCGGTTCGGATAGCTCGATCAGCACGCCGGGGATGGGTGGGGCCAGCAACGGTTCACCTTTCTGGAGCACACGAGAGCTACACAGATCGGCGCACACGTCGGGCCGCAAGAGAGTAGTGATCAGAAGGCGTCGGCACTAGTACCAACGCAATCCGCTCAAACGACTCTCTTGTTCCGGTTTGTAGGGTGAGATATGGCAGAGAAATTACTGGGTACTGTGACGAAACAGCCTTAGGTCACAAGATTGGCAGCGCGCGAGTAACATCCCCGTGGTATTGAGAGCGTCAATATGCTGCGGTGACCGCTTACCATCTAATGCGGGCCACATTCTTGTTTGCCAATCTAAGTAGTATATAAAAAAAAAATGTTTACGAATGAAGGTCACCAGTAAGCTCCCATTTAAAATTCTTAAAATGTTATAAAACCTCTTTAATTTTAAAACTGTAGCTATGTAGTTAAAATGGCCTCGATTTGCAATACATGATAGTTAAAGTTCATGTGAATTATTATTTTATTAGTCATATCACAGTACCTACTACGATATATCTTCCATACATAGTCATAAACGTATTGCGGTCTTTCCTCATTGTGTTGGCGTTTATATGTTTTGTTTGTTGTTTGTTATTCGTCACTATATCAAATCTATCGATGCATCGACATCAACTTCGTGCAAACTACTACATGACTTATGTATCCTTAAAATCTTTGTTTATAAACAATAAAACTTCACGTTCCCATTATAGATGTGTCGACAACGCCGGTGCACCGAAAATTACATTCTAGTAATATACTAAATGACTTCTTCATTTCTCACAGTTTCCCATAAAGTAATTGCTGCCAAATTTGTAGCGGTGTTACCAACCCGTGAGTGATTCTTCTCGTTCGAGTGTTATTAAGCTACTATAATTATTTCCCATCAGACGGGCCTTATATATGTTTGCTAGTAACTATATATAAGGCCCGTCTGATGGTAAATAATTATCTATCGTCACTTATGCTGTATTTGAGATTCCGTATTAAGGCTGAACTGTTTCAGCAGCGTAGTGATTATACTGAAATAAAACTTTGGTACCTGGCCCAAGTCGATAATTATTACTTTAAAATTGCCTTCTTCTTTCGTTTTGTTAAAGAAATATTCAACAATCAAAAATCAGCATACTGTACATATAGATATATAGATGAACATTTTCCATTTTCAGAAAAGCGCGAGCCGGTGAACTCGAATCTGATTCTGGGTTGGATGCGCTCGCTCGCCTCACAGAGATTAACGTTGACGAAGTCGGCGTCAACGGAGCCAAAAACTTCTTTGAAGCGAAGATTGAAGAACTATCAAAGGCCAATAAGTTCCACGACGAAATCATCCAAGAGCAAGAAGAAAAACGGAGAGATGCCGAAGAGAAGGCCCTCCGAAGGCAAAGGTTCCAAGAAAAAGCCGCCTTGTTTAAATGAGATACTTATATTATTTTGTTGTACGTATTAATCTAGTCTGTAAGCTGTTACCAAGGCTTAAGGAAGGGGCAATCCCACAATGAAAATATTAAATGTTCAAACAAGTTCCTATTTCTCGGTACTCATAGAAAATGGAATTGTTGGTATGAATCTATATAAAAACCAAAATAAACCTCAGTGTTTCACAGCCGACTATAAAATGTTGGCCATGGATAGAATTTAAATGTACTATGTGCGGCCATATCGAATTGAATTAATTTTTGAGATAGCTGGTTCTAAAATCATTTTTGTATGTCACATACATTTATGTGTGACGATCAAAGAAAAATACAAAGAAAGTAAATGTTAAATTTGAATAGGCATCCATTTTCGAAAGGATAAAAGGGCTAATTGTATTTTTATATTAGGTAATAATGGATCTTGCCCTTTCTTGCATAGAAGATGTTATCATAGCAAGAATAGGCAGTTTTTATAAATGTTAGAATTTCAATAACAAGTTATTGTCAATTTAATTGAACAAATAAAGACCTAAGTATCAACGTTACTGTGTATCAAGATCTTTGTATTATATCTATATAAAAAATTAAATATCAGCTTGAAGAGGTCATATTTTGCATGTTGCCTTCTATCGTATATTTACCGTGTTAATAAATATTTTATAAGTTATACATTATGTGATGTTAAACAATAATTATAAGGGTACTAAATAAAACATTTACATACCAAACCATAACGTTTACTTATCCTAATGTAATATCTTAATTTATGTCCGTCAAGTCAGTAGTACCATTGATAGTACAAGTGACACAACTTTATATCTTTAGTACCATCGATGGTAGGTACTAGTTTAGGATCAGTAGCACCATCATGAATATTTTTTATTATATTACATAAAAACAATGTGCAACGCAGCTTTGACTTCGACGGTCCATGCTTCGCAGACAGAGGTGTGAATTGACACATGATGTTTTGTTATTTACATGTTTTCATTATAATTGTCCTCATGTCATGTATTACAATTAACGAGAAATATTCTTGCTTTTCTTTAATAGTACTAGGTATAAAGTTTTGTCACTTGTACCATAACTCGACACCTGCAAGGAAAAACATCGTAACTTTTTTTCGTAAACTTTAGAGAACGCGTCAAAGATTCAAAAAAATTCTTATTAGATATGCTCTGTTAGACATAAGGCTTAACAGAGCATAATAATTTTTTTAAATCTTTGACACACTCCTCTAATGTTAAGAAAAATGAGTTACGATGCTTTTCTTGCAGGTGACGAAATAGTACTACTGACATCACGACCGAGAATATATGCGGTATGATAGAAAATATGTTTTGCAGCCTAGCTAAACCGATATATGATCTAATGTACGGCAGCCGAGATAAAGAATGTAAACAAACAATTAGTACACAACATATTGTTATTGAGTATAATAGTCTTCTTCCTCCTAGCGTCATCACCCCTGAGCTGTCACTACTCTTAGTACTCTTTTACATAATTGAATATAACTTATTACCTATGTAGGTATTTACTGTAACAAAATTAAAGTTAAAAACTAGCAAACACTTTTGTCAAAAATTGCTTACTGAAAAGGTATACACGACTTAATTGTAGACATATTTATACCTACAATGTAGACATATTTTTTATTATAATTGATGAACGATACAAAATATAACATTACACTACTTATATGAGCAGATTGGAATTAAAATAAAGGTCAGTTTTGTTTAACCATGGTCACACGTCATTATATGATACGTATTTCAATTAGAAAGGCATAGATTTGTAGTTTCTAATAAAATTTAATTAAATGTCGACTCAACCACGTAAATATTAATTGCGTTTCCAAATGCGAAGATTACGCCGCCGTTCCTGCATACGGAATAAAAGGACGGGGATACTTATGGCTTAAATTGTAACGGAGAGTTTACTTTTTTTATCTCGTCTCGTTGAACATCCTTCAGAAATACAGGCACAGGATTTTGAAAATTCATCCAACAATCTTCAACCAAAATTATTTACTTTAGGTTTATCGATAAATGAATTAGATTAGGATTGATCTAGGAAAATTACTATTTATTTTTATTACGTACCTTATGGAAACATTTGGTACAAAAATATCCATATCAGACGAAATGTAGGAGTATGGACTCTACGAAAAAGTCTCTCTAAGCAATAATATGAAAGCTTTATATTATATACACATGAAAATAAAATATCAACAATCTGGCAGGGTGTCTCCGGTATAATAATACATTCGTTAATCAATTTGCAATGATATAGTTGAGTCGATTTTGCATGTATTAACGATACGCACGCGAGAGAAATAAAATTGACTAATGTAGTCATATTCATTATTGGTAGTGTATATTTCTTACAGTGTACACAAGTAAATCATAATTACATTTATCACAATAAAATTTTTGGCGGCGCCAGCTTAGCAGAGTAAACATTGAAGACATCACTGCCTCAACTAATATGATCGATATTTCGTGGTAAGGCTTGTGAGTTGCAGTTCCGTTTCTCCTCATTTATTATTAGTTATTGATGTACTGTGCCTCTACTAATTTTCCTCCATAACAGAGCTATTTCTAAGTGTATCTTGTGGGTTACACGATGCATTTTCATTGTTGTTGCTCATGTCTACCTGCTTTCTTGCCATCACAGGTACATTCTCCATATCGATATGCTGCAAATTTCCCAGTTTTGCGAGCAGTGTTGCATTCTGAAAACAGAAGGATGTAATTAAATAGCCGCTGATGCCGGGGAATGCCATTTCTGTCGGCTATCAACATCTTTCCACCGAGTCCCTCGCGGGGTAGGCAGACAGAACCGTGCGCCACACGGGTCATTCATTGTTGTATTTTATCCAGGCGCATTCTATCTATGTAAAACTTCACGCCAAATCCCTTACGGGGTAGGTAGAGAGAACCGAGTGCCACGTGACTCGATTCTTAGACACATCACTCGCTTCTTTAACTTAAACAGCTTTTCCCATGTACTGTCACCGGTTTCTCTAACGTTCTTATGAGAGGGAAGGATGCAAAAGAAAACTGATAGATGATCTGAAGTACGTTCAGGCAACCGAGATAAAGAATGTAAACAAACATTCAGGGGTACAAACACATTTTTTTTTGAGTATAATAAGTCTTTTTCCTCCTAGCGTTACCGCTACCAGACTGTCACTACTCGTTCATTTAATACACCATATTATGTATCTACTGTAACAAAATGAAAGTTGTAAACTGTTGTAATTAAAACTAGAAAATACTTTGACAAAAGTTGCTACAATGTACCAACAATATTTCTTATTATACTCGTAATTGATGAACGATACAAAATATAACATTACATTACTTATTACATCTGCTCTTCCCATGTGCTTTCGCCGGTCTCTAGGCTTATAATTTGTAAAGTTCTTACGAGAGGGAAGGATGCAAGAGAGAGATATAGGCAAATTCATCAGCACATCTACAAGTGCTTTTTTGACACCATCACTTTTTTCTGTCTACTTTCGTCCCCATCCATTGTTGCATTTTATCCAGGCGCATTCTATCTAAAACTTCACGCCAAATCCGTTGCGGGGTATGCAGAAAGATCCGAGCGCCACGTAACTCGAGCCTTACACACCTCACTCGCTTCTTTAACGTTCATTGCTCTTCTTATGCACGCATGTCCGATGGTTCGGACATGTCGAAAGAATGCCAGTCATGGACCAAAAGGTTCCGAGTTCGAATCCTGGCATGTACCATATTTATGTAAAATCCGCGCCAAGAACTGCGCAGAACTCAAAAATAGGGTCTCACCTGTGTTAAGGTTTGGGGGAGGGACATTTAACCATAGCAAAGAGCGACGTGGTGCCCCGTCCCGTGCGTCCCGTCGCCCGCGCATCCCTTACCTCGCCTAGTGTACCGTTATTTTCACAAGTGTTAAGTCGTAACGTTATTAGATACCTAAACCTTACAATTATTACGTATTTAAAATATTAAATTCTCAGACTATAATTATTCTATATTTTTTAGTTTCGATTTTTATGTGATTAGTAAAACAGGAGTTGCAGTGGCAGATACGGTGGCGGCTCGCGAGTGATATTTTATGTTGCAGGCGACTATAGGTTACGGTTACGGCATCATGCGGGCGGGCTGTGTTTTTATGTTTATATTATACAAATCGTATCTCGCAGTCTTACCTGTTTCGGAATGGTCTTAACGTAACGTTCAATAGTCTATAAACATTTGTAAAGAATAGGCTACCAAACGCAAAATTATGTGTTCAAACCAGACTAATAGTTCCAGAAACCGTTCAAACAAACAACTAAATTCAGCTTTATTACATTATAGTGTAGACATACAGATATATAACATTAAAAATGTCATGTACAATACTCGGTGTATATACCTCAACAATTTTCTATTTGTTCACGCCTGTGTTAGTATAGGTGGTTTCCTATAAGATACTAGGTATTTAATTACATAATCTCATTGTAGTTGATAACTCAATTCATTTTTCTTATTGAATGTACTTGCGCAGTAGGCGCCATTTTATTACATGATTCGTGGCGACTACTAGTACATATTTGTAATTATCACTTGCCTGGCGGTGAAGAAAAATATTGTGATGATGGAAACCTCCCGCGTTCCAGAAATTATTTTAATAGACATGTGATCTAACCTAAAAAAGGTCTGGTTTTCCCTCTGGGTTGTGGAGGTCTGTATCCTAATGGATTAGGAAACAGAGATAATGCTAAGAAGAATAATATTTCCAGAAGAGTAGATATTACCTGCTTAATATTCTCTTCAAATACTCCATTCTTTCTTGTGATGTGTTTGATTTGTTGAAGTTCCCGAGATCTGAAAATAGAATTAATAGGCATTTTTTTTATAGCACTAAGGTGTCAAGTAAGCGTACAGCCTGCCTGATGGTAAGTAGCCTATGGACATTTGCAATTTTAATATTCAACAATTGCTAATCCTGAAATTAATTGAAATTAGTAACAGGATTAAAATAAATACACATTGTAAAAAGAATTTTGCAAATTATAAGTAAATTTGTTTTTATTTATATAATTTACTGGCCCTTACTCCAATCATAGCACTATAAAAGTAAAAAGCAATAAACCTTTCCATTCCCAGCTCTATTAAATAATTTTTCCCAGCTGTTACCACTTGCAATGTCCCCATGGGTGATAAGTGGAATTTTGATAATAAAAAATGTGTCTGCTGTCACAGACTGGGATATCTTCACTAAAATAACTAGATATCCATTATTTTTGTGTCATGAGTACTTGTTGTTTAATTCATCCATAAAAATGCATGACACATTGAAACCACTGAAGACAATTTTATTTACAATTATCAAACAGTTACCAGAGGAAGACTTTGTATAAAAGTCATCTATCTGCATGGGTACCTCTGTCTCGCCTATTTCTACCACCAAGCAGCTATATTTATATAGCTGTGTTCCGGTTTGAAGTGTGAGATATGGCAGAGAAATTGCTGGGTACTGTGACGAAACATCCTTAGGTTACAAGATTGGCACCGCGCGAGTAACATCACCACGGTGTTGTGAGCATCAATAGGCTATGGTGACCGCTTACCATCTGATGTGGGCCGCATGGTTGTTTGCCAATCTAGTTGTATAAAAAAATCTCAAGCTCGTCAAGAGTACATTATAATACAAAACATCACACCTATGAAATGAACTTTTTGTGCTAAATTTAAATAAAGTACAGTTTCTAGTGTAATGCTATTGCCACCATTGCCAATACAAATTGTAATGGCAATAGAAAGTGAAATTGACAACAGTCATATTAGCATACTTACATTAACACCAAAAGTTGATTGGCAGTGGTCAACTCATTCTGTAGATCTTGTTGTAATTGCTGTACGGTCTGACCTCCTGCTGCTGTAGACATAGCTAAAAATTTATTAAAAATAGAATTATTATTACTGCAGACTTAGCATTGATAGTACCAGTTAAATCACAAATATTTTATCTTAGGAATTAAGTTGCTTAGAACTCTGGAATGAGAAACTTATAGCAGACATAATTAGAAACAGACTTTGTCTTGTGGGAAAATCCTTATATGGAGAAGTCTAACTCATTAATTATTTTTGGTTTAAAATGGTATTTGTACTTAATCTTTACACAGAAATAACAGCACAACATTTCATTATTGCTTAGTTTATCTAATTTTTTTTGTGCACTTAATTAAATAAAAGGTCTATTATGAGATACCTTTATGTTTTGATTCCCCATTATGAAATATATGGAATGTGGAAATGTCGACCTCAGCGTCTGAAACTTTTTTCCTTGAGGAATACGTTATTTGTTGAAATTATTATCTTAACTTTTTGAGACAGCACTGGGCATTGTCTCTGACCCATAGTTTAAAAGTAAATAATAATACGTAACAAAAAGTAGTTTGTAAGTAGTATCCTTAGAATAATATGTGCAAATATAATTTAATTGAAGATTATTTGTAGTTTAAATCACACAAGGCGCACTTTGATTGTTTGTGTGAAGATTTTACCTATACATGAATTAGCAAAGCAACAAGGTATTTAACGCAAGTAAAGAGCCCGTTGCAACGTTATATAAAAGTACTGTAGTACATTACACAATGGAAATAAAATGTTTCTTCTTGTTTGGCAAGTGTGACAAAAACACTACCTACCTTGTCGATATTCATACGTTATCCAGTAAAGAAAAAGCAAACAATTAATAACTCTTCAAAGAATTAACTATCAAGGAATTACAGTTATAAATTACTCTTCTCAGTAAGTATAGTTTTTATTTATAAATTTAAATGGAGAAAATAAAAGTTAAATGTATTTAAACATAAAAGGGTTTAGATTTAAATTTAATTTTGTTTTAGTTCCTTCCATAGTAAATAGGCAGCAAAGGTTCTGTGACCATACAGACTCGGTTTTATTGTATTTCCTACGAATAAATAATAAATCAGGAAATGTAACTGCACTCAAAAAATGAATCAACGAAAATCGTGTACAAGTAGGCGGGGCCTAAAAATCATATACATGCATCTTATTATTATTATTATTCTTCTTTATGGCGATCCTGTTGTTCTCGCCAATGTCAGTGCTTTCATATTTCAGTTCATAATTTAACTGAGTATGTGACTACTCTTAGTATGTGACTCTGCTAAGAAGTGGCTTTGTGAGTGTACAGTATATTTATATAAATAGTTTAGCAAGTGGCGTAGACACTGTGACGCTCCGTCTACATGCCTGAAACAAAAGACATACACTGACATCACAAACAAGGGTTAGTATGATTATAAGACATACACTTTACAATTTAATGTTATTAGTGTTAATAAACGCACACAAAGTATATACAACGGAGGGGGAGTTAATAAATGTAAGGAGGGATTTAAAGTTGATAGGACGGGGAATAGAGGAAGGGAGTAAGTCATAAAGAGAGGAGGAATTTTTGGGGCAGGAAAAGAAAATATGATCTGGAGTATCGTCATCCAGGCCACACTCGCACAGGGAACTGTCCCTCACCCTGATTTTCGTCAGAAATACATTTGTACAGATATGTCCCAATCGAAGACGGCAGATGACAGATGTAGCCCGCTTGTTGGCATCTCGATACTTAAAAAACCAAGGTTTAGGAGGTATATGCTTCTGAATAGAGCCATAGAACTTGCCCTTCACAGTCTGGGATTTTGACCATAATGTATCCCACCTGCCTGCTAGCTTGTTTCGCGCAAGGGATACAAGGTCGTGTGAATAAGCTATGCACTGAGGGGTCGAACATCCATTAAGTACTGCATCTTTAGCACATTGGTCAGCCACTGTATTTCCTGGGATACCACTATGTCCAGGAATCCACACGAGACATATCAGTAAACCCTTAATGTGACATTTATATAACACCTGCCTAATAGAGAAAATAACCGGGGCCTTTGATCTGTTGCAGAACTGATTTGAGGCAATTGCAGATAGACAACTTTTAGAGTCTGTGAGAATGGTAGTTTTTGGTATGTTATGAGACTCTATATATAACAGAGCCTCTAGGATTGCAGTGGCTTCACCGGTGAAAACTGAACACACTGAAGGACATTTAAATTTTATAATAATGCTGAACTTTGGGATCCAGATGGCAGCTCCCACACAACTTTCTTCTGTGGATTTGGAGGCATCTGTATATACAGTCAGCCAGTCACACCAGAATTTGTCAATTACAGCATTTAGTTTTGTTGACGCAAAAGGTGAACCTTTTTCTATTGCTAAATTTAAGACTATGGTAGGCTTATAAACAATTGCTTGATAGGGAGTATCGAAAAGGGGGTTAATTCTGCATTGGAATATAGGACACGGAAGGTGAAGGAATGAGACAAAACTATTGAATAGGCATGGAGGGTTTTTGTGTGTCCAGTATCCACCAGCAGATATATAATCTGACAGCTCATGTAGTTTAGCTATAAGTGGGTGATGAGATATCTGTAGAGCCTTGTGTAGAAATCTGTCCGAAAGATATTGCCTACGTAAGTGCAACGGAGGGTCCACACATTCTACTTGCAGGGCATTAATGGGAGAGGATTTCATGGAACCAGTAATGATACGGAGGCATTTCGATTGGATTTTGTCCAGAGATTTTAGAGCCTCTTTGTTACATGGTTCCAGAAGAAAAGAACCATAGTCCAAATGACTGCGAACCAGGGCATTGTATATTAGCTTCTGTGTATAAGGGTGAGAACCCCACCAAACTCCAGAAAGTGAACGAAGAATGTTGATGTTCCTTTCCGACTTTTTGAGAATGTGAACAATGTGGTGGGTGCCTGTTAATTTAGAGTCTAGAATTACACCAAGAAATTTAACTTTGTCTTTTACAGGGAAAGTCTGCTCACCATAAGCTATTGAAATGTCTGGTATAATTCTTTGACGTGCAAAAATAACAATACTACTTTTTGGAATCGAGATAGATAATCCGTGGTTTGAGAGCCAATCTTGTAAATAGTATATGGCTGAATTCATCCTTGAAGAGGCTTCTGCTACATTGTCAGATGATGTATACAAGGCTAGGTCATCTGCGTATTGGAGGACACTACAAAAGCAGTTGACAGAAAGCTCTAGGTCGTATGTGTAGATACTAAATAAGAGTGGACTGAGCACTGACCCCTGTGGGAGGCCCTTCCACACTTGTCTTGGAGGGGCATAATAATTTTGAAAATTGATGTGGATAGATCTAGCCGAAAGATAGTTTGAAATATAATTGACTATCCTCACTGGAAAACTCAGATTCAGCATTTTCTGCCTGAGCACAGGAAGAAGTACATTGTCGTACGCGGACGACACATCTAGAAAAGCAGCCACCAAGTAGCTGCGTTTGGAAAATGCCAACCTTATATCCGTGACAAGTGTGCCAAGGCTGTCCATCGTGCTAAAACCCTTCCTGAACCCAAATTGGCTATCAGGTAATATTAACTTGTTTTCAATAAACCACTCTAGTCGATTCTTAACAAGGTGTTCGAGAATCTTAGCCATGGTACATGAAAGGGCAATAGGACGATATCCCAAGGGGTCAGTACTAAGTTTTCCTGGTTTTAGTACAGGGATGACAATTTGGGATTTCCATTCTTCATGTGGAATGGCCGAAATGAAGAACTGGTTGATAATTTCAAGAAAATACTCTTTTGTAGCAGGACCACTGCAAGTAATAAATGAGTAGGGGATTCAGTCTACACCCGGCGAAGAGTCTTTTAATGTGCCTATGACAGTATCAAATTCCTCCCGGGAAAATGGTGCATCAAAAGGGTCAGATGAGAAACTTGGATTGTCGTAAGTTACTGTATCGTCAAAAGAAGGGGCTGTAAGTGGGGCCAATCGCTGAGCAAAATCACTCATCCACACCGAACAATCGTTTGAAGAAATGTTAAACTCATTATTAGTGCCACAGCGAAATTTTTTAACATTTCTCCAGACCACAGAGGAATGCGAGCTAGGTGACAACGCCTCACAAAAACTGTGCCAACCTATCCTCTTCTTATCTGACAGCAACTTGGTTGTCTCAGCAGCCACCTTCTGATAGTTGAGATATTTATCCCTACACATGTCCAGGGAATACTGATGTTCCGCCACCATTCTTCTTCTAACAGCCGAATAGCATTCTTGATCCCACCAAGGAGGTGGAGACAATTTCTTTTTGGGGGGTCTCTTTAAAGGGATGGTTTTGCTGGCAGCTAACAAGAGAGAGTCCTTAAAACTAACATACAATGAATGTACATTATTTTCATGGATAGGAGGGAGCTGTGAAATTAGCTCATCAGATATAGCAGCAAACTTCGGCCAATCAGCTCTAGCCACACTATATTTTAGCCGGGGGTTAAAAGGGGTATTAGAGATACTATCAGCTGTTAGAAAAGAAATAAGTAGAGGATAGTGGTCGCTGCCGTAAGTGCTACTAAGTACTTTCCATGCAAGTTGGGATGCAAGGACAGGGGAGCAAAGTGAAAGGTCCACGGCACTTTGTACATTTTGTGTGGGAAGGACACGGCGAGTAGGGGATCCATCATTGAGGATGGTGAGATTCAGATCATCAACCAAATTAAGGAAAGTGGCTGATAATGAATCGCTGAAATGGGAACCCCATGAGGTGTGGTGAATATTTAGGTCACCAAGGATCAGAACTGGTGGGGGAAGGGAGGAAATTATGGATACCAATTCATTGAGGATAGCAAGAGTAGGATTAGGAACATAGACAGATAGGAATGAAATGTTGGAGGAACGGATAGCCACAGCATTGATGCTATCAGAGTGTGGGGGAAGAGAGATTTGAGAGAATATGCAGGATTTGGAGATAAGGATGGAAGCACCAGCATGCCCATCATTTCTGTCATCCCGGAGACACGAATAGCCTGACACCCTGAAGTGGGCACCAGGTCTAAGCCACATCTCCTGAACGGCAAAAACCATGGGCTCAAATTTGTTGATAAGGTGAATTAAATCTGCTTTTTTATGTTTGATGCTCCGGCAATTCCACTGAAGAATTGCTTGGAATGTTGACAGACATAGAAATCAGCTCAGTAAGTTTTTGGTGGATACTGGATGGTAACGCAGTATCACTAAAACGAGTAAGTAGGCTCATTAAAGTAGACAGCAATAGTTCAAGCAGATTATCATTCGGGGAGACACTTAATGCATAGCCATTAGGTAGCACAGAGACCGGGGTATCTGTGATCGCACAATGTGCTCGCCTATCATATCCAGTGCTTGCGGCTGGAGATGACTGACGGCGAGGGGTGACAACAGTTTTTCTATATGATGTCTGAGGAGAGTACAATTTTGACAAATTTTGTGGTTGGATGGGATGGGATGAGGAATGAGGAGTATGCGGGGGAAGTGGAGAGGGAGACAGTCTAGTAGTGTCTGCAAAAGATCTCCTCGATTGAGGGTACCTTGCAGATGCCTCCAGATATGAGATGTTTTCTTGGGACATTGTAAGTTTAATCGACTTTTGCCGTGAGAATTCTGGACAAAAGATATCTTTGGCAGTATGACTACCAGAACAAAATAAGCATGTAGGAGATTGTTTCGTACACGAAACCCCCTCATGGCTCTGGGCACAGATAAAGCACCGCGGGCTCGATCTGCACTGCGAAGTCACATGCCCATACCGGCAACACTTATGACATTGTATAACCGGCAGGACATATGTCTCTACAGGCATGGAGGTGAAAAAACAATAGATATTAGACGGAAGCATCTGTCCACGGAAGGTTAACACCACAGTCTGGGTAGGAACCCACACTGTATTGCCATTATCAGCGACTGTTCTCCTATTCATCCGCCGCGCTCTAACAACTGTTCCAAAACCCGAGGGGACATCTATGGCCGAAACAAATTCCTCTAAGGACCATTCGACAGGCACAGCCCTCACAATACCCATCCTAGTTATATTAAACGATGGAATAGCTGCCTCAAACTTAGCTGTTATAAGTGCAGGGTGGGCTATAAATATATTTGCGTCTGCTGCAGTTTTAAATTCTACCGATATTCGGTTTCGCCCTACACGCTTCACACCATCTTTAGTTATGTTTTTTATATTTTGCCGAAACAAAAAATGTCCAAATTGTATGGGGCGCAATGTAGCGCCGGCAGATTCCTCCGGCCTACTAACATGAACAACAAACGGAGCCACATCTGTATCTGTGTAAGTTGTTTTGTCGTTCATAAAATCAGGATGAGTATAGGTTACCTGAAGTGATGCTGATGCCTGGGAAGGGTGCATTATCGTTTTTTTAACGGTCTGTATTTCATCGCTGTGTGCTTGAGGCCGCTTACGAGTAGAATCACCCGCAGGGCTTTCGGATGCTGCAGCGACAAGAGGGGAGAAAAACGAAGGAGATAAGGAGGATTGGGTGTCGTCAACGTCGTCAGTGTTTTCACTAGTAATAGTTGCTCAAATATAATTATAATCAAAAATATTAAAATACGCTATGAAATCGAGATCGTCAATATTATGCCAAATGAATCAGTCAATTTTAGACTTTAGTAGGATCTTTTTTCCTCATGAAAAAATATTTAAAACGATAAAATTATCAAATATATTTTTATAACTAAATAATACATTTTGCTTATTTTGTTTACTTTTAATTTTCCTACAGATTTAATTCGTCAAAATAACTGGATAGCTGCAGTTAGGCTAGAAAGACGTTAGACGTCAGCTACAGAGGTTAGACCATAAATAACAGAAGGGTCAGGCGGTAGTCGCTCCAATATAAGCTGCAGTCTCGTCACATAAAGATGTAACCCACTCAGGGACTTCAGGCTCCGTAGTGGATGAGATCGCTATTTACCGCTTGAAGAAAAAGGATATTTAATCTCATCGTTCAAATAATACTCAGCCGGGAATCAAACCCAGGATCTATGCGCAGAAGATAGCTACACTGCTAACTAGGCTATACGAGTTGTCAAAATAATACTGTCATAAATAATTATTCGCAGTGGAATTCCTATCAACTATGTTACGTTATGACTGGCTTGTAGGGAGATAAGTCCGCCAATGAATTTAAATTATATTGTTTAATTAGTTCTGTTTATTTTATGCAATAAATTGATTACATACATACATATTATAGCGTCATCATTTAACTTTTCTATTTAAATACCAATTTAGAATCCATTCGTATGTATAATAACTTAACAAATAATTGTAATTAAAACATAACAAAAAAAAATATTTCTCATGCTATATAATAAATAGTATTTTATAGCATGAAAAATATTATTTTATTATATATCTGTTCCTTTTCACTTAGCATAAAATCGTCCATGCCGCTATGATTCAACTGCTACAATTGGCATGGCAGTCTGCGCGCGAACCAATCTGTGCTCTTGTTTTGAATTTAAACCAATCACTAGGCACGTGTATTAGTGTAACCTAATTGATTCGTAATTTGAACATACGTCGTTTTGGTTACACGCAGCGCCACTTTTTGTGTGGAATTTGTTGTGGGTTACAGTTCCTGACTTATTATTTATTCGTAGGTTATTTCCGTTTCTTGTTTATATCATGATGGACACTAACGTACAAATATTAAGGAATGCCTGCTCATTTTTCAATTATTTTGATATATATCAACATCAAAATAATTTTAGAGATAGAAACGATACGTTTAGGTAGTCGAGATAAAAAATTTAAACAAGCATTCAGGGGTTAGAATAACTTTCTTATTTGTTTAAAATACTTATTTTTATTTTGCAATTTACGAATAATAAATATGCGGGAAAATTTCGCGAGCCTACAAGCTCTCGAGAATATTTTGAGTTAAAATGGCGTGATTTTTCGAATCATTATCTTCATCATATCAGCCCTTAGACCTTTCAACTAAAGGACGCGCCATACGCGTGATTCTGTCAGTAAATAATTCTGCCCTTTTTGACGAGGAACGAGGTAACTACTATATAGAAACGATTACAACACGTGCAAACACATTTTGTGTTGTCATTAACGCACACATGAAAAAATGTTCAACACTAGATCATTTTACGCAAACTACTCGTACTAAAATATTCACGACAACATGCTAGCAAAATTCACTATAATGTTATAAAAGTAATAGGGATTGACAAATATCGTTATTATAATTTCAAAATATCGATATTTACGACGACAACGGTAAATGACAAAGATGAACATATAAATATTCTATACTTAACATTGGGCCCTCGCGGGCACTTAGACACGTCTCACGTTTTTAAAATAAATCCTTAGTATATTTCATGCATTTCTCATAGTTTGAATTACTTTTGATCTATCAGCTCTTCAGAAAATTTACATTACAATAAATGTATGTCAATTAAGCTGTACAATTATAACGATCTATTTATAACTTCGTACCTAAGGTACATCCTATTTATGGTATTATAATTTATTATTATCACACATATTACACATGAGTACCTGCATTACAGGAGTTATTGGGAGGTATTAAACATACTTCAAGTCTATGGGACTAATTAAAAAAAAAAGGGTGTGCTTTAGACCACACGACTGAAGTAAAACTTATTTAGTTCCATAGTGTGATACAGATAATAGGCTTGCACTGTGTCTTAGATATACGAAACTTAACTCGCTATGAGAGAAAGAGATAAAGATAATGTGTGCTCGCACCTCTCTCTCTTGCCCCTACAGTAATATACGAAACGTAACTCTCTCTCTCTCTTTCTATCTTCACTAACTTATATCTCCCTCTAACTTCCGTTCACCTCGGCCGATCACACTTTTCGTAACGCTCTCGTCACGCATTCACCAGCTTACTCCCCAAGTCAAGTGAGCGTAAAAAATTTTACTTCCAAAAACCTATGTCCAGCAGTAGACTAATTCAGGCTGATACTTAGACCTTTCAACAAAAGGACCAGTCTCGTATGATCATTCCTCTCTGTCATGGTACAAGATAATGTGATCTCTTGCGCCTATAAAAACTACTTGCATAATTGATTCTCTAACAGTCTTGTAATCGTTATCGCTCCGGTGACATGATAAAGTGTTATACTAAAAATGCCAAGAAGTTATGTCATGCAAAAAGAGGTTTGCGAAAAGATGGTATTACCTTTCACATGTAAGTTATTATTTTATTTTCATATAAAAGAAATTAAAATGGTGTGATAACGATTAATACATGAGAAATCGACTCAATAATCGGTAGTAGTCGGAGTAGTAGGTATTAAGGTTGGATAGCACTAGTGAAAAGTCTATGAGCGTTGCTAGGCTATACCGTCCGTTATTCTTCATGTCACTTGTGAAAAATGGTATGTGTCAATATAAAACTATATAAAGTATATTATACCTAATATACATAGTGTTGTGCTGGTTGTGTGATAAACATTCAAGATTCAAATGCATTGTATCATTCCTTTCCACTTTTATATCCACTACTCTCGCCGGGCTAATAAGTCGCTCTGTGATCCTTATTAGGTTATGGGCCCCACCAAAAGAGAAAAAAGGAGTTTGCAATGGATTTCTCTACAAAGATAGAGATTGCTAAACTTGAAGGTAAAGAAAATTGGTCTACTTGGAAATATAATGTTTCCATAATGCTTGAAGGCACAGAAGGTGCTTTAGAAGCAGTTGAAGGAAGGCTCCAGAAACCAATTCTTGCTGCAGATGCAGGTGACGCTGCATTAAGCTCTTATAATGCCGAAATGGTAAAATTTAAGAGGACTGAGAGCGGTGCTCTGCTCATGCTCACTACGAACATGACAGCCGAAACACTGAAAAAGGTAATAAGGTATAGAACGGCACGTGAAGTTTGGCAAGAGCTACATAGGCTATTTGACGGAAAGACAGAGGATAGGGCTTATAACTTGTGTCTAGAATTTTTCGGGCTAAGGCATAATAAAGAAGACGATATACCGACTCATATGTCAAAACTGAAAAATTTGTGGAATGACTTAAAAGTCGAAATTTCTAAAATTGACGCATCTGCCAAACTCCTTGAATTATTCCTGATTTGTAAAGTCTTAGATACGCTTGATGATAGGTACTTTAACTTTAAGTCAAGCTGGCTAATGCTCAAACAAACAGAGAAAACTATAGACAGTTTAACAAGTCATTTATGCACGTTTGAGAGAAGTTTGGGTAATCAAGAGAGTATTCAACAAGAAACTCTGGTAACTACTCCCGTTGCACGACAGACTAAGGAAAAGAAGGATGAACAGATTGTATGTAACTACTGTTCTAGAAAAGGACATAGAGTTCGTAAATGTAGGAAGTGGATTAAGGACGGGAGGCCTCCAAAATCAACTTCAAGCATCTTGTCACCGGATCCAAAGTCGAAGGCAGTGCACACTTCGTTAATTGTAAACGCATGCTCACTTAGTCAAATTCAAGACCGGGAGAGCTGGTATGTAGATAATGGTGCGACAACACATATTGCGGTGAGAAGAAATGTCTTCAAGGATTTTCAAACATTTAATTCGGACCATACGTAGTATTATACCTGCATTGGGAAAAGGCACAGTGTTGGTAGAATCAAATGTCAATGGAAACAAGATACCAATTACACTATATAATGTGTGGTTAGTACCATCATTAACGAAAAATCTATTCTCAACGTTGGCAGCACAGGATAGGATGCGGAACAGCATATTTACATCAACAACTACCGAATGTAAGTTAGACATTGAAGGTACAACTAGAGTTGTTGCTAAGAGAGTTCCTCAAGGTGGACTTTACAAATTGGATATGAGAATGGTTAATCCAATTAAGTATACAGCTATCGAAGTGAATGCAGTAACAGGTTCTAATATACTACAGCTATACCATGAGCGCTTTGCTCATCAGGACATAAGACACGTCATTCGCGTTGTAAAGCGTGAGTTAGGCATTGATTTGAGTCCAGACAAGGTGACGTGTGTAGGTTGCATATTTGGGAAGTTGCATAGAAAGCCCTTTGGAATCAGGGAAAGAGCAACAGCTGTTGGAGAGCTGGTTCACACCGATGTTTGTGGTCCCTTTACGAAAAGTATTTCGAAATATCAGTACTTTGTGCTTTTCAAGGATGATTACTCAGGTTATCGTATGGTTTATTTCATTAAAGAGAAGTCTGAAGTAAAGAACAAACTTTTGCAAATGCTGCAAGAAGCTAAGAATGCTGGGCATTCTGTCAAAACTTTACTCAGTGACAATGGCGGTGAATTCGATAACGAAGCAGTTAAAAAAATTCTGCAGAATTACGGGATACAGCATCGTTTAACGATGCCTTAAACGCCTGAACAAAATGGCTGTAGTGAGAGAGAAAACCGAACTTTAGTAGAAACTGCTAGATCTATGAAGTATGCGAGATGGGAGATGCCACAAATACTTTGGGCTGAATTAATTAATACTTCTGCTTATGTTCTGAATAGGACAGGTCCTACAAAAGTAGATGGAAAGGTTCCTTACGAATTATGGCATGGTAAGAAGCCCAAAATAAGTCACTTGAAGATTATAGGAAGTGAGTGTTATGCACATATTCCTAAGATAAATCGCAAGAAGATGTGTAAAAAAGCGATTAAAGGAATTCTAGTAGGCTATGAGAATGATGATGGTTATCGTATTTGGGTTGGAAATAAGACTCTCAGATCTAGAGACATAGTTTTTGAAACCAATGTGGAGTTTAAAATTTCCACCAGTACACCTAATTGTTCAGAGGGAGCAGAAGTAGGTGGTGAAAACAGTTATATTTTCGTACCCGAAAATGTCGAAGGTAACCTTGAACATGTTCTAGAGGGAGATACAGCAGAGTTTGTTCGGGACCAAGTTCAAGAAGACGTCCGTGGAAATGTAGATGGACGTACAAATAATGTCAACGATGATGACATTGATGCTTTTGTTGATGCTAATGAAGAGCCTACAGAAGTGTTAGAGCCTCAGACAGATGTGCAGCCTCGTTACGATCTGAGAGATCGATCAACTATTGCACGCCCAAAAAAGTTCGATGACTGTGTATGCTTTGTAGGTGCAGAGAATTTTCCTGGAAGTTATAAAGAAGCTATTAAGAGTAAAGATGGTGCTGAATGGCAGAAAGCCATGTCAAGTGAACTCAAGTCTTTAAACGATAACAAGGTTTGGACTTTATGCGAGTTACCATCTAACAGAAAAGCACTTCCATGCAAATGGGTTTTCACCATCAAGCGTAAACCAGATGGGACTATAGAGAAATACAAGGCCAGGTTAGTAGTAAAGGGGTTCAAACAACGTAAAGGAGTTGATTATGAACAGACTTTCAGTCCAGTTGCCCGAATGGCTACTATAAGAGCTTTGTTAAGTGTCAGTGCCAAGGAAAAGCTGTATTTGACACAGTTTGATTTATCAACTGCATTTTTAAATGGAACACTCAAGGAAGAAATATATATGAAATAGCCAGATGGATATAATGATGGTACATCAAGAGTTTGTTATTTAAAAAAAAAGCCTTTATGGATTAAAACAAGCTCCACGTTGCTGGAACTCATGTTTTGCAGAAATATTATTAGAAAAAGGCTTCACACAAAATAGCGCTGACTGTTGCCTATAAGTCGGGCTAATAAGTCGCTCTGTGATCCTTATTAGTAGGGGCAAGAGAGAGAGAGAGAGGTTGTAATGTTACAACCTTATTTAATGATTTATATAGAATCTTTTCTTTGCATGCTCTGTTTAGTCTATGACAATTTGTCAAAAATAATTAATTTTTTTTAAATATTAAATTAAAAAAACAAACAAATGTAGCCATTTTTACGGAATAAAAAGATTTTGATATTGACTTTAATATTATAAAATTTTGAATTACAAATCAATATTTTTGACAAATTGTCATAGACTAAACAGATGCTCTGTTTAGAAAGAAAAGATTCTATATAAATCATAAATAAGGTTGTAACATTACAAGGTGCGAGCACACATTTTGCTTTCTCTCTTTCTCTCATAGTGAGTTAAGTTTCTATATCTAAGACATAGTGCAGGTCTATTGTCTGTATTACACTATGGATCTAAAAAAGTTTTACTTCAGTCGTGTGGTCTAAAGCACACTCGTTTTTTCCAGATGGTCACTCGTCTCGGTCTTTAAGTACCGCCATCCATCGACTCCATTGCCACTTCAGCTTGCTTATCCTAGCATGCGCTGAACTGAGCTTTCCCATACGGTCCGCAGTGATGGCACATGAGTAAAGAAACGGAACAGAGACAAAGCTTCTAAGGCGCGTCCATAATTTATACCGATTCTGGTAGAGTTGGCACTGAAGAATAAAATGAAATAAACGAAAAGCCAAAAAAAAAGAAAACAAAAATAACAAGCGTTGATCTCTTCTAAAATTACAAAAGTATGTACTTACTCTTAATTTATTAACAGAAGTGTCATCCCTTAGTCGTCTTCGATCCGCAGGAAGAATAGGGGTGGTAGGTATTGTATAGACTCTGATTCTTGTCCTAATAAGACAAATTATCGGCCCATATTTAACATAAAAGGCGTAGTACGTATACAAACAAACATTGGAAGTTAAATGTTGTACCTTTACTTCATTAAAAATAATAAATGAATTGACTTTTCATTCGCTACTAATTTTAAGTCCCTTGTATTTAGAATAAAGTTTCAACTTACCTAGCGATGTCCTTTGGATAGATAAAATATGATATATTTAAATTTTTTCTACTATTGCTCATACATACAGTACAATTATTCATCATATTTACATTTTTTCTTCTATTAAAACAATAAAAATTAATAAATTAACTACGAGGGTCATTTGAAAAGTTCTTAGCCTAACATGGTTAAAGTCATTGGTTTTTTTTTATAACTACCCTCATTTTGTAGTTACATTATTTAGCAACAAGTATGCACAGTTTAGTTTATTCACAGTAACTCATTGTTCATTTACACGTGATACCGTAAGTCAAGTCAGAGCTATTTTTGAAAATGGATAAAATTGAACATCGTGCAGTGATAAAATACCTGAATTTGAAAGGTTTAACTCCAAAAGCTATACATGAAGACATGTCTGCTACTTTGGGTGAGTCCGCTCCTTCGTATGCGACTGTTAAAAACTGGGCGGCAGAGTTTAAACGTGGTCGTGAGACCATTCAAGATGAGCCCCGTGGTGGCCGGCCTTCGACTGCTTCCACTGATCAAAACAAAGAAAAAATCTGTGATTTAATTTTATCTGATCGAAGATTGACTGTCGAGGAGATAGCTAAGACTGTAGGCATCTCATCTGAGCGAACACATCATATAATTACTACTGAACTTGGATTCTCTAAGGTGTCTGCGCGGTGGGTACCGCGACTGCTTTCAGTGGAACAAAAACGCATCCGACTCACAACTTCTCGCGACTGTTTAGAGTTATATGAAGCTGACCCAATAGAATCTGTTGAAAGATTTATAACCATGGATGAAACCTGGGTTCACCACAATACACCCGAGACAAAAGAACAGTCGAAACAATGGAAAAGAGCAGGATTGCCCACCCCAAAGAAGGCAAAGGTGGTTTTATCGGCGGGCAAAGTCATGGCATCCGTTTTTTGGGATGCAAAGGGTATAATTCTCGTGGATTATTTAAAAAAGGGTGAAACAATAAACTTCGATTACTATTGCAACCTGTTGCGTCGTTTGAGAGAAGAAATCAAAGAAAAACGTCCAGGTTTATTGAGAAGAAAAGTCTTGTTTCATCAGGACAATGCGCGCGTTCACACCTCTGTGCAATCCATGGCAGAAATCCATCAATGTGGCTTCGAATTGTTACCTCATCCCCCATATTCACCGGATTTAGCACCGTCCGACTTTTATCTGTTCCCAAAACTGAAAAAATTTTTAGGTGATATTTTTTTACAAATGAAGAGGTCATAGCCGCCGTGGACGCTTATTTTGAGGAGTTAGACGAAGATTTTTTTAAAACGGGTATCGAAGCCTTACCGGGTCGATGGAAAAAGTGTTTTGAGCTCGGAGGAGAGTATGTTGAAAAATAAACTCAAAATCGTGTGGTTTCATTAAGTATGTTAGGCTAAGAACTTTTCAAATGACCCTCGTATCTTACATAATTAAATGAAATAAAAACAACTAGAAAACAAAATACAACGTCCGTTTTACACCCTGACGTTTGTCTTCAAAGCACCGGATTAGACAGGTTTGCCGCTCGTATGTGACGAGCCCTTTGAGGTCACGCAACACGCGCCTCATGCTTGTAGTGGTGTACCTATCGCAGTGCCGTTCTATGAAGCTTTGTCTCTGTTCCGTTTCTTTACTCATGTGGTGAAGCCATCTCTCAGTTCCGTAATGTCAAGCATTTTGGACGAGAGGATGTGTCAAAGTTGTCCAGCCGAGTTGGATTCGTCTGTTGACCTTTCAATCGACGTTGGACTTACCTTACTGAATAACCTATCCTAGGTAAACATATTCGTTTCTAAGCAAGCCGTTAGTGTTCCCAACCGTGCCCGGGTTAGTTGTACATGGATATTTGACATCTTCTTATTCTTGTTTATATTCATTTTGGGATCTATCTACCTGGTTGGAAATACTACTGAGGCCTTTGTGCATAGCATTATTTTATAAGCAATTCATGAATGAATCCGTCAAATCGTTTCGAATTTGGATCCGAAATCATATTTTTTTAATTGGATTTCGTAAAAAGTATGGCCTTACTTTTCAATGTGAATGATAATGAAATACGTTTCCCTGAGAAACGTTTCCGATTCTGTGTAACTATTTTTCAATTCAAATGACGATTTTCCGTGTAATTGTGTATACTTCTATGGACATGTTCAGCGATTCCTAACATTTTGTGTTTTACAAAAAGTATTTTTGAAATTTGATTTGGTAACTCTGCCACTATATGTTATCTGTCGGTTCTTCCCGCGCTTTTAACGAGTGACATTATTCTTATATTTGAAATTTTTACAATTCAGTGTAAAATTAGTTTTATGTGACAATTTCGATAGTGTTTTGTAACATAAGTGCTAGTGCAATTATACAATAATGAAAAAACTCAAATATAATACGTTTATGCACTTTTTGAAAGACGTGAATAAGTTCATCAAGAAAACCTTGTAAAATTCCTATCGTTTTACGGGTGGTATTGAAACTGGGTTGATTGGGTCGAAGTACCCTTCCCAAATATTTTTTTGAGCACAGTTCCTGAAGCTGGAACATAGAATTAAGATTTTCAAATGGTTCTAAACTGATGACTTGGCTGTATGGGCTAGATCCTTTTGCCTGTCCCCTCGGTGATAAAGAGAACCAATGTTATCTGTGACGATAATAACATTGGTCTGCTGTTTTGTTACTTTGTGACACTTTACTTCACCCAGTTCACTTCATACTAGTTCTTTGTATTGTATTGAAAATGGAAGAGTCTGTGTCCGTCAAACACGAAGGCAAAAGTATTGATATAAAACAAGAAAACTTGGACAGCTACAAGTATGAATTCGACTCAGGAAGCCAAGACAGCAGTAAAAGTGGAAGTGGAGGATATCAACGTTGGGCACCTAATTTGAATGGGGTCCGAAAAAGCGCATTTACGCCATACAAACCTGTTCAGTGCACAGCCCTAACTAATTTGCAAAGAGGTAAATAAATTTCGCATATAATAATCCTATTTTTTTATTGGTGTGTGTGTGTATCGATTGTCACAGATGTCGTTTAGCGGATTAGAGTTAAATAGATCAACCAAGGTCACTGTTCACAGGCAATACGCAGGCGCGGGTTCCAGAGTTACCCCAGCCAGACTGTAGCTTACACGCGAAAGCTGGTCGCGGAGAAATAACCCGTGACGACCTGAAACTGGAGCAGTATGTTGATATCACTGATGAACATGGGCTCACGGCGTTACACTGGGCAGCAAGTTATGGACAGTTGAATAGTTGTCAAGACCTTGTGTGGTGAGTGCCACTCGCCTCTGCTTTTTCCTTTGTTCTATTTGTTCACTGAATATAAAGGAAGTACCTATATGCTTTTGGGAGAGTGATTGTCTAAAGTGCATGATAATTACTGACTTTAGGGGATATAGCACTTATTTTCAAATATTTAGTAAGTGAAGTATGCCCAAATGTAATTATTTTTATAAAGTTTCTGATCTAAAAATATGTGGTGTATTTTGAAATATTTGTATGTTACACATATATTTAAAGTTGCTTGCTTTATTTTTAAGATCAGACGGAATATAATATTTTACAGGCAAACTGTGATTTTGTATGTGTAGAATTAAAATTTTCTGTACTCCGTATAGGAGTGGTGCGAATGTCAATATGAGGGGCCCAGAGGGGGAGACAGCACTTCATTTGGCAGCAGCAGGGGGGCACCACGAGGTAGTAAAGTTTCTGTTGTCTGAAGGAGGTGATGCAGATATACAAGATGATGTAAGTTCTTTTTTTTTTTGTGAATTTTATTGGAGTCATATCATATTGACAATATACTGGGCATGTTACTGGGTTTAGAGCTGCCACCTGCTATGCATGTGTGGCTAATCATCAGGGCCCATATAGTCTGATGATGATGGAGAGATCTTGATTAAATAGATTGTTTGACACTACTAAGTGTGCCAAGTATATCATTAAATGTTGTGCATGTTGAGAACTCAATGAAAATTATTGGTTCTCCAGCCAGACTTTAGATATGTGGAATTGGTTAAAATATGTCTTTTGTTTTCTTACAGTCTGGCAGCACTGCCTTAATGTATGCGGCTGCTGCAGACTTCCCATACACCTGCAATGAGCTACTCATACGAGGAGCTGATCTCACCCTTACCAATGATTATGACCAAGATGCTTATACATTAACCACAACTAACAATTGTAAATTGGGTAAGATTTCTCAATATTTCTGGTTCCTTTTATAAACCTTCATGTATTGATTATTACATAATATATACATAATGTTTAAGTTATTTCTTAACTCTTAAGGATTTCTCTAAATGAGCTGTGTCTCAAATTCAACATCCCTCATTATTCAAATTATGAAGGTAATATTTTGTTGGACAAACCACACACTTATTGATAGTGGTGATGGCAACGCACATGTCCTGCCTGCTGTAGAACCATGGGGTAACATATTTCCAGGAACATCAATGTGATTGTTAAACAAGTCAGTCCGTCAAGATTGACCTTACCTTCATAGGAAAGTTTTACTGTTTAACGAGGCCTTCAAACATAATTATAGCCCAATGGGTCTGATGTGATAATCATGTCCAACAAATACTTGCAATATTAGGAGACTTGCTTGTGTATTGTCACTTCCACTGTTCCCCGCTCCCTCAATAGTACTACTAAAAGCCTTATTCTTTATAGGAACAAGAACCTGACTGTTTCCTTTCCACAACTCCCAGAAAGACCCTACATATAGCTGTGCACTTCCATTTTGTTTCCGACAAGCTTGTTTTGATAATAGACAAAGTGCACCACTTTGCCTGCGAGGCCATATTTGCTCTAAATATTATAGTAATCCACTTATTGGCCTACCTCAGCTGTGTCCCTCCACTTTTATGTTTGTATTATATCCTTTATCATTCTCTTAACATGTTTTTATCAGCAAGGCATGCCTTTTAACACTGACACACTTTTTTAGGACAAATTCTTTTATAGCATTCTAGCAAATACAGTCAGCAAATTTTGTGTAATGCTTGCATCTTGAACACAGTGATTCTAATTTCATGTTCTCCTTACCATAAGTCACCAGCTCTAACTCCCATATGTGAGCCACTTAAACCCTTAATATTGTGGTCAATATTAATTTCTCATTTTCCGTTTTGTTTCAGCACAAACTGTGATAGAGAACTTCTTGATTGGCTGTCTCAGTAAAATGTGAAGAATATTGAACCACAACAGTTCATGTTATGTTGCTTTGGACAACCAACAGGAGATTCATTTGCATCCATAGTTTAATGAAAATACAGGGATTTAGTTTTTAATGTAAATGTATTTAATTAAATATATATTTTTAAGTTCATTATATACAAACAATGTGATGTGACATGATGAATGTAACTCAATTACAGACAATATCAAATTATTATTGTGACTATTTATTTGAATAAATCTCAATATAAAAATATAAAAACTTTTATATACATTGTACATAAATGCATAACAGCTGTACAATATATGTACATATTTTCAGTAAATAACAACACCTATCCCATAACACCTGTACACTACTATATACATATTTCCCATAAATAACAAGCATAATTATATTGCCATCAAGTTCTGATATACTGCAAAACTGAAAACATGGTAGTTGCAAATATATATGAAGTTTATGAAATTTTGATACCTACGAGGTTTAGTGACACATATCATTGGGGCGTAAAGTGTAAGCAGTGTGTAATTAATAGGCATCTCGCGTAAGTTTAGACATAATTACAAAAGATTTCTGTAGACTGAGTGCTATACCTTTTAAAAACGTGTAGTTTCAGGGTACTTAGTGTCTACAGACTTTGATTTATAAACTTCGTAAAGAATTGTGAAATCTCTTAATGCATTGTCGCACTCCAAAAACTATCGATAATTTCGTGTACATTTTATCTTGACTTTAATTCCTTATTTGACATAGCTTATAAAAGATATTTTTGAGGACAAACAGGTGTATCTATCAAGACTAATTGTATGCCCAGTCAATAAGCTGTAGAACGTTTTTGTTTTGTGCAATTTCGGTTGGAACCAAAATCACAATATGTACTATATTGCATCACATTGAAAATCAATCACAATATACTATAACATCTTATTGAAAAGTACACAGTTTACAAGTTCTGTAGTATCAGTGCTAAAAACGACGACATGATGTAGTCTATAATAATCATTATGTATCTGTGATTTGAGAAAAGTTGATATTTTTATACAGTTCCACTTCCCATTCCCATTTGTTATTGTATTCCCAGTCTTATGTTAATTCCCATTATAGTTTAGATTCCGTAAGCCAATTAAATGTTTGAGGCTTTCTATTAGCTTGTGGACTAATGGCGATGTTGATAATACTAGGTTTATCAGTTACTGCGAGGGCTTTCTTCAACGCCGCCTCTATTTCTTCGACTGTACGACAGAAATGGCCGGTTTCGCCAAACATTTCCATCATTTTCTCGTAGCGTACCTCGACACTCAGTGACGTAGGAGGAGTACTGAAAAAAAAACAACACTGATAAACGGCAAGTAGCGATATAGTATCTGATTTCGATAGTTATGGCAACACATACATTGATTTGAGGAAAATTATTTATTTCAATTTATATCTTCATGTTAAGTTCCTTGCGGGGTAGGCAGAGGGAACTGAGCGCCAAATGACTAGATCCTTACACATCTTTTCGCTTCTTAAACATTCATTGCTGTTTTCATGCATGCTCCTGATACTACCCACTAAAACAAGGGATCTGTCAAATGCTTTCTCAAGATCCACAAGACCGTAGAAAACCTTCTGGTTTAGCGGCAGATGTTTCTCCACCCGAAACTCCTGAACGTCCAAGTTTCTTATATTAATATAAGAAAAGACAGGTATTCCCTCTGGGATATGGAGGTCTGATGGCAGTAGCTACATGTCAAAATCAGTATCTTCGCCAAATCCTTGATCTTAGGTAGTGAACTCGTCAATTCTTATGGATTAGGACATGGGATAATTCTAGGATGAAAACTCGATAAAGTCATCAACGGAAACAGATTTGCGCGTAAGGCTTATCGCATTGTTATAATATTCAGAACGATGCAAACTTATTTCTGTTGTTTAATGTACATTTTCAAGAGTTGGCATCACTTATCACATGGGTGATAAGTGGCGTATTTCAAGGTAAGGTCAACAAGTGTGAGTGTTAGTACAATTAGTATATACACATACAACGACTGACGACGGCGTGGCCAACTTCTACTCTAAACGTTTTAAGCGTAGCAAATTCGATTCCTGGAATGTGCAATGCTCAACTATTTGCAAATATTTTAGCCTGGGCAGGTTTGCTTTATGCATGCACTGCATGCAAAAAAACCTGTCCAAAAAATGCAAGCAACATTCAGGACACTTTCGATTATAGGCTACAGTTTTGTCGTTTTTATGTATACCTATAAAAAAGTAAACAGTCAAAATAATGAGTTGATTACTATAATTGTTAAATATATGAAAGACGCTGATCCAGAGCGAGCTGACACGAGCGAGGCGAATGATATTAATATAGTGGGGTAAACTCTATTGGACACTTAAAATGTTCCTATAATTAACTACCTGCTGAGAGAATGCAGTAATATACAATGTGTCTCGTTCACTTGGGGACAAACTTTGATCCTGAAAACTTAGATCTAAAATTATCGAGAAAAATAATGATATTTTTTAAAATAACCTTTTTGTTAAATTATGGCTATTTTAAAGTCCGTACTGCTGAAAATTGCCTCGAAAGGCAAGAACATTTAGAAAAAAATGCAGTTCTTTAAGTAAAATAAATGTATTTTGTAGGTAAAGCGTACCATTAGCTAGTAACTAGAAATATAAAAAACTAGTTATAATGTCCATCTAATAAAAAATAATAGCAACTAATCTCGGAAAATCGTCTAAAATTTTGTATTTTTTTGCATTCATTTCAAAAAATCTCAAAAACTAGGTCAATAACACCATTTTTAAAACTATTATTAATAAATTACATTATTACACAAACAAAATCTTAGAACATTGCAAAACTGTACCCCGTCATCAATCCACTGTCAAAGACATCTGAAAATTACCCCTCAAATTCGCGTCAGGTCAAGTTGTCATCTAAGATGCAACTGTGATTTCTCAACGTACAGATTTAAATCGTTTTTACAGATTTATTCAATTATAAAGTTGAAGTAAAATGATGTACAATAATTTTTAAATCGTGTATTATTAAATAAACGGAAAATAGGTGTCCATATTTTACGAACATTGGCCAATAAAAAAAAACAACATTAATTAATGAAATTTTCAAAACGTGCTTGTGCTTGCTTTCCCCCTTGTGCTTGTAAATACGCGGTAGCACGTGCCCCCACTGATTGAGTAACGCGTCGTAACATTCTTGTATCTTGTCTGATGTCGTCAGCAACAGTATTTATTCTGGATACCAGTTCGTCACGGTTGTTCGCATAGACCGACTGCTTCATTGTACCTCAAAGAAAAAAGTCCAGCGCAGTCATGTCTGGTGACCTTGGCGCCCAAGCTACTGGACCTCCTCGTCCTATCCATCGTTGAGGATACGTTATGTTCAAATGTTCCCTTACGGATAGGGCGAAATGAGTCTGACAACCGTCTAATTGCATCCACGTGTTAGTTATGTAACGTAGAAGAACTGAAGAAAACGTTGACCGTTTAGAATTTGAGGTAACATGATAGGTCCGGTTAGCTTGTCGTCTATTATTGCGGCCCAAACATTGACATTAAATTGTTGCTGAAATGTCGTGGGACGCACTGCGTAAATCGCTTGAAAAATACGATGATTTGGATTTGGTCTATTAGGATACCTTCTTCTGTACTCCCGCTCAGCTGCCCGAGCGCTTCCATTACAATAACCGTAGACAAAGTGAATGTCAGCGATTTCGCGATTAGAATAAAGGTATGGTGGCGTCATCACACTAAACTTTGTGAAACAATAGTGCACACAGCGTCGAAAAGAAGTGGGAACTGCATCAATTGTCTACTATTACCCGCTGGTAGAGTCCCCCCGCCCCGGTGTCCAACTTAGAACCGGTTTATATCTGCGTTAGAGGACACAACAAAAATTAACATAAAAAATATTAAATTGGCTTTGAAGAGCAACAAAAATAAAGTAATTATACTAACGAATATTGGACAGATACGGTGTTGGGATGTTCTAGGTTTTTGTTAATATGTAATTTAATAATAATAATTATAAAACATATGTTAACGACCTAGTTTTTAAGATTTTTTGAAACGAATGCAAAAAACTACAAAATATTTGACGATTTTCCGAGATTAGTTGCTGTTTTTTTTAATTGATGGGCATAATAACTAGTTTTTTATATCCAGTTACTAGCTAATGGTTCTCTAAGTAAATGTATTTTGTAGGTAAAGCATTACCTACAAAATACATTTACTTAGAGAACCTGTTTTTTTCCAGATTGTTTTTGCTTTTTGAGGTAATTTTAAAATAGAATATAATAAATATAATAATGAAATAAAAAGGTTATTTTGAAAAATATAATTATTTTTCTCGATAATTTTAGATCTAGTTTTAGGATCAAAGTTTGTACCCAAGTGAACAAGACACATTGTATAACTAGTCTGGCCATAAATACTGTTACATAGACACACACTTTTCTTTTTTACCAACTCTAATTATTTTGAATTTGTAACGCGTTTAGTATGTTAAAAACTTCTTTCGTATTTGTATTTAGTTTTACGTATTTTTTTCTTCCCAAAAATAAATTAGAATTCGTTCATAATACTGTGTTTCTTGGAATTACAGTAGACTCCAAATTACAATATAACTCCACATAAATGAAGTTTGCCGGTAAGCTCCGCTCCGCTGCAAATGCAGTTACAAGAAATAAAAATTAAAAGAAAAAAATAAAAATTTGGAACCTGATTGCAGTCAATTGTTAATCTAAACCATATACCCATCCACTCAAACACACAAAATATCATAATCGGTCCAGACGTTTAGTGACATACAAACGTACAGAAGAATTATATACATAAAGATAAGAAATATACTATGGTTGATGAAAATCAGTTTAGCGTTTCTCGAGTAGTAGGTACCCTTGTAGGAAGTTCGCCTTTAAAATATAACTAGGGTGCACATTTGTTTACTCACCACTGGGTGACATCACCTGCTGACTGAATGTCCGCCATTGTTTCCTTATCGAAGCCGCTGTATATTCCGTTATTGTTAACTATTACTATAACAACGGGCAGGTTGTAGCGGAACATCGTTTCAATTTCCATTCCTGGGAACAAATAAAATCCAATGGAATGAAGACTTACATGATTACGCTCTTCGCTAGCATAAGACATAAAATGGAAGCCAAACATTTGTAATTTTCATTTGTTTGCAATTATATGATTTTTACGCAATGTCGTAAAGCGATTACCGTAGCCTTCTTGAAAACATTAAGTATCTCTCGCGTAACGCCAGGGAGTTGTTATTTGGCAGCAGTTTTCTGTAAGGTGGAGATACGACACGGACATACAAATTACAAACAATTTACTTACCAAGGGAAAATAATAATAGGAGAAATGATAGATATTTAAACAAATTAGAAAGACCAACTACCAAAATGGAACTAGTTTCATCCAGCCCTCATCATATGGCAATAAAAATATACAATCATATCCCAAATGATATAAAAAATATTAAAAAACCGTTCCTATTTAATAAACACCTAAAAACTTTCCTTTTACAAAGTGTTTGTACAACATATCTGAATTCTTCGATGACAAATTTATTGACCGGAATACTTTGACTTCTCTATAAAGTATATAAAATGTATAAAGTGAAAAGTGCGATAGACATAGTCCTATTTAACTAAATATTAAGTAAAAAGGTATCTAGATGCCTCTCATGTTTGCTGTGCCCATACTGGGCGTCACTTGTACTATATTATTGTTATGTAACATCTTTGTAATAACTTGTGACCTGCAATAAAAATCTGAAATCGGACTGTTTTGATGCGCCCTACCTCGTTTAAAACACCCAGACCAAGACAAACAGACATGTTCATGCACACAAATGATTGTCCTGTGTGGGAATCGAACCCACAATCGTTGGTGTCAAAGTAACGTAGCAGCGCGTTTCGCCACTGCGCAACCGAGCTTGTCAAAACATGTGTTCCATCACAGCATCTAAAGTACTCATCCGATTTAAGTGATTGGGATGTCAATCGATTCATTATTATGGTCCGGATGACGTAGGTAAATAGTAGCTGCAACCCGCGACTTCGTCCGCACGAAGTATTCCCAGTATTCCGTGGGAACGGCTTTTTTTTAAAACAACTAGGCAAACAAGCATGCGGCCCGCATTAGATGGTAAGCGATCATCGCAGCCTATTCACGCTCGCAACACCACGATGATGTTATTCGCGCACTGCCAATCTAGTGACCTAAAGCTGTTTCGTCACAGTATCCAGTAATTTATCTGCCATATCCCTTCAAAACGGAACACAGCTATATAAATATAGCTGGCGGTAGGAATAGATGAGACTGAGGTACTGGCTTTTTTCTACTTTCTTTATTTCTAAGGGTAATACTGAATGTTGAATAGCCTAAAAACCTTCCTTAAGAATTGGACTTGAAGAACAAAGAGTTCCATAGATTAAACTCGTTTTAACCAACTATTTCGCTTTTTTTTATACAATGTCGAAAGCACACGGCCCGCCTGATGTAAATCAGTTACCGTAGTGTATGAATGCTTGTTATATGTTAAGTATCAAACGCGCGATGCCTCCTGTGTTGCTAACACAGCAACTCCCTAGGAGCTTACTGGTGACCTCACTCACACGCAGGAACAACAATCCTCCAGGGAGTTGTTATTTGGCTGCGGTTTTCTGTGAGGTGGAGGTACTTCCTCCGACGGGTCGTTTTGATGCGTTCTACCTCTCTTAAAACATCAAAACCAAGAAAAGCAGACATATTCATGCACATGACATTGTCTTATGTGGGAATCGAACCCATAAGCGTTGGTTTCAAAGTTCATTCACGACTGCATCACCGAGCTCGTCATTATTATGATACTTTATACATTAGTCTAGATATAGGTATGGCGGCTGACCAGAAAATCCGAATGCGGAATCGCCCTCGACACAAATAACTCGTTTCCCAGGGGCGTAGTCACGGCACCACATCGCCGCAGCTACTGCGAACCCGGGCCCCACCTGCCGAATAAATACAATTGTCAACTTCGTAAATCTTTCATACATTTTTCTACGGAGTACTACCACGTACAGCTGAGCCTCAATAACACTATGAATTCTCCTGTACATACCTACCACACTATATCATTTAAGATTTTCTTTTTTATACAACTAGGTTGGCAAACAAGCATGCGGTCCGCATTAGATGAACACCTGATGACACCACGGGGATGTTACTCGCGCGCTGCCAATCTTGTAAACTAAGGCTGTTTCATCACAGTACCCAGTCATTTTTCTGCCATATCTCACCCTTCAAACCGGCTCAAAACAGCTGTATAAATATGAAGGCTTGAATTTTCTCTTTTTTAGGGTTCCGTACCCAAAGGGTAAAACGGAACCCTATTACTGAGGCTCCGCTGTCCGTCCGTCCGTCTGTCACCAGGCTGTAGATCATGAACCGTGATAGTTAGACAGTTGAAATTTTCACAGATGATGTATTTCTGTTGCCGCTATAACAACAAATACTAAAAAATATAATAAAATAAATATTTAAGGGGGCTCCCATACAACAAACGTGATTTTTTTTGCCTTTTTTATAGATAGTGGTACGGAACCCTTCATGCGCGAGTCCGACTCGCACATGGCCGATTTTTTATGTACCGTCAGGTCAGGGTATACAAGCATACGGCCCGCCGGATGTCAAGCTGTTACCGTTGCCTATACACGTTTGTAATACATCAAGTTTCAATCACAAACACAGCGACTTCTTAGGAGCTTACCGGTGACCTCACTTACACACAACAACACTGTAGGGAGCTGAGATTTGGCTGCGGTTTTCAGTGAGGTCTTAAACACAAAAACCTCTCTCTCTTGTAGGCATATCACAATGCTCATTGAAATTCGGGGCTACGAGAATAATCATACGGGGTAAATGACCTAGGGTGCATATAATTACTTACCGATGCAGAGATTAATTCTTAAAAACAATAGAGTTCTATTCTTATAGGTTTTCCAATCGGTTAACAAAAATAATTATCAGAATCTGTTAAGAATTGCGACCCATGGCGCACCCTCTTTGGTGTATATATTACAAATTAGCAGAGACGGAATTTGTTATCAAGTGCATTTCGACGAGCTCGGTGGCTCAGTCGTGAATGACGCGACTTTGACACCAACGCTCGTGGGTTTGATTTCCACACAAGATAAACGTTTGTGTGCATGAACAATTCAGTTTTACTTTGTCTGAATGTTTTAAGAGAGGTAGGGCGCATCAAAGCAGCCCGTCTGGGGAACTACCTACACCTCGTAGGAAACCGCAGCCAAATAACATCTCCCTAGATGGTTGTTGTGTTCCTGCGTGTGAGTGAGGTTACCAGTAAGCTCCTAAGGAGTTGCTGTGTAAGCAGCAGAGGAGGCAACGCGCAAGTAATACTTAATATAATTACAAGCGTTAATAGGTAACTGCTTTACATCAGGTGGACCGTATACTTGTATTCCTCCCGACGTTGTATAACATTATTAATAATTCGAAATTAGTATTAGTAGATAGAACAAAGTCTGTTATTTACAGAAAGTAAATGTTTTTCTTTTAAATGAATTACCTACAATATGGCTAAGTTTGGTGGTTGAAATCTAATGCCCCCACAATAAGTGATAATAAGAGGCACATCCGCGTCGTGCGGTGGTAATAGTTAAAATATAAATAGGCAAGAACCGGTTCAGTAGTCGCCGCTGTTTCTCAATCTATAACTTCACGCCAAATCTCAGACAGAGAGAACAGAGCTCCACATGACTCGGTCCTTACACATTTCACTTGCTTCTTTAACATTCATAGCTTGTCTCATCATTTTACTCAAGATAGTATAGATTCTGAATGCCAAATTATATTAAATATTACTGAACACACTGAGGACATTTTACGTTGTTCCAAGCTCCAGCCGCGTGTTCCTCTCACAGCTACCTCGCGCAACTTTACAGCACACCCTATCCGCTTCGCTACACCTATTTAGCATTATTATAAACGGTCACATAATTTCATAGATTAGCTTTGACCTCACTCAACGCTATCTTGTATTTATGTACGTACTTGTAATTATCATTTGTTCGGCGCAAAAGAAAACATTGTGAGGAATCTAAAAAAAAAATCGGCCAAGTGCGAGTTGGACTCGCGCACGAAGGGTTCTGTACTATTATCTTTAAAAACAGCAAAAAATCACGTTTGTTGTATGGGAGCCCCCTTAAAAATTTATTTTATTCTATTTTTTAGTATTTGTTGTTATAGCGACAACAGAAATACATCATCTGTGAAAATTTCAATTGTCTAACTATCACGGTTCAAGAGATACAGCCCGGTGACAGACGGACAGCGGAGCCTCAGTAATAGGGTTCCCTTTTACCCTTTGGGTACGGAACCCTAAAAAATATATTTCGTATATATACGACCTAAGAAAGATCTGGTTTTCCCTTCGGATAGAGAAAGTCGGACGGTAGTAGGTGAAAGTTCAAATCAGTATCGTCACCACATCCTTAGGCTTAAGTAGCGGACCCCACCAATCCTAATGGATTAGGAAACGGGATAACGCTAGAAATAGGAATTTATTAAGTGCATCATTGTTTTAAAACCAGCAAAAGCAACTTTAACGCTTTGCTACTTCTCACAACTCTGGTGGAAAAGCAACCTTAAGGAGTTGTTTCAGTTTGCCCGGATCGTTGCCGTTTCAATTGAAACATGAAGCACATGAGCATTATGCTGAGCATGAGAAAAATACCATAAAATAAATTATGGTATTTTTCTTCTTATGTTAGTGAGTATGGACTAGTGTTTATGGGCTAATGGTAAAAAATAATTAAATAAATACCTACCCCCATAGTTCCAAACGTGCCAGCGTCCAGCCTATGCCTCGGTTTGTTGTTGAGTAGCATCCCTCGGCCGATGTCCATGGTGTTCGCGCCTTCGCTCACGATCACCGAGTCTTTAGGAATGTTCGCTTGCACGGTCTTGAATACGGCGTAGTAGTTCAAAGGGACCGACTTATCGTTTGCTTGAGCCTGTTCAAAATTTAAAATTGTTTATTTATTTCTCACACGTGCTTACAGATAAGTTTGAAGTCTGAACTAGGTATAAAAACATATATTACAGACCTCTAGGTTTCCTCTAGGATTTGCACTGTAATAGTTTAGGGGTACATCACAGTACCATTACATACAGTATCATCTACCTATATCTTCAGGTCAGGTCCCTTGCGGGGTAGACAGAGAACAAGCGCCATGAGACGCAGTCATTGTACACCTCGATTCTTTAACGTTTATAGCTTTTTGGCTCCTGACAACACCTTTTGATGATAGACAATCAGTTTGGTTGTGGTAGGTAAGTCTTGGCCTTCCTCGACTTCTACAGCCTTCCACTTTCGCATTGTATATCTGTTTCATCATAGTTTCGCCTATTTGTTGTTGGGCGTTAACATGCAACTATGCTATATAATATTATGGTATATGTAAGTTGATATGTATTAATCTCAAATCAAACCACATAGGGAGTACTGCAGTTACTGTTACTCTGATACCAGCCAGGACTATTTGATTTAGTTTAGAGACGAGCTGTGAGAATTGTCGACGATCCTAAGCTTACACACGGTATTTAGTCCTTAAGTTACATCGCAACCACAATGGTCGCGTACATCAGGTGGGTCGCCTGCTTGCAGGACTTTCGAAATAGTTTGAAAATAGTTATTAAAATGTATCTATCTATCTATAACTTCACGCCAAATCCCTTGCGGGGTAGGCAGAGAGAACCGAGCGCCACGTGACTCGATCCTTACATATCTCACTCGCTTCTTTAACATTCATTGCTCTTCTCATGCACGCACGCCGGTTTCTAGGGCTCCTGACATCACCTTCTGATAGAACATGACCAATTTGGTCATGGTAGGTAAGTCTTGGCCTTCCCCGGCTCCTACATCCTTCCACTTTTGCATTGTATATCTGCTTCGTCATTCTTTCATCTTGCATTCTTTCTACATGCCCGAACCATCGGAGCATGCCTCTTCTTATTTTAACACCGACGCTCTCTTTCAGACCAACTCTATTTCTAACATCATCATTGCGAATACGGTCTACGAGCCTTACGCCACAAATTTTGCGCAGCGCTCGCATTTCAACCGCGTTTATTCTACTTTCATGCTCTTTCTGCCATACCCAACTCTCGCTTCCATAAGTTAGCGTTGGGACCAACACTGCATTGTGTATAGCGAGTTGTGCCTTCTGGCTCAGGATTTTACTGCCAAGAAGTTTTCCCAACGCTCCATTCACACTATTCCCAGCACTCACTCGTCTTTCCACATCTGCGGTGTACCTTCCATCCCTGCTGAAAGCGCATCCAAGATATACAAACTCATCCACTTGTTCCAACACTTCATCATCAATCGTAATCCTTACATTAGTTCTGGATTCTTCTCTTTCAAATACCATTATCTTTGTTTTCTTCGCATTCAGTAGTAAGCCTTTCTCCATACAGTCGTCTTTCATCGCTGTGACCAGTGTTTGCAGTTTAGATGGTGTATCTGCTAATAGCACGGCATCGTCTGCATACAGCAGACAGTTCACCACTTGGTCACCCATGCGCAATCCCACATTCGTTGACCTTATTCTCTGCAGACAACTATCGAGATACAGGATAAACAGCCTAGCAGATAGCATGCAACCCTGTTTGACACCAATTTTGACATCAAACCAGGGTGACATGCCACCGTCTATCCGCACACATGCTGAGCAATCCTTGTAAGTGGACTGCACAGCACGGAGCAGTGAACCGTCAATCCCATATCTCGGCAATATGTCCCACAGTTCCTTTCGCACAACCCTATCAAAGGCTTTCTCAAGATCCACAAAACCGCAGAAAACCTTCCGGTCTATGGCCAGATGCTTCTCTACGATGTTGCGGAGCGAGAAAACTTGATCCGTACATCCCCTTCCATTTCGGAAACCTCCTTGTGCGTCCCACAGCATTTCATCGGATTTCACCCTCATTCTCCTTTCAATCACCTTTCCATATACTTTTGCTGCTAAACTGATCAAACTGATGGCCCTATAGTTGGCGCAGTCCATGCGTGATCCCTTGCCTTTATACAAGGGCACGATGACTGCGCGTCTCCAGTCCATTGGGACCCTTCCAGTTCTCCAGCATATGTTGCATAGGTACCAGAAGGCGTCCCGGACGTAAGTGCCACCTAATTTGATCATCTCAGCTGTGATCAGATCAATTCCCGCTGATTTTCCATTTTTCAAGCTTCGTATCGACCATTCGATCTCATCCATAGTTATGCCTTCGTCGGACGCCGTCAACGTGGAGTAAGCATCCGACTCACTCTCATTGCCAGCGTCCGAGGCATACTCATACATTTCCTCAAAATATTCACTCCACCGTTCTAACACTTCCTGAGTGTTGGCAAGAATGACACCAGCTTTAGACTTTATCTTATCCATTCTGGATGCCGACGAACCACTCCGAGACTTCTTTACCTCTCTCCAAAAGAGTTTGGTATTTGCCTCGAAGTTTTTCGTCAGCCTCTCTTCCTCATTCATAATTTGTCTTTCACGCTTCTCTTTCACTAAAGCCTTGGTTTCATTCTTGCATAGACGGTACATTTCTTTCTTCTTTTCTCTCATATTTTCATTTAAAGGCAAAGATGATACGTAATCCAGCCACGCTTTCCTCTTTCTTGCTACGGAGGATTCAACCTCCGCATCCCACCAGGCATCTCCTTTCGCTGTTTTACGTCTCTTTGCGCATCCACAAGCTTCTTTTGCACTATTCACCATACTTTCTTTCAAAACTTTCCAACAATCATCTACATCTGAGTCGGAGAGGCTTGCATTTGCAAGTCTCTCACTTACCAGATGCACATACATTCTCCTTACACTTTCATCTTGCAATTTTTCGCTCATTATCCTTTCATGATCTCCGAAAGGGATACGCACTCGCCAGTGCCTCCACTTCCTAAAAAGGCCCACAAACCGGCTTACCACCAGGTAGTGGTCCGTCTCAAGAGTGGGGCCTCTAAAGGCTCTTGTATCCATTAAAACATTTCGGAGACGTCTATCTATTAAAATCAAATCAATCACACTTTTTTGATCATTCCTTCTCCATGTATACGTGTGAATATCCTTATGATGAAATAAAGTATTCGACACGAGGAGGCCTCGTTCCATACATAAATCTAGTATAGACTTACCTGCTTCGTTCACTCTCTTATCTCCATACGGACCAAGAACAGCTTCATAGCTGTATCGCTTGGTCCCAACCCATCCATTCAAGTCTCCACACATAATCACTCTTTCGTTCCCTTCAACTAAGTCCAGAACATCCCCCACAGACTCCCAAAACTTCTCCAGTTCTTGAGCACACGCTGAGCTTACGGGAGCGTATGCTGCAACCAAAAATACTCGCGTGATGCCCAGTTTAATACGAACCCAGAGAAGTCTAGGCCCTACCAAACAGTAATCTCTTACACCAGTGGCTAAGCGAGAGGAGAGTACGACACCTACACCAGCACTGGCATGATCGTCACGGTCTACCCCAGACCATAGGGCCATCATACCACCGGGCAGATCATCGGTGTCGCTCCCCTTGCGCTTAGTCTCTGTCACACATAAAGCATCCAAACGTCTATCATTCATTACGTCTATCAGTTCATTCGTCTTATCTTTCAATCCACCTCTCACATTCCACGTGCCTATGCGGCACTCGGCTCCCCTCGTCCCGCCGGAATTGGCGCTGCGTGTCTTAAAATGTAACTTTCTGGTATCTGACTTTTACAGTTTGAGTAGTCTCGCATACAAGAAGCTTAATGCGAAATGGTTACCGTAGCCTATGAACATTTGCTATTCAAGGAGTATCGCTTGTTGTAAACAGAATCACTTTCCAGGGAACTACTATTGACTGCAGTGTAACGTAAGTTCTCCGCCAGAATCCTTCTTAACAACTGTCAACTCTAGCCCACTTCACTTTTGTCCGAGTTACATGTGTCAGTCGGCGTCGTGCACCACGTGCAGGCGAGGCTGTCTTTAGCTCTAAAGATGGCGGCGATTCGCAAGAACATAACAAAACACTAGTCGATTTTTATTTGGTTGCGGTTGGCCAGGTATAGTTGATGTTTACAAGTCAAGAGAGGTAGGGAGCATCAAAACAGTCCGACTGGAGAAGTAACTCCATGTCACAGAAGGTGTATTAGCAGCAGGAGCGGCAGAGCGCGAGCGACACTCCTTGTATTGCAAATGTTTATGGGTTACAATAACCACTAGACAGTGTGCTTGCATTATGATGACGAGCCCAGTGGTCGAGTGGTTTGCAATGGCTACTTTAACATCAAGGGTTCGATTCTCACACATGATAAACATTGTGTGCATGAGCATGTCTGTTTGTCTTGGTATTAGCGTTTAAGAGAACACTTCTAATGGGGAAGTACCTTCGCCTCACAGAAAAGCCAATAAATCATTGGAGTATTGGTTCCTGCCAATAAGTGACGTTACCAGCGGGTTTCTAAGAAATTTATGTATTAGCAGCGAGAGTGGCAACTAGCGACACTGTTTGCACTGTAAGCGTTCATGAGCTACGATAACTACTTTACATTAGGTGGATTGTATGCTAATACAAAAAAATATTTCCCGATGATGTAAACACAATACTTTAAATTAAAGCAGAGTTTTTAAATCAGTGAACTGACACATGACTGACAATATGGTATTGATGGAATGAACGCCCAATAATAATATAAGTGTTATAATTTAACATTCTATTTGCAACTGTCAATAAACTGTCAACTTTCTTCGTCGACTATACGATAGAATCGAGCTGCTCTAATAGGTTACCTCTAAATTCAAACCCTAATTAATATACAATATATAACATTTTCACCTCAACGAAGGCGGTATTCGCCTGTTGTTTCTTCTTCAACTCTTGCCACCAGATGCTGCTAGCCGGCTGAAGGGAGAATTTCTTGTCGGCTAGTTTTTGTTCGAGGTGTTCTACGAACGGCTTAATGTCCGAGTGGATGGCCAATTCTGACTTCACGCTGTTGTGGAACTCTTCGGGAGATATATCCACCTGAAATAGAGTATGTATGTATCTAAACTCATATTAAAAAGTTGAACAGTCCAGTATGCCAACTTTAGTAAAACACATTTTGACGCTTTTGTTACGTGATTTATATAACTAATCTGTTGCGACCATTGTTGATGAGATCGGCGTTAGCATGGAATACTACATTCCTCACTCCGATGTCGTCATCAAAAGCCGGAGACGCCCTTGGTTTAATCACGAATGCGCTGAAGCTGTTAGTAACAAACAGGCGGCGTATCGCGCTTGGATCAGGGGTCGCGCCCTTAGAGATTCGAATACTAACTCACTGAAATCAGCCTACAACACTGCCACCAAGGTCTGCAAGAGAGCATACATAAGAGCGGACGCCCAGCGCGTTACACGAGTCGGCACAGAACTAGTGGCGCACCCTACTGGGTCGCGTAACTACTGGCGACTGACCAAAATCGTGCAGGGCAACTTCTGCCAGCCCTCGCTGCCACCGCTGCGATGCCCCCATGACTCACTGGCGCATCAGTAGCAGGAGAAAGCCAATCTTATGGCCAGCCTCTTTGCGGCTAACTCCCGGATCGATGACTGTAGCACGCAACCACCAACAATACCTCCAGTAGATCCGTTATGCCTGATATCCACATCAGGCAGCGCGATGTGCGTTTTGAACTACAGTCACTCGATGTCCGAAAAGCCAGTGGTCCTGACGGTATCCCAGCGATTGTTCTGAAAAAATGTGCAGCGGAGTTGTCTCCGGTGTTGACGCGCCTCTTCGCCTCTAGTACTCGACCGGTTGTGTTCCGGATGCTTGGAGAGAGGCCAATGTGCAGCCGGTCCCCAAAAAGGGAGACCGTTCTGACCCATCAAATTACCGCCCCATTGCCGTAACTTCAGTGTTGTGCAAAGTCATGGAACGGATCCTTAACAATCAATATAATCAATGATCTTCAGTATGGTTTTAGAGCGAAACGATCAACGGGTGATCTTCTAGCGTTTTTGACGAACCCTGGGGGGGGGGGGGGGGGGTTCAATCGATAAATATGGCGAATCCATGGGAGTCAGCCTAGATATTGCCAAGGCGTTTGATCGGGTCTGGCACAAAGCACTTCTCTCCAAACTTCCGGCATACGGTCTGCCGCTCCAGCTTTATAATTGGATTGCTGGCTTCCTGCATGAGCGTAGAATCCGCGTCTTTGCAGATGGATGCGCTTCGCGGTTCATGTCAGTGAATGCCGGTGTCCCACAGGGCTCCATTCTATCGCCCACCCTCTTTCTTCTGCATATCAATGTCATGCTGACACTTGGTAATATTCATTGCTATGCAGATGACAGTACGGTCCATGGGCGATATTTCGATCGGCCTGATGCTGGTCAGACACAAATTGGTGAGAGGCGTGAGTCTTGTCGTTGATCTGAATCGGGTTTTGGATCTCATTAGTAAGTGGGGTTCCAATAACCTGGTTGAGTTTAATGCTGAGAAAACTTAGGTTTGCGCGTTTACGACAAAAAATGTCCCCCTTCCTTCCCACTCCCAGTCTTCAGGGCGCTTCCCTCAGTATGCGAGATAGCCTGAATATGCTACGTACGAGTATTCATTGCGACCTTAACCAGCGTTATTAAATCGAGAGCCTCATCTCAACAGCTTCAAGAAAACTCAGAGTCCTGAACAGGGTGCGCCGGTTCTTCGCGCCGGACCAGCTTTGTCTACTTTATAAGACACAGGTTCGGGCCTGCGTAGAGTATTGCTCGCATCTCTGGGACGACTCCGCACAGTATCTTCTTGAGGCTCTCGATAGGTTGCAGTGACGGGCTATCCGCATAATTGATGATGAAGAGGTCACCAAAAACTTAGAACCTCTTCAACTCCGTGGGACATAGGCTCTCTAAGCGTATTTTAACGCCTTTACTATGGCGAGTGCTCTGAAGAACTGTTTTCCCTTATCCCACCCTCTCCCTTCCGTCATAGAACCACACGTGCGGGCTTGCGATGTCATCGTTCCACTGTTGAGAATATCTCTTCGCGTGCCAAAAAGTTCGGAATCTCCTATCTTTGGCAAGGCGTTCCACTTTATGTATTAAGGCCTTCCTACAATATGGGATCCTTCAAACGAAGCGTGAAGAAGCATCTTGCGGGTCAGCATGGCAGCGTCAACTGACAGGATACGGTGTAGTATTTTGTCAGTTGCAGTTGCGATTTGGGCTCCTCTTTCGCTTACCATCAGGCAAAGAGGAACCACTATGCTGAACATAAAAAAAACAGTTTAGGTATATCACATAACTTGTTTATGTGTTCACTACCTGTATCTTATATCCCTCAACTTCTGTATCTTAACGTAGATTAACTCCCTTTAGATTTGCAGTTTAATAATTGTATAATATTAAAAAAGCCGTCAAGTGTGAGTACGACTCGCGCACCGAGGGTTCCGTAAAAATTTTGTATCACAATTTTTTTTTTTGTGATGTGACTACAAATTTACGGTTTTCAGATTTATTACTTTATTTGTGTTACATGTCACTTCTTATTACCAAATTTCATGATTTTAAGTCAACGGGAAGTACCCTATAGGTTTTGATTCCCTTGCGAGTGTCAAAATATGCGCATAAACAAGGCATAAACATCCGTATCTTTTGATTGCGTTGACTTAGAAGTTTGTTTTTTCACTGCTCGAAGGGATTGGCCTGAGTACTTGATATTAATTTCAGCTCGATAGCTCCACCCGTCTCTGAGAAAAAGGGTATTGACAGACAGACGGACAACCAAGTGATCCCATAAGGGTTCCGTTTTTCCTATTGAGGTACGGAAACCTCTTCGTTTTCTAATAGACAGAATGGCACACAGCATAACACATTTCCGAGCCTGTTTCAGCAAAATATTTAATTTATATATTTAGTTTTATAAAAAAAATATTGTTGTCAGTCACCGCACCTGGATGAATTTGACGTCCGGTGCGAATCTCGGTGTCTGTCCAAAGTGCAACATCCAGTTGAGCCGCGCACCGAGCAGCACCACCACGTCGGCCTTCAAAAGCGCCTGAGTTCGCGCCGTCGACACACACCACTGGGATTCATCAGGGACTACACCTTTGCCTATACACACAATATTATCATTTATTTATTCCTTGACGTATTTTAACTTAAAACACGTCAAGGAATCATAATTAGGGTAGATAAACGAATGACTGTATCTATCTATACTCTATCTATCTATAACTTCACGCCAAATCCCTTGCGTGGCAGGCAGAGGGGACCGAGCGTCACATGACTCTATCCTTACATATCTCACTCGCTTCACTAACATTAATTGCCCTTCTCATGCACGCTCGCCGGTTTCTAGGGCTCTTGACATGATCAAATAATGAATACATGAATCATTAAAATAATAAAGGAGCGAATATTTTTTAAAACAAGGATTGTTTTTCATAAGTTTACATTTTTATATGAATTTTGGGAAAATAAACATTTGTCCGACATACCATTGGCAAATAATTGGAAGTAATAAATTAAGATATATTTCGAATTACACAGCACGTTTTGAACCAGGCATTATGATCTCGTTTTCTTTTTCGGTTCCATCGGTACCACTTTAGCCTCTGGGCATACTCGCGAACTATGTTATTTTCATGTACTCATAATCTAGTAGGTACTTCACATAAAAAGAGCCACGTCCGGCCTCCATCATTACAGCTCGATTGCATCGTATTATTGTGTAATTTGTGCAGCAATATTCATATATTTATTTATTGTCACTATCACTGCAAGCTATTTCCAAGTTTTAAGATAATATATTATTTATGAAATCGTATGAATGTCTATTCCATACTTATACTATTACAAACATAATTACAGCTAACCTAATAAATACGTGCTAAAAATATTCATTATAAAACACTAAAAAAATATGATTATGTAAATGATGTGGAATGATTGATCTACGGTGGCCAAATAAGTACTTTACCCATAGGCGTCGGCAAGAAAGGCAATTTGGAATTTTCTACAAGTTTCGTTATAGCTTCCTCGGCCCTTGCATGCGCAGCACCCTTTCCCACGATCACGAGCGGGCGCTCGGCCTTCGCTATCAAGTCCGCAGCCCGGGCGACTAACGCTGGGTCTGGATGACCTAGCTTCACTGTCTCTGCATTATAGAAGTCCATAGGTACTTTATCTTCGTCTACTTCTGCCTGGAAAGGTAATATTAGTTTATATTTATAAGAAATAAGAATAATTGAACTCGACAGGAAGCACAGTGTACATATTGTTCGCGAATTTCAATGTTTGTGAGACTTATTATAAGATGGGGATGGGTTTTTGCGTAGGCATTTTGGGACGAAATGGCCAATAAACGTCCATTTATGCCTAATAAACGCCCAAACACAGGGTAGTTGTTTTAATTGTAAAATATCACAAATTATTACATAAATTATTGTTTAAATTAGTTTTTTAGTGTTTTTTTTGGCCAGAGAGCCTTAGGTTTGTAAATTAAACTAGAACTCGGAACTATAAGTTACCTACTTATAGTATTCATCTTTACTTTATTTTATATACACTTAATTCTAATCGTGTCTTTTTTCCGCCAAGACTTGAGTCGCTACTTTGTATTCCAATTATTGCTCCAAGGTGATGGAGCGTGTGATAAACACACGACTCCTAGCATTCCTAGACGATCACGACTACAATACACTTTGTTTTTATAATGCAGATTATATACAATTTCATAGATATGTCGATAGATTTTAATCGTTGAGGTATCGTTGGATTTTGTGCGATATTTATTTACGAATTTTTTATTTTATTTTTATCTTCCACATTACTAGCTAGAAGGCGATTTTCGCACGCGTAGGCATTTTACCTACCTAGTAAATACCTTTTGGATTATTCACTTGATTAAGGTAAAATTATTATCTTAAGTTTTTATGTTGAATTAACGTACTTGTTGAGAAAATACAGTGAAATAGTGTGAATGCAGAGTTAGGGAAACTTCTTGGCAGGAAAAGCCGGAAGGCACAGTTCACTATACACAAGGCGGTGCTGATGCCAACAATAACATATAGTAGAGAGAATAGGAAAGTAGAATAATCGCGGTTGAGATTACGAGCATAACGCTAGCAGACTGAGTTCATAAAACTGATGTAAGGAAAAGTATTGGTCTGAAAGAGAGTATATACCTATATTAAGATAATAAGAGGCATGTTTCGCCTCGATCGATGGCATTATTTCCACATACGAGAATGGTCCGAACATGTGGAAGTAATGTAAGGCAAAAGGATGGCGAAATAACATAGGATAGCAAACGATAGCTACCGCGTTGTATACTTACGAACTAAGGTTAGTAACCAGGTCATTACCATGAGTAGAGTTCCCGGCATGTCGAGGTAGGAGACTCCGGGACGGCCGGCTGAGGCGAGGCGCACGGCACGCTCCACGTGGAGGGGGATGAGCCGAGGCGATGGCGGCCGGGCTGTATACTTGCAGTATAAGCGACTTGAGTCCACCTGGAGGGGAATAATATACGTTATATATTGTTTAATTGTGTTCCTTCTTACTAATCTGAGGGGATACTTCCTTCTTCTTTTTCTTCTTCGTTTTGGGAATTGGTACTTAGGAGCAAATATTTTAACTTCTTCACTAAGTCCCTATTAGTCACTCTTGCCTTCTTACTGTTTTCTTTCCTTTGCTATATATATATATATATATATATAAATCTGCTCACTCAAACTTTGCCACTTCTACATGCTTGAATGTATTTTTTATGTTGCGCCCTATGTAATAATTTCATACAAAGATCAAACGGTTGTGCGTGTAAAATTTGCCACGTGTATTGTGGAGGTACTTCCCCAGACGGGCTGCTTTGATGCGCCCTACCACTCTTAAAGAGGTATCTTTTAATGATGATCATGCACAAAAACGGCTTTGTATTTTCCTGTGATATTTATGTAAATCTTTATGAGAATTAAGTATTTCAGATTTTTTGGAGACCTAGGAGGGAGAAGAATATTTTCTATGAGAGTTTTTTGATAATTTCTTAAAAACTCTGATATAGGAACAATGGTTTCTTTGTATTTTACACTAAAAAATGTGATGAATGTAAGTAACCGCATGAATTGTGCTTTAACTAAAGTTATGTAAAAATGCCGAAAAGATTAGTATTTTTTCTGTTGGCGTGTTGGGGCATCCAACCTTCCAGCGAAGAAAATTGAATTCTTTTTCCTAATATTATCCCGGTTCCTGGTCCATTAGGAATGGCTATGTCGAATGTCACACTGAATTTCACAATCAGTATACTTGGACATGCCACGTGACAATTACAAATCTATACTAATAAAAAAAGTTAAAGAGTTTGTCTGTCTCTGTCTGTCGGATTTAAATAAATATTATTGCATTTGATAGCCCAATTCTTAAAGAAGATTATATAGGATATTCAACATCACAATACGACCCTTATAAGCCGAGGAAAAAGCAAAAGCCGTTCCCCAGGGGTAACGAGATACACGTGGGTGACGTCGCGAACGCAATCCTGTTTTTTCCACTTGTTGAGTAGTCTACTATTTTCTTGGTCTTAGGATGATACAAAATGCGCATTTTTGGTCAAAAGGTATTTTTTGCCTGCAAAAATAACTATACTTGCTATACTACATTTGTAGATAAGCTATAACTTCACGTGAGCAGTGGTAGCCCAGTGGATAAAGAACCGGCCCATTGGCCAACTGCTGCCTGGTTCGAATCCTGGTATGTACCACTAAATTAGTGTTTTCGAATTTATGCACATATTTGTCAATTATCACTTGCTCGGCGGTGAAGGAAAAATCGGGAGGAAACCCGCATGTCCAAGAAATTACATTTCGAAAGACGTGAGACCTAACTAAAGAAGGGTCTAGTTTTCCCTTTGGGTTGTGGAGGGTCTGACGGCAGTCGCTCTATGTAAATATCTGTGTCTAATCCCTAGTCTTAGATAGCGAACCCCACCAATCCTAATGGATTAGAAAACGAGATAACGCAAAGAAGAAAACTATATCCTCATGTCAAGTCCTTTGCTAATTATAAATAATCAATTTAAAAATATCTGGATGAAATTTTCTCTAACCTGGGTATTAAGAGGGACTACCGTACAAAAATATTTATTTTCAAGAAACGGTACAAGAAAATGGTCTAAAAATAACAAATTAATTACACATAATTAATGAGTACTGTAAGTAAATTTATTTTTTCTCTTCTATTTGTATCTTTTCCATTTTTATCTGACACAAAAAGATAAAAAAAAATAACAGCGTTTCCTCGTAACTTTAGGTTTATTATATCACAGAAACATTTGATCCGTACTATCGAATCCACTGTTTGGCATTACAAAACAATAGGTGATATTTTCCGAATTATAAAATAAATCTCATCTTTGGGCCAAAACCACTCGTCTGCACGTGGCTTACCCGAATAACTTACCCTGCCCATTAAAAAGCAAGGTACAGTGTCCGCTATCAAAATAACAACTCTCTAGAGTGACCAGTAAGCTCCTAAGAGCGATACTCCGTGTATTTATTATAAACGTTAATATTCCATAGCAACTGTATCCTGTCAGGCTGGCCATGTTCTTGTTTGCTTTCTAAGTAGGAGGTTCTTACAGAGTAGAGAATTAGGTAATAGAGATTTATTAGAAGTTTTTATTAATCTAAACCAATATTATAAAGAGAAAAGATATTTTTTGTGTGTTGGTTTGTAAAGAATAAAATCAAAAATATTAATCGATTTTAAAAATTCTTTCACACATAGAATGCTATATTATCAGCGAGTAACATAGACATTTATTATCAAAAAATATAGATACCTACGAAAATTCAAATATGAAACACAAGATATAAAAAATTGGCCTGCAAAAGTAATAACTTGGCGTGGGCTGCGAAAACTGTTGATGATACATAAAATCCTGTACTACTCGTACATGTTTATAGTAATTCACACTCACAAAAAGTTCACGAGGTTATGTGTAACTATTATAGTTAAATAACAATGACGGTTTCTTGTTCAAATTAATCAATTAAAGCATGGGTAGATATCATAATATTAATTCTTATCAAGCAAAATAGTTTAATAAGTAATTGTTGTTATGTTCTTTTTGTAAAGCACTAATTTATCTTTTTATCTATACACACGTGTGAAGTTAAAATAAGAAAAGGCATAGTTCGTTGGTTCGGAGATGTAGAAAGAATGCAGAATGGAAGAATGACGAAGCAGATATACAATGCGAAGATGTAGGAGCCGAGTAAGGCCAAGACTTGCCTACCATGATCAAATTGGTCGTATTCTATCAGAAGAAGGTGATGACAGGAGCCCTAGAAACCGGCGAGCGTGCATGAGAAGAGCAATGAATGTTAAAGAAGCGAGTGAGGTATGTAAGTATCGAGTCACGTGGCGCTCGGTTCTCCCTGCCTACCCCGCAAGAGATTTGCCGTGAAGTTATAGATAGATAAACACGTGTGAAGCCGAGGTGGGTCGCTAGTTACATATGTAGGAGAGTTATTACGCTCGCATTTTTTTTATTTCGAACTATATTATGAACTTCTTCAATAAGGTGGAATCTTCACGATCACATTTTTCTGTTGTTTAACATTCATCGTTCTTGAGATGTATAGGTAATAGCAGATCACACTTGACACTCCAAATGCGATTATAATTCCTATTACTTATGCGATAAGAACGGTACAAAGGTCAAAATATTAAGTTTGACGGACACTCAGCTGTAGGTACCTATGCGCGCCGGATTTTAGGGTTCCTTTTTTATTACCTCAGATATTTTTTCTCATCTCAGAATAAGTCGGGTTGAGGAAGAAGATATTGAAAAATAAATATCACGCGTGTGGAGGCGCAGGCAACAGAGGGGCTCATTTTATATATAAAAATGACTGTGGCGGGCACCGAAACAACCATGTAGGCAGTGGCGTGCACAGAGATTTTTGACTGGGTAGGCAGAATTTTTTTAAAGCTATTAACTTACCAAAAAATAAGAATGTTGATTTTGGTTACCCAATCTTGTGGAAATAATGATGTATGTGATCACTTGTTTTTTTTCACCGAAAGATAGTTTTGAAAACATTTATTTTCCCTACACACACCACATGAACAACTTTCGCAGTGAATATCATCATATTTATCAACTTTAAAATCTTATTTCGTCTGCTACCAGTCAATCGATTCAAAACAAAAACAATGGCGGCCGTTTTAAAATCAAAATAAAATTGAACATCAATTTTATACGAAAAAAAGAAATGGCAATATCTTTCACTATAATTATATGCAGCAAACTACTTTTTAAAATAGTTACGTAGCAATGCTCGCGACAGTTCGGTGATTTACGTTATAGTTCAGCTGAAAAGACATTGTCTATACTTTGCGATTGTGTGCGTTATTTGTGTTATTTGGGCAATGTAATTATAGGAATGCACACTACAGTATTTGTATAAACAACACGGCACACATACCTAAATTTAGACAGATATAGTTAGTGTCTCTGCCGTAAAAAGCTGCCAATGCGGCGCTAGTGTAGCGTAGCGCCTAGCTGCGATTTGAATATGACTAGCGATGACTTTAATAACTTACCGATACCGATAGATGGAGCTTTTAATTTTTTGTTTTTGATACGAAATATTAGTTAAAAACTATGTTTAAGAATGAAACATCGGATGGTATTTATCAAATTGATAGGGTAGGCAATGTCTTTTTGCCTATATGGAGTGCACGCCACTGCATGTAGGTTACATACAGAGTAAGTGATCACCGGTACACGTAGACATCAGCAACTCCAAACGGCCTCCAACCCGTTAACAGCCTTACAAGTGAACATACTTTTTTCGTGAAACTCCAATATGGAGTTCATTTGAACTTAGTTTAGGGTAGTTAATTCTACAGTTTCTCTGTACGTGAGTGGAAACACAAACATCCTATTTATGTATACATTTGATGTCCCGTTTATTTACTATTTATGATTCTCCTTTTGTTTTACAAGATATATCAGAGTTAGTGTTTGTAAGGGCTATTGCCACCTTCAGGTAAAGTCCCGTACGGGGTAGGCAGAGAGAACCGAGTGACTTGGTTTGTACACATAGAGCTGTAGTAATATTTTACACAATTTTACATTTCACATTATAATATTTGTTTGCAATCTCTTGAATTCTGAAACTCCGGAATTGGACTTTTAAATCACACGACAATAGAGCCAAGTTGGTTTGGTCTTGGTAGTCAATTATCTGACTAAGCACTATTAATGAGGTTCGATCCCATTATACCAAATTATAGTCGAGATTCCGAAATATTAATCAAAACTTTGGCATTGGAATTGGATATTCATTGGAATTTGCGTCAAGAGTAACCTTACGGTCAAAAAAACTGCAGGAAACACTATTGGAAATATCTGTATATTAGACTCAGAAGACATGAACAAAATGAAAGGACGTATGTTTTTTTATTGACATAAAGAAGTTATATTATATATATTAATATATATGATGTCTGCGGGTACGTAAAAAGGGCAGTTTTTTACAGTGATTGTATGTTGAAGTAACGTGGGCCTCATTATTGACGTAACGTTACCACTTAACTTGGTAATCTTTACAATTTACGATAGACAAAATCATTAGTTCCAATTCCAATTAGCCTTGTACTGAAAGTGTAAAGGTTACACTGAATGTGTAGACACGTTGCCATATTTCATTATCTTATCGTCCCGATTGAACATGCGTTTTCGTTGCTACGAAATACAATCTAATCGTGTTAGTTAACCTAAGTAAGCATAATTCAGATAACATGTGATATAATTTCGATTTTTATTCGTATTATGTTAGTAGAGCACATATTTGTATTATGAATTTGCACAAAGTAAATGAATCAATATATATGTATGAATGAATTTTTTTTTAATATTACCTTATGAAAATACATTGTATACATTATATTGATATATGAGGTATTACATTATGATTGATATTTAATTCCATGATGCGATATGGATAACGTACTTTGAAAGCTTCATATTACTAAAATAATAGTTGTAAAGATTCATCCGAGTACAGTTAAGAGCTGATCTCGCTTTATACTTGAAGTGCGATTATAACTCTAATTACATGGAGTATAAGAACGGTATAAAGGTCAAAGTGTTAAGCTTGACGTGCACTTAGATGTACTTCCTCAAACGATATACGAGTAGTTTATGAACATACTAATTCAACCTGGTCAACAGCAGACTCCCAGTGGCCGTTTTAAGCCGCCAGAACACTACTGAGTTAGCTAACGACTTTTATATAGCCGGTAACAGCCAGTATCGGTGGATTACAAGGCCCTCCCAGAAAGGCTGAGCTTCAGATAAATAAACCTATCTATAGATATGCTGCAGTGGACTTTGCCTGAAGCGTGTTCAATAGACTGATAGGCCCAACAACATATCTCAGATATTTTACAATCAGCACAATTAAAGAAAGAATCGAAAATTGTAGCGTAGCTCAGACCCTCATATTTACACATATGACGTCACAAGTGTGTAATTAAGAGCGCAGGAATTGCGCAGATATAAATAAACTAGTAAATAACAGCAAGCTGTGTAGGCAGAGCTGATATTTTTTAAATTTAAAAAATATTTAAATATTTTATTTTTAATTTTTTAAAAATATATGGAAGCCTGTACGACATCTAGCGACGAGTGCTGTTACTTTTTCTGTTGATGGGAGTGCAGTGCAGACTCTGCACTGCAGAGTGGCCGGCCATACGTTTTCCCATATGTTTTTTTTCTAATTGGAACGATTTTGGACCGTTCTTCCTCACCAACGAACATTTAAATTTCAAATTAAAGGATACAAAACTACAATATGTTAGCTATTAGTGTGTCGATTTTGGAGTTTCTCACTATTACCGTCTAAACGCTAGCTGGATGACATCAGTCTACCCCAAACGACAATTTTGAGGGTAATGTGGCTCCGCTGGCTATCGCAGCTCTGCCAATAAATAAATATTGTCGGACAAATTACACAGCGCCACCTAGCCCCAAAGTAAGCGAAGCTTGTGTTATGGGTACTAGACAACTGATAAACATACGTAAATACATTTTTTTTGTAAATACATACTTATTATACATAGAAAATACCCAGACCAATACAAACAGACATGTTCATGCACACAAATGTTTGTACTGTGTGGGAATCGAACCCACGAGCGTTGGTGTCAAAGTAGCGTAACAGCGCGTTCCACCACTGAGCCACCGAGCTCGTCAAAGCTATATGATTATATTATATATTATTTCAAATTATTTTAAATTCTTTTCTTTACTGACACCTGTTATATACACCTCAACGCATTTAAATCAATATTTTGTCTTTGATATACCTGGGGCCATTCTTGGAACCCTCCAATGCCCTCATGGTCCTCTGGACAGGAACCAGCTATGACGACTAGAGGCCAACAATTGACTTGTGCATTTGCCATACCACCCACACAATGCAGAAGACCTGGACCGGATACGGCTAAACATACTCCTGGCTTACCTGAAAATTTAATGAAATAATTAACTGTAGGTATGATTAGCTTGATAAATTAATTATAACTATAGTTGTAGGAAGGTTGGTAGTTTGTTAGTTTTTTCCTCAGTGTGTAAAAATTAAAAAAATGAATAAAATTTATGGCTGTTCACATCCAAAAGGCGTAACAATCACGCTGTTTATTAATAATCTCGTAATTTGCAAAATTAGGAATTTTTGATCTCGTTGGTTCCAGCTGTCCATGAATTTTTTTTTTCTATTTTTTGAATCTACATTCGAAATCTATATATATATATATATACCGTTTCAGCTTATCATCACATCATAACACATAGAATAAATACTCTATTGTGTCTGAACTTTAGGAAGGAGGGAACACATGTGCAGGCAAGGCGTTCCACTTTTTAATGGTACGACAAAGATAGGAGTTGCCGAACTTTTTGGTACGGGAAGAGATTATTCTCAACAGTGGAACGATGACATTGCAAGCCCGCACGGGTGGTTCTATGACGGAAGGGGGAGGGTGGGATAAGGGAAAACAGTTCTTCAGAGCACTCGCCATGGTAAAGGCGGTAAAATACGCTTAGAGAGTCTATGTCCCTACGGACTTGAAGAGGTTCTAGGTTTTTAGTGACCTCTTCGTCGTCAATTATGTGGATAGCTCGTCGCTGCAACCTATCGAGAGCCTCAAGAAGATACTGTGCGGAGCCGTCCCAGAGATGCGAGCAATATCCATGCAGGCCCGAACTTGTGTCTTATAAAGCAGACAAAGCTGGTTCGGAATCGGCGCACCCTGTTCAGGACTCCGAGTTTTCTTGAAGTCTTGAGATGAGGCTCTCGATGTAATAACGCTGGTTAAGGTCACAATGAATACCCATACGAAGCATATTCAGGCTATCTCGCATACTGAGGAAAGGGCCCTGAAGACTGGAAGTGGGAAGGAGGGGGACATTATTGTTGTAAACGCACAAACCTGAGTTTTCTCAGCATTAAACTTAACCAGGTTATTGGAACCCCATTTACTAATGAGATACAAAACCCGATTCAGTCAGATATGCAGAAGAAAGAGGGTGGGCGATAGAACGGAGACCTGTGGGACACCGGCATTCACTGACATGAACCGCGAAGCGCATCCATCTGCAAGGACGCGAATTCTACGCTCATGCAGGAAGCCAGCAATCTAATTACAAAGCTGGAGGGGCAGACCGTATGCCGGAAGTTTGGAGAGAAATGCTTTGTGCCAGACCCGATCAAACGCCTTGGCGATATCTAGACTGACTCCCATGGATTCGCCATATTTATCGATTGCCTCCCCTCAGAGGTGCATCACATACGCTAGAAGATCACCCGTTGATCATTTCGGTCTAAAACCATACTGACGATCACTGATTATGAAGTGATCTTCTAGGTAACGATTCTCAAGTTCCATGACAGTCAATTGATTGTTAAGGATCGGTTCCATGACTTTGCACAACACTGAAGTTACGGCAATGGGGCGGTAATTTGATGGGTCAGAACGGTCTCCCTTTTTGAGGACCGGCTGCACATTGGCCTCTCTCCAACCATCCGGAACACAACCGGTCGAGTACGAGAGGCGAAAGAGGCACGAATATCGTTCGTGCGGTGCCATCTTGATTATTACTTGATATTTTGAATTGTCGTCAGTTACATCAATTGTAGTTGTTGTGTTGTGCAAACTTGCGTAAAACTCAAAGGATGAAGGAGAAGGATGATGCTTCTAGTTGTGAACAAAATCAAAATATAAACAATAGCCGGCCGCCAAATAACAGTGAGTTAGACCAATTAATCGATGCAGTACCACCTGCAAAAAAATATCTACGTTTTTCTTTAATCCCTCGGATTTCACACTCCTTTCACACTCACTCTCGCGTATTGCCGGCGTTCATAGGCTACGACTACCACTTTACCATCACATTTCGGTACGGTAATCACAGGTGGACCGTATGTGTGTATGCCCCTCGACATTATATTGATAAAAAAATATCAAGTTTAAAGTTTTCCTAAACACAGCTTAACGATTTAATGCAACCTAGACGTTTGTACGCGCATCAAACAAAAAGAGTTATATTCAAAATATTACTTGAATTAAAAATTGAAGTATTAAGTAATTGATTTTATCAAAGTGAGCTACTTTAGACTTTGTAAATATACTCTCAATAAAGACATTAAAAGTAATTTCCGTTTTTCAAAATTCTACCCTTAGAGGGCTGAAAGGGGGGTTGACAGTTTGTATGGAGTAGAAATATTTTTAGAAGTTAGTGACTTGAAACTTTGTACAGAACTGTCTATTAGAATTAAAAAAAAAAAAAAAAAAAAATTCAGCGTTTTCAAAAATTCCACCCTTTAAAGGGTGTAATGGGGGTCAAAAGTAAAATTAAAAGTTGAACGTTAAGTTAACAAATTGATTTTTATAAAGTGAGCTACTTTAGACTTTGTAATTATACTCTCAATCAAGACACCAAAAAAGTTATTTCTGCGTTTTTCAAAATTCCATGGTGAAAAGAGGGTCAACACTGTATGGAGTAGAAATATTTTTTTGAGTTAGTGACTTAAAAACTTTGTACATATACTCTCTATTAGAATACAAAGAAGTGGTTTCAACGTTTTCAAAAATTCCACCCTTAGCGAGGCGAGATGAAAAGTGGATTGAAATTGTGTTTCGACAAGACGCTAATATATATTAATAGAAAAGTTCCTAACTAATTCACTGACTCATCAAGAGGTTCCCTTTGTAATGCATAATTATGAGGGATAAGAAAAGATTTTTTGAGTTTCAACCCAACCCAGACAAATATTTTTTCAAGTTAGTGACTTGAAATTTTTATGTTTTTAAAATAGGCAATGTTGAGTATAAAGAGGTACCTATTTTGAGTGTATACACAGTCAGTATCAAATAGTTAATGATATATCTTCATTACTACACAAATAAAGATATTTGGTACTTTTACTAACTATGTAATGATGACTGTATTTAAAAATAAGAAGTAAAATAAAAATAAGTAAAACTGCCGAAACTCCAAAATCTACGCGGGCGAAGCCGCGGGCAAAAGCTAGTAGAAAATAACTCAATTGAGGCGCTACTACATTGCTGCATAGGATGTACACGCGGAGGCTACGGCTTATATAATAACGTTTTAGTACGTAGCGTGTTCGTGACTTGCAAGGAATTGCGTGACCGCGAGCATCAATGGAGCAACTTAATCTGAATTAAGGCTCATACTGACATGACTGCTGCATGAAATTTGGTATTTGAATGTAGCGTAAATGACAAAACGATAATGTGGTACCATCGTGCTGAGGATGACAGACCCGTTCAGTGACAGATAACAAACAAGGATGCTATTATTACCGACTTGGTACATGACTGCCGGACTCATGACATGATAGCAGAATAAGCCAAATACATTGTAGCTTTGTAGTGTTTCTATGACTCACGAAGGTTACTTGTAAGGAAGCTACGAAGAAGTTGCTGAGACCTCTATGACGAGCTCCTCTGTTCCCATAATATCCCCCTAAAAACATCCCATATGAGCCAACATGTTTTGGGAAACCACAGAAATAAATTGGAATATATTCTCAAAATCTCCCACCTTAATCTCTCATTCGGGATAGTATGCCATTAGAATAGTTTATTTAATTCACTATTCCCAAAATATACCACGCTTGACTTGGTGTTTTTGTAAAATCATGTTTGTACAGTCATAGCTATTTGAGACAAGAAAACAATAATTATTTTTAATCAACACTGAGTGACTGATTAACAATACTAGATTGCATTGAGAGCACAGTGGTTAGTAACGCTAATTTTACACCGATGCTTATGGGTTCGATTCCCACAGAGGACAAACATTTGTGTGCATGAATATCTGTTTGTTTTGGTCTGTATATTTTAAAGAGAGGTAAGGCGCAGCAAAGCTGTCTATCAGGGGACTACCTCCTGTTCTCAGAATACCACAGCCAAGTAACAATTCAAATTCAAATTATTTAATGCATATCATGTTGTACAAAGTTCTTATTTATCAAAACTCCCTGGAGGGTTGTGTTCCTGCAAGTGAGTGAGGTCACCAGTAAGCTTCTGAGGAATTGCAGCATTAGCAGCAGAGATGACATCACACGAGTGATACTTAATGTATTGCAAATATTCCTAGGTTATGATAACCAATTTACATCAGGTGGGCCGTATTCTTGTATACTCCCGACGTACAAAAAAAAATGACGATTTATAAATTAATAAACTGTGAACAACAGACAAACATGACAAAGTAGTTACTTATTTTAACTGGGAACTACAGGTAAATTGTGACTAAGTAAAGGTAAATTGCATGTAAGTAACAATATTATTTTATATAAGTAGATATCCTTGTTTAAAGTAGTGATAGCCCAGTGAATAAGAACTGGCTTAGTGACCAATTGATCCCCCGTTAGAATTCTAGCATGGCATGTACTACTAAATTCGTGTTTTTGGATTTATGTACAAATTTGTAATTATCATTTGCTCGGCAACAAAAGAAAACATAGTGAGGAAAAAACAATATTTTCGCCAAATCCTTAGGCATAGGGCAGTGGAGCTCGTCAATCCTAATGGATAAAAAAATGGGATACTGATAGTAGAAGAAGTAGATATTTTCTCTCGAAAAATAAGGTTAACATCAGCAATGACCTTAACATAAATAGATTATAGTCTATTTTTATAAATACCTGTAAGGTAGCCTATAGCCTGTGCTGCATAACATGCCGCCTGTTCATTGCGCATGCCAATGTACTTAATGCCAGCGGCTTGGAAGGCAAGCGACGTCTCTATTACAGGAATACCAACAATGCCGAATACATATTCAATGCCCTGAAATATTAAAATTGTATCAGAAAACCATGCAGAAAGCTATGTTTTTTGATTTGGTTTGAAAGATATGAAATTGCTGTTTCATATGAAACATATATATATATATACTAGTCTGGCCATAAAATACTTAGTCTGGCCATAAATACTGTTAAAATAAACATATTACATTTGAATTTGGAATCTGTCATTTTTATATGATTGTTCATTGACATTTTCTCATTTTGGCGCCAATACATTGTAGAATATTTTGCGATATTAAAATGGAGTGGGGTGATAATAAATAATAATAATAATAAATATTGTCTGACAAATTACACAGCGCCACCTAGCCCCAAAGTAAGCGAAGCTTGTGTTATGGGTACCAGACAACTGATAAACATACGTAAATACATTTCTTTTTGTAAATACATACTTATTATACATAGGAAACACCCAGACCCAGACAAACAGACATGTTCATGCACACAAATGTTTGTACTGTGTGGGAATCGAACCCACGAGCGTAGGTGTCAAAGTAGCGTACCAACGCATTTCACCACTGCGCCACCGAGCTGATGAGAACCGAATCTCTGTGATTGCATTACACGAAATAGGTATGGAGCCAAATGCAGTTTTTAAAACTCTCCATACGCTTGGTATTAGTAAAATATTTGTGTACCGGGCTATTAATAGGTACAATGAGACCTCCTCTGTTTGTGACAGAAAAAGTTCTGGCGTGGGAATTTGGGGTCTCTCCGAGCATCTCTGGTTAAAGCAGCGGCAGAAATAGATATAAATGTGGTGCGTGCTGCGATCCATGACTGGCCGCGTCGATTAAGGGCATGTATTCAAAATGGAAGAGGGCATTTCGAATAATGTAAATAAAATTTTATTGTACATTTAATTACCTTTCATTTCATATATAACTTTTACATAACTATCAAAAAGTGTATTATTAATTACGTCTAAAGTTTTTCACAGAACTAATGACCTGACTAGGTATATATATAAAACAATAGTATGATAATAAATAGTACATGTGTTTATAGTTCATTGAATTGAATAATTTTGTTTATAAAAGTCACAAGCAGCTTCTTTTTACTCATTTTTTATCCTTTGGAATATGGTTTGGTCCAAACAGTGAGACCCCTGTTTTGAAAGGTTGCTGCTATACAGCAAGTTCATATGGTATCCACAATTTGACATATTGTTTTTGTTACGTTGAAGATTGCTTGCTAACTCAATTACACAGTTGTTGACATATTATTACGTGGTGTCTGTGCTGCTTTAACAGCTCAACAAAAAGATTAATTAGAAATTTTTTTTTACAGATTTTGCCGCCCTTTGCATGTTCTATCATTGTATAATGGGTTGTGTTCTGAGGAGTTGTTCGACAGTATGTCAATAGCTTCGTTTTACAAACGCATAGCTCGTCGATGCCTGGGAGTTCATCCTCATACACTGGAACCGCAATGGTTGCTTACTGTGTGGTTCCAGAGAAGTTTTCTACCACGAACTATTACGTTGTGGAATGAGCTCCCAGCCAAGGTTTTCTCAAGGAACTACAGAATGGGGTCTTTAAGAAAGGCGTGAAGAGGTTTTTACAGGGTCAGCAACACAAGTGACACCCCTGGTGTTGCAAATGCTCGTAGGCTACGGTAATTGCTTACCATCAGGCAGGCCGCAAGATTGTTTGCCACCTTAGTGGTATAAAAAATTGTTTTTAACAGGTAACCTGTTACATATAATACTATATATGCTCTTCCGTCACCAGTAGATTAATGCAAATTAACACCAGACAGCCTGGTTGGCTCAGTGTTAGTGTAACTAAACTTACTATATCTATACATACAAATGAATATAGATCAAATTACTTGTAAATTTGACTTCCACTAATCTACGTAATCTATGTATTCTAATGACTCATAATTAGACTGAATCTAATTCAAATTAATTTTTAATTAGCTAAAGCCAAGCTACATGTACACTCTGCTTGCATTAACAAGCAAGAACATTGAGGTAGTAACTCTGTATTTCAGACGAGCATAAATAACTGTCAAACCGACTCTGATCACCAGACGTATAGGACACAATTTAGCTATTTTGATGCCCAGTAAATATAATCACCTGGGCGTTCTTAATGTATCCATAATATTATTTCAATATTCTATAATCTCCATTAACATTACATGCAATTTTTTTTTCCCTTAGCACAGACTTTAATACTTTAGTATCCAATTGTGGTTGAAAGTGGTACAATTCAACTTCATCAAGTGCTTACCATTAAGCTTGTTGAATGCACATATGTTCATTTTAGTGGTATGAAATAAAACATAATACAAACACAGAACTAGTATTTTAGTTAAATGATTTTAAAATTAGATACTTCCACTTTTCCAATTGGATAGGGAAATAAATTAATAAATGCATTTTTTTAGTAATTCTCAGTGAGCATTTTTTTTTTAATATCCACTCTCACTTTGTATAAAATAACTTATGATAAATATGGATAAAGTTTTTTATTATTATTATTGCAACTTCACGCCAAATCCCTTGCGGGGTAGGCAGAGAGAACCGAGCGCCACGTGACTCGATCCTTACATATCTCACTCGCTTCTTTAACATTCATTGCTCTTCTCATGCACGCTCGCCAGCTCCTGACATCACCTTCTGATAGAACACGACATAGAAGTTTTTCTTGGACAATACAAATTATTAAGAGTAAATAATATGAAAAAAGAAAATCAATTTACTTTAAACTGTTTGTATATACATTTATAGTTGCCTATTGTCACCTTGGTGATATCATCCAGGTGATACAATCACATAGTGGAATAGACTAAATTCTCTAAAGTGTTGTTGCATTCCTTTGAGAACAGATGTTAAACTACTAAGAAGTTGCTGTGGCTTCTATGAGAATTTATAAAGTAACAAACCGAACTATTTATCAATTAACTATTAACAAACTAGCTATTAGAGGAATTTAGTACAAAGGTATTTTGCAATTGAGTAATTTTGTAATAAAGGAAAACGTTGTAAATACGTACCTGTTTCTTCAGACTCTCTGCTAATATATTATTCCCGTCGATCGGCATGCTTTTAGATAACTTTGGGGATACGTGGAAAGATCTTCTGAATGTTAGCCGGGCAATGCGTCCTAACAACATTTCAAATATTATTGAATCGTACACAAAATATACATGAAATATAATAACTACAAAGTAAAACTTGTCAGAAACAAAACAAGGCGGTTGGTATGAAACAAAGTAAAATGCTGACTGCTGATATAAATAAACTTTACTCAGTTCGGGAAATGTAGTTATGATCAGAGTCAAAGTCCAAATAAAACTTTTAGATAACAACATACCGTTACGTTGACTAGATGAATTATGATACTAATAAATACAATCTAACATTGATAGTGTTTCTGTAATCATTATCTATCTACTATGATACGAAATTAGGCTTGGGTAAAAAATATCAATATATCGATATTTTTTGAAAAAAATAATCGATATATATAATCGATATACATTTATTCTCGAACAATCAATATTTTTTTTAAGACTTCTGTACATACGATACATGTATGCAACAACAGACAATACTTATACGTGTAATGTAATACGTATGTACTCCTGGAAAAAATATCGATAAATCAAATATCGATATTTTTTTTTTGTACGTATATCGATATTTGTAAAAAATATCGATCCCGACATATATTTTTGATTTGCCCATCCCTACCACAAATACCTACGTTCCTTATCACTTCACTTATTATCTCTCGGTACAATAAAGTAAGTTTGTTTTGTAAATTAACCATGCTAGTAAATAAATACACATTGTAAATGTGAATTGTGAATATTTCTATAAAAAAAACGAAACGCAACTGTCTAGGGTAATTTTTTTTAGCAAATCAACATTGCACATCGTTGATTTGGGCTTAGCCACCTTACACATCACACGTTTAACTTAATACAAAATCAAGAATTTATTTTACACAAATATCTTAGATTAGGTTTTGGTAGGTACACATTTTATTAAGATCTAGTTAGGAGTTAGGTAGGTAGTTGCAATGAATATACGCGTTAACTAACATCCAGCATTGTAGGCGCGGCAAATGAAATTTATAGGGATAGTAATACTAATTAGTTTCCTAATCTAACCGCGACGTACGTGATGGGTAGCCGGCGGTTACGATAAGCGGTCGAATCGAGGGTTTCGTTCGGTAAAACGTTCGGGTTATCATATTACCCTACGGCGTGATGTCAGTTCCGTGCGGTAAAAATAAACTTAGTACGAGGTTAGGCGCGTCGCGTGAGTAGGCTAGTATTTTATTGGTTGTAGAGTCACGGTGTTGGGCAATAAATAATAGGCTGCATGTGTCTAGATAGAGCATAGCCTTGGGGCCTGCAACTTAATTATAACATAGATATGCAGGTAGCCTGATTCTATGCGCATTACATACTTAAAATTATTAATTTACGTCTTGACTGTGGTTACGGGTCGAAAGACATTTGGGTTAGAGATAAATAGTCGAATCTTTTTGAGGGTTACATGTTCAGAGCTCAAAGGGTGCTTTATTCTGGTCCGACGATAATTTACACGCGACTGCTAAATTAAAGTAGTATATTCGCCAGAATTTAATACCCTCACTCATGAGTCGTTGACGAGCGGCGATGAGTTAACACGCCCGAGTCTCCAGGACTAGCTAACCCAACCAGCGGCTTTTATTAACGCTTTACCGTGAAACTATGTAGTTTCTTGAGGAAATGCGACGTCTGCGTCCGTCGGTGACCCCGGGTGTCTATAGTACGCCTAGCGAAACAGGAAGGGCTGTCGTGTCGGGAGTCTACTGTACGGCGAGGACTTGTAGTTTCTGGGGAACAATACAATACCCGCGTCGAAGGGGGCGTTCGAGCGTCTGGTGATGCTGAGCGAAACAGGTTATGCTGTCGTGCCGGGTTCCTCACCTGAAGCGTTATAAGCCTTGTAGAGCCAACCTCGCGGTCGTTTAAGACAACCGAATGTCGGACAGAACAATTGAGCTGCTTTCGAGACTTAACCTTAATACTCATAATTGATTACACTAGTCTGGCGGGTTTTGCGTTCGGTCGGATTTAGCCTAAATGTTTGGGCAATATCCCGAAGTAACACACTGCAAATACCGTTACAAAACTTAACAACGTCTCTCAAGGGATGAGACTTCTCTACTGCCGTACGAGCAGAAAACCTTACTTGATTAATTGTTGTCTATATCGTTTAGAAGTCTAGGCACTAGACCCTGTGTGACAGTGGTGACTGAGAAAAGCACCCTGGCTGTTACCTTACAAGACTGACGAATGTATAGATGACGCTCACAGTATATTTTATTATAAACAAATACGTTATCGGCAGAGACAACTGAGGGATTTGCCTTATTTGTAGTAGTTGATAGCGGTGGCATAGTGGCGATTTGACCTATTGCAATTCAGCTAGATTGTGCTCAGAGAACCTAATACAATCATTGTGTTCAGTTAGCGGGCGAGAAGTATAATACTTGTACTTGTATAAATTAATACTTACTCTGAACATGAAAATGAATGCAAATGAACTTGACATAGTGATTATTATCTAAAGTAAATGGTAAATTTGCTAACATAATTGTCGATTAATTGATAGTAAACCTATATAGGGAGCTTCCTTCAGAACTCCCTCAATGCCAGTGATTGATAGTTAAATACTTGTAAATTGTAAATAAAAGTAAAATTAAAATTTCATACTATGAGTTTTATAAACTTAGAAATATGAGTAAAGTATAATAAAGTTATTGAAATATGTAAAGCGTGTGTAAGCAGTCAAAAGGAACCGATATCACGCCAATCATTAGTATCTTAAAAATAAACGAGGGTGGTTAATCTTCAATTGGCCACTAAGCCTCGCAAAGAGACGTTTTTGGCTCGGTAGCATGTCTCGCGAGGAGGAAGCAATGTGAAGTGGATGATTGTTACTGTCATCGTGTTTGGATGGGGCGATGGACACTGCCCCGCGGGGCTTGCGCGAGCCAGAGCGTTCTCTATCTTATATTTGAGTTCTAAACTAAATATAGGATAAATACTGACTTTCTTCTATCATATTAACTAATATAGGTTATATTGCCACTGGCCTAGGGGCTTACGCGAGCCAGAGCGTTCTCTATCGTATAATTGAGTTCTAAATTAAATATAGGATGCATACTAACTTTCTTCTATCATATTAACTAATATAGGGTATATTGCCACTGCCCTAGGCGCTTGCGCGAGCTAGAGCGTTCCCATTCATATAATTGAGTTCCAAATTAAATCTAGTGTGAATACTAGCATTCTCCGAGTACAATAAAATTAATATAGTTTATATCGCCATCGCTTCAAAGACTACTCGGGCTGGAATGTTCTCTGTTTATATTTGAGTTCTGAATAGAATCCTGGTGGTGGGTACTAATATTCTCTTACTACAGAAAATACCTATAGATTATCTTGTCATCGCCTTGCGGAACCGTTAACTTTGAACTGAATATCGAGATAGTAACAAAATTCATTCGCATTACAAAGTGACTCCATAGGTTATTTCGCCACTGCCTTGTGAATCTGATAGGAGCTGTGATTTAAACACTCTAATCTTATACTTAAGTCTGAATCGAATTTCGGTTAGGAGTATGAATGTCCTACTACATCAATAGCGAATCTATAACTAGGATCTAGAAGACTTACATTCTAATCCATAGGGTTCACTTAAGATACTAGATATATAATTTCGTAGAGTCCTTGACTAGTAATCGGATCTCATTGAATCAAATACAGTGTTATATGAATATGAATAGACATTAGGTATAATCCAATCAACATCTAAAATACGAGGATCATCTGATTCCGCAGAACCTTCTTCTGTAATTGCGTCCTTCCATCAAAAAGCGGTTCCTAATCAATAAAGAAACAATCAGAATTCGATAGGGTACGGTAAAATTCTAACATTCCGATTGAGAGAGGGTAGTTAAGAAAAGTACACATTAAATCTTTGATGTTCTATAATTTCCAAATCAATTAACCACAACGTGAAGCTGACGAATTGATCTCCACATATATAAACATATTGAGTAGAGATAGGAAGGTAGCTCTCGGGAATCGTTACTCTTTAATATACTGCGGTACTACGTTACTTAGGAAGCTTAACTGTTAGGATTCTCGAATTGCTTAGCCATCTTAAACACGAAAAGGACTCTGGGTTTTCTGCTCACAATGTAGGTGCCACTGGACAACCACAGCCAAAATTAACTAAGAGGGTCGACATGACACATCTGGGACACTTAATTAGTAAGCTTAGTTAAATAGGGTGATTCTTAGGTCAAGAAGTAGGTACAATTAAAATCAGGGATTCTGTTACATATATTGTCAATACACGAATGGTAGTTTAGGTAAATAAAATTAGATACAGGAGTAGTTATTTGCGTAGCAAGGAGGTAGATAAATAAATAACTATGTTCAATACATGAAAAGTTCTCAGTAGATATATTTCTATAAGAGTGGGGTTCACATAGGTATTAATATAAATTTAATTTATTAATATAAATGTATACTTGTATATAATGCATATCAGTTGTAAGAAAGAGTATACAGTTTATATCTACTTTACAAAGATCATGGAGTCAATGGAGATCCAGTTGCAAACTGTAAGTATCGTTTTATTGTCCATATTCATAACGTTATCATTAATATTTAATAATATTAATATTTAATTTATTTTTAATTTAAATGTATTCATATACCTAGAAAAATTATATAATAGAATAATACTCGTATATTATCTTCAGTCCGTGTGTATGTCGACATTACCTACTTCCTCTTCAAAAACAATGTCCTCAATCCTTTACAGTTTGATTTCCGTCCGGTCATAGTACGACTGGTGCTTTAATTAAAATCACGGACGATATCCGCTATGCAATGGACTCGTCGCAACTTACTATTTTATGTCTATTACATTTTAGTGATGCATTCAATACAGTCGATTTTAACATACTTTTAGAGCGATTACGTTTTCTTAACATATCTCCTACAGCAATTGACTGGTTTCATTCTTACCTGTATGGTCGCCGGCAGCATGTACACCTCGACGATAAGCTTTCCTCTTGGTGTTCTACAACTGCCGACGTATCTCAGGGTGGCGTATTATCTCCTATTCTATTTTGTATATTTATTAACTCTATTATGTCTAATCTTCAACCCTTCTGCTATCTCTATGCTGATGACTTGCAAATTTATTCACATGACTCTACGACTAACTTGTCCAATGCGATTACTAAAGTAAATTCAGACGTCATACGCATATCTGAATGGAGTAAGCCTTATGATCAATCATATAAAGTCACAAGCTATCATTATAGACAGTTTCCGCCTAATCTCTTTAATCATTTGAGACTGTTCCACCAATAACTTTTAATAGTGTTCATATCAATTATAGTGAGAGTGGTAAAAACCTGGGTATTTATTTCGACAGAACCTTTTCCTGGACGGTGCAGATAGCCAATATCAGCAGGAAGTTGTTTGCTGCAATTCAGTGGCGTAGCGTGCCTTGTCGGGGCCCCGCATAAAAATTTTTTTGGAGGCCCTTATATGGAGGTAAAGATTTTTCACAAAAGAAAAAAAATATTGTGGGAAGAAATATTTATTTATCACATAATTTACCCATTTTACAAATAAAAATCGAATTTTAAATATTCACTCTCCTTGCCTTTTTTCGGCAAACTGATTTATTAAATCATTTATGGCTGATGATGATTTTAGTTTTTCTAAAGTTTCTGCCTCTATGGACAATAGTGAGATGTCTGACAGCCGTTCTTGTCCCATTGAAGTTCTTAAGTAATTTTTTATTAGTTTTAATTTTGAAAAACTTCTTTCTGCCGTTGCGGTTGTAACTGGAAGGGTCAAGAATAAAAAGCATGCTGTGATTACCTCGGGAAAACTGGATGCAAGACTATTGAATTTTACTAGCAATAATTCAATGAGTTCTTTAATGGAATAATTTTTTTTAACTTCAGAATTTAAGCATGTTTTTAGAGCCTTTAATTGGTCACAAAGATTAAGTGAGATGTCTTTACTGTATTTAGCAGACAGTTTTCCGGAAGCGTTTAATATCTCTTCGCTTGAAGAAGATAGGAGTTTCTCCGGTTGTAATATTTCGAATATACTACTCAGGTTGCAAAGGCTCTGAAATCTTTCTTTAGTTTGAGAAATTAATATATCTAAACAGCAATAGTATACATTGACTTTGAAATAGGATTCCGGGTCGGAAATTCTCTCATCTTGTGATAACTCATCAAAAAAACGCTTCGTTATCTTTCGCCTACTGTTTTTAAAAACAGTTGTTACCCCCCACTCATTTGCTAAATCTTTGGATTCATTTAGCAAACTATTAAATGAATTCTGATTTCTTAATTGGCACAGTCTATTTAAAAGATTACTTAATAAAATACTAGATTTCTGTAAGTCATTATTTTCATGCTGCAGAGCTTTAGAAACAGGATTAATAATTTCAAATAGTGAAGAAAAAAATGTAACGAGCACTAAGAAATCAAAACTCTCTAAAATGTTAATTATACTTTTACATTCTTCACGTTCATCTTTTTTATTTGAAATTAAATTTAGTTGGTACAAAGTTTTCATGATTAGTAAAAAATTTTTCTTTACTGCTAATAAAGCGTCGTTCCTAGAAGACCATCTGGTAGGACATACCTTTTTAAGGGTAATCAAATATTTTTCAGATGAATCGTCACTTAGCATAGCCCAGCGTTTTATACTATTGCCAAAAAAAGTATATATTTTTTCTAAATTATCGAAAAAAGTCGATACTTCACGAACATGTCTCGCAGCATCGTTCAAAACCAAGTTTAAAGCGTGCGCAGCACAATGAACATAATCGGCATTTGGAGCATGCTCTTTTATTAGGGTTTGTAATCCTCCATACACACCCGACATAACATTTGCTCCAACGTATCCCTGTCCTCTACATCTAGTCAAATCAATTCCATATTCTTTAGTCAAATTTAAAATGACAGTTTTCAGACCTGCAGCACTGCAATCGGTTACTGCTATGAATCCTAAAAAGGACTCACAGATTTTTATTTCTTTAGGCACATTATCTTCATTTTCTGTAACCGAGATATATCGAAAAACTACAGATAGTTGGTCAATTTTTGATAAGTCTTGTGTTGTATCCAGAATTATTGTCAGAAATGTAGCTTTTTTAATTTCTGAGATAATACTGTTCCTAACGTTAGTACCAAGCAAACTAATAATTTCGTTTTGAATCGTAGGGCTTAAATAATTTATTTCACCTTTCGGTTTTAGAAGAAGTTCTTTTAAAGTTGCATCATAGTTAGATAGCAGACGTGAAATTGCCATAAAATTGCCAGAATCAGAATCATGCCCCCTCAAAGGTAGATTACAAGATACTAAAGTAATTATAACATTAATTATACGATGCAGTACATCTCTCCAGAATGTAATTTTACTATCGATTTCACTTTTCAATAGAGTATCGATGGTATTTCCTTGCAACCAATTATTATAAGAGAGTGAGGCACTAATATGCTGCTGTGACTTTTCATGGTCAAGAATAGTTTGTGTGAAATTGCTTCTAACCGAAACACTGTTAACCCAAGCAGAGGAGTACGATTTGTTTTGACGATCTGCTAATAACCAACAGAAGTGACAGTACGGTTTGTTTAAAACGTTAGAATAACATAACCATGGTCTTATAATTTTTATGCCTGCCTGATTGAAATATGAATAATAATAAGCCGAAAAAGGTCGGTTATTTTCTGAAACTTTTGGAAATGGTCCTTGTGGTTTAAATGGACCCAATTTAAAAATTATTTTTCGTTCGCATTCAGTTAAATTGTCACCAAAATTTCCTCTATCTGATGAAATTATATTACAATCTGCATTATCTGCAGATATATCAGAATCGTTGACTTGGGGTTCCTCGATTTCTGGATGGACATCCGATAAAGTATGTGCTTGGCTTTCTTCTATTTCCGGATGGATATGTGACGAAGAACATGCTTCAGAAGAATCTAAAAATAAACGAGTAATTGTTAAAAAATAAATACGAATGCTTTGATACTAAACTAAAAAGAGTTATATATAAATAAATAACGTTACTAAGGGTCACAGTTGAGAGTGTTCAGTTCAGACGCACACAGACTCTACGCGGATTGTGCTCGTACCTATTAGCAGATACAAAATCACCTGCAGTCCGTCCGTGCATTACTATACACCTGCGTGCTATTTAAACGCAGCGCGTAGTGTAGTGGCCATACAAAACGAGAACCCGAAAGCGAGTCTGCACATCTGAAGTTCTCAACACGCAATTAACGATACGATACGGACTGATAGACAAACAACAAAACAAATCGATCCTATAGATAAGTTAGAATTTTGTTTTTTTTTTAATCAAGGCACGGAACCCTAAAAACAGTATAATTGTGAAAATCGAGGGGGGAGACAACTTTTTGTGACGGACAGATGGACAGACCGAAATTAAAAGATTTCCTTGTTTATCACTACGGGCCCCTAATAAATGGGTTGGGTAGTAGTGTAGTACTTACCTTTCCGATCTAAATCACTCACAGTATCTTGTCTCTGAAAAAATGAAGAAATTTTGGGCACTTTTTTTATAACCTCGTCCCTTTTCTGTTTAATTTTTCTTTTCTCAGCGCCGCTGGGATAATCTCTTTTCCTTTCACTCATTTCTTTTACAAATCGCTACTAATACTGCTAAACCAGAAGAACAATATTGTTTGTACTGAATTACAATGTAATGCACATTTATATTAAGCGCGTAAATAAACAGTGCACTGCACTCCGTGGTTTAACATCCAATGCAAAGTACAACAACGTACACGTACATCGCGATATCGATGAAGGATTCCCGGGGATTTCCCGCTGAGTTGAAGATGAAGTAAGTAAAACGGGGAAGTCCCGCAGCCCGCCATAACGATGTAGTGTTGCCAACTTTTGAACGCACGCTTAAGGCGGGAAAAAAAGGAATTGCTTCATAGAATTTTGTCATTTGTAAAATAAAATAAATTAGAAAGTTTTTATTCTTTTTCCTTACACACTTTGGGGGCCCCCGTGGCCCGGGGGCCCCGTATAATTGATACGGCAAATACGGCGGTAGCTACGCCCCTGCTGCAATTGGCTCTCTTTGTCATTTGCGTAATTTTCTTCCCATTGGAACCAAAATTTCGCTCATACAGTCCTTACTCCTTCCTATCCCTGACTATGCTGACTCTTGTTACCTTAGCTTCACTGAAGACCAATTAAACAAACTTGAGCGCCTTTAAAATCTATGTATTCGATATATATTTAAGCTTCGCAAATATGATCATGTTTCCAAGTTTCGCTCAAGTAGCTCCCTATAAAGTTAAGTCGCAACTTGCACATTCCCTCTCTTGTTTATTCTATTCTTTTCAATCCTACTTCTCCTGGCTACTTGAAGGAACGTTTTATTTATCTCAGTGAGGTACGGGATCGTCGCGATTGCGGTACACGCAGTACTCTTTCCCTTAGTCTATTAACACCATCCACTCTTCGCAATATTACGCTAACTCTGTGCAATTATGGAATGTGTTGCCTATTTCTATTCGCTGTGCACAATCTTTTTGACTCCTTTAAAAATCTTGTGAAGTCGCACTTTCTCTCTATCTAGCTTATATAATATGTTTTTGTATATTTATGATAATGTATACATACGTGTATATTTATAATAACTTACGTCGGTATTGCTACCTGTTGCTGACCATTATGTTAATGGTCTTTCACATTAAAGTTATATACATAATTTATTCGAGTGTAAATGTAATTATTTAGAATGTATGTTGTTTGTGTGTATATGTGCATATATACATGTGTATAAATATGTTTATTATCATAAATGTGCCACCTACCTACTTGTTATTAACGATTATTTCTCTTCTTTGTACGGTTGTCTGGAAGAGATCGCTTTAGCAATAAGACCGCATCTTCTTATGTCTTATTGAATGTAATTTATTTTGGTGCAATAAAGTGTAAAAATAAATATATATGTCTCTGAAGTTGTCTTAAAGAACCAATCCCTAATTGAGTAGCTGCGTGACATATCTTCTAAACTCCTTTGGTTGTAATAAGCCCCGTACTCCAGTAGAGGAGTGAGTATAGGTTGATGTGATGTTGATGGGTTGATTATATTATATCGATAATTGTGAAAGATAAACGGGGAAGTGAAGACTTGGCGTGAAGATATACATACCTATATAAACAGGGAAGTCGTGTAGATTATTCTACACCAATTATTTTTACCACAAAATGTTTCATATTTTCTAAATTACTTAATTTTTGAATATATAAAGCTCAATTGAATTATAGTCTTGACAGTAGTTTTAATATAATTTTACTGCTAGGTAGTCGACAGTACATAGTAATAATACATTACAAAATCGAAATAGTCCTATTTTCCAGACCAATTATCCAGGGCCTGCAGCAGCGATGGACAAACCGTGAAAATTAAAGCTTACTGTTGAATTGAGACTGAGAACTTACTGATTCACACAGGCAGAAGACTATTAAGGTCAAAAACTAAGCGACTAAAATGCTGAAATATCCGCCATTATAGAAAATTGTAATGTAATCGATGTGTAGATGATAGATACTATTATATTAGAGGAAAAGAGTAAACCAGGAAATTAAAGACCTGTAGCAGTTTACCAACTTTTTAGTAATATATGGGAAAGGATAATCCTTGTTCAATTGCAGCTTTATTATAAGCCTAATGAAAACCATGATGCGCAATACAGTTGAGTGTTAAGTGACAGCGAAAATCCTATGACAATTACACAATGTTTACCATCGCCTAATATTTAACGTAAAAAAAAATATGATGAAATCATTTCAATCATAAGTTTTTCTACGTAAATTCTCGAAAAAATTTTACGCAATATATTTAATTTTAAGAAGGAATAATCCGCATTTATTGTATAAAGCAGATTTTATAAAAATATCCGTGTTTGTTAATGCGTCCGTGAATATTCGACGTTTCTTTAATTCTCACGATATTTATGTAAAATCTATATCGATCAATCCAATCCCATTGATTTCAAGAAATTATTTTCATGAAACTGATTTATCTTAAAAATCACTTATTATTGTCAAATTACGTTAAAATAAATAAGTAATAAATTATCCTTGTAAATTATTCTTTTATTTCTTTGTTTTAATTATGCGTAAATACTAGAAGTAGGCAGTTAAATACATTTTTGATGACGCAATACGTGAAAGTGTATTTTTTAATCGACTAATGGGATTAATGCAATTTGAACTACGAGTATAATATAGGCATTAGTTTAGGAATTAATAGTTATTGATTCAGTCAGCCTAAGACATAGAAATAAAAATGATATAATTTTTTCCTTCTCCTGTAAAATTCGTCACAAACAAGTTACGCGGGTTTTAACAACTGTTGGTTACTTTTTGTTGGTCGCCGCTGTTCATTCTGGCTACACAGGAGACACAGTGGTAGGTATGAGTGGTGGGCCTGTCCCGTAACTGTTGGTTACGCGATATTGCAGTATGACCGACAATATACTCTCTATGAGAATTAAAAAAACACCTTTAAAAAAAAATCTAACTTTAGGGGGTGAAAATGGGGTTGAAAGTGTGTTTTGACGAAAGTCTATATTAATAGAAATGGAGTTCTTGACTAATTCACTGACTCATCAAGAGGTTCCTTTTGTAATGCATATGAGAGATAACAAAGATTATTTTGAATTTCAACCCAGACAGATATATTTTCCAGTTAGTGACTTGAAATTTTTATGTTTTTAAAATAGGCCATGTTGTGTATAAAGAGGTGCTTTAAGTGTATACAGTCAGTATCAAAATAGTTAATGAAAACCGAACAGATCGTAACATATCTTCATTACTACACAAATAAGGATATTTGGTACTTTTATTAACTATTTAACTCTTTGACATCATCATACATAGCGATGGGCGATTCCGATACCTATGTTTTAACAATCGAAAGAATTGCAGTCGTCAAAGTATACAATCGAGTCAACAATCGACTCGCCGTTTTACAAAACAATCGAGAGGTTTTTCGATTGTTTCGATTGTTGCATCAGTCAGTCATTCATCGGTCAGCTTAGCCGGACGGACTCGACTCGCTGCTAGTTCTTTACAAGCATCGAGCCGAGGTGTATATGTCGCGATTGTTTGTCGAGCCGCTGTGATTTTTTGTATTAAAACTAAAAAACTATGTTGCATTCATTGCACAAGTTTATTTAAGTCTTTAAAAATATATGATTCGTTATAAACTTCGATTATTTTATTTATTTTCGTGATTCCTTTCTCCTATAATACGTAAGTTGGGTACCTATGCTGGCTACTTTGCATGTTTAGTTTGAACTCGCAAATTGCAATCATAAGACAATGACAAGTCCGGCCATCGAGATGTTCTAATATAACTCGAAACAATCGAGTGAAACCTCTCACCATCGTGCATACTCGCAATTCGCAACCACAAATTCGAGTTGACATCGCGCCGAAGACGAACACAATAACAATCGAGATGTTCGACGAAACATCGAAAACAATCGAGATGTTCGAACAATCGAGACAATCGAAAAAAACCTCTCGCAATCGCCCATCGCTAATCATACACCCTAACGCCAGCGGCCTGTCGGCGTCATTACAAATAGGGTTGAGAAATAGTGTTATCGATTAGTTTAAATAAATAAAAGTTCAAAAGGAGAATGACCAAATGTGGGCCCACCTTGCGTCTTAACCATTTATACTCTAAAAAACCTTTTCCAAATTGATAATGTTCATGATTTTTTTCCAGTCCTATTGGAATAGGGGTTTAAAAGTTAAATATTAAAAGTTATTTGCATTTCCGATTATGATTACAAATGGATGAAATGACAGGTTAAAATGAATGAGTTTAGGGTTGTGATGATTATGTAATCGATTATAAAATATACTAAATAATTGTTTGTAATTAAGAACCTTAATAATTCATTGCTTATATGAAAAGCTTCTATTAATTTTAATAGCTAACCTTGTTATGTTACTAGTTGAAGAAAAGGGAGTATTAAAAACGATACTAATTTAATAGGTCTATTTTACAAAATATAATAAATATAAAAAAAGGGTTCACTTTAAGTTCGGCTAAATAAGGTCTTTAAGAACTCGCGCTTTAATTTGTAAGGTGCACTGAATCTCTACTTCTCGAAAGCTTCCTCCAGACTGACTTGTTTTCTGTTTTCCGACACTAAAATGTAATATTTTAAAATTTTGAATTACAAATCAATATTTTTGACAAATTGTCAGACTAAATAATCATGAAGCACGAATAACTCCACTACTCGAAATATTTCAAATGTTATTCATGATAACATAATCGATTTAACATATATTATTCGGTTAAAGAAGCGAGTGAGGGAATCATGTGGCGCTTGGTTCTCTCTGTCTACCCCGCAAAGGATTTGGTGTGCAGTTATAGATAGACAGAAGTCCTGTTAGTCCCATTAGTAGAAAGATACAGGCCTTTGTTTAAACCCCGTTCATACTATGTCAAAGTGTTAGATTATTCGTAATTATTTAATCAATCGTTTTTTTACTTTTAAGTTATTAATAAGACGTAAGTATTACGTAGTTCTCAGAAGGTACTTTACGTCATGTCATCACAAACAAACAACTTGCAACATTATTGTATTTACGTGAGATCAAAAGAAAAAGGTAAAGGGATAACGGTATATTCCATTTTATTTCATGGTAGCACTATATAGAAACAAAACACAGTAGGAATTGAGATCTATGCCAGATATAGTGAAAAACTGCGTACTATTATTATGTTTCTGATGCGTACAAACAATTGTATATTTGAATGCCCATTGAATCGATTTTATTAACCCATTGAAATCGATCTCCAATCGCATCCCTATAGAGCGACGTGTCCATAGACAAGAGTCAAATCTTGAATCTATTCTATTTCATAATATATATTCTAGTATATATTATTTTGTTTTCTTTCTGTACATGTGAAATTAATTGTGAAATCAACATGTGGAAATATTATAAGAATCCATTCATTGATCATACCAACAACTAGTACATTCCTTGGGTGAACAACTAGTACATTCCTTGAATGGTGCTCAGTCCGGTAAGTGTTACGTTATTTTTAAGTTCATACATATATTCGTAATTTGGTAACCTTTTATTAAGTATATGAATAAAAGTATAGACCCCTCCTAAACAAGAATTGTGAACACATATCAGAAGCTGCACCATTGATTGTTTATAAAATACAGCGGTATATTATGTTATAATAACTGGGATAGTAAGACTGTACATACATGACTTGTTTTTATATTATTTTGTTTATCAATTAAACAACAAATTTTTAATTGTTACAGATCACAGACGGTAGCATCTTCTGCCGGGAATTATATATACATTTAATATGGGCTTAAATAACATTTGAAGTCAAACCTTCAAATGAATTCAGACATCAACAAGTATGCCTTGAATGTGGGATGTTGACATAATGATAATAAGATCTCAATTATACAGAGTTATCACCAGAATATCAAAAATCGAATGTTATAATTACATGGATTCCAGTTCATATGGTACTTAATTTCTTAAACATATTTTTTATGGTGTTTCCCTAAAATTATAAATATTTTTTTTATAACTTTGTACATTGTTACTTTATCTAGCTGGGATCTTTATATTTTCATTCAAGTCATTTTAAGTTTTCTGAGACTCCTATAGTATATGTATATACATATTTAATTTTCTTCATCTAACATATATGTTCTTCTAGGTATCAAGACTGGAAATAGTTTGTGTGGCCTGTTGACGAGCAGCTGAGTAATACAAAGACAACAGTACCATGATGATAATTTGACCACTGCTAGAGGAAATTAACTGGAAATTCATCAAGGCTGTACCTAAAGTTCCAGCACCTCCAGTGAAAAATGTCACATACTCGTATATATGTCAAGCCGCAAGATCTATAATTGCACAGATTTCATTACCCATGTATTTGAGGGCGAGAAACTGAATGTTTAATGGTCCCAAAAACCATTAGAGATATATTATTAATGTACAACATATTATATGTACCTAGCTGTGCTAGAATATGCTGTCATCAGTTAGACAATGGAAATTAGCATGGATTGACATTAAACATATGTATTATGTGCCCTTGGGATAGCAGTTTTTACTTTGGAGAACATATTCCTAATGAACTGTATGCTGTGGAGATTAATTAAAAAGTAGAAAATGCTCCCCTTATATTAGGACAAAATAATTATCAGAGCACATATAAAGTGGAGGCACATCACATTCGACAACACATTTGTTTAAATGTTTAGAGAGTTATTGGTCGCTACTGCTGCAATTGCTTTGTAGGAAAATTGCAATTAAAAGTATTACTAATTATGAAACGCGTACACATAGTTTTGGTAATTTGGTATTTAAGTCAGGGTAGATTTAATGATGTACAGGCTCCTACTCCATTTTTAGATTTTTTTTTAATGTATTTATTGACGATGAAAATTCATTTTCAATAAAAAAAGTTTTTTTTTATATATATGAACCTAATAAATATAACTCAAGAAGTGTCAATATACTAGGTGTTCTTATTTATATCCAATGAATATTATGTGATTAAGAACAATGTAATTATATAAGCATGCAATCCGCCTGATGTTAAATAGTTACCATAGCCTGCCAATGCTTACAACTAAATAATGTAAGTCGTACATTGCCACCTTGACTGCCAATGTAGGTGCTATATGGTTACCACACTCACCCGTGAGAACAATAGTTCTCCAAAGAATTTTTTGTTGTGTTCTTCCCCAGTCAAGCTATCGTCCCATTAGTATCGTGGAGTGCACAATGTGCAGGTAAGGATTGTTTTAGTCAAAGGTGATATTGAGCTACTTCACCCCAAACGAAATGTATAATAGATGTATATGAACATAAAAAGTTGAAATTAAATATCTACTTCTTATCCTGTGGTTTAATTTGAAGATGCATTTTACGTAGGTGTACAGTGCGATTGAACTAATGCACATAGCATCGTATTTATAAATCATATAATCCTTACTAATTACCTTACCAAGCCTTTTGGGTGCGGTAGTACTTGCTAGTAAGTACTGTATAGTCTGGTTATTCCTTCATTTGTTGTAGGTCTATATAAAAGGCTAGATATATAAAAAAAAACTATCCATAAAATATAACATGCCCTCTGTATAGGTAACCTTGTAGTTTTACACTCGCGAAACATAACCTCAAAATGCTCAATTTGATTTGAAAATACTCGATAACCCCTATTCACATTTAAATAATATTTCTTTTGAGTCATCTACAATATATGTCCTATGTTTTGCCCATGGTTTGGTCAAGACGCATGACTGACGCAAGTGGGCCGAGCTCCCATACAAGTTTGGTCATTCTCCTTTAATTAATATGAAATCAGTCTTTATTAATCAAGAATCAAGGGACTACAGTACGGGGGTTATTCAAGAAAGGCGTGAAGAGGTTCTTACAGGGTCGGCAACGCAAGAGTGACACCCCTGGTGTTGCAAATGTCCATAGGCTACGGTAACTGCTTACCATCAGGCAGGCCATAAGCTTGTTTGCTACCTTAGTGGTATAAAAAAATAACATTATTTACCACGTTTCAATCAATATTCTAGCAATGAATCTAGTATAACATCTTCGTTTTCTGATGCATCTCTTCGAGCTTGATTTATCAAATTAATAATTTTCATATATAATTCTGATCGTACCTCAGGTCGAACAGTCATTATTTTCTTCTAAAATATTTAACAATTCGTAGTCTTCTAACATGGCAAGGGAACAACCATAGATAACAGAAACAATGGGAGATGTGACATACCACGCGAGTTTACACAGGGACGGTTGTCGCCGAGTTCCACGGTCCACCCCACCATAAAACACTCACACACTTAAATAAATAAAAAATATCATTCTACGCACACAAGTACAACGACACACATTTGTTAAGACGCTGTCATAGGATGTTTATTTAAACAACACCCAAGTAAGCACGCACTACTACATTTATAAAGCGGCAGAAACAAGCGGCCGTATCTCGAAACTGTACACACAGTGAACGAATATTACTCGCTTTACATTGCGTGTTGGTAAACGAGCGGTGGCGACTGTGTAATGGTAGAAAAGCAATGTATGATTAAGAATGAGAAATTTGATATTTATAATTTGTATCGTGGGAAGGCCCTGGTAGAAATGGCGTCAGAGAATTTTTGAAATTAATTCTGTATTTATGCTTATAAAACGTAATATTATTTGTACTTATAGGTGATAAGTGATTCCATTTGATTTAAAGTTAACCACTGCACTTCTATTTTTGCAAAATGGCAACAGCACAACTTGGCATTTTGCTAAAACAAGGAGCAACGTATCTCAATCGAACTTGATTGCAACTAACTAACTGTTCTTGGCAATGTTCTCGTTTTGAGCATATCGCGGCGACACCAACCACGCCCCCTCGTCACATCTCCCGTTGTTTCTGTTATCTATGGGAACAACACTAATTTGTACAAGGAACGTGTTATTACGGTGACGGCGGCTGAGGAGCAACGAATATGGCGTCGTTTGACCATGAGCCACACGTAAAATCACGGTGACGGCGATCGGGGACAGTCTGAACTAGTGAAGTTCTCAGTTGTCGCTTCTTTATCGAAACAATAAATTATATCTAATATTTAACACATAAAATAAACATTTTTATTGTTTTATCATGCTTCTAATTAGTACGACTATTCGTGCTTCGAAATTTACGAAATTTCATTTATTTTTTATTAATTTCAATACAATATTTTTTTGCTTTCGCACCATGATTATTCAATAAAATTTCATTTAGATTACATTGATTTGCCCATCCCTAGTACACGTAATATCACGTTATTGGCGATTCGTGTTGGTACTAAGTAACACCTTACAACGATTTTTTCTATAAATATCATAATGAAACGTGGCAAAATTTGTTAATTATTAAGAATACATCCTGGATTGTAATGTACAACGTTTATTGCAACTTAATCTTTAATATAAATGCACCAATAAACAATTTATAGAACTTAACGTGAAATTACGTCTGTGGCGCGTGGAGCACATTTTTCATATCCCGTAATATTACGGGCACGGCGGTTAAAGGGTTAATACTGAATGTACTTAAAAATAAGAAGTAAAATAAAAATAAGTAAAATTGACGAAATCCAAAATCTACGCGTGCGAAGCCGCGGGCAAAATCTAGTATTTGAATAAGTTACAATCGAATTACAATAAACAGTAGCCCTTATGGGACCATCTACGAGTATGGAACATATATTCACAAAACAAATATTTGACTTTTCGCTCAAAACAACCGGTCGGTAGATTCACTTGACACAGAATGTTTCTTGTTTATTTTTAATCATATTTTAATCGTAAAACAAAAGTTGTTCACAATGTCGAGTACAATCGGTACGTGGTTTCAATATGGCTACTGGTTAATAATTAACCCCATATACTTTAATCTTAAGAAACTGTCAGTTACATGAGCTTCCATGACAGACTGACATGACGTGATCTACTTAGATCCCGAAATTAAAGACAACATCAGTCAAAAGTATAATCAACTTTTGATGGTCATAAGATGGAATATATTATGCTAGTAGATTATAAAAAGGAAAAAGTAAAATAAGAGAATTAAATAAGATACATAAATAATTTTTATCTTTTTTATCAAGTGAAAGCTAAACATTGGTTCAGACAACGCCTATAACGAACGCCATTCCATTATAGATACCTACTACATGCCTATTATGTAATGTGGTAATCCTCATAACACCTATTATATATACAAGTATATACAATATATATACAAGTAATTAAGTAGAAAATATCGACACAATCAATACCCATTACACTATGTAATTCATATTTTCATTTTATTAGCAAACTATTTGTGTGTTTCTCTAATATTTCGGTTATACCAATAGTAAAAACAAATAAGTAGGCCGACTGGAGCCTCAAGCGAACGATAATAGCCTAAACACGTAGGGATGTCGCTTATAGTTTATACAATCGTCAAAAATGCATAGTCTATCTATATACAAAGCAATTTTCCCTTGTAGGGAAATCATCAGGGATCTATAATAGAAAGTTTTTTTTAATTATTTTTTGTACATAGACCAGGAGCTGACTACAATTTTTTCATTACCTACGTCATGTTGCCTGTTTAGTGATTTGAAAAATTACGGTCGAAATAGGATTAATTCAAACGTGCCTTTACTGAATCATGTATTTATTCAAATAAAATTAAATGATTATGAAATTGTATTGAAGTTATACTTCTTTAGGCGCGTTATGAAAAATGATGAGTGAAATTTTAAGATATTGTAACACAAAAGTAGCAGGTTGAAGATGCCCGCTAAACCGCTCATTAAGTCACGAAAAATATGCGTCACTCGCATGAACACAACATCTGTCCAGCGAATTGTTATTTGGCTGCAGTTTTCCCTGAGGTAGTAACGTCACTCACTCGTCTGAACACAACAACCGCCCAGGAAATTGTTATTTGGCTGCAGATTTCTGTGAGGTGGCAACGTCACTCACTCGCATGAACAAACAAGCATACGATTCACCCAATTTAAAGCGGTCACTGTAGCTGTTTACGCTTGCAATATATTAAAGTATGCCTCGCGTGTTGCCACCTCTGCTGCTAACACGGCAACTCCTTAGGAGCTTACTCGTGACGTCACTCAGATGAATACAGGGAATTGTTATTTGGCTGCAGTTGTCTGTGAGGTGGTAATGTCACTCACTCGCATGAACACATGCCTCCAGGGATTTGTTATTTAATGATGCCAGAGAAGTATAACTTCTCACGCGTGTACATAAGTACACGCACCCATTTTTTTTTACACTAAACTATTGTTTACTTTTTCATTTACTACACATCAAAATTATAACGATGCGTGCGTGGGCGCGGGAGGTACTCGTATTACACACGGCGTAGCCACGACTGGCGCACCTTTAGCTGCGATAAATTTAGTCAGTGTGTGCGTGCGACGACGCATACGTACACATACAAACCGCGTTCGGTGCGTAGGTATGAAGATATCGTAATTATTGGTTTTTACTATGGTTATACGTACTATACGAGTATATTACGGAGTGACAACCGATGCAATAAGTTTACTACTTAATACAGAACAAACTGTTTGTTCTGTATTCTGAGACTTTGAAGGAACTCCCGCGTCGTATTTATAGCCTGGTGACTTCCCGCACCGTCATACATACTCCAAAACCCTCGTGGTAAAATACTGTAACTCCGCACTTGCATTAAACTGCAACTGGATGATGGTTGTTGCAATATAATTTAACTACTACATACATCAAAATGTAACTCATTAAGTGTGCTGCACAATAATGTAACTCCGATCAACTGAAGAAGTATTGATGCAGAACAACATAACTCCTACATACAATAAACTACAACTCGTTAAGTGTCGCTGCAGAATAATATAACTCCGCACATACATTACACAGCAACTACTTAAGGTGTTCCTGCAACACAATTAAAAGAAAGCTTGGGTTTATCTGAACTCTTTACCCTGTCCAACATTGTCAGGAATTTATGTAAAATATCGAAACTGCCATATTTCGGTTAGACCTAGTACCGTCGGACGAAGTACTGCATCTGCTGCGTGGCCGACGTTGTGGTCTCTAACTTCTGGCATGATAATAATTTCCATTGCTTGGACCTTGCTCTTGTTGTCTGGAAACACCTAGGTCACGATCAGTACCCTGGCCCTGTTGCCTGTAGGCCGATTCTACTAAAAAACTGCAACTGCACTGCAGCGCGGCGTGTGTCAAAATGCGTACATTTTGACGTTTGTTAAACGTCGCTGCTGTCAGATCGCTTGACGAAACGTCAAAATGACGCATTTCTGACACACGCCGCGCTGCAGTGCAGTTGCAGTTTTTTAGTAGAATCGCCCTACTGGGCTGTTAGTAATACGTATAAATAAATAAATATAAATTAATATTTATATTTATTTATTTTTTATATTCCGCCCTGGCCCTGTTGCCTGGACCCGGTCTGGTTCTTATGCAGAAAACCATGACGCTGTCGCCTGGACATTTCTGGTTCATCTAACGGCCCTTCTTCTGGCCAATATCTCTACATATTACCAACTATAACTGAAACATAAAATAAAAACGAGTGTGCTTTAGACCACACGACTGAAGTAAAACTTACAGACAATAGGCAATATCCTGCGCGCTCGCGACGAACGGACCGACGCGCACGCACGCGCGCACTGAGAGAGTTGACTGGGAATTTCACTTGGTTCTTTTATTCTTCTTTTTCTTCTTCATAAACTTTATTGAACGTTAGCGCTTACAAGCAGCAAGCTTTTTTCGCATACACATTGTTATAGTGGTTGCCAAAAGCCACTAACTTATATCTCCCTCTCAACTTCCGTTCGCCTCGCCGGATCACACTTTTCGTAACGCTTTCGTCACGTATTCACCAGCTTACTTACTCTCCAAGTCAAGCGTGCTTGTTCGCCTCGCCTGCGCACATTTTTCGTAACGCTCTCCGTTCGACTCGCCCGATCACACTTTTCGTAACGCTTTTCCTTCGCCTAGCCGGATTACACTTTTCGTAACGCTTTCGTCACGCATTCACCAGCTTACGAAGTTTTACTTCAAAAAAATGTCTAAGTGAAATGTTTAACTTTGTTACTAATACCGACTCGATGAGCGGTCTGGTTTGTGAATTATAGCAAGGTATAATTCACAAACCAGGATATACATATATTAGAAGATTCACATGCTACATAATATTAGAACATGTGTAAAAGCCGAACAAATCAGGATATCTACCTTATATCTTCGCTTAAAATAGTTAAACTTATTATGAATTGGCTCAATGCTCTTTGCCAATATTTTAAAACTTTGTTCCTTATATATAGAGAACTCACAGTATTAACTACCACACTTAGCGCTGCCATCTTAATATTAAAGCATCATCTGAGTATCAGTGGTTAAATTACTTCAATCACTGTTTTAAACACTGTCTAAAACTTAAAATTAAATCACTGTCTACATTTTAGATCAGTAGAGTATTATTAACTAATTGTCATTAAAATAGCTGAAGCACGCTCTTAATAAATTCATACACCTTATTTCACGGTTCCGATTAAATTTAGAGAACACAAGGTAGTGGTATTAACCATATTGCGTACATTATGCGGACAATATTCACAGACTACTCTGGTCGTTCACGGTATAAACGCGGTATCCACTTTCAAAAGTATAGTGCCGCTTTTCATGAGCATAAGTGAATAAGTAATAGTCAACCACACATTTATACTAGTAAATAACAGCAAGCTGTGTAGGCAGAGCTGATATTTTTTAAATTTAAAAAATATTTATATATTTTATTTTTAATTTTTTAAAAATATATGGAACCCTGTACGTCATCTAGCGACGAGTGCTGTTACTTTTTCTGTTGATGGGAGTGCAGTGCAGACTCTGCACTGCAGAGTGGCCGGCCATACGTTTTCCCATATGTTTTTTTTTCTAATTGGAACGATTTTGGACCGTTCTTCCTCACCAACCAACATTTAAATTTCAAATTAAAGGATACAAAACTACAATATGTTAGCTATTAGTGTGTCGATTTTGGAGTTTCTCACTATTACCGTCTAAACGCTAGCTGGATGACATCAGTCTACCCCAAACGACAATTTTGAGGGTAATGTGGCTCCGCTGGCTATCGCAGCTCTGCCAACCATACTATACTCATTTCTACACTCAGTTGTGGCATCAAGGTTTCAACTCTCACCGTCTTATCATTACAGTTATCTATAACTTCACACCAAATAGGCACAGAGAACCGAGCGCCACGTGACTCAATCCTTACATACCTCACTCGCTTCTTTAACATGCATTGCTGTTGTAATGAACACTCGCCGGTTTCTAGGGCTCCTGTCATCACCTTCTGATAGAACACGACCAATTTGGTCATGGTAGGTAAGTCTTGGTCTTCCTCGGCTCCTACATCCTTCCACTTGAACTTCCGGTACATTCTTTCACACAGTATATTTCACTTGAATTTTGGTATGCGAATATACGGATAACAACAACTATTTATGTAAAAATATTATTCATATAACATACAATTGCTGGTTACATAAATTGTAAATACTACATACAACATTATTTAAAACAATTACATCATGTAAAAAGTATTGTTTTTATTTTTTGCATTCGTGAAGTGTGCTCGTCGTCTAGCTCGAACGTGCATATAATTAAATATTGCGGTTTGACGGTTCTGTGGTAAGGTAATTTCAGTAATGTTGTTATTTAAATTAAAACAACCTCTTTTCTTCTCAGTACACACCTTCATAACGGGTTTTCGCAACTATCTTCATATAGGTACATAATTTATTCTACACCTTCTGAATGTAGAGCATAGCATAGGGTATTTTTAATGTCACACAATTCATTAATGTATATTAGGAACAACGTTGAATACAGGACAGGACAAAAGGAGCAAAGGAGTCATCGCGCGAGTGATACCTTAATATATTACAAGCGTTGTTAATAGGCTACGGCTACTGCTTTAAATCAGGTAGGCCGTATGCTTGTATACCTCCCGACGTTATATAAAAAATCTTCTATTGCAAAAATAGGTCTTACAGCGATTTGTATTTTGGACATGCTATGGCGACGGAATGACTGAATTCCGTGCCACAACCATGGACTCCGTGCCTCCACAAAATTCGTAGGTATAGGCTATCAAGGACAAACGTATCTGGCAGATAATATCACATCCCAACTGATTCCTAGTCAAACGTATAGGAAAAGATCATGGTAAGTCCTTACTTTTCGATGTGTATGTAACGAACCGTGAAAATTGTGCACAGAAATCACTATAAATACGAGTATGTAGTATATTGTATTTATATTATTTGTAAGTTTATGGTACAAAACCTGTGAGGTAGGTAATAAAATCAATTATTTTTATTTATAATCGTTAATAACGTCATAGAAAACAATATTAAAAAATTTTCCCCTTAAAACATTTGAATAAACTATACAAAAACCTAATACCTGAAGTCACTTTCAAAACTATATGAACACATATACAGTTTTAAAAGTGACTTTATTAGGTTTTTGTATAGTTCTTTGAAATGTTTTAAGGGGAAATTTTTTTAATATTGTTTTCTATGACGTTATTAACGATTATCAATGAAAAAAAAAGAAATACGTTGTTGATTATACATTTCAAACAACAAATACCATCATTAGGAACTAGCCGTGATTATTTTTGTGTAGAATATTAGCAATCATTGCAAGGTTACGAATTATTTAAAAATAATGTAATTTTTGTAAGAATTTACAAGTAAAAGGTACATAAATAAATAAACCTAATAACGAAGTATTTGGATCAGGTGGCCGAGGGCACTAGATGCTCTGACGCGCTGAATTAAATGTCAATAATTACATTTAATTCGCATAGTGATATCTAGTAAGAGACAAATGACATCTAATGCTATCTATCTCTATCAACTCTGGTCTTTATCTATGCGAGTAGACTAAATTGACTGTAATTGCTATGTAATATGGTACGTTTTTAGTTTTGATATTTATCGTTTTGATAGAACTCAGTCCTGTTAGTAATAATACTAATAATAAGTCCATGTCGAACATCAAGAAATGTTATCACCTCTATACCTACATACATAATACATTTCGATAGCGATAGTGGGCCACATAGTTAACTTTATACATACTATTTTTCCAGTAAGATAAAATAACTACTTCTTGAAAGCAGTTGTTTTATACAAAGCGATAAGACATTTATATATTAAATGTTGCTATTTATACGCCATTTAAATCAATAACGCTATTAAAATAGCTTCCGACAATTTGTCCTAACTAAACTACTTTGTGTGCATTCGCAACCGATCAGTTCATGTGAATTAGCGCCGGAGGCCACTCTGCCACTATCGTTAGTAGATGCATGATATCGCTGCCATGGCTGCTCCGGTCGTTTCTTCCTCGGCTATTGTGCTAGTTCCTGTAGTAGCTGCCGGCCGGCGCTAGTACGCATCAACTAATCGATAGCAGAAGCACATACGTAGTTAAGACCAAATGGCCTGTAAATTTGATTTTAGCAAAATAACTCCTGAATCTATTAAATATTGCTACACTTACGAACGCTAGCAATGCTACCATTTGCTGAAACTTTTCTCAAAATTGACATTATATTCATTGTTAATAGTTTGCTTAAATGTTTTTCAGTAATCCGATTTCTTAAAGCTTTACTTATATGTATTTGTGTTAGATATCGGCTAGCATTGAGAGGAAACGTTATTACGTTTATTAATAAAGTATCAGGGCGACCAGCTTCACTCTGCTTTTTTTTGTGTAACAACGCGTTTTTCAAGGAAATACGCGTATATAGATTAACTTTAATTGCAAAACTTTATCTGCATAGACAATTTGATCTAAACTACTTTGTGTGCCTCCGTTACTAAAGTAGTTTAGATCAAAATGCCTGTAAATTTGACTTTCGCATAATAACGCCTGAATTTTTTAACTAGTTATCTAAATACGACTTTCGACGAGTTTGGTGACGCAGTGGCGAAACGTTACGTTACTTTGACACGCTCTTGGGTTCGATGTACACAGGAGAAACATTTGTGTGCATGAACATGTCTGTTTGTCTTGGTCTGGGTATTTTTAAGAGTGGTAGGTGGTACGCATCAACGCACCCCATCTGGGGAAGTACGCCACTTCACAGAAAATCTCTACCAAATAATAACTCCCTAGAGGGATTTTGTGTTCCTGCATGTGAGTGAGGTCACTAGTAAGCTCCCGTAGAGTTGCTGTGTTAGTAACAGAGGTGCCATCGCGCGAGTGATAATGTATTTCAGGCGTTTATAGGCTACGGTAATCGCTTTACATCAGGTAGGCTGTGTGCTTGCATGTTTGGTGCTGTTGTATAAAAAGAATATAAAGTATATAGAAGACTAACAAGAAATGTGTCGTTTGAACATATAAGATGTATATGATACATTCTTCTTCTTCTTTTAAGCGTTTCTCGTTTCCTAATACATTAAGATTGGCGCTACCTAAGCCTCAGGATTTCGCGAAGATACTGATAGCAGCTACCATTAGAATTCCACAACCTAGAGGGAAAATCAGACCTTTCTTAGGTAAGTTTACATGTCTTTTGAAATATAATTACCTGGGCGTCCACTTCACGATGTTTTTCCTTACCGTCGAGCAAGTGATAATTACAAATATGTACTTACTTATATAAACCTAAAAACACGAAAGTAGTGGTACATTGCAGGATTCGAACCGGGGAGCGGTTTGTCGATATGCTGGTTCTTTATTCACTGGGCTAAATAAACATATCACACATTTTACAATGTCAAATTATATACAATGCAAAAGTGGAAGGATGTAGGAGCCGAGAAAGGCCAAGACTTACCTACTATGACCAAATTGGTCGTGTTCTATCAGAAGGTGATGTCAGAAGCCCTAGAAACCGACGAGCGTGTATGAGAAGAGCAATGAATGAAGAAGCGAGTGAGGTATGTAAGGTTCGAGTCACGTGGTTAATCTGAGGTTTAACAGTTGTGGTGTCTGTAAGGTCGCCAGAACTTTACGAGAAGGAGATAATGGTGTTGCAAGTTTTTTATTCCGGCTGCCATTTCATATCAGGTGGTGTGTGCTTATTTACCATGCCACTAATAAATATAAAAAAAAAACTGGTAAAAAACTCCGGGAGTGCCGGCAGAAGTGAAAACTTGAACATTAACGTTGTGCATTTTTTAATATTTTGGAATGGTTAGGGAATATTTTTTTACTCATCTAAAAAAGTGCTCAACGCCGCTAAAGAAGTTTTCACTTCAAAAATGATAAATGCGTTCAACATTCATAATTCTGGATGAATTGCATTGTAATACACACATCAAAAGTGTCTAGGGATCAACATATATTTTTGCAATAACTTTTCTCCTGATTGATATTAATTAAAATTTTCTTTAAGGATTCATCAAATAAAGTGTTTTCGTTTGTCTACAGTAACGATAAACCAAGTCACCTTTGCATTAATAAAGAAATTTGCCATTTTCATAATAAAGGGATTTTTGACATTTGAACCACTAACATTAAAGTTCGAAAAAAAGACTGAAATAACAGTTTTCTTTAAAATTTTATTGGGTAACTTAAACAATTAATAATCCGTGTTTCTACCGCGAACACTAACAACACAAGAACATCGGTTTGGCATACTCAAAATGAGTTCATCCAAATCACGCTGTGGTATGGCCGCCCATGTTCGTTGCAACAACAAAAAAAGGTCTTCTTCCGACTGGATACCCTCCATATTCGGCAGAGCTCTTCTCTGTAGCATATCCCATGCATGGACACGGAGACAAGACCGATACATTCAAATCACAACTCGAAGAGCTCCAACAATAACCGCCATGATGTTAGCCGTGACGCTTCATCACTCTTCAGGGAACTTAATTAGCGACCAAACAGTCAGAAACCGCTTGCATGAAGTGAACCTTCATTCCCGAAGACCGCTGAGGGTACCACCTATAGCAATGCACAATCGTAGGATTCGATATCAATGGGCTCTTGAACACAGAAATTGGGCAGAAGAACAATGGCGTTTCGTGTGCTTTTCTGATGAGTCTCGTTTTGGTATGAGACCGGATACAAGACGTATACGACACTGGAGAACCCCTGGACGCCAACAGCGATTAAAACCCTGCCAGGAAGTCCATCCTTATAGTGGTGGAACCATCATGGTATGGGCGGGTATTTGGATCGGCGGAAGAACTGAGTTGATTTGGATCAGAGGCAACCTCAACGCTCAAATTTATGCTGAGACGATTGTATCAGACGTCATCGTTCCTCTACAAGTGCAAATCGGTCCCTTATTTCAGTTAATGCATGATAATGCACGACCGCACACCGCAAGAGTTGTAAGACAGACTCTCGCCACAGCTAACATCAATGTCATGCCCTGGCCTGCTCAGTCGCCAGACTTGAACCCGATTGAGCATGCATGGGATATGCTACAGAGAAGAGCTCTGCCGAATATGGAGGGTATCCAGTCGCAAGAAGACCTTTTTTTGTTGTTGCAACGAACATGGGCGGCCATTCCACAGCGTGATTTGGATGAACTCATTTTGAGTATGCCAAACCGATGTTCTTGTGTTGTTAGTGTTCGCGGTAGAAACACGGATTATTAATTGTTTAAGTTACCCAATAAAATTTTAAAGAAAACTGTTATTTCAGTCTTTTTTTCGAACTTTAATGTTAGTAGTTCAAATGTCAAAAATCCCTTTATTATGAAAATGGCAAATTTCTTTATTAATGCAAAGGTGACTTGGTTTATCGTTACTGTAGACAAACGAAAACACTTTATTTGATGAATCCTTAAAGAAAATTTTAATTAATATCAATCAGGAGAAAAGTTATTGCAAAAATATATGTTGATCCCTAGACACTTTTGATGTGTGTACTTAATTCCAATGCACGTAATTCTGCTAGCGTCTTGTTGCAATTTAGATTTTAAACAAAGAAGGTAAAATAAGGCAAATCAATTAATACCTATTATCTCTATGGCACGTAGAATATAACTATAGGTGTCAAGTTATCGTATGATAATATAAAGTGTTTAATATTGATGAGTTGATGACGCTCTGCCAAATATAACCAGTTTTGTGACGACGCGATATTACTCATCTAGTATTAAAAAATATTAATAGATATTTTTAATTCATTTGAACTGGCCTATTAATCAACCGGCACCCGGTCGAATTCTCGTGGGGGCACGTATCAATAAATTCGTGTTCTCGGATTTATGTGCATATTTATGTCATCACCTGATCGGTTGTGAAGGAAAATATCGTGAGGAAACCCGCACGTCCCAGAAATTATATTTCAAAAGACGTGTGACCTAACCCTAAGAAAGGTCTGCTTTTTCTGAGTCGTGGAGGACAGACGGCTGTCGCTCCATGTAAAAAATCGGTATCTTTGCCCAAATCTTTAGGCTTAATAGCGGACCCCGCCAATCTGAACCTAGATAACTTTAAGAAGAAGACGAGTCGTAATTACGCTTTATTTCATGTACAAAAATGTGTTTGTACATGAAATAGAGCCAATTTCTTTCTTTACTCTACAGCGGGTCTCGTTGATCTGGAGCTCTTTGATTGAGTGCAAATCTATATTTTTATTACATTTTACCTGCAAATATAAACAAGCAAGGGACTGTCAAGCATGTTTTTTGTAGGCTTCTTACGACGTCTATTTCAAAAACTAAAGTCATGTATCTGAACCGTCAGTAAATACTGAACACGCTCATCTCTATTGTAGTTTGTAAGTTGTGATCCGACAAAGGACGGTTGCCATTTACGAGTTAGTGTTGTTGCAAAGTAATATCTAGAAAAAAAACAGAACCCTACTACATATATACACACACATATATATATATATGTATATAATTATTTCACTAGTAGTCTGTTTGTGTATATGCTACTGAACTCCTCCTTAATGGCTGGACCGATTTTGTTTACTGTGAGTACTTGATGAAGTCCCTGGATGGTTTAGATTCATCACATGTCCTGGCAGGTGGCATTTTATTTTCATTTCTGGGTTAGAGAATATTTGTCGGATCAGCTAGTATAAAGACTAATAGTCATCTATTATACATAATTAAAGTAGGCCGTCCAATGTAACAATTGTTATGAAGAGTTGGTCTATGGTGACTGTTTGGCATGGAACATGAAGGACACCTACATTAATTCTTGAATTTAGAACAAACTGTGGATAAACTTAGTTAACTTTTACCATTACCATTATTATCTGATTATTACACCATTTTCAATAAAACGTAATGACAAGCGACATAAGAAAACGAAAAATATATCGAGGTCCATGGACAAAGAACTAATATCACAAAATAGGTTTTTCTATAAAATCATATTATTCAACACGCTCACTTGATTTTTTAGAAAAACAAGACATATTCTCTATATACTTATAACAATTACTTACTTGATAATTAACTTGTATCTAAATAACATTTAGTAAGTCCCTAAATCTATAAAATTTAATTTTACCTACAGGCTTAGTGAGAATATCTGCTAATTGATCATTAGTATCTATTTTTGTCACATTTATAATTCCCTTCTTTTCATAATCATACACAAAATATGTTTTAAATTCTTACAAAATTTTCCATTTTTGGATAAACGAATAGCTCCACTATAATCTTCATAACTTTTAACTGCACTGAAAAAACTGGGTTCCGTTCTTCATTAAATATTATCAGGAATAACGATTCTTAATTGTGATACTTAAATAATGTCAATTTCACGAAAATATGTCGATTTATACCAACAGGTTTACATTACGCAACGATTGTAGTTCATGATGCATCATGATGCTTCCTCAGAATACTTAGACCTGTCTTTTTTCACTTCCTTACCATTATTTTAAAGGGAAGCATGATTTTCTGTTAGGAATTTATTGATATTAAGTTCGAACCTTGTACTGAAAAACATAAATGAAAGTAACGCTAATTTTGCACGATCGTTTATGAAAATTGTAATTCCATCACATTATCGTATAAGTAATCACGATTGTTTAAAGGTAACTTAATGAGAATACAACTCTCCATTACTTTATTTTCATCGTGACATAAAACTAGAAAATTATTGGGAATATTCCAATATTTCATAAATCTTCCTAAAATATAATCATACTTTCCCGTAGAAATAACGTTCCTTTAGCTTGATAGCGTATCGTGTTGTTCATGACATTTCATTGGTAGTATAACGATTTTATATTGGAACATCATATAAAATCGTCATGCTTCACTAAGAAATTTCAGTTTGTAATGGTATTTTGACATGATTCATAATATTTTGTTAGTACTTAACGAAGAAGTATCATGACCGTCATGACGTTTCATTATAACAGAACCAAAAAATACCGTGATCGTTACGACACTTCGCCGGGAAGGGAATAACCTGTCTGTATTAGCAAAACACTTAGTGTTGCCGAATTAAAAAGATATTTTAGGTAATGGGTAATTTTCAAAATCTTTAGGGTACTTTTTGTTTACTTTGCCTAGGACTATAAAACGTAAGAAGCAAGGTCTTACGGCACAAGAAGTCCGAAAATTGTTACTGTCTTTCTAGTTATACATATATGAAATAAATAAGTAGGTACTTTTTTTGCGATTTTGGAGCACCATCCGTGATTATATATTTCAATAGATGTAGGGTCTAATGTCGCGTTACAAGTGTATAGCTTGATGTGGTCTTGAGTATACGTGGTATGGAAGTTGGAATCCTCGATACGCTCTAGACTGACTTCCCGTGGAATAAGAAAACGCCACCATTCCCGTAGGAATTTCGAGATACCAAGTATCTCAGTTTTTAAGTTAGACAATAAGCAGAAACAACTGCATCAAAATCTCTCCAGTAGTTTTAGCGTGATGCCCGAACAAACAGAAAAACAGATAAAAAATTAAAAAAAGGAAATATTTTTGGGCTCAGTTACGGTGTCAGTTGCCAGTATCCTATCCCACATATTTTTTCTGAAGTATCTATCTTCAGTATACAGACACAGCTCATTTACGGCTTTATAATAGTATAGCCAGATTAAGAAGACACGGCCATAGTATGTTCCCGTGGGAATTCCGGGATAAAAATATCTAATTTTGGCTCAGTTATGTCCCAGTATCTTATCGCACCTATTTCTTCTGAAATATCTCTAAGGTACAGATACGGCTCTTTTACAATTTTATAATAGTATCTAGATTGATAGATAGGTATATAAGAGAAAAACAATTCATTGTTGTACATAATATTTATAGCATTACTAGTGAGTAGTACATAAACTCGACTTTTTTAAATATTGACAAAAAGGGGCTAAAAAGTATCCGCTAGTCCAGGACATGAAATACTTCTACCCGTAATATCAGATTTCAGTCGCCTAAGCGTGGTTGAGAAAATAAATAAACAAATATGCACTTCACATTTATAATATTACTAGTGACCGCCCGCGCCTTCGCCCGCGTTTAATGTGGGTTCATGCTTTATTTATGCTATTAATTTTTTCATTCATTCAGTCATTTAGGCGTGATTGTGTAACCAATTAACTTTCACATTAATAATATTAGTAGTAGGTAGGAAGTTTTTGTAGAATTAAAGATCTTTTTACTGTTCATATTGTTACTTTATTTTGTTTTTTTTGAAGTGATAACTTCTTATGGGAGGGTAAAACGTAACGCGTTACGTAACGAGGCGCTTAATCTAATCCGCTGCCGTATGCGTGGCTTCCCTTTCTCTCACGCATGCGGCAGCGGATTAGTTTAAGTTATCACTTCTGTCGGGCGTCCCGAGACGCACATTTTTTTTTATTTTTAATACCTAATGTACCTACCTAATTCTTCATTGGTTTAAAAAATTAAAGTGCTTCTTTATATAGATATACTCGTATACTTAATGTTTTATTATTTTAGGCAAATGCATTTTCAATGCCCTTTGAAGGTTACGAAAAGGGTAATGTGAACAAATTTTTGAAGAGATTTTGAATAACTTAATGGGGAACTTTACGCAGCCATCTGGCAACATTGAGTGCCATGCCATTTTGTTATATTTAATTTTTTTTGTGAATTGAAGTCTACATTACATCCATGATCCAAGAAAACAGTAGGCGTAGTATATTATTATACCATGATTACATCTATCTACTTGGTAAGTACTTAAGTAGTAAATCAATGGTGTTTAGCTAAAATGCTAAAAAAATATGGATTCCTTTATACGGTTTAAGATTCTTTATTTCTCATATGAATATTGGTGTTGGTAAAAGATAACATTTTGTGTTTGTTTTTAGGTTCATCTTACTTAAGAGACATATGGCAGAATTCTAACCTGTATCAATCAGAATCACCCGGTACTTAGCTACAACAAGAATACGTATCTAACACCAGGTGGATCAGTATACTACAGATTTGATAATGAAATGGGTATTGCTAGATTATGTTTCTGCATTTGCGCGTAGGTAAGTTTATTTTCTTCTATTCAGTCAGTATTCAATAGGTAACCCAGTGTTGCTTTTACTAACTAAAAGTGTTTTTACTAAAACTATAGATTGCTGGGTAAAATTGTCTGTTTTATAACATTGTACTACCTAATTTCAGTAAAATAAGTGAGTGCCTGAGGTTGCATGATGCTGACTGATGGTGGCAGAAGAGAGAAGGATGCAAAGGTGGTGATGAATCATTTATCCCGTTGATAATGAGAGTCAAAAATCACATTGCAGGTGTAAGCTTAACGGATTGATAGTGTCTGTCTGTGTGTGCCTATTGGGATTGTGTGTTTGCATCATTTGTATGTTGAGGTCCTTGATTATTCTTAGCTAGTATAGGTAGGATTATAGTAGCCCGAAAAATTTTGTAGTTAATTTACAATTGCTCGGTTTTTATCATTCGCCTCAATTTCATACAATATCATGGACAGGTTTCCATTAAGTTGACAATTGCTATACACAAATAAATGGTAATGCTCCAATAGAATAATAATTTAAATTGGACATTAATATTGTATGAAACAAAGACAAAAAACCATGCAATAATAATTAATTCAACTAGAGAAATTATAATTTCACAGGTTTGACTAATTACCTACATACATAAACACATATATATATATATATATATAGTTCACAACCATAATTTATAGTGGTCAGAGAGGCACAAACTCTAACTAAAATCGTCTTATGGGCTTTCTAAATATTATTTAATTAACTAAACCAAAATTTGTTGCATGTTTTAGAAGCACGAATTGATATAACAACACTCCAATGGCTTGGGGAAAGTGAAATTGTTTTGCTAATTGGTCCGATTGGCGACTGGTTGCGGCTAAAAGCAAATTATTTTTATGGCGTCAAGAGATAAGCAATGCATATACCAAGAGGACCACGGCTTCAAATTCAACAAAGAAAATTAATGAACCAGCTGCAGCAAAAGTAGCCACAATCAAAGATGTTACCATAAAGAAAGCAATCCAAGAGTTTCTTGATGTAATTGATGGTAAGCATCTACACTTTTTAAGTTCTTCGTTCTTTCCACACTGCATATTTGATTTTTTGGTTAGGTATGTTAGTTTGCTTTATGCCATCTGTGAAGATGAACTTACTTTCACATAGTCCTGGTGGAAAATAAATTAATCTTTGAAAAGGGTTTGATAAAGAGGAAGGCGTATTTAAAAAAAAATACATGATGTTCATTATTTAAAAGATTTGACAGCTATAGAAAGAAACCGACTATGTTTGAGTTGTGCAGAACAATTTTTTGCTGTTTAAAGCATAATGAAATATTTCAATTTGTTACAGAAAACCACGAGGCAACAGAAATCAGTGCCAGTCTTCTTCTGCTGCCGTTTATTATTAATATTCCCCTAGTAAAGAAAAAAGGAGCCTGGAAACCATCTCATACTGAATTTAGGGACGGCTTTATCCTTTATGCACTCAGTTCCTGTGACGTGCTGTCCAAATTAGCTGAGCGTCGCGAAAAGTTATTAAGAAATAGCACTACATTCCAACAATACAATTCGTATTGGTAAAATATAATATATAATTTTGGTATAAACTTGGTCATAAATTTTATATGTAAATAAAAGTAATCTTGATTGAAAATCTGATGTTGGATACCCGAACCTTGCTAGTTGTACTTTGCACTTGTACTGAGTAATTTTGTGTTCGGATTTTGGAGATACTTGAATTTGTCTTGTGTTGTGTATAACTTTGAATTCAGTTCTCCAATTTTACGTTCTTGAGGAACCAATTGTTGTATTAGTCTAGAATTTATTTTATTCTCTATTTTGTTTGGCTTACTTATAATTTGAATACTAGATGGGCAAGCTAGCAATAATTTAAAATAATACCTAAGTATTTTGTTTTAAGTAAGCTTTTCACTAACTGGCTAGTGTTTATTTTTTTTTTGTTTAGTAACAATTTACTGTATTACGTGACCTTGCTTCCTACTGCTTATTGATTTTGGAAATATGATTTTACCATTTTGTTTGAGTATTTTGTGTTATTCTATGCTCAGAAGAATCACTGACATTATTTTGTTCTTAGGTTATTACATTGCTGATGGTTATGCCTTTGGCTTATAATTTTTATATTCACTTGCTATAAATGGGTTGGCTTGTCAGTGATTATTCACTCAAATTGAATTTTATACTAAATGTTGCAATTGTTGTCTCTTGCTAGTTAAGAATCTGGTTCACCTGTTTCAACCTTAATGTTTGGATTGAACTTCCAATGACATTTGTTTGCTTGGCCATTGTATTGTTTTGTTAACTTACTCTAAAGTTCTTTTAAAATTGTAATTGAAACTGTCTATCGCAGGTAGATTATAAATAATATGCCTAGGCTGATAACAAACGACCTAGGCAGACTGTAAAGCTCATTCAAAATTTAGGTTGTGTTATTATTCCAAATTAAATTTAAAAGCGTCAATGAGGGCAACCGTTTTTGTGCTCACCAGTTGGCGCCACTATCGACTAAGATTCTGAAATAGCTGTCAAAGTTTGTTATCGCGGGCGTGAAAACAAAGTTTATACCTATTTAAATCATATGTAGTACCGTAAAAATATCGAGCATGCCGCAGTGCTGCGCAGTCCCGTTTTGCTCGGAGAAAAAAGAGGACATAAATTTCCGAAAGGTAAAACTGTCACAAACCCGACATGTGACCTGTAATTCATATTTGCCATAATTAACCTCAGGTTTTGCAAAATATTCATAACAATATTCTAATTAGAAATAAACCCGCGTAATCCACTCACAAACGATGACATTTCGGACACCTCCCGCTACTCTAGCGCCGAACTCGCACACATACGCACAATAATGCCTAGCGAGCTCGCCTACAATCGAATTTTTAAATCCCCATTTTACGATCTGCCTAGGACGCATATAATATAAATTACAATCAACCTACAATTTACAATATGCCTAGCAATTTACCATGTCTAGGTACACACTAATAATATAGTTGTTTTATAGACGTTAACCCAATGTTTTTCCCACACTGTAATCTAATTTAAGTACCTACCACTTTTTAATAAAGTAAGTAAATTAAATAGCTTTTTATTGATCACGTAAAATTGAAATAAATGTATGTGTCAGTGATATTTTATAAGGATGTATAATTTAATTGTTTTAAATATTGTCGATATTTTACCGTTAATTTTGCATGCTATCATGACGTTTGCCCGATACTTTACTGCACTTCCAGGGCTTCTGCAGGATACAGGGAGTAATTTGATCACCGCAAAAATTTCAATAGTTCAGACCATCGAACAATTTTCACTATGGGCCAACTCTGAAATTGCGAAAATAAATTAGTTGCCTCAAACATTTCGATTTTTCACGATTTAGAGCTGGTCCCATAGTGAACGTTTGTTGGTCTGAACAACCTCCTGAAATTTTTGTGGTGATCATATTACTCCCTGTATACTGCAGAATCATCTGGAAGTCCTATAAAGTGTCGGCAAAACGTCATGATAGCATGCAAAATTAACGGTAAAATATCGATTATACATCCTTAAATTACTGACACAGTGTCATTACGACACGTAAAATTATTGGATAGGTACCGTAAATATACCAAGACAGAACAAGGATCTATCATTACAGTACTGGCAGAATATCATATCATCACGAAAAATTATTGGTAAGATACTGTAAATATAACAAGATAGACCAAGACTCTACCCAAAAATTAAAGACCCAATGTCATGACATCACGTAAAATTATTGGCTAGGTACCACAAATATTTCAGGACGGAGCAAGGATCTATCATTACAGTACTGGCACAATGTCATAACATCATGCAATATTATTGGGAAGATACCGTAAATATAGCAAGACAGAGCAAGGCTCTATCCTGAAAATACCGACATAGTGTCAATACGCGTGACAAATATCACAATAAATAATAATAACCGTCACGACGATTTGCTGTGATGCGTAGACTAATTAACAGTACCGTAATGTTCTACGAAAGTTGTAGCCTGCAGTCAGCACGATAATTCATCATGACGCTTCACGTATTATTATTGGGTTTTGCAAGCATTTTAAACGTTCTCTATACTGATAGTTCACTGATACAAATTCATGACAAAATATTAGGATTTTCGGTTAATTTACCCATAAGGACTGTTGATCGGTTTTTTTCGTGAATATAGATGAAAATATCGGAACTCCGCATAATTTATCCGTAATCACGACTTCTATTTTTCTCAGTGTGGTTTCGTTATCTCCACACCTATTTCTCTTAATATCCCTATCACTGGAAGAATCTCTTCTACACAATCAGCTGACGTATAATATTCAGCGCGTGTAGATGCTCTTGAAACTATCTTTTGTTTGTGAGATTTCCACACTATGAGTGAGTAAGTTCCCAAATAATCTGATCACAATACCAGTTGTAGATTCTCTGTCTGATTTATCTGCTGCCCAATCAGCATCCACGAAAGCATCCAAGCATTCTTCAAAATTAGCATTCTAGTTAAGCTTCAATCCTTTTATACAATATAAATATATAAGAACTCTTAGCGCATATTTATAGTGTGTATCGCTATACGCGTTTTGAAAACGACTTAAATAATTTACACTGAACGTTACATCTGGTCGTGTTCCACTTGCAACGTATAAAAGAGCTCTAATTAAATTTCTATATTTTAAAGATGCCTTATTCATATTACCAGGTTCCAAAGACAAATTAATTTCCATTGGTGTATTAAAATTTCTTAACTCTTTCACATTATATTTTTCCGCTAGGCTCTCTATATATCTTTCCTGACTTAGTGTCATTATCTTTTCTTTTATGTCAAATTCAACATTAATTCCTAGGTATTGTTTTATTCCTCCAAGTCTTTCATACGAAAGCGATCATTCAACATTCTTTTAACTTCGTTTATGCTATTTGTATCTTCACTACAAATCAAAATATCATCCACATACAAGCATAAATATATCTGGAAATTATTCAAGTACCCGATATGAAGACAATAATCGTAGTTTGATCTATTAAATTGAATACTTATCATAAATTCATTAAAACAATCATACCAGTCACGAGGACATTCTCTTAGTCTGTATAATGCTTTCTTTAACTTACAAACATGGTTTGGTTTTATATTATAACCATCAAGTGGATAAATGTACACCTCGGACTTAACATTACCATTTAGAAATGCCGTCTCTACATCCTTTTGCTCAATATTACATCCCTTAACACACGCAGTTGATAGCAAAGCCTTCATCGTAATCATTTTTGCAACAGGTGAATATATTTCTTCATATTCATCATAGTTTTGTTGAAAACCTTTAGCGACAACACGAGCTTTATATTTCTATTCTATTGATTTGATTCTAAATATCCACTTCACGTCTATTATATTTCCGTTTTTTCAACTATTTGCCATGACTTATTCTCTTCTAAGCTATTTATTTTATCAATGATTGCAGCTATCCATTTCTTTGAATCTGAACAATTTGTTGCCTCTTCATAGGAGGTTGGAACTAAGGCATCAACAAAATTAACATATACAACATGATCTTTGTATTTATCGGGTAATATTATTAAGTACTGTTTTAGGACGATCATTCATGCACGCTCCCTCAGGGTCAGCACTTTTACTTTTATCTTCATTATCTTCTACTGTATCATAAAATTCTTCTTTTTCATCTACTTCATCAGTAGTATTATCATTATCATCGTCATCATCCTCTAACTTAATTATCTGTTGATTGAGTTTTAGAGATTGGTGATGATGATGCTGGTAATGATGATGGTGAAAGAGTCGTTGAAATTATGGATGAAAGTTGATTTTTCTGAGAGATAAACTTTTTAATGTAAAATAATTGTAACAGTTCTGAAGTGTTAAATTTTTAATGTAATATAAATTGTCATGTTTGTGTACGATAGCAATAAATGAATATTGTATTTTACCACATACATTACATGATAGTACTTTTATACTGAAAATACGTAGCCCTAAAAATCACGTTTGTTGTATTTGGGAGCCCCCTTAAATATTTATATCATTCTATTTTTAGGGTTCCGTACCCAAAGGGTAAAACGGAACCCTATTACTGAGACTACGCTGTCCGTCCGTCCGTCCGTCCGTCCGTCTGTCACTAGGCTGTATCTCATGAACCGCGATAGTTAGACAGTTCAAATTTTCACAGATGATGTATTTCTGTTGCCGTTATAACAAATACTAAAAAAAAATCGGCCAAGTGCGAATCGGACTCGCGCACGAAGGGTTCCGTACCATTATCTATAAAAACGGCAAAAAAAATTTTTTAGGGTTCCGTTTTACCCTTTGGGTACGGAACCCTAAAAAAGATCTGCTTTCCCCAGACGAGTGAGTGCCGGGAATAGGGTGAATGGAGAGTTGGGTAAACTTCTAGGCAGCCGAAATCTAAGCCAGAAGGCACAGCTCGCTGTACACAACGCGGTGCTAATTCCAACGCTAACTTATGGAAGTGAGAGCTGGGTATGGCAGAGAGAGCATGAAAGTAGAATAAATGCGGTCGAGATGAGAGCATTGCGCAAAATTTGAGGCATAACGCTTGCTGACCGCGTTCGTAATGAAGACGTGAGAGAAAGAGTTGGTCTAAAAGAGAGTGTCGGTGTTAAGATAAGAAAGGGCATGCTCCGTTGGTTCGGACATGTAGAAAGAGTGCAGGACGAAAGAATGACGAAACAGATATACAATGCAAAAGTGGAAGGATGTAGGAGCCGAGGAAGGCCGAGACTAACCTACCATGACCAAATTGGTCGTGTTTTATCAGAAGGTGATGTCAGAAGCCCCAGGAACCGGCGAGCGTGCATGAAAAGAGCTATGAATGTCACAGAAGCGAGTGAAGTATGCAAGGACCGCGTCTTATGGCGCTCGGTTCTCTCTGCATACCCCGCAAGGGACTTGGCGTGAAGATATACATACATACATGCTTTCCCCAAAAAGATTGTCTTAAGGCTAACGGAGAATGTTATTAGCCTTAAGTCTGCCTTTATATCATATAGGCCATATAATTCTAAATGGTTTCGCAACAAGGCGTCAAAACAATGTCCGCCAAGTACAAGTCGGATTCACTCACCGGGGTATTGTTCCAAGGTGCGTTACTTGCATAACTAAGCTTCTTTATGAAAGCATTCTAGTTGAATACATTATATTTTTTAAACAACGTCGGGAAGCATGCAAGCGTATGTGTCTTTTCGGTTATCGTAGCCTGCAATACAATCACTCGGGCGTTGCTACCCCTGCTGATAAAACAAATCTCCTTGGGAGCTTATTAACCTTTTCACCTGCCGGAACGCAATCACCCTCCAGGGAATTGTTATTTGACTGCTGTTTGTCTTTATCTTTACCAAATCTGACACAAATCTGTGCTAGTTTAGAAACATCGTTCTGTTTTCCCTGTAGTACCAACTTCTATCAGCCTGTACTTAATTGTTTCAGATTTTTCGCGTCTCAGGCCGAGTACTTTAGACGGACGCAGGGCTAGCGGAGTCTTAACTCGGTATAGAACGTCAAATATTATGTATTTGCAAATTGAAGCCCTGTAGAATACAACAAAGTATTTTTGTCATTTATCGAACTAATAAAATCGCTGCAAACAACCGTCATAAGCACTTTCTTTTAGGACCATTGGGTATTAATTTGTGGCAAATAATATATTATGAATTTGCAAATTGAAGCCCTGAAGAATATATCAAAGTATTTCGTCACTTATAGAAGCCATAAAATCGCTTTAGATAACCATCATAATCATTTTTAGGACTATAAGGTATTAATTTGTCGTATATAAAATATTATGAATTTGCAAATTGAAGCCTTCATTTGCTTTTAGGACCACAGGGTATTAATTTGTGACAAATAATGTTTCAATAATATGTATACCGGGGTGGTTCTACGAAAGCCCGATCACATGGGGCGGTCAGTTGCCCTGATCATACCACCAACCCGTAGTCGGTGTGAAACTTGTTGACGTAAAAATACGTCCGCTTGGTTGCAGCGTGTATTAGCGGCGTCGCCGGCCCACGATCGTACCGCAAATTCATTCCGCAATTGCCCGCGACCTATCCGCGCGTCGACGTCGCGACCATAACAAAATGATTGAAGCGTAGTGAGAATCGGACGTAGTGAATTAATATTACACTGAACATTTATTAATACAGAAATATTCAAAACAAAATGGCGTTGGTGTTAATAAAGTTTTTTGGTATGTATTGCATCTTTTTTATAAAATACATTTTTTGCTAAATTTATAAACTTCGGTTTTTATGTTATTCAATTTTGATGATTTTCAATTTCAATCCAAAACAAAACCGACTGTGACGAATATGCACTCGTATATAGGTTTTATGATTGTTATTGTGAATAACTAGAAAAATCTATTCTTTTGTTTTTAGGGAGGTAGCTACGCGTATTACGAAATTGTACGTAATGCCTACTTGTTTACAATGCAAAAATGTTTCTGTTTTTATATAGTATATTTTTATGAATATATTATATATAATATTTTTATGAATATTCAAATAGCTAGACAAGTATTGTACTGTATGTATGTAACTAATATCTCTTCTACACAGATATTCAACATAAAATATTATAGTGATAAGGTGCTTTAGTATATTTTACTATAAATATCACATTCTAAAATGCAAAACTAAACTAGATTTAAAATGATCTTGAAAACATTTAAATGTAAAAAATAAACGAAAATTAAATTAGATCTAAAGTTAAATAGGTAAATACCTAAAATAAATCTAGAAAGTGTGGCCTCCGCGGCATTGTACCGAACGATATTTGCAGCATTTCCGCGCTGAATCGCAACACTAATACGTTGAAAGGGTTACAATAGATTACTGATATATTACACTAGGTGCACCTCGCGATTATGTTCGCCCGTATCCCGGTATCATATGGGAACTGCCTTTTCTTACTTTCTTTCTATTTTCTCTACTTCTAAGGGTCGTATCGTGATGTTAAATAGCTTAAGTATACCCTTCCTGAAGAATTGTGCTATCAAATGCAAAAAGAAAATTATTTCTAATTTGTATGGTCGTGTCAGAAATTAGCACGTTCAAACAAATAGTCAAACAAACTCTTCTGCTTTTATATTAGTATAGATTAGTGATAGAGTATAAATAAAGAAATGAGTCCGGAGATCTCATTAAAATCATATCGTTTATTATTTAACCTATTTTTTTTTATACTACGTCGCCTACTACTACGCCCGCCTGATGTAAAGCGAGTACCGTAGCCTGTTAACGCTTGCGATATATTAATTATCACTCGCACGATGCCTCCTCTGCTGCTTATACAGCCACTCCTTTGCGAGCTTACTGGTGATCTCACTCACACGCAGGAACACAACAACCCTCTAGGGAGTTGCTATTTGGCTGCGGTTTTCTGTGAGGTGGAGGTACTTCCCCAGACGGGCTGCTTTGATGCGCCCTACCAAAAAATAAATAAAACAAATATTTAGTTAAAAACAAAAGTAGGTCAGTAGTTCATTATCCCTCTTTAGACACAAAATTAATCTCATCTGCACGTGTTGCACCGTGCCAGTTAGCAAATTAGTTTCAAGACACAAATATATTTACAAGAAGCAGCTCAATAGTGGAGGTGCCTTTATCTCCCCCCAGTATAATGATAATTCTCTGGAAGGTTGTTAACTTACTGCGAGTGACAAAAAGTGACTAGCAAGGTTACGAAGAGCTGCTGTGTCAGCAGCGGGGCTGGTAACGCATGATAGTAAACTCCTTGTGTTGCAAGCACACGGACCGGGTGATGTCAAGCAGTTAGCAGTGGCAGCGTACGACATTATTTCATCGGGAGGTTGTATGATTGAATGCCATGAAAATGTTATAAAGCCCTTTGTAACTACGCATAATACAGCTGCCTACCTTCTTTTATCTAGGTAACGTATATTTGATTCGGTTTAATTATATTTATGTGTATACATTTATGTATTACGGTTATTTCGTCAAATTATGTTGTTTTCCTTATTTTCTTTTTTTAATGGAGAATGTGGAATGCGATAATTAGAGCTATTATAACGACCATAAAATGAGGCTTTCAATTCTACTTTTTTACTGTTAGTAAGTATTTTACGCCATATCTTTGACAGTTGTTAACCAGTGTTTTTGACGAACTCGGTGGCACCGTGATTAGTAATGCTAATTTGACAGCAACGCTCTTGGGTTCGATTCCCGCACAGTTCAAACATATGTGTGAATGAACATGTCTGGTTCAGATGTTGTTAAGAGAGGTAGGGCGTTAAAAACAGCAGGCTGGTGTTGTACCTCCATCTCACAGAAAACCGCAGCCAAATAACCACTCCCTGGAGGGTTGATATGTACCTGTGACTCACGGTCACCAGCAAGTTCCAAGCAGTAGCTGTGTTAGCAAAACATCTACCGTCTTATTGATTGATGGCTAGCGGCCCTCAGCGACTTCGTCCGCGTGGAATTTGAATTTGTTAAGAATTTCATGGGTTGTATTTCTTTCCCACGGAACCATACTTCTTTTTCTAAAATAAAAGTAGCCTAAGTTACTCTTTATAACAACAACTATATGACAGTGAAAGTCTTATCCTGCGACCTTAGTTGTAAAAAAGGAACAAACAGGTAAAAATTTACGTTTTTGTATGCTATGTCTGTTGTAAAAAAAAGCATATGGGCCCGCCTGACGTTCAGCAGTAACATAGCAATTAAACCTCTGCAGTGCATGCGAGTATCAATCATGTGCTTACACCTCACTAATTTAGTTACCTACCTATTACCTAGTGCTACCTAAAAATCATAACCACGTAATACGAAGTAATTATAGTTACATTAACAGCTTATTTCGAAAGTTTTTAGCCAATTAAGTATTTCAGGGTAAAAATTGGTAAAAATAAATGTAAGGTTTCAATACAATTTGTATAAAATATAGATTATTTTTTACACAAAATTTCAATTATTTTGTATTATAATGACGATTACTATCGGATTAAAAAAATATATCATTGTTCTCCTTGAAAACCTACAACAAATGTAATGAATGAGACCTTTAAAAAGAAAGGTATGAAAATAAATGTAATGAAGACGAAAGCGATGGTGTTTGAAAGGAATGAAAGTGTTACAGATTGTCATATAATGATTGAAGATGAAAAAGTGGAACAATGAATGAATTTGTGTATCTGGGTTCTATGTTTACGAGAGATGGAAAATTTGAGGGCGATATTGACAGAAGAGTGAAAGCAGGAAACCGCATCAATGGTGCGTTGTATTCCGTGGTAACAAGCGATAACATAGCGAGTAAATCATTCAGGGTATATTAACGCCAACATTGATGTACGGTAGTGAATCATGGGTATGGCAGAAGAAGCATGAAAGCAGGGTGAACGCCGTAGAAATGAGAGCGCTGAGGAGTATGTGTGGAGTGAGAATGGTTGATAGAATAAAAAATAGCACGATACGAGAACTTTCTGGAATGATAGTTGACAAAAATTGAAAAGGGTATGCTGAGATGGTTTGGTCATTTAGAAAGAATAAATGACAAAAGAGTTACGAGAGAAGTGTATCATGCAAAAGTGAATGATGATGTCGGGAGGGGCCGCCCTAGACGCACACATATACGAGTACATAGATCAAATTGGTGATGTGTTGAAAAAGGGCCAAATCAAAAGTACCCAAAACCGAAGAGCATGCATGAAGAGGTTGATGAGTGTGGAAGAAGCGAGAGGGGTAATGTTTGGAGCAGTGCACATGGCATTCTATAGTCTCTGCCTACCCCAATGAGAGATAGGCGTGATATATGTATGTGAAAAAGTATGTTCTTTTTGCATGTTCATAAAAATTTTGGACATGGTTTATCTGATTTTTATACTTCTTCTGTCGATATTAAGGTCACTCGGTTCTCTTAGTCTGCTCACAAGACGAAGGGTAGGCTAAACTTGGTCTGAAGATAGAGACAGATTGACGTATATGCCTAGTATTATCAATAATTACACCTAAAAAACATCAATCTATATGTATATGTAGGAGCATAAAGTCCTATAGGTAGGGTAGGTGTAGTGTTTATGTAGGCGATACGAACAGAACAAGCGTTAACTACATTGACTCCGATGTAATTCTTCATAATGTGGTGGTAAAAATTAGCCATATATGTAATTATTTAATGAGCGTGTTAATAAAAGATAGAGGACTAAAACATAATCACATGCGTAAATTATCTGTATAAATAAAAAATAATTGGCACTTGTATGAAAGATCATAACTAGAGAACGACTCAATTTGGCTGATTTTTTACTTCTGGACACACGACACCCCTGAATGACACGTCCGGGGGTATCATGCGAACTTATATTCCGACCTATACATACCCTTTATCATCATCATCAACATCGCAACCCTACAAACCTCTTGAGGTCGTCGCTACGTCTAGTGAGAAGTCATCCCACACTTCAGTATGGGGACGCTATTTGCGAATCTTTCTTCTCCAGCGGTCGTCGGTTCTACTAACTATGTGATCTGCCCACTGCCACTTTACCATGTTTATCCTTTGGACTATGTCGGATACCTTAGTTCTGCTGCGGATATCGTTATTTCTGATTCTATCACGCAGAGAAACTCCAAACATTGCTCTTTCCATAGTACGCTGAGCGACCTGAAGCAATGCAGTGAAGTGCCATGTCTCTGTTCCGAATGTAATCACTGGTATCACAGACTGTTCAAAGACTTAACTCTACGGGTGTTGAAGTATTTTGAGCGAAAAGATGTGTCAAAGTTTCCTGAACGCTGTCCAGCCGAGTTGGATTCGTCTGTTGACCTCTCGGTCGAAGTTGGACTTACCTAACCTAGTTAGGTAAGGTAGGTGACACCCCCCAATACTTTCTAAATCATTGGTATGCTGGTGGTATTACGAGTAATTTATCAGAAGTTTCCATGACACAACTAACATAATAGTGATGTGCAACAGAGTTTAATCAAAATTAATAAAATAACTTGTTTTTTTATTTACATTATTTATTTCGTCAAAATATAAAAGTGTATTATGCAAAATAGAAATAAGATCTTTATGGAATGTAGAAACGTCGCGCTGACGTTAAAAAACCGGAAAAGTCGGAAATTTTGGTGGTTTCCTTGTATGATAATCTCCATATGAAAAGTGACATTTAATTTGACAGTTGTCACGCTGAACGTCAATGAATTTTTGTTTGCTAACCACACTTTCTTCGTTAGTTAATTGCATCCTTGCCAAGCCGAGGCGGGGCGCTAATCTAAGCTAATATTGTAAAGAAAAAAAGATTTGGTTTTATATGTTTATTTTTAATGTATAAACTCGAAAAATACTGTTAACCTATTTTATAAATTAACATATAGAAAGCTACATTATCAGCCCAGTAATGTAGACTTATTTTATTTTTAATAAACTAAAGCTCCCTAGAAAAATGGCAATAATGTAACACGAATTGTCTAAGAACACGAAGTATCAAAAATTTACCTGCTATAGTCATTATTTGGAATGCGCTGTGAATGCTATTCATGGTACATAAAATAATGTATGTACAACATGTTTACGGTACTAATCATTAGCCACAAAAAGTCCCTGGCTTCTTCCCGCGCTTTTGACGAGTGACATTGTTGTTTTACTTGAATTTTTTACAATTCAGTATAAAATTAGTTTAGTGTGACAATTTTGATAGTATTTTGTAAAATAAGTGCTAGTTAAATTATACAGTAATGAAAAAACTCACATATAACACGTTTATGCACTTTTTGGAAGACGTGAATAAGTTCATCAAGAAAACCTTGTAAAAATCACTATCGTTTTACGGGTGGTATTTAAATTGGGTTGAGTGGGTACCCTCCCCAAGTATTTTTAAAGCACAGTTCCTGAAGCTGGAACATAGAATTAAGATTTTGATATGGTTCTAAACTGAAGACTTTGACACTGGCATAAAGTAGCAACACTATTGCCATATATTTATTTTAAAAAAAGGTCCCTGAGTTAGTCACAATAATAGTTTTTATACAAAATGGTCAATCAAACCACGGGTAGAATCAAAAAATATTGTCATTAATTATGACATTATCATGATATTAATCTTCACGCAACTAAATAGTTTTATAATGAATTGTTATTATGTTCTATTGGTAAATTACTAATTTATCTAACGACTCGTACGAAGCCGGTGCGAGCGGCTAGTGTTTTATAAAAATAGCGGTCGCGACTATGTAGCAGAGTGGTAATGATGTCTCACGTAACACGTTTATATGTGTGTACCTCCTACCAACCGCATACAGTCATTACCGACTATTTTGGTGATATAATAGATACCGAGCAATAATTGGGTATTTACCAAAATTGTGCGCATAACAATCAAAACTTATTTTATGAAAATAATAAAATGCTATTTCACCTGCTGTCGATGTCGGTGTAATGTAATTTTTTTTTATACAACGTCGCGAAGCATACATGGATACGGTCGGTCGGTCGGTAGCCTAAGAACGCTTGCAATACGTTAAGTATCACCCGCGCGATGCCACCTCTGCTGCTAAAACTCGTAACACGTTTAAAGTTTTGACACGCACCCATTTCCTAGGCAAGATTCAGGAATCGCAGACATAATGTAACTATGTATTTGTATACATATATATATATATATATATATACATATATACATACATATATATATATATATATATATATATATCGTCTTGGTCTGGGTGTTAATAATATATATATATATATATTACGTATTATGTCTATTATGTAGTATGTATGTTATAACGTGTATTTAATTTTTATCTATGAATATGTGTTTTATAATCGCATTGTATTTGTTGATGATGTTCCCTTGTGCTACTTATATACTATTTTCTGCATCACCCTAAGGTTGACTGGTAGAGAATGCTTGTATAGCATTAAGTCCGCCGTTGTACACCTTTGTGCATAAAGTTTAAATAAATAAAACAGCTACTCCTTAGGTGCTTACTGGTGACCTCACTCACACGCAGGAACACAAAATCCCTCTAGGGAGTTGTTATTTCGTTGCGGTAATTGTGAGGTGGAGGTACTTCCCAGACGGGCTGTTTTCATGCGCCCTACCTCTCTTAATAACACCCAGACCAAGACGAGCAGACATGTTCATGCACACAAATGTTTGTATTGTGTGGGTATCGAACCCACGAGCGTTGGTGTCAAAGTAACGTAATGCGTTACACCACTGCGCCACCGAGCTCGTCATATATATTATTAGTGTCCTTCCTAACGTTATCCAGTTACTTAATTAATTAGTTTTGGCGGGGTCCGTTACCTAAGTCTGGGGACTTGGTGAAGGAACTGATTTTGACATGTAGCGAGTGTAGTCAAACCCTCACAATCCACAAGGAAAACCAGGTCTTTCTTAGTTTAGGTCACACAAACACAATATTGTAAGACCATTAACGGCTATTGTGATTTGAACGGTGTTAGTGATACTTTACAATTTATTTTCTAATTCTATATGGGTTAGTGGCTCTGATCATTTTCCTTAATCCTGTAATGCGATTCAATATGGATCCAATAAAGAAGGCCGTCGAGCATGTCTAAATAGGTTATTTCTCTAGTGACATTATCTGTTTTAGGCATTATACCTGCAGACTATCATTAAATACATATTATTCCTTATCGCAAGAAAAAACCTTCGTAATGCGGTCACTATGATCTTATACGTTATTGTTCTGGTGTTTGGTTTGCTGGTTTTATTGCAGGTAGGTAGGTACGTATCAGTTATATAATCCTCAATAAGTAATACGGTAGTGGATGGGTATTTGGGCGGCGCACTTTCGCATGAACCAGTGGCAGAAGCACAAAGTAATATGCATCAAATTGACGTCGATCATCATTGAGTTTAAATTTAATTTGTTCGACTGTTGACTTCACGTTACACAGACGTTATTGCACCGATATGCCCACGTTCATGTATAGTAAACCCAGTGGCTATTTCTAAAGTTTTGTCAGGTAAAAAAATAAAAAGAAAATGCGATCTCTGAACAATCATATGAATGAAAGAATGATGAACTTTATCAATAACAATGCGGTTTTATAAAAAAAGACTAGAAATTGTTCCCGTGTGCACTGAACATTATAAATCATAAAAAAAATCTGTACTTGGTAAATCAATATATTATGGGTAAATCAATAAATTAGTACTTACCAGTTTGTATTTATTATTCCCAGCAGTAATAAATACAAGGAAATATACAAAAAAATATTAAGAAAATATGTTTTAATACAAACTTCTATTTGATGTTCCATGATTTCATGATTTGTAGATTTTATTTACAAATCACAAAATTTAGCAAGACATGCCCCATAGCAAAAGTAAAAAAAAAAATATCGCCACCACTATTGCCAAGTTGTACGAGCACATACCTACCATATTTTACACATACATAGATAATTTTTTCATCATTCTTCATAGAACATTTGTTAAAATGCGACAAGTCATTATAATATTTTTGGAAGACATCATACAAAACATAGAGGTCACATATAAGACCAGACAGTTTGTGGTGCGAAATATTCGAAAACTTCATTACAGACATGAACATTATCTATCCCTCTTTTTTGTCTTCGCCGCAGTGACACTGTACCCCTGCCCATTGGTGGTTATTTTATTTATTAGGTTCGAGCTAAACTATCACAAAAAATAAACATATTCGAGATCAGTATGGGATTTCACATTGCCTCGGAAAGATACAATTGGACGATGTTTGAGTAACTCGATATTGTATTACTGCAGTATGTATGTACTTATGTACATAGAAATTATGTCAACAGCGGTACTTGTTAGCCGCGGCAATGGCAGTTGTTATCAAATAATTGCCATTGTTGATGCTCGCTAAGAACGCTGACGATAAAAAAAAAATCATTCGCCGGCTTCGCAGTTGAACGTGATTTTTATTGGATTTTTATCTTGGAATGATTGTATTATTCCATTTCTATTTCAAATGTCTATAAATGCACGTATGAATATACAACTGAACATTCTGTTTGAAGATTACTGCAAGTGTTTAGGACATTGTGTATTTGTTAATACTTCTCTCGGTTGTATATGATTATTATATACTTATTATTACAAGCGCGTTTTATTCTAGTCGCACTGATTTTTGATATGTTAACGTTTCTGTTTCTATTTATAGATATTCTCCATTTATTTACTTTACTTTGATGCTGTTGTTTGTCTATTTACTTTGATTTACACTATTGCAGTCGAATAGACTGTCTATGTAAGCATTTATTTTGCTAAACTTGACTAAATTTCATTACATACACAAATGCGACCATTATACTATTAGATTTTAAGTAAGGAGAACTTAAGATTTTCTTGAATAAAACCAATTAGATACAACTTGGACTCGCTATGCAATGATGTACTATCATACAGTAGAATTACACTAACGGCGCATAAAATCAGTCCGGGATAAAAACTGCTTGGAGGGTTGTTGTGTTCCTGCGCGTGAGCGATATTACCAGTAAGCCAGTATGCTAAGGAGTTGTTGTGTTGGCAGCAAAGGTTGCATGACGCAAGTGATTAATATATTGAAAGTGTTTATTGGCTACGGTAACCGCTTTACATCAGATGGAACGTATGCTTGTATGCATCCCGACGTTGTACATAAATAAAATACTGTTTGAATATTCTTGTTTTCCTTTAGAATTTGCACTAATTCATAACGAGTTTGAAGGTTATACTTGTTACCGTTTTTTCGATTGATTAAAAAAAGAAACAGGTTATCTGTTTACGCGACTCTTTTTTTTTACGTATTTATTGTTCGTCGTAACATCCGCTATAATTCAACATTATCTGAAAATTTTAAACTGTTGCTTAGATTTTTTATTCAACGTTTAGGAGGCATACAAGCATACAACCCACCTGATGTAAAGCGATTACCGTAGCCTATGAACGCTTGCAATACATTAAGTATCACTCGTTACCTCTGCTGCTAACACAGCAACTCTAAGGAGTTGTTATTTGGCTGCAGTTTTCTGTGAGGTCGGGGTACTACTCCAAAAGGGCTGCTTTGATGCGCTCTATGTGTCTTAAAATCAGCTGACCAAGATAAATAGACATTTTCAACACAAATGTTTGTCCTGTTTGGGAATCGAAACCACGAGCGTTGATGTCAAACTTACTTTGACATCAACGCTCGTGGTTTCAATCATCAAATTGTTTCGTTGGCACCCTTTCGGTGCGAAACTCTAGGAAATGTAATATACGTATATTATGTAGTGACAAAATTATTATAACTATTACATATTAATAAATAAAGGAAATCACACTCTATGCAGATACGATAAGATATCTGTAGCGCCTACCTTTCAGTATCGCTCTCTATGTATTTCAATGAACTAACACATACTGCGCAGATAATTTATATTTTATCCTAAAGTATCTGTAAGCACCGACATATAATGAAAGATGGTGACAATATTATATGTTTATACAAATATAAAAATTCTATGCCATATTTGGATCTGCAAATACAAATGTGGCATAGAGCCAAGCCACTCGGCATGGTGGGCATTGAAGTCTCCCAAAATTACTAACTCTGTGGAGGGATACTGTTCGATAACTCTGTCTGTCGGCACTTGCAGGTGCTCGAATAAACGAGCCGTCCCTGTATCACCGCTACGGGACCTGTAAACGCGTACGCGTAAATCCGGGTGATTTCTCTGTTCTGAAGATCTTACAGTCGTATCGAGTCGTATCGTAAATGAGTCATGTTTGCGTAATTAGGATTTTGTATTATGCACATTGTAAAGTTCTATCAATATGTCAAATTGAAAATTAAAACTTAGTTTTCGAGGAAACCGTTGTGACAGACGAAGCGCGGTTTTACAGTTAGCATTGTACAAGCTTGTATTATTGTCGTATATCTGTTAGGCTTTTGTTATGAAATTGTAGCTATTATCATCAGGTAAAACCTCTTTGTTTCTTAGCATTACGCAATATCACAAGGTTTAACCGCAATGTTATCCTCGCTTGAGATATAAAGAAATCTATAGTCATGGGATTAGGTACACATAGGGAGAAAATGAACACTCGCTTTTGTGTAATTATACGAGTACCACATGACTCGTTCCTTACAAACCTCACTCGCTTCTTTAGCATTCATTGCTCTTCTCATGCACGTTCGCGCCGGTTTCAAATTCTAAAACAAGATCAATTTGGTCACAGCAGGATATAGGAGCCGAGGAAGGCGAAGACTTATCTTGGCCTTCCTCGGCTCCTCCATCCTTCTATTTTCGCGATGTATATCTGTATCGTAATTCTTTCTTCCTGAGTTCTTTCTACATTTCCGAACCAACGGAGCATGCCTCTTCTTATTTTAACACCGATGCTCTCTTTCAGAGCAACTCCGTTTCTAACATCATCATTGGTTACAAGCGTTACGCCACAGATTTTGCGCAACACTCGCATCTTGACCGCGTTTATTCTACTTTCATGCTCTCCATCTTCCATAAGTAAGTGTTGCGATCGGCACTGCATTGTGTATAGCGAACGAGTAAGTATAACTGTTTTCCCAAAATATATAGATAAATCAAAGCGTATAACGTACCTACTACAGTTGATTTATTACTACTACTACATCTTCATGTCAAGTCCCTTGCGGGGTAGGCAGAGAGAACGGAGCGCTACATTACTTTGTCCTTACACAACTCGTTCGCTTCATTAACATTCATAGCTCTTTTCATGCACGCTCGCAGATACCTGAGGCCTGATACAGTTGATCATGAAATATATATCAAGGCGCAAGAGTAGTTGAAATATAAATCTCAGATCTTTCCTATCTGTTCCAGATCCTTTCATCAGGTATCGATGTATCCATATGTACCTATTAGACACGATGCACAACCACCCAAATAGCACCCACCACCCACACAAGTAGACGATTAAAACATCCAAATTAACAATCCTAGATAATGAATGTAATCCATTACATGGCACTACCTTATAAGTACCTATTTCATTATATTTGTGTAATCGTATCATTACACAAATATAATGAAAAAAATGACGAGCTCCATGGCGGAGTTGTCAGTAATGCTAATTTTACACTAACGCTTGTTGTGGGTTCAATTCCCATACAGAAATTTTGTGTGCTGCCTTGGTGTGGATTTTTCAAGTGAGGTAGAGCTCTAAAGTAGTCCGATTGCAGATGTTCACTTTCAGATTCCACTTTACAGAAAACAGCCAAATAAGATCTCCTTGGAGGCTTGTTGTGTTCCTGCGAGTGAGTGAGGTTATCAGTAAGCTCTTAAGGAGTTGCTGTGTTATCAGTAAAGATGGCAAAGCGCGAGTGATACTTCATGTATCGCAAGCGTGCGTGGTAGGCCAAATAAGAACTCCTGGGAGGCTTGTTGTGTTCCTGCGAGTGAGTGAGGTTATCAGTAAGCTCTTAAGGAGTTGCTGTATTATCAGTAAAGGTAAAGGTAGCATGAAGTATCACACGCGCGTTGCCAGCGCGAGTGATACTTCTCGTAATGTATCGCAAGCGTGGGTTGTGTTTGCTCCCGATGTTGTATGTAAAAAAAAAACAATATTAGCCATATAGCCCGCAAGGGACCTGGCGTGAAGATATACCTGACTGTTTATCAAGGATCCATAAGTCAAAACTTTCAAAGTACCTTCATATACTTAAGCTAGAATCATGAAATTTCGGTGATAAGTAACTTTATATCTTCCTAAGCCATTACGATTGGCGGGATCCGGTACCAAGAGCAAGATCTGGAGAAAGTACTGATTTTGATATAAAACGACTGCCGTCAGACCTCCATAATCTAGGACGAAAACTGCACAATACGCGAGTGAGACTTGCAAGGACGCACATTTTTTATGCAAAAGAATTGTTTTTATACCGCGTACCTATACGATAAACAAGTATATGGCCTGTTAGTTTCGTAGCGATTGCCGTAGCCTATGATGGTTTGAAAGATGCAGGAATACGTTTCCGGATGACTTTACGCACTAGCGGAAATAGGAGGTAGTTGCAGCATTTTGCGTTGGTCTTCTTTAAAAGGGAGATACTTCTACAGTCGGGCTACTTCTTTCTAGTTAACATGCGTTCTACCCTTTCTTTTGGCCGAGTTTGTTAATTGGCGATTTTGGCTGAGTTTGTTAAGAGAGCGCCATCTGCGTGTAAGGCCGACTTTAGTATATAGATAATCGTGATCCCATTTAGACCCCTAGAAGAATGTAATGAATAAAAGTAGGAGTCAGACTTATTACTAATATTATATGCTACGCCGGCCGTACGCTTGTTTACCGCATTAGTTGTTTAAAAAATAGGCTACAACAGCCTATTCTTTTATTCTCTTTATTTTATTTTTTATTTATATATTTTTTTTATTTATGTACATAATAGTAACATTACTAAAACATTTATATAAAACGTATATACAAAGGCGGACTTATCTCTGTAACAAATATCTTGCAGCCAATATTTATAGCCTTGGTATACATAAAACGTATATGGGCAAAAATACATTCTATACATCATACTAAATTACTTCAAAATAATATGATGTTAAACAAATTTGCAACGAAATCACTACAACAGTAATAAAATAAGAGATAAATATATAGGTATGTCCAGAGCATATGACTGTGTTTGCCACAAAACACTTTTGGAGAAACTGGAAGGGTGGGGTATCCGGGGACAGATTCTTGATTGGATCAAAAGCTATCTCAGTGATAGAACACAATGCGTCGAGATAAATAAAATAAATAATAATTCTTTTGAAAACTTCACATACAAATCAAATTTTAGACATAACAATTTCGGCGTGCCACAGGGCAGTGACCTCCTAGACATTTTGACACATCCATGTATATTATTTGCGGATGATATTTCAATTGTGATACATAAAAAAATCTAATATTGACTATGAGAAAGATATAAACGACATGATAAAATTAGTTGTTAATTGGATGAAATGTATTAATCTTTTTATAAATATTAAGAAAACAAAACTAATACAATTTTATAATAAAAACGGTAAACCACTTAACATATCTCTTTCCTACTATGATGATCCCATTATTGAATTAAACACCGCCAAATTCTTGGGCATAATCTTGGATTCAAAACTAACTTGGAAAGAGCATATAGACGCTGTATGTAATAAAATAAACAGATTTGTCTTTGTGCTATACCGGCTGACAAAATATGTAATCAGCAAACCGCGATGATGGCTTACCACGGCTTTGTATGTTCTAATGTAAGATACGGGCTCATTATGTGGGGAAACGCAGAAGAAATAAACCGTGCCTTTCTGATTAAAAAAAATGCATAAGATCAATATGGGGCAGGTTCTTCGGAATTGTGTCGACCACTTCAAAAAATTAAAATTACTGACGCTACCCGCTATGTACATTTTTGATATCTGCATTTTTGTCAAAAACAATCTATACATTTATACATCAAAAGACATGAAGTAGTAAACTTTTCTACAAGATATCCTAATCGTCTGGCTGGACCCTCTCATAGTACCACGTGTTTCGCCAAAATAGTTATAATATGTCTATAGTATTATATAATTTATTACCTGACGATATTAAATACTTGCCTATGAAAACTTTTAGGTCTCGATAGTTCAGTATACTTTGTGACAGCTGTGTATATAACATTGAGGAATTTAAAAGAATAAGATATAGTATTAAGTAAAGCTCGAGGCCGCATTGGTGGCTCTTTATACTTTGATTATTATTATTATTATTTAATTTATGACATTACCTATTTATTATTATATCTTGGACATAAATCGATGTTATCAATAATTATTAAATATTCATTTGATAGATATGACATTGCTTTGACATATTATGTAAATTAGAATTAAATTACAACTTATGAACTTATTCTTTCACTTTGCATGCCAATTATTGGTGCGACACGCTTGTACCTACCGTTATATTGTGTACCTATTTACCATGTTTGCTTGCAAATAAATTATTTGATTTGATTTGGTATAATATACTGCATAAGCACGTAATTAGCACAAAGAAAAAGAAAAATCGTACGTACCTATGTTTTATACAATGTCTGGAGGCACCTGATGTAAAGCGGTTACCGTAGTCTGTGATGTAATTTCTGTTGGCAACACAGCAACTGGTTAAGAGTATTAAGCAAGAGTATATACACAAAATAATATAGTGACACCGAGAACATGGTTCAAGATCAGCATTATTCTTTGGCTTCTATACAGAAGAATCTATCTCCCATTCAATGGAAGTGAATATCACAGCTTTGATTATTTGACAGTAAATGAGTTAGCGTAGGTCTTTAAGAGTATTGATAGTCCAGCAAATAAAAAACCGGCCTATTTATTGATATTGACATTTGTAATTATCACTTGCTTGGCGGTGAAGGAAAACATTGTGAAGAAACCCACGTGTCCAAGAAATTATATTTCGAATGACGCGTAACCTTACCTAAAAAAAAATCGGCCAAGTGCGAGTCGGACTCGCGCACGAAGGGTTCCGTACCATTAGCCCCGCTTAAATATTTGTTTTATTTTAATTCAATTATTTATTCTTATAGTTCTATCTATCTATAACTTCACGCCAAATCCCTTGCGGGGTAGGCAGAGAGAACCGAGCGCCACGTGACTCGATCCTTACATATCTCACTCGCTTCTTTAACATTCATTGCTCTTCTCATGCACGCACGCCGGTTTCTAGGGCTCCTGACATCACCTTCTGATAGAACATGACCAATTTGGTCATGGTAGGTAAGTCTTGGCCTTCCCCGGCTCCTACATCCTTCCACTTTTGCATTGTATATCTGCTTCGTCATTCTTTCATCTTGCATTCTTTCTACATGCCCGAACCATCGGAGCATGCCTCTTCTTATTTTAACACCGACGCTCTCTTTCAGACCAACTCTATTTCTAACATCATCATTGCGAATACGGTCTACGAGCCTTACGCCACAAATTTTGCGCAGCGCTCGCATTTCAACCGCGTTTATTCTACTTTCATGCTCTTTCTGCCATACCCAACTCTCGCTTCCATAAGTTAGCGTTGGGACCAACACTGCATTGTGTATAGCGAGTTGTGCCTTCTGGCTCAGGATTTTACTGCCAAGAAGTTTTCCCAACGCTCCATTCACACTATTCCCAGCACTCACTCGTCTTTCCACATCTGCGGTGTACCTTCCATCCCTGCTGAAAGCGCATCCAAGATATACAAACTCATCCACTTGTTGCAACACTTCATCATCAATCGTAATCCTTACATTAGTTCTGGATTCTTCTCTTTCAAATACCATTATCTTTGTTTTCTTCGCATTCAGTAGTAAGCCTTTCTCCATACAGTCGTCTTTCATCGCTGTGACCAGTGTTTGCAGTTTAGATGGTGTATCTGCTAATAGCACGGCATCGTCTGCATACAGCAGACAGTTCACCACTTGGTCACCCATGCGCAATCCCACATTCGTTGACCTTATTCTCTGCAGACAACTATCGAGATACAGGATAAACAGCCTAGCAGATAGCATGCAACCCTGTTTGACACCAATTTTGACATCAAACCAGGGTGACATGCCACCGTCTATCCGCACACATGCTGAGCAATCCTTGTAAATGGACTGCACAGCACGGAGCAGTGAACCGTCAATCCCATATCTCGGCAATATGTCCCACAGTTCCTTTCGCACAACCCTATCAAAGGCTTTCTCAAGATCCACAAAACCGCAGAAAACCTTCCGGTCTATGGCCAGATGCTTCTCTACGATATTGCGGAGCGAGAAAACTTGATCCGTACATCCCCTTCCATTTCGGAAACCTCCTTGTGCGTCCCACAGCATTTCATCGGATTTCACCCTCATTCTCCTTTCAATCACCTTTCCATATACTTTTGCTGCTAAGCTGATCAAACTGATGGCCCTATAGTTGGCGCAGTCCATGCGTGATCCCTTGCCTTTATACAAGGGCACGATGACTGCGCGTCTCCAGTCCATTGGGACCCTTCCAGTTCTCCAGCATAGGTTGCATAGGTACCAGAAGGCGTCCCGGACGTAAGTGCCACCTAATTTGATCATCTCAGCTGTGATCAGATCAATTCCCGCTGATTTTCCATTTTTCAAGCTTCGTATCGACCATTCGATCTCATCCATAGTTATGCCTTCGTCGGACGCCATCAACGTGGAGTAAGCATCCGACTCACTCTCATTGCCAGCGTCCGAGGCATACTCATACATTTCCTCAAAATATTCACTCCACCGTTCTAACACTTCCTGAGTGTTGGCAAGAATGACACCAGCTTTAGACTTTATCTTATCCATTCTGGATGCCGACGAACCACTCCGAGACTTCTTTACCTCTCTCCAAAAGAGTTTGGTATTTGCCTCGAAGTTTTTCGTCAGCCTCTCTTCCTCATTCATAATTTGTCTTTCACGCTTCTCTTTCACTAAAGCCTTGGTTTCATTCTTGCATAGACGGTACATTTCTTTCTTCTTTTCTCTCATATTTTCATTTAAAGGCAAAGATGATACGTAATCCAGCCACGCTTTCCTCTTTCTTGCTACGGAGGATTCAACCTCCGCATCCCACCAGGCATCTCCTTTCGCTGTTTTACGTCTCTTTGCGCATCCACAAGCTTCTTTTGCACTATTCACCATACTTTCTTTCAAAACTTTCCAACAATCATCCACATCTGAGTCGGAGAGGCTTGCATTTGCAAGTCTCTCACTTACCAGATGCACATACATTCTCCTTACACTTTCATCTTGCAATTTTTCGCTCATTATCCTTTCATGATCTCCGAAAGGGATACGCACTCGCCAGTGCCTCCACTTCCTAAAAAGGCCCACAAACCGGCTTACCACCAGGTAGTGGTCCGTCTCAAGAGTGGGGCCTCTAAAGGCTCTTGTATCCATTAAAACATTTCGGAGACGTCTATCTATTAAAATCAAATCAATCACACTTTTTTGATCATTCCTTCTCCATGTATACGTGTGAATATCCTTATGATGAAATAAAGTATTCGACACGAGGAGGCCTCGTTCCATACATAAATCTAGTATAGACTTGCCTGCTTCGTTCACTCTCTTATCTCCATACGGACCAAGAACAGCTTCATAGCTGTATCGCTTGGTCCCAACCCATCCATTCAAGTCTCCACACATAATCACTCTTTCGTTCCCTTCAACTAAGTCCAGAACATCCCTCACAGACTCCCAAAACTTCTCCAGTTCTTGAGCACACGCTGAGCTTACGGGAGCGTATGCTGCAACCAAAAATACTCGCGTGATGCCCAGTTTAATACGAACCCAGAGAAGTCTAGGCCCTACCAAACAGTAATCTCTTACACCAGTGGCTAAGCGAGAGGAGAGTACGACACCTACACCAGCACTGGCATGATCGTCACGGTCTACCCCAGACCATAGGGCCATCATACCACCGGGCAGATCATCGGTGTCGCTCCCCTTGCGCTTAGTCTCTGTCACACATAAAGCATCCAAACGTCTATCATTCATTACGTCTATCAGTTCATTCGTCTTATCTTTCAATCCACCTCTCACATTCCACGTGCCTATGCGGCACTCGGCTCCCCTCGTCCCGCCGGAATTGGCGCTGCGTGGTGGGTGGCGGCCCCCACCGCCGCATGCAGCTGTATTCGCACCGACGGGGGCGGATCGGTGCGCGTCGCCTACGGGGGACGCCCTAATCCGCACGTCGGTGCGCTCTTGGTCCAGAATTGCAATCGACTGATTGGCAGGGGTCGCGAACGAGCACGCTTCTGGCACATGACCCCCTGATTCTTATAGTTAATATATAACTAAATATTCTGTGAATATTTCAAGCGTCTACCTGTTGCCCAATATCAAGCAAAAATGAGCAAAAAAATCACGTTTGTTGTATGGGAGCCCCCTTAAATATTTATTTTATTCTATTTTTTTAGTATTTGTTGTTATAGCGGCAACAGAAATACATCATCTGTGAAAATTTCAACTGTCTAACTATCACGGTTCAAGAGATACAGCCTGGTGACAGACGGACGGACGAATGGACGGACGGACGGACGGACAGCAGAGCCTCAGTAATAGGGTTCCGTTTTACCCTTTGGGTACGGAACCCTAAAAAAGGCTGCTTTTCCCTATGGGTTTTGGAGGTCAAACGGTAGTCGTTCCGTGTGAAAATCAGTGTGTTCGCCAAATCCTTATGCTTGGGTAACCGACCCCGCCAATCCTAAAGGATTACGAAACGGGATAACGCTAAGAAGAATTAGCGTAGGTCTTCGAATTATAAGTTGGTGTATGTTTAAGATCGGAATTCTACTCGAACGTATTAGAATAAATGTTACGTATTTACACAGGCAAATAAGGAAGTATTTTTGATGATATAAAATATTGTTTCGCATTGTGCTTGTTCAATTTAGTATGGGTAATGTTTCCATTGGTACGCACAACATACCTACTCGGCGAGGTTTTGAAGGGCAAAACAAAATGTTCATGACATTGAATCATTGTGACCCGCACTCGTCAAACATAAAATACAACACACACGGCGATTATACCATAAGTAATATATGAGTAGTGTATTCAAATCAAAAGATTTTATTTCCATCTATCTATAACTTCACGCCAAGATTGGTGTGATCAATAGAGCTAAACAATACTTTACAACTCAACATAAGACCCTGGTCCGGCCTTACATGTAATGCTATTCACATCTTTGGGCCGGCGCGCCACAATATTTGCTTGCTCCATTTAATCGCATACAACGTAGAGCAGTTCGAATCGTCGGCGACCCAGTGATCTCCGCTCAGCTGGACTGGCTTTGTACACGAAGGGACGTTGCTTTATAACGCTACTTTAACACGAACGCTCGTGGGTTCGATTCCAACACAGGACAAACATTTATGTGCATGAACATGTCTGTTTGTTTTGATTTGCGTGTTTTTAAGGGCGTACCAAAGCAGCCCGTCTGGCGAAGTACCTCCACCTTACAGAAAAGCGCAGCCAAAATAATAATTCACTCTCACACTCTAACACACTCATAGGCTACGATAACCGCTTTACATCAGGTGGGCCGTATGCTTATAAAACTAATTAATTCCACTTAGTATCGGGTATCGGCGATGTGTAAGCGCCCTCAGAACTTCCGTAACACGATACCCAGAGTAACACGAGATACGAGAGCTAGAACTCCTTCTTCATGAAGGTTGGCCGATGATGAGTCGGAATCCTTACCACAAAGGAACTAATATCTACTTTGTGGTGAGATTCCAACCGCTTGACTCTTAAGCCTACAAGGTCTACCTGATGTACAGTGATTACCGTAGCCTATGAACGCTGGAAATATATGTCGCTAACGTATGCCACTTCTGCTGCTAGCACAGCAACATCAGTAGTGTACTTGTAACTTCAGACTCGTAGGTTCACAACGGCCCCTCTTGGGAGTTGTTACATGGCTGCGGTTTTCTGCAAATTGGAGGTACTTCGCCAGTAAGGCTGCTGTAAAGCGTCTTAACTTTCTGTTACTTATAAATTGTTATCTGTCGACCACAGTCGGGTCCGACAGCTTTCCTTCACTGCCCTGAAGGACGGAGGAACGCCATCCAGCTCCACAAAATGAATTACGAATTATTTATTATTTAAATCACTAATATTGTCTCAAGATGCTACGTTACTACATTATCTGTTCTGTGACGATGCATTAAAAACACAAGCCTGTCTTATGCATCTCTAAAATTCTATGTTTGTCGTGGTCTGGGTGTTTTTAAGAGTGGTAGGGCGCATCAAATCAGTTCGTCTGGGGAAGTATCTCCACCTCGCAGAAACCGCTGACAAATAACAACTGTCAACGGAGGGTTGTTGTGGTCCTGTGTGTGAGTAAGGTCATCACTAAGCTTCTAAGGAGTTGCTGTGTTAGCAGCAGAGGTACCTATTCCTGTATGCCTACCGACATTGTATAAAAAAATATATATCACGATACATTTCATTCTAAAGATTATATCTTAGATTATTTAGCTCTTACTTCGAAGAATGAAGTATTCCACTTAGAGCACCCGTCCGAATAGCACCTGCGTGAATAGCACCTAGCCTATTCTACGAACGGCACCTAATATTCGCAGGTGCTCTTCGTGGACTAAAAAAATGATTTTACATTTCTGTTCACGCAGGGCACCTACGATTCAGAAGCCTAGTGCTTGGAGGTATTTATAAGAATTAATTCTTATATCATTAAATATCTGAAGATATTGTAAGATGAGCAGTGACGGCCCATTGCAGTGGATAAAGAACCGGCCTACTGGTCCCCGGTTCGAATCCTGGCATGTACCGCTAAGATTGTGATTTCGGATTCATGTACATATCTGTAATTATAACCTGTTCGACGGTGAAGAAAAACATCGTAAGGAAACCCGTATGTCTAAGAGATTTTATTTTGAAAGACGCGTTACCTTAGAAAGATCTGGTTTTCCCTCTGGGTTGTGGAAGTCCGACGGCTATCGCTCCTTGTACACAAACAGTATCTTCGTCAAGCCCTTAGACTTAGGTAGCGGACCCCGCTAATCTTAATGGGAACGGAATAATGCTAAGAAGAGGACGATGTTCTTAAGATGAACATATTATTCTTGTTCGTACGTGTGGAACCCGTTATCCGGATAATGTGTAGGTTTAGGAATATTCGATTTAATACGATTCAATAATTTATTTAGTTGTAGAAAGTGATAAACAGGTAGAGTAAAATTGGCATTTTAGTAAATGCGTGATGGTTAATTAGCTAACAAGTCAAGCGAATTGAACATTAACCCTTCGAAACCCGGGTGGTCGAATACGACCGCGAAATGTATGGGAAAACGTATATAACGGGTTCTGACAGCTCAAAACCGTAAAATGTTATAATAACTTCGTGTGTAACGCGCTTTGATGATTTGTGGCACTATTTCCCCCTTTCTGGCAATGTACTTTGCCAACGTCAAGTAAATTGATTTGTAAACTGACAAACAATGGGCCAGCCGTCAAATATAATTATCAAATAAAATATCTATAACATAAGGAAATAGGTTTTTTACCTCAAAGGTTCAGTAATTAATAAAGCATATTTTCCATTGAGTAATATTGTGAAATCAGCCAGGCATATGTTCCAGGATATTGTAACATATGGTGAAGTCAAGTTTAGCTTCAAGACAGTTTAATTGCTAGAATAAGTACTACCCAAACCTAAAATACAACACAAATGAAAATACATTCCGCTTCCGATCTTTTTTCTACCCACAAAGATATTTAGGTACTCATAGTACGGATAACTAGGTACTCCGACTAAATATAATACGAAAGACAAAAAGAGAGATACAAAGAAAATAAACTTTGTGTGTACGTATGTAACATCCTTATTTTAGAAAATAATAAATGCGTATACAAAAGCACAAAGAAAGATATGAGTAGTTAAGTATTTTAGAGGATTTATATATATTACAACAAAAAGAACAATTAGCATTTAAATTTTTAATTTGTGTACAATGTGTGTACTACAATGCTTAATCTAACCAGTATGTACATACTAATGAGCTATCATTTCGAAGTTTCATGAATGGACCTTTTTAGCGCGGATTTAAAGGATCTTGAAGGATCATATGGTAGTGTACCTATTCAATGGTAAGCAGTTTCAAAGTTTACCGATAAGAATTATGATAACACGTGTGATGATGTCGGCGTAGGTGTCCAAATAGTGTCCTCCACGCTATTGCAAGCGGTCATCAACGTCAAGAAAATGAAACTACTCCCTTAAAATTGAGACAGCAACTCTCCTTGCGAGAACCACTGAGAGACAAGCGTTCAACTCACGTCAGTGTATGATTGGCGGTTGTCGATCTCTGAGATAGGGGTAATGCCAGGTGAGGGTTGATGCTGATAAATTTAATATTCATAGAATCCCAAGTATTAGGTATACTAAAATTTACAGAGTTAAAAACGCTGGAAAATTTTGGAAATCCTCCGACTACGAATGTAAAAGTTACCGATGCCGCATTACCATCTCAGCGACCATAGAAACACTGGAAGAAGTCAAGTCACTGCGACCTCACTTGCAAAGCTTTGAAACCGGGTTCTCGCTAGGATAGGACCAGTTCGATAAGCAGGACTTCATAACAGTGGAAAGGAAGAAGAAGAAAAAACCCTCCAACCGCAACTACTGCAGCACCGCACGGACCGGACCGTCACAACTGTGCGTGGAAATACTATCGACGTTTCCTGATTACATAAAGACCAAAGAGGTTTTAGAGTGTGTGAAGAATAAGACCTTCACCTTGAGGGAGGAATTCTGACCGGAGGGAATCGTATTTCAGAAGTTCCGAGGACGGTTGCCTAACCTCATACGCTACTCGTCGCCAATACTAATTTTAATTTTAAAAGTTTAATTTTATAATATCATACTCGTATGTATTTCAAGTTAACGTATTACTTGTATTGTAAAACCTGTTGTCGGAAAATAAATTATTTGAATTATCCACGTCTACTTTTGTGTGATGTGATTGTTTCTGAGCAGCTGTCAGCTGTCCACACACTTCTGAACAGTAGCTTCGTAATGGCATTAAAATAAATAATGAAAATAGCAATATATACTTACTAAAGTGGTTAAATAATAAAGTTTAATTGCAAATGAAGTGTAAAACTATTATATAGGGGAGGGTGGGATGATTACGGACAACGGGTAATTGCGGGCACTTCCTTACCACTTAATACCTACAGCCAGCCCCGCACAACTCGACTCATGTGATTCATTCCGCCATCTATAGTGTCCAGCAGGTTTCAACGTGTGAGCCCGCGCAATCATTTCAAGGAACATTTGACAATTTTTATGTACTTTCTTATAATTTCTGATGATTTTCAGCAGCGTGCATACGCGTAGATAATTGCTTTAGGTAAAAACTGGATTAGGTATGTAATACAGTGTTTACCTTCAAAAGTGTGAAATAATAACTTAGACATTTTTTGATATAAGATGTCGAAACCCTGATGGGGTGATTGCAGACATTTGCTATGGGGTAAATACGGACGTTAGGGAGAATACAGACACTTTACTTATAATAGTTGTATAATGCTTCAGTTGCCTCGTGTATACAAACGGAAGATGAAAAGAATGTACACGCTTGAAATTTTAAAAATAGCTGTTAAGGTGGTTCAAGAAAAGAAATTAAGTTTTAGAAAAGCAGAGGAAAAGTATAATGTGTCTAGAGCTACATTGTTGGATCAAGTAAAGTCTACCGAAGAAGTCAAAGATCTCAAACGCGGTAAGAAACCTATTTTTAATGAATCTCAAGAGGAAGAACTCGTTCAGTTTATCCTGAAGTCCTGTTTTATCTATTTCGGGCACTTGACCTCACTCAAGCACAAGGAACTAAAAAAGGATTGAAATAAATTAAAGAAGAAGCAGCAGAAAAAGAAGGAAAAGCGATATCTAAACATGAAAAAAGTTCCGCGACAAAAGAGAAGTCGCAGAAAGGTAACCTTAGAAATTTTGAAAATGACCCAGGTGAGTAAAAAGATCTGTGTAATTTCCAATGAAAAATACCATTCTCCCCCCACTGAAGATTGGGTAATGTGCATGGTATGCCAGAACTGGGCGCTCGATAATTGCACAAGCGGGAGCACAAGCCGTGGCTACATTTGTGATTTTTGTACGGAGAAGTAGACTGACTGCAATTATCCCACCTATTGCCCCTATTGACCCGGTAGGCATCGGGTAAATGCGGACAGTAAGGTTTTTGTTTCCTTGAGAAAAAATGTATTTGTTGATTCCATACTATACGTTTTATATGTTGATTTTGTTAGGTATGAACCAAAGTTTAAAAAGGCAGATTGATTAACATTAATAATTTGGGTTTTACTGAAGTCTTAAGTGTCCGCAATATCCCTACTCTCCCCTACGATAGCAACAATTACAATTAAAAATGAATCATGATATTAATATGATATTAACTAATAAATATGAAGAAAGGTAACTGATATAACAGGACCGAGCGTGCAAGCGAGAGCGCGGAACAAGCGATAGAGAGGCACGATCGGCCTAAGCGTTCGGCTTGTGACGCATCTATCTCTCATCCACTCCATCCGCCGATGCGTCCGAGTAGAAGAGAGACAGCGGCAGCACACAACCTACACGTAAACTGTTTTGTCAACTTTTGAATGTTTTCTTATGACGTTATCACGTAAAATTATCGCCCGTAAACCGACTTTACTGACAACCAATTTTTGTTTTTAGTGAAATTCGAATTTATTCATGTTCGTAAATTATAGATAATATACAATAAATTTTACCGATAAAACTTACAATAAATTTGATTCAACAATTATGAGTTTACCAGATCAAATATTATATGAAAACGAAAAATATATTACATTGAATGAGACGATAGCAAGAATAAGAAATGAACTATTGTGAAAAAATAAGAAGTGAAAAACTAAATTGTGAAAATGAATAATAACTCGAAGCATACCTACGTAAGTGACAAAAAACATTGAAGTATATAAAAAGACTCAAATCTTAGAACGAAATTTTAATCTGTATCGGATACTTAAAAGATTACATAGTAAAATGATTACATTATTTAAATATCACCAACTTCATCATTGACGCTTATGAATATGGATAAGTAGGAGAATCGGGTCACTTCATCTAACTTAAATACTACATTGTTACTGGGAAGGAGAGTAAAACCACCAAGAAAATATTTCTTCATCCCAACTGGAATTAGGCACAATAACCACATAGGAAACGACGATAAATCTACAAAAAACACTATAGAAACTTATTCGCCCAAATTGATGCTAAATATTCTTCTATTACCAATGAAAACTGATATCTGTAATCTGAAATAAGTAAGAGTTCGTTATAGTATTGGGTGGAATCAGTGAAAGAATCCAATAGGAGATTCAATTTCATATTAGAAATAGGTGCTGCCAAATTAACAGAGCTACCTAATGTTATTTTTACAGAAATACCATATTACAAATGCTTGAATGAAGTTAAGCAGAACTACGAGTTCTGTGGAATCTGTGGTATTTTAAGAATTTCGCCAATGTTAAGGCTGGTCTTCCACCAGGAACTGCCTAATTGTATATTTTTCATATCGTAATATATGCCGATTTTCCATTAGAGCTATGCTAGGTAGCTAAGCAGTGAGCGGGTCAAAAAGCTAAGCTACGAAACTATATGACCGTTTTCACTAATACTAAGCGGTATAGCGTAGAGTAAAATGTGCTATGAAGATGTACTGCGCAAGGTTGCTATTCGAAAAAAATACGTGGTTGAATCTCGGAACAACGTAAAATATTGTCTCGAGTGATATTTAATATGATTTTGAATAGATATTTCATAATGTGCGACGAAGAACTCATGGAGCAGAATGAATTGCTTTTTACCATTTTCCACCAAAAAATGTATCTGTGCCTTCTCTGATACAGAACCTATAAAACATAACCTTAAATATTTGACTAAGTTTAGTTAGACAAACTGACAATGCTGACATTATGGGCAATGATATATCTATGAATAATTTTAATATCACACAAACAAGTGATAATGACATACTTTCTAATGATTTACATAACACTTTGCTTGATGCTAACATAATTAATACTGATTAATCACACATGATAACAGATCACAGTTTATTTCTCTAACTAAATGGTTCTATTATATTAAAATAGAAATGGCCTGATAATGAGTAGTGATAGTCTAGTGGATAAAGAACCAGCCTAGTGACTCTGAACTCGAATTGGTCCCTGGTTCGAATCTTGTATGTACCACTAAATTCGTGTTTTCGGATTTATGTACATATTTGTAATTGCCACTTGCTTCGAACAACATCGTGAAGTAACCCACATGTACAACGTCGCTGCTGTCAGATCGCTTAACGAAACGTCAAAATGTACGCATTTTGACACACGCCGCGCAGCAGTGCAGTTGCAGTTTTTTAGTAGAATTGACCTACACTTCTTAATATGGAGCGACGGGCATCAGACCTCCACAACCCAAAGGAGTAACATGTCTTTCGAAATATAATTTCGTCACGATGTTTTCCTTCACCTACGAGCAAGTGATAATAACAAATAAGTATATGCAGGAAATTGTCATAACATATCGTAGCCAAAATGGTACCTACCTACTATTATAGCAGTACAAAGACGAATTCTCACGCGAACTATCAATTCGTGGAATGATCTCCCTGTCATTGTATCCCTAGCACACCAATTAGTGTTTAAAGAGCGTAAAGAGGTTCTTAAGAGTCAACAGTTCGGGAGAGAAGCATCTGGTTCACCAGTCACCATTGGTTGGGCTATTATATATTCTGTTTCAGAAGTAGGTACGCAACTAGAGTCATACTGGTAGTAAGTATTATGTTGGCACGGACGTACAGCCAATCCCCTCTTTGTGATGGTAGTACAATAAGTTTCCAAATGTATGAACCAATTCATCGATCAGGAAAGGCGTGGCACTGTTGTGATATAATTAAATAATGTTTGATAATAAATTTGGGTAAATAAGGATAAACAAAAGGACTATGGGCAAACAAAATTTGTATGCAGTCTGTTAGTTTTGCTCAAGAAATGGTGGTTGCTGCATCTAGCTTCACTCTCAAAAACAATCAAGATTGCATTTGATGCTTTTTGCTTGCAGTCATTAGTTGACGTCGACGGTGGTTAGAAAATTTAGCCTTTACTCAAGAAAAAGTCAGAGTTAGGGAATTTTGTTTGAACTGACTCTTATCTTTGGAAATATCAGATCTATTTAAATAGAATCTAATCCAAAATATGAAGCTTTAATTCTGGAAATGACTGATGCTGCTTTTTAATGAATTTAATCAATAGGTTTTTAATGTTTTTTTTCTAAAACCGATAACTTTAAACCGCTCTCCTGTAAAGTTCAAAAAATGTTAAAACAAGTTACCTTTCACCGCTCAATATGCAGTTTTAGAGTATTTCTTCTTGAACGCTCATACCGTTATACTCATGTAGGAAATAACATAAACAATAATGTGGAGATTTCACTTCTTGAAACGGATTAACATCGTATATATATATCGTTCCATTGGTTAGTAGGCAGTAGTGTGTGAGGAGTACCATTATGCGCCGTTAAGTGATTTTTTGGTTTGTGGTTATACATACTTAAGAATTTCACAGCATGATATGTATATTGTGTAAGTCATACATATGCAATTTGATCTAACCTGCTTTGCGCGCTTCCGCCACCAATTCCCGTACATATCCCGAAAATAATTTGATAATGCCTGTTATAGCGGTCCTGTGATATTATTTACCTTTAATTGCTTTCTCCTGATCGTTTTGTTGTTTAGGCAACAAAATATATATATTTTTTTTATACTACGTCGGGAGGCATACAAGCATACGGCTCACCTGATGTAAAGCGGGTACCGTAGCCTATTAACGCTTGTGATATATTAATTATTACTCGCACGATGCCTCCTCTGCTGCTTACACAGCAACTCCTTGGGAGCTTACTGGTGACTTCACTCACACGCAGGAACACAACAGCCCTCTAGGGAGTCGTTATATGGCTGCGGTTTTCTGTGAGGTGAAGGTATTTCCCCAGACGGGCTGATTTGATGCGCCCTATCTCTCTTAAAATATCCAGACCAAGACAAACAGACATGTTCATGCACACAAATGTTTGCCTTGTGTGGGAATCGAACACACGAGCGTTGGTGTCAGAGTCGCGTTATTCACGACTGAGCCACCGAGCTCGTCAAGTATCACTATATTACAGTTCTTACTCCAGTACTTCAAACCTGTAACTTATAGGCTGGTTAATTGGCTCTTATTGTAAAGTTATAGAGAGTAAAACTATCAAATGAACCAGCGACCACAGCCACCGCCTGTTTGTAAGTCGCGTCGCGTGCCTGCCACTTTGGTCCATATCTATCCTTACTCATCTCACTGCCGGGATACGGGTCTCCCTCTAACCGAAGTTGTTTAGAGCATATTCCATCACGTTGCTCAACTGAGGATTGGCGGAGGCCAGTGTTTTCTAGCCACCCGATGACCACTGACTTAGCTTAACGACTGTCATCTATCGACAACTGCCGGGGCCGATGGCTTAACCTGCCCACAGAGAAGCTCGAGATATATAAACCCATCCATAGACAGGCTGCAGCCAATTTTCCTTAACCTGCGTGTTCGGTTAGAATGACACGCGCAACGACGCCATCGAGCTCTTCTACTACTTTCGTGAAAACACATGACTGCGCGCGAAGGCACTTTGCGCTCACAAAAATATTAGTAGTTAAATAAAGATGGAAATAATTCAGCACAGGTAATCATGACTTAACCATAATTTTACCACTAGACATCACTGACATGACGAGCTCGGTGGCGCAGTGGTTAGTAACGCTACTTTGGCACCGACGCTCGTGGGTTCGATTCTCACATAGGAAAAACATTTGTCTGCAAAACATGTGTATTTGTCTTGGTCTGGATGTTTTAAGAGAGAGAGGTAGGGCGCATGAAAACAGCCCGTCTGGTGAAATAGTCCACCTTACAGAAAACCGCAGGCAAATAACAACTCCATAGAGCAGACGTTTTCAACCTTTTGGTTTCACCGACACGCTACTCGTTTCGTCAAACTTTCGCGGCACACAAGTAAAAAATAGACAAGTGCGAATCTGACAGGCGCGTGGAGGGTGCCGTATAGTATACGTATAATATGTATGACGGACAGTGGAGGTTTAGTAATAAGGCCCTGTTGACACACTTTAGATATGAATCCCTAACCGAAAAAACCGAAAAATGCATGGTTAAAAACTAAAATTTTTATTAATACAACTAGATATATAATATCTGAAATAATGTTAATTAATGTGATATTTGAGCCTGACGCACGGAGCAAAGGTTTTTTTTATATTTTTGAGCAAATTGTCGACAAACACGCTCAAAGCTCATCTTCGACAGAATCGAAGACGTTCGCGTTTTTTACTTTTTATATTCGTCAACACTGAAAATCCTCGTTCGCAGAAGTTTGAAGTCGAAAATGAGTGCTTTTTTACTTAACTCTGGATATTATGATGATTTCTGACTCATGATTCAATGCGGCTTACTTTGCGGCACACTTTAAAACTTACGCGGCACACTTCTGCAAGCGATCATAGGCTATGGTTACCGCTTTACATCAGGTAGATCGTATACTTGTATGTCTCCCGACGTTGTATAAAAAATTACCATTATTGTGCCATCTACTCGTATTTGACATTTTGAAAAAAAACAATGTTAACAAGTTTCTTTCACTATTTCTTCTTCGCTGTTAATCGCTATAGAATACTGGTAGATTAAAAGAAGGAAAATGAAAACAAGGGGAACAGAATAATTATTTACAAAATGTAAGACGTGCTTATGTGTCGGCTAGGGCCCAATGCCAAATCACGTTTAACTTTTTTATCTTATCTTTAATACAAAAATACTATATTCCTTAATCTGAGAATACAACATAGCCTGTCTCGCTGGGATGGGAAAGAACCTTACTAGAACGAGATATCTGCCTATCCTGTGACAGTTCTGCGTTCCATCTCATCTCACCTGTGCATTAGTGATACAGTGAAAGTTTATATTGCTTTCTAATGCATATCGGTTTTAAGTGATTCCTTATCTTTTAACTAACTGTACATTAAGTGATACTTTGAGGAGAATATATGTCACGTAACATAAGTAAAATGTTACCTATTCTAAGTCGTCACGCTAATTATAGTACCACATATTATGTTATTAGGTGCGCTTGGTTGGACGACATAATGTTACCTAAGTGGTGGATATATGGTTGCCAATTTCGTATTTTTTGTACACCACTAAGGTAGTAAACAAGCGCACGGCTTTCCTAACGGTAAGCAATAGCCTATGGGTATTTGCAACACCAGGGTGTCACCCTTGCTTTGCCCTAATCGTGTAAAAAAACCTCTTCACGCCTTTGAGAAACGCATGCTGTATAAAATATTCTTGAGCCCAGTGTCTATAAAAATGTGCAAGCTGCGATGTCCGCACATGGATCTCACCCCTTGGAAATTTTAGGAATCCTGTTAGTCGATTCCTTCACCCTTTGAGTAAGTTCGTTGTAAAATTTCACATTCCTAAACCTAGCTGTTCGGGCAGTCGAATGATATACCAGTCTGTTTTTTTTTTATTTTATTGACAGGGTGGTCAAATAAGGTTTTGTATATTTTTCTTAAATCTCTTTCATTTATTTAGTAGTAAATGTACTACGATTTTGGACCCAGCAAAAGTCGAGAGGAAATCAAAAAAGTCGTAGGCAAAATCAAAAGCTATCAAATTTCTATCGATATTTTCAGGCCAGGTCCCATGTGTGGTAGGCAGTAGTAACAAAATTTATATTATCTATATATATTAAATGCCTATTAATCGACCGGTCCCAGCTTCGATCCTGGTCTGGACAGGTGCCACTAAATTCGTATTTTCGGATTTATGTACATATTTGTAAGTATCACTCGCTCGGCGGTGAAGGTAAGCACGTCTAAGAAATTATATTTCGTAAAACGAGTATCCTAACCTAAGGTCTGATTTCTCTGGGTTGCGGAGGTCTGACGGCAGTCGGTCCATGTTAAAATCTGTGTTTTCGCTTATTCCTTAGACTTCGGTAGCGGACCCCGCCAATCCTAACTGATTAGGATTGGGAATAACGCTAGGAAGAAGATGAGATGTTGTGTTTGGCTGTATCTAAATGACTGAAAACAGAGTCTGATGATTATACAGTAACCTGTACTATTTTGATGACAGATATCGGAGGTCAATGATCAGCAAGTCAATTTAGTTTGAGCCAATTTGATTTGCTATAGTCAGCATTGAACGCTCACTCACATAGTTAGGTAGCCAAAGAAATATAACCTTTCATGATCCTTAAGTAATGAATCGAATGTTTAGATATGTACTATGTTATGATCAAAAATCAATTAACCACTTGACGGCGCATGAAGGGCTCCATCACTTACTAAAACGTAGTGTTTTAGCGCCTAAATATCTATTACTGACCAATTTTAATCAATAAGCCGGTAAGTGACGCGAATGAATGAATGAACCCGTGAATTAGAACTAGAACTGCGCGTCCTCTCTTTACTTCCCCGATCCGTAGCGGTGAGTTTATTACTACGCAAAATCGTGTCATCATGTCTCCATTATTTCTTTCATGATTATGTGTGATATAATCAATCTAATGTATCAAATTGCTATAAAGCAATGAATGTTAAATTAAAGTCAAGCGATTTTTGGTAGAGGAAAATTTTTTGAGTACGGGTCACTGACATGCTAATGTTAACAGTGTACGTGTATGAGTATCATGTTTACACTTCTGTATGTACCTCCCATCCATGCTGAAAGCGTATTCAAGATATACATCTCATCCACTTGTTCTAACACTTCATCATCAACCGTAATCTTTGTCTTCTTCGCATTCAATGGTAAGCCTTTCTTCATACAATTCATTATTCAGAGTTCCTATGCTTTGCTTGTTGAAAAAGAGCAAAAAGCTTTTTTAAGGTTCCTATGTAGGAAATATTTCGGATATTATCCCTTTTTATTCCCGACAAAATTCTTATTAGGCATACTAGGATTCAACTCACTTGTGGTGAGGCGCAATTACAACTTACAACTACATGTAGCATAATGAGAGGAGAAAAAGACTGTCCTGAACTTGTGGCTCGTTTGGTAAAGCTTTTCGTTCCGCCTGTGCCTGAGGCCACGCGTTACAGTTCTACTGGCCCCACCTAGGACTCGGACAGTATCCCACTCGAAGGCACCTCTTGTTCGTGCAATAAGTATTTTCAATGACCTTCTGTCATCAACACCCGACTTTGATCTGTTTGCGTGGACATGGATGGATGTGAATTATGAATGCCTTAAACATTGTGAGAGGATGGATGGTAGTTAAATAAGATATAATTACCTAATTGTTATTGAATTAATGAAATATTGTTATTAAATTATGAAACGTAGTATGAAATTTATAGCGCAATAGTTTGTTACTGTATGTATGTATATCTTCACGCCAAGTTCCTTGCGGGGTAGGCAGAGAGAACCGAGCGCCATAAGACGCGGTCCTTACATACTTCACTCGCTTCTGTGACATTCATAGCTCTTTTCATGCACGCTCGCCGGTTCCTGGGGCTCCTGAAATCACCTTCTGATAAAACACGACCAATTTGGTCATGGTAGGTTAGTTTCGGTCTTCCTCGGCTCCTACATCCTTCCACTTTTGCATTGTATATCTGTTTCGTCAATCTTTCGTCGCGCATTCTTTCTACATGTCCGAACCAACGGAGCATGCCCTTTCTTATTTTAACACCGCCACTCTCTTTCATACTAATTCTGCTTCTAACCTCATCATTGCGAATACGGTCTACAAGCGTTACGCCACAAATTTTGCGCAACGCTCGCATTTCAACGTTTTTTTCCGCACAACACTATCAAATGTTTCTTTAAGAACCACATAACCGCAGAATACCTTCTGGTAATGGCCAAATGCTTTTCCATGATATATTATGTACATCGCTTTCCTTTTCAGATTCCTCTCTCTGCCTCCCACAGCATTCCATCTGATTTCGCCCTCATCACAAAAAATATGTCAAACGGTGGAAAATCGAAAGAAGTTTTTAACATAATAAACGCTTTCCAAATTCCAAATTATAAAAGAGTAGAAAAAAAAGAAAAGTTTCTATGTAACACAAATTATGGCCAGAATAGTTAGTTTGGTATTTTTCGTCAGCCACTCTTTCTCGTTTCATTCTTGCGTAGACGGTACCTTTTTTCTTCTTCTCCAGCCACGCTTTCCTCTTCCTTACTACGAAGGATTCAACCTCCGTATCCCACCAGGCATGCCCTTTTATTGTTTTATGCCTCTTTTGCGCATCCACATGCTTCTTTTGCAGTAGGTATTACATTTTCTTTCAAAACTTTCCAGCAATCATCCACATCTGAGTCGGAAAGGCTTACACTCGCAAGTCATTCCCTTACTAGTTGTACATATTTTCTCCTTACACTTTCACCTTGCAATTTTTCGCTCCTTATCCTTTCATGATCCTCAAAAGGTATACACACTCGTCAATGCCTCCACTTTTTGAAATGTCATACAAATCGGCTTACCACCAGGTACTGGTCCATTTGAGTGAGAGCACTACCTGAGTGAGTGAGAGTGGGACCTAAAAAGGCTCTCGTATCCATTATAGTATTTTGGATATGTCTATCGAACAAAATCAAATGAATCACACTTTTGTGGTCATTCCGTCTCCATGTATACGTGTGAACGTCCTTAAATAAAAAAGAAATTATTCAACAGGAGGAGGTTTCATTATTCACTCTTTTATTTCCTTAAGATTACGTAGGAATATCCGTCATAGAGTCGCAAAACTTCTTTAGTTCTTGAGCACACTTACAGTGCGTATGCTGCAACCAGAAATACTCGCGTCATGCCCAGAGAAGTCTAGGCCGTACCGAATAGTAATTTGTTGCATCAGAGGCTAAGCTAGTAGAGTACAATACCTACACCGGCACTAGCATTATTGTCCCGGTCTACCCCATACTATAGGGCCATCATTCCACCGGGCAGATCATCAGTGTCGCTCCCCATGCTCATTCATTACGTCCATCAGCTCGTTCGATTTATGGCACTTGGCTCTCCTCAACTTATTGGTGCTGCGTGGTGGACGAACCCGGCGGCCCCCACTGCCGCATGCCACTTTAGATATATTAGACCACGCAGATATATTAGCACCGACAGAGGTGAATCGATGCGTATCGCCAACGGGGGACGCCCTAATCCGTACAACGTGTGGTTTCGGATCAGAATTGCAATTTCATTGATTGGCAAGGGTTGCGAACGAGGACGGCGGACGGGAGTGCGGCGTAGGCGCTACGTGCACCTACTGCCGCCTCCCTAACCTGTGGGACTAGGGGTCAGGATGGGAACCTGGCCCCATAATGGTCCCGCCGCCGGAGGGGCTGTCCCAATTTGCCGGGACGGCCCCTAGAGAGAAGACGTCCGGCCCCTCCTGAGGGGCTGGCCAGTCGCAGTGGTGCCCTGTTGCTGACAGATCCGGGGCACCACACCAACGCGGCCGATGGCATTTCGCGGGGTTGTTTAGTGGGTATACCGTCGGACAGCCGACGGGGAGTCCCACACTACCACCGGAGGCCACCCAGGCACCGGTGGTGTGCGTAACGCATTTTTCCCCGCGTCACAAAAAAAAAAGAAAAAAAAAAAGGGTTGCGAACGAGTACGTTTCTGGCACGCGACCCCCAAACGAGAAGCAATGACGAGGTTTAATCGTGAATAGGAAAAATGTATAAAATAATATTAGTGTGAATAAAAGTATATTAAAATATGCACCGACCCTCGGTAACCCTTGGTGCAAACCATAATTTCTCGAGACATTGAACACTGTAACGCACAAGACATATCATGCATCTTCCATTTGCGTGTTTACTTTATTGTAATTGACAGAATATGCACTCGGCCAAGTGATGTAGAATATGCTCACACAAGACCTCCACTGTTTAGATTCCGTATCTCAAAATTTAACATGGAGTCCGTCTATCTCTAGGCCAAATATTAATTTTATTTTTTATTTTATTTTATTGGGAAAACATTACAGTGTAAATAACGTGGTACAAAAACTACATAAATAAAAAATAACACAATTAACATGTTTTCGCATATAGGTACAAATATGTGCTTGTTTGCTTATGTTAATATTATAATACAAAGTGAAAAATAAAAGATAATTAAGTATAAATTTTGGTGCCAAGTTTGTAACAATTTTAATTTTTGGGATCCACACTAAACCAGTCCGTAGTCAATTTGTGTTTAAATGTTTTAGGGTTTGTGTTAAAAAGATCCAGCTCGGGATCGCCAACCAATTTATTAAAAGTGTTTGCAGATCGAACAAAGAAAGAATTTTTCCTGTAATTGGTTGCACTATGAGGGACACACAGCACATTAGGACGTCTCAGATTTCTGGCACAAAGACGGAGGTTTATCATAGAGAGTAGGTATGGGGAATCTATTTTAGACTGGGCTATTTTCACAAGTAAAAATATGTCCGCTATAGTTCGCCTCTCATGGAGAGGCAGTATGTGATGTTTCCTACACCTTGCATCATAATCCTTGGCAATGCATTTACACCTATATTGTAAATATTTTAAAAATTTACGCTGAATTGTTTCTAACCTGTTTATATGTACGTTGTATTGTGGATTCCAAACCTGCGATGCGTATTCAAGTATACTACGTACATAAGAGCAATACAAAATTTTTACAATTTTTACGCTAGAAAATTGAGAGCACGATCTGATAACGAAGCCCAGGGCTTTATTGGCTTTTCTAGCTATATAGTCTATGTGCTTCTCATACGTTAATTTAAAATCATGTACTACTCCTAAATCTTGAATATCGTATACTCTGGTGAGGTCTAGTCCTTTGAGAGTATAGTTATATTCTATTATGTTTAATTTACGACTGAAACTAATACTGTGGCATTTGGGGATATTCAAATCTAATTTATTTTCTGTACAATACTGCTCAAATCTATTGAGGTCCTGTTGTAAAAGGTGACAGTCAACAGGACGTTGAATTTGCTTAAAAATCTTTATGTCGTCCGCATACATCAAGAATTTCGAATGGATAAAGCAGGAATGGATATCGTTAACGAACAAATTAAACAACAGGGGTCCTAATAAGGATCCCTGAGGAACACCAGAAGGAACGGTAATCCACTTAGATGAGTATCCATTCACTGCAACGGCCTGAGATCTATTCTCTATATACGAGGTAAACCATCTAAATAAGTTACCGTGGATTCCTGCGGAGAGAAGTTTTTGCAAAAGTATACCATGGTCTATGCGGTCGAAACACTTGCTATAATCAGTGAACACCGCATCGACCTGTCCTCCGGAATCCATACTAGACGTGGCATACTCCGTAAATGACAGTAAGTTTGATGCGGTAGAACGGGCTTTTAAAAATCCATGTTGCTCACAAATAAAAATACTTGAAAGAGCATTGCAGACCTGTGTGCGAATAATACTTTCAAATATTTTTGCAAATAGACATAATTTAGAGATGGGCCTATAGTTTTTGACTTCACTTTTATCACCTTTCTTGTGAACAGGTGTAATAAATGCAGCCTTCCACAACCTAGGGACCAGGCCTTCTTTTATCGAGCGATTAAATAAAGATGTAAGTGGTTTCATCAGACTGTCTGCACATCGTACAATGAATATCGGCGCTATGTCATCTGGCCCGGCTCCTTTAGTCAGATCTAGTGACTTAAGTAATTTATATACAGACTCTGGGTTAATTTCCACATCACTGATGGTATTTACATGGTTAGTACAGTTTATGTGAGAAATATTATTATGAGATGTGGCTGAAATGTTATGACGGGAGTTTGAAGACAAGAACACTGATTCAAAATAGGCAGCAAAAAGATCACAGATTTGATCTCCCGTGTCGGCTGACCGGCCTTCATATGTTAAAGTGGAGGGTAAAGCGTTTGTACCCTTTTTATTAGACTTAATGAATGACCAAAATAACTTTCTCAACTATAGATTCCTCCACTTTGTTCATATATGCTTTGTAACACTCCTGCTCAAGTTGCTTTGCTCTCTTTCGCAATAGTGAGAAGGTTTCATAATCATGGGTATTACCGTATGTACGATATTTCTTAAGAAATTTAAATTTTTCCTTGAGAACCTTTTTTAAAGAAGCGTTATACCATGGTGGATAAGTGGAGGAATGTATTAATTTATGGGGTATATATTTTTCTCTTAATTCATATAAGCATTGATAAAAAAATTCAACAGCACTCTCTAAACTATTATTAATTAAACACGCTTCCCAATCAATTTCGTTCAAAGACGAATTCAGTTTATCATAGTCTCCTCTATCATAGAAATATTTGATTCGAGGTTTAATTTTAAGAGGCTCTACAACGGCAAGATTCACGATTAAATTAAGGGACTTACGATGTGCGTCTTCTGGTACCAATGGGTCGTCGCATGAGGTAACAGATAATTTTGAGTTAGAGAACACCAAGTCCAGTAGTCTATTATTAATATTACGGCATGAGTTAAATTGTGTTAGGCTGCATTCTGAGATGGTATCGAAAAAGTATATCTGAGAGTCGCCTGTAATTCCGGAAGATTGCAGGTTGTTACCGTCGTTATACCAATCTATGTTGCTCATGTTAAAGTCGCCCATTATAATAAAAATGTCATCAGGTTGTGAATTGACAACCGATGATAATTTACTTGTAAAATTGTGTAATTGTGAGTTAAAAGAATGACCAAGCTTTTCGCTGCAAAGGTACAAAGTGCAAAAATGTATTTTTCTTAGCAAGTTGTCATTACTCCTATACGTTATTGTTACCCATATATCCTCTGCCGAAGAATACCAATCTGGGCGGTCCACTGCTGTTAATTCCCGACGCACGGCCAAAAGTACCCCACCGCCATATTTTTCGTGTGTGTGTGAATAGTTACGGTCTCGACGCCACACTATATACCGGTCATCAAAAAGCTCACTGTCACTTATGCCATTAATTAACCAAGTTTCTGTAAGCGCCACTATGTCATATTGATTTATAAGCAAGTTTCGTTTAAATATGTGTGTTTTAGTACGTAGCCCTCGAGTATTTTGATAGTAAACGTTAAGATTAGCCATTGTTACTTATGAAAACACAATATCGTAAGCGAGACAGTCGGTTATTTAAAATAAATAAATAGTCCACAATACAATAACTACGTTCACGAGAATTACATTTTACATATGTTGATAGAAGAGTAACAGGGAACTTACTTTCAGTTAAATAATAATACATAAAAGCAGTACATTTAAAGCATATACAATAATAACTCACTAAAATATTTAAACGTTGGCATAATAATAAGTGTTTATTTATAAGCAGGGTATATCTATAAAAACCGCTACTCAATAAAAATAAGTTATTTGTAATGAACAATAGAAAATTGAATTGTACTGGATGATATGCGCAAGCAATGATAACCCGAACAGCGATAGTAATGTAAGCGTGCATGGGTAAAAGTTGTATGAGTAAGTGCAAACTTACGTATCTCAATTGGTTGGCGAGTCCGTTGCCAGTCAGGTAACAAACCGGTAATTGATCGCATGTGATTCCCAAACTGAAATTTACATAGTTGCAAAACATTGTACAAACTGTTAAGTTGACATAAACTATGTAATCTTCATCAGGTCCTGTTCGCTTCTTATGTTGAATACAGGTGATGTGTCGGATTTTCTCGCCATGATTTTGCAGTGTTTGACCCATACATACGAGAAATTTTTTTCCTTGGCTAGGTTTCTTGCTTTGCTCAGTAGGTTTTTATTAAATGGTGTTAAATGGTCGTTTACATATATATTTGTGTTTCCAGCTGATGAGAAGCCCAGATTCACTAAATTCAGCTGCTTACACTTCCGAGCCAATGCCACAAAGTCCTCCTTTACGTAGCGGTTGTTGAATGCGACCACAATTGACTTCTCAGAGTTAGGAATACGTGTGGGGATACGTGCTATATAATTAATGAATTCCTTTTTATATGTAAAGTTGCCCAAGTTCCCAATCTTCTGAGTGATGTCATATAAATTTTCATTTTTCTTTGTAGGGATCCCACGAATCTCCACGTTGTTAGCTCTGGCCCATTGATCTCTCTCCAATAATTCTCGGTTCAGCCTATCGATCTCTGATCTGAGCGCCGGTATTTCTTCTGTAGTTCTCTCAGCCTCAATAATCCTGTACTCTAAAGTGGTAACTTTATCCGTGAAGTTCAGGATGAGTCCGTGTGCCATCTCAAGTGATTCTTTGAGGTCCTTAAGCTCACTCCTGAACGACTTCATATCTTCAACCAGTGATGCTAATGGAGTCAGCTGCACCATAATTTTATTGAGCTGTTCCTGCATCCTGTCCAACTGGTTGGGTTGCGGAGAAGTAACAGTTGGGGACGGCGATGGGCTGGCCTTGCATTTGGGGCAGCGCCATGAATTCTTCCTGTCACCTAACTTGCGATATCCTGCTTCGGTTACTCCAGAACACGGGAAGTCGTAGTGACGTTTGCAGGCACTACAGATAGTACCTTCTGTATGTTTCATGCCACAGCTTGCACAGTCGAACATGTCGAGAAAAGTTTGAGAAGAACTGGTTTTCGTATTGAAACAAACAAGCGTCTTGTCACTAACGTAGCCTGGCGGCGACTGTATGTAATGTGTATAACTGTAATGCGTATAATATACCTGTAGGGTACTTCTAGATGACTAGAACTGTAAAATTTGGTACGAAATAAACGATTTCAAGGCATAACACATCAAGAAAAGAATTAAAGTTTTTGCACGACTTTAGGGTAGAGCGCGTCTGCCGAAACCCATAGCTCATTTGTGAGGCTGACCACACTGTCGCTGTGAGAATGGCCTATCTATAACTTCACGCCAAATCCCTCGCGGAGTAGGCAGAGAGAACTGAGCGCCACGTGACTCGATCCTCACATACCTTACTCGCTTCTTTAATATTAATTGCTCTTTTCATGCACGCTCGCCGGTTTCTAGGGCTCCTGACATTACCTTCTGATAGAACACGACCAATTTGATCATGGTAGGTAAGTCTTGGCCTTCCTCGGCTCCTACATCCTTCCACTTTTGCATTGTATATCTGCTTCGTCATTCTTTCATCCTGCATTCTTTCTACATGTCCAACGGGGCATGCCTCTTCTTATTTTAACACCGACACTCTCTTTCATACTAACTCTGCTTCTAACCTCATCATTACGAATACGGTCTACAAGCGTTACGCCATAAATTTTGCGCAACGCTCGCCTTTCAACTGCGTTTATCCTACTTTCATGCTCTCTCTGCCATACCCAGCTCTCGCTTTCATAAGTAAGCATTGGGACCAGCATTGCATTGTGTATAGCCAGCTGCGCCTTCTGGCTCAGGTATTTACTGCCAAGAAGTTTTCCCAACGCTCCATTCGCACTATTCCCAGCACTCACTCGCCTTTCCACATCTGCGGTGTACCTTCCATCCCTGCTGAAAGCGCATCCAAGATATACAAACTCATCCACTTGTTCCAACATAATCTACCGTAATCCTTACATTGGTTCTGGTTTCCTCTCTTTCAAATACCATTATATTTGTTTTCTTCGCATTCAATAGTCAGCCTTCCTTCATACATTCGTCTTTCATCATTGTGACCAGTGTTTGCAGTTCAGATGGTGTTTCTGCTACTAGGATGGCATCATCTGCATACAGCAGACAGTTCACCACTAGGTCACCCATGCGTAATCCTACATTCGTCGATCTTATTCTATGTAGACAGCTATCGAGATACAGAATAAACAGCCTAGCAGACAACATACACCCAGTGGCGTGCACTCCATATAGACAAAAAGACATTGCCTACCCTATCAATTTGATAAATACCATCCGATGTTTCATTCTTAAACATAGTTTTTAACTAATATTTCGTATAAAAAACAAAAAATTAAAAACAGCTCCATCTATCGGTATTGGTAAGTTATTAAAATCATCGCTAGTCATATTCAAATCGCAGCTAGGCACTACGCTACACCAGCGCCGCATTGGCAGCTTTTAACGGCGGAAGACACTAACTATTTCTGTCTAAATTTACGTATGTGTGCCGTGTTGTTAATACAAATACTGTAGTGTGCATTCCTGTAATTACATTGCCCACAATAACACAAATAACGCACACTATCGCATAGTATAGACAATGTCTATTCAGCTGAACTATAACGTAAATTACCTAAGTGTCGCGAGCATTGCTACGTAACTATTTTAAAAAGTAGTTTGCTGCATATAATTATAGTGAAAGATATTGCCATTTCTTTTTTTTGTATAAAATTGATGTTAATTTTATTTTGATTTTAAGACGGCCGCCATTGTTTTTGTTTTGAATCGATTGAGTGGTAGCAGACGAAATAAGATTTTAATGTTTTAAAGTTGATAAATATGGATGAAATTCACAGCGAAAGTTGTTCATGTGGTGTGTGTAGTGTTCGGTGAATAAAAACAAGTGATCACATACATCATTATTTCCACAAGACTGGGTAACCAAAATCAACATTCTGTATTTTTTGGTAAATTAATAGCTTTAAAAAAAATCTGCCTACCCTGTCAAAAATCTCTGTGCACGCCACTGCATACACCCCTGTTTGACACCAATTTTAACATCAAACCAGGGTGACATGCTACCATCCGCACACATACTGAGCAATCCTTGTAGGTGGACTGCACAGCACGGAGCAGTGAACCGTCAATCCCATATCTCGGCAATATGCACCACAGTTCCTTTCGCACAACCCTATTAAATGCCTTCTCAAGATCCACAAAACCGCAGAAAACCTTCTGGTCTGTGGCCAGATGCTTCTCTACGATATTGCGGAGCGAGAAAACTTGATCCGTACATCCCCTTCCATTTCGAAATCCTCCCTGTGCCTCCCACAGCATTTCGTCAGATTTCACCCTCATTCTCCTTTAAATTACCTTTCCATATATCTTTGCTGCTAAGCTGATCAAACTGATGACCCTATAACTGGCGCAGTCCATGCGTGATCCCTTGCTATAATACAAGGATACGATGACTGCGCGTCCCCAGTCCATTGGGACCCTTCCAGTTCTCCAGCATAGGTTGCATAAGTACCAGAAGGCGTCCCGGACGTAAGTGCCACCTAGTTTGATCATTTTAAAATATTGTGATGCACATATATCTGCTCAACTATCCTATCAGCTGCCAACATAAGTTATCCCGACTTCCCAACGTCAGCACAGGAGAGATAGGTTGGCTCTAGGCGCCGGCGGCGCCGCGTACGTACTTTGTGTTGTGGCCCTAGGCGGAATTACGACTGAACTGTTAAAACACAAAGGCTGTCAATTTTTCTAGTCGTATGGACCAGAAGTTTGTATTGTATTTAATAGATGGTGACGGAACTTTACCAAAGGATTATAGATCGTTATAATCCCTGGACCATATTCTCTAAAGTACTAGAAGATGCTGTCCACAAGCACCTATACACCTATTTATCTACGAGTAAAAATAATCTTCTCAGTCCATATCAATCTGGATTTCGTCCCTCACATAGTACCGTCAGCGCACTACTTAATGTCACTGAAGACATTCGATACACAATGGATAACCAACAACTCACTGTAGTTGTACTACTGGATTTTAGTAGTGCCTTCAACTCTGTAGACTTTCATGTCTTACTTGGTACTCTAGGTACACTTAACGTCTCGCCTTCCGCAATCTCGTGGTTTAATTAATATCTTCGAGGTAGGCAGCAGTGTGTTAAGATTGATGACAACTTTTCGGAGTGGATCGACTTAACCCTCAAGGAGGCGTGTTATCCCCACTTTTCTTTTCGGTATTAATTAACCAAATTACTAAAGTAATTTCCTCTTCCTATCATCTCTATCTACACACATCAAAAGTGTCTAGGGATCAACATATATTTTTGCAATAACTTTTCTCCTGATTGATATTAATTAAAATTTTCTTTAAGGATTCATCAAATAAAGTGTTTTCGTTTGTCTACAGTAACGATAAACCAAGTCACCTTTGCATTAATAAAGAAATTTGCCATTTTCATAATAAAGGGATTTTTGACATTTGAACCACTAACATTAAAGTTCGAAAAAAAGACTGAAATAACAGTTTTCTTTAAAATTTTATTGGGTAACTTAAACAATTAATAATCCGTGTTTCTACCGCGAACACTAACAACACAAGAACATCGGTTTGGCATACTCAAAATGAGTTCATCCAAATCACGCTGTGGAATGGCCGCCCATGTTCGTTGCAACAACAAAAAAAGGTCTTCTTGCGACTGGATACCCTCCATATTCGGCAGAGCTCTTCTCTGTAGCATATCCCATGTATGCTCAATCGGGTTCAAGTCTGGCGACTGAGCAGGCCAGGGCATGACATTGATGTTAGCTGCGGCGAGAGTCTGTCTTACAACTCTTGCGGTGTGCGGTCGTGCATATTTTAAAAACTTGAGTTAAAATTAATAATTAGTTAAATTAATGGTGTATGTTTGTTGTGTAATTTATCAATTGCGATTACAATAAATTTTATGTGCGTCCTTCTATCTATCTATCTACGTCTTCACACAAAGTTTCGGGGTGGTCAGAGAGAGAGAGAGAGCTGAGCGTCACAAAACTTGTATTAACAACACGTATGATATGCTTGTATCTACATTTACACATATACCTAGTCCGGCCATAGGTTCTGTTATAAGTGTATATGCATTTATTTTGTTATGAACTAATGTAATCTTATTAAAACTATATATAGTACATATATATGGAAGACTCCGCAAAAATAAAAAATATGATTCTATTCGAAATTGACTAGGCTTTGATACAGACCTTTAATCTGTCTGGCCACGAATCTATGGATTTACGCACTGCTTCTATTGGAAATCTAGCCACTGTTTGCTCCAGAGATTTATTAAGAGATACAATGTCGGTATGTCATGTAACACTGACCATAATTTGTAATCTAAGGGGTTCAGATCTGGGCTAGGCGAGGGCCAGTCTTCAGCTCTTAATGTTGGTTTCGAGCCAAGCTTGGGTAGTTTGTGCCTTGTGACCAGGTGCAGAGTCCTGCTGGAAAGTCCATGGTACATTTTTAAATAGTGTATTGCTGAGAGGTTTCACAACACGCTCCAATACAGTCTTTTGATACACTTTGGCTGAAGTCTTCACTCCTTTTTACAAAAATGAAGCTTTGTGACTCCTTGATAAGACACCCCCCGCTAAACCATTACAGAATATGATGACCACTTGGCCGGCTTTTTTAGAACTGTGTGCGTACACTTTGTCATTTTGCTTGTTGTAGTTCAATTGTGAAAATTTTTTCATCAGTAAAGAGGATATTCCTGTGAAAGGTGTCCAGGTGAAAGCACCTGCGTGTCGGGACAGAAGGCGTTTTGATCGATCACTCTCTTCAACTGTAGCGATTGATTTAGGGTATGTCCTATATACCGACAATAAGCGCTGTGCGTCAGGCCTTGTTTTTATTATACGCGACAGAGTCCTAGCGGGAATCTTAATATTTCTCGCGATAAGATTTCTCGTTTCCTAATGGGGTTTCGGCGAATTCTCGCTTTAACAGAATTAACAGCTTTTGTAGCTCTAATGGCACGCGGTCGCCCCAATATTTTTTGGTCTTCAACAAAGAAAATAGGTATATCTGTCAATAGTAAGACATACGAACATACGACTGATACCAAGCTTTTGAAGTGTATTGAATATAACCAACGGCTCCATACCCACTTATGCGAGGCAATCACTGCAATCCTATTTTCTTTAACATTTCATTCCATATTGTAATTTGATTGATGATTCCATAAAAACGGCGGGAAATTAAAATTAGTTTTTAACACTATTTATTCGTAGTTTTTAACATAATAAACGCGTTCCAAATTCAATGTAATTAAGGAATTTAAAAAACGAAAAGTTTCTATGTAACAGTATTCATGGCCAGACTAGTTATATACAAGAAATGCTCGTTTAAAGAATAGGATTTAATTTAAATACGATTTATTCTTTGCTTAATGCAAAACTACACGTACTATATATTAATAGTGGAGTGTGAAAGATATCTTTATAGGTAAGATTTTTTTAAGGTTACCCTACAATGTTTTGATGATGTGTTTAAATAAACATTTTTAAATATTTATTCAAGCAATAAAATTGTAAAATTATATTTCTATATATCTATACTTAAGGTTATAAAAACAAACAGACACCTTCGCTCCTGGCTTAGATTCCCACATAAGACAAACATTTGTGTGCATGAACGTCTGTTTGTGTTGGTCTGAATGTTTTAAGAGAGGTAGGGCGCATCAAAGTAGTCCGTCTGGAGAAGTACCTCCATCTCACAGGAAAACCGCAGCCAAATACGCTACGGTAGCCACTTTACATCAGTACACAACGTCGGAAGGCATTCAAGCATAGGGTCCAATGCTTGAATGCCTTCCGACGTTGTGTAAAAAAAACGAGTGTGCTTTAGACCACACGACTGAAGTAAAATTTCTTCAGCTCCATAGCGTGGTACAGACAATAGGCCTGCACTGTGTCTTAGATATACGAAATTTAACTTGCTATGAGAGAAAGAGAGAAAGAAAATGTGTGCTCGCACCTCTTTCTCTTGCCCCTATAGTAATAGGGGCATACGAAACGTAACTCTCTCTCTTTCTATCTTCAGTAACTTATATCTCCCTCTCAACCTCAGTCGAATAACATCTCCGTATAGCGCTGTGTTCCTGCTAGGCAACATTTAATGTTGCCGTCTAGTAGGCAGGCTTTATGTTATAAGACAGCCAACGGCATCTGCTTCATATTTGCCGGGGCGTCTGCCATTTTTCTATCAAAGCGGTAAAGTAGGTATGCCATAATTAAACCTCATTACGAGTAGTACCTTCTTATTATATTGCAATAAGCACGTGCTTTTTATTTCATATCAGGGATTAGCGCAAACCACTAAAATACTAGATAATAATCTGGACTATAGTAAACCTCTATGGTACCTACCTATTATTATCACTGTAGGTGTGTTTCCGCCGACGAGACTAGAGAGGACGAAGTAAGATGTGAATTAAATTGCCGCATGCCTATTTCCACCAAATATTGCTATTAATAGCCAATTGAATTATAATAACCATTTTAATTCAATTCTGATTCACTTTCACGCTAATTCAACTTTTGTTTTGACTAGCTCGTAGAAAAGCACCTTAAGTCGGCCTCTCAAGTAATTCCTTATTCATTTCAACAAATTATAATCAATGTAGGTATAATATATATATATAATCATAGGTGATATTACTAACAAATATTGATGCTATCCATCTAAGATTGTTGACCTAATGTATTTTCCTATTTGTATAAGTTATAAGGAAATATGTACGAAATAAACTAAAGTCAAACAAATCTCATTTTGCAATCATAAATCATAAGCTTGAAACTATATTTGTCTATGTCATGCCCACAGACCACAGATCTCACAATAGACTTTGCGCTGAAAACAAATTAGCGCCAAACTTTAAAAAATGACATTTATCATATAATGATTTAAAATAATATTTAGTGTCCATATTTATAGAGGAAGTGATACGTGATAACAAATACATTACCTACGTTTTCTTAAAATTGTGAATATTAATTGGTGATAGATAATGCGAAATGAAAATAAACATGTAAAGTACATAAAAAAACGTACATAAGTATAGAAGCTTTTTCAATTACATGTAAAAGGGTGCAATTCATTGAACTACTATGTACTAACATACGTACATAATACCTCAATGGTACAATTGCAATAACTTGTTTTTCTTCTCTAGGGAAGAAAATGATATTTTTAATTGTTACCTTCGGCGTTACCCAAGAATATAGTTTATGATTATGAATATATTAATCCCCAATAAAGAACTTTCCCACAAAAATGAAATCAAAAACCAATTTACGTTGGCGCCATTTTTATTTAATCATGTTCACCAAGCGACAGGACATGGAACTAATAAATTAATTTGTAAACTAAATAATTTAGTTTTATTTTCACAAAATAATAATAGTAACAAAAAAGAACTGAAGGTTCTGTCTGTGCAATTGCTGACGAGGTTGGCAAAACTAATAATTACCGGAAATACATCATGAAGGATGATACGGTGGACATTTGTCGGGCATGTCACCGTCCAGGAGAATCTATGTATTTCCGATTGTTCTTACTTTGCCAATGGCGAGTATTTGTATAGACATAACCAGGTAGCCAGGATTATCCATCAACAACACGATTTTCGATATGATCTTGAGACTTCTGAAGTACCTTTTTACAAGTATGTACCTGAGCCAGCTCTTGAAAACAGTCATGCCAAGCTCTTCTGGGGCCGGTCTATCATCATGGACAGGACTACTAAAGCTAACAATCCTGATATTGTGCTGATAGGCCGGTTGGAACAGTTGGAACATTTCTTGTTGACATCACCGTCCCTTATGACAGGAACCTCGTGAAGGCTGACGAATGACAAGTTGTCAAAATACTTGGACTTATCCCACGAGGTTAGCGGCATATAGGGACGTTGATTCAACAATAATTGTCCAGATAGTTGTATCGCTAATTGGTCTTACAATGAGAAATACTAAAGTTAAGCGCTTAAGTAAAAGAGTCTATAGCGTTACTTATTAAAATAATAAATATTTAATAAGTCTGTGATGTATGTATATTTTTTATGCTTATTTTGATTATGTCTGTGTTGTGATTATAAGTATGTGTAACTATGGTTATGTGTGTAGGTACCTATATGCGTCAACCCTCCGAATTTGTCTTGGGATCAGAAACTACTATATACCTTGTAGCTTCCATTGACTTAGTTTAAAAACAAATGTAGATTTCTTATCTTATAATTTATATGATGTATTCTAATTCATCATAATTTTTCAGTTGCAGCCATTCTGTCAAATTCTTATGACATTCAAAGTACTTTAGCGGATATATATTTAATTCCTTATTTATTAGGTGATATAGTCTAGCTGAAATACTAACATATTGTCGTTTCGCAAAAGTATATTTCACGGCGATTGTAACTGCTACGTTGAATTTCAGTGTACCTACTGTTTCTATTTTTGATGCATGGTGTAATGGGTTTGTGTCTTTAATATAAGATGTACTAAGTATATTAGTTTTCTAACAGTTAAAAATTAGATTCTGAGTATAGATTTTCTGTAGGATATCTAAAGGGTATAAAAATATTACCTTCAAAAGCGATCGCTGTGCCCTCTCTAATTCCATAAACTTTGTTTTTGTAGCCCCGCCCCAGATAGACAGTAAGCTATCACAGATTGCGCTAGAAAGAGGAATATATGTTTGCTTCAGTAGACTCTTTGTGGCAACATGACGCAAGTTTTTAAATGACCACAGCAATTTTCTGACTATTCATAATCAAGTCCAAATACATATGCCACGACAAACGCAGATCCACCATAAGCCCCAGGTACTCGGTGACATGGACCTTGTTTATTGTTATACAGTTAGCGTAACAACAATTAGCGTAATCGGGAGTGTAGCATTTATGAATTTTAATTTTAAAAGTTTTTGAAGGTTGTGTTCGTTCGTTTTTTGTAAAACAAATGTAGTCCGTTTTCGAGAGATTTAAAGTTAAAAGGTTACAATCTAACCACTCTGCCATCTTCGCCAAGCCCGCCTCAGTAGGGGCTGTACGAATACTTCCCAGTTTCTGGCCGAAAATACAACGGCCGTATGATCCGCATATGATACTCGTACTATGTGCCTTGTTGTGTACGCCCACGTAAATAATGAGCAAACAAATCAAGCGCTGTACCCCTTACACCAATTCTATCAAGCCGGTTCAGAAGAGTGAGGATAAAGACCGCATCAAATGCCTTTTTGAGATCGAAGAAGACAGGTAGACACTTCGCTCCGCTATCCACTGCGTTGGTTATAACGGAACGAAGTGCCAAAACTGCATCTTTAGTGGATAATTTCTGTCTGAAATCGAATTGCCATGAAGAAATAATATTAAGTTTATTTAGGTAGCTAATGAGGCGGCGATTACTTATTTTTTCCAGAATTTAAGAAATGGACGAAAGAACTGCCTTTAGTCTATAGTTGAGTGGATGAGATCGAATGGTCTATACGAAGCTTGAAAAATGGAAAATCAGCGGGAATTGATCTGATCACAGCGAGATGATCAAATTAGGTGGCACTTACGTCCGGGACGCCTTCTGGTACTTACGCAACCTATGCTGGAGAACTGGAAGGGTCCCAATGGACTGGAGATGCGCAGTCATCATGCCCTTGTATAAAGGCAAGGGGTTATGCATGGACTGCGCCAGATATAGGGCTATCAGTTTGATCAGCTTAGCAGCAAAAGTATATGGAAAGGTGATTGAAAGGAGAATGAGGGTGAAATCCGATGAAGTGCTGTGGGACGCACAAGAAGGTTTCCGAAATGGAAGGGGATGTACGGATCAAGTTTTCTCGCTCCGCAATATCGTAGAGAAGCATCTGGCCATAGACCAGAAGATTTTCTGCGGTTTTGTGGATCTTGGGAAAGCCTGATAGGGTTGTGCGAAAGGAACTGTGGGACATATTGCCGAGATATGGGATTGATGGTTCACTGCTCCGTGTTGTGCAGTCCACTTACAAGGATTGCTCAGCATGTGTGCGGATAGATGGTGGCATGTCACCCTGGTTTGATGTCAGAATTGGTGTCAAACGGGGTTGCATGCTATCTGCTAGGCTGTTTATCCTGTATCTCGATAGTTGTCTGCAGAGAATAAGGTTAACGAATGTGGGATTCCGCATGGGTGACCTAGTGGTGAACTGTCTCCTGTATGCAGACGATGCCGCGCTATTAGCAGATACACCATCTGAACTGGAAACACTGGTCTATGGAGAAAGACTTACTACTGAATGCGAAGAAAACAAAGATAATGGTATTTGAAAGAGAAGAATCCAGAACTAATGTAAGGATTACGATTGATGATGAAGTGTTGGAACAAGTGTATGAGTTTGTATATCTTGGATGCGCTTTCAGCAGGGATGGAAGGTACACCGCAGATGTCGAAAGACGAGTGAGTGCTGGGAATAGTGTGAATGGAGCGTTGGGAAAACTTCTTGGCAGTAAAATCCTGAGCCAGAAGGCACAACTCGCTATACACAATGTAGTGTTGGGCCCAACGCTAACTTATGGAAGCGAGAGCTGGGTATGGCAGAAAGAGCATGAAAGTAGAAAATTTGCGGCGTAAGGCTCGTAGACCGTATTCGCAATGATGATTTTAGAAACAGAGTTGGTCTGAAAGAGAGCGTCGGTGTTAAAATAAGAAGAGGCATGCTCCGATGGTTCGGACATGTAGAAAGAATGCAAGATGAAAGAATGACGAAGCAGATATACAATGCAAAAGTGGAAGGATGTAGGAGCCGGGGAAGGCCAAGACTTACCTACCATGAACAAATTGGTCGTGTTCTATCAGAAGGTGATGTCAGGAGCCCTATAAACCGGCGAGCGTGCATGAGAAGAGCAATGAATGTTAAAAAAGCGAGTGAGATATGTAAGGATCGAGTCACGTGGCGCTCGGTTCTCTCTGCCTACCCCGCAAGGGATTTGGCGTGAAGTTATAGATAGATTGAGTGGATCAGTCTTGTCCCCACCCTTATGTACCGGCGTTATGTATAATAAATTTAAACAATATTGCTACAATAAGTAGTGAAGAACCGTCGTGTTACTACGAGTGAGTGTCACTTCAAATAAGTTCCTACGAAGTTGCTGTATTAAGCAGCGACGTATCAAAGGTAGACACGTTATACACGAACATTTTTGTATTTTAAAATGGCGCAAGTACTACTATATCTACGTACAGTTATTTATTATCACACTTTGCTCTAAAAAGAGACAAATGATAGGGAATACCTGTCGTTAGAAAGAGATGAATATACATCTTTAGTTACGTTTTGATTGCTGCTGAGCGCTCATTGGCGCGAGCACTGATTTACCGATATGGAGGAGACTGGGGAAAAAGCTCTAGATTTAATTAGTGTTTAAAATAATAAAACCAATTATGTACAAAACATCTATTTTCGTAATATGAATTGTGAACAATGAAATTATAAAATAATATCGAGTCAGTTTCTGAGTGAATAAAAAAAAATACGTATTTGATAAAATATTATTCAAATAAACTTAACTTATTCCTTTTTTGTCTTTTTTAATCAGTTTTCTAATCTAGACTATTTTAATGCGCGAAATATATTTTAATTTCACTATAATAGCGCGTATTAGGTGAAGCCTGTGATTATAAGTCGGATATTGCTCTAGGAAATGACAATTTAAAGAGTAAAATACATCATTGCGATATAGGAAACACTTTAAATGACGACTCGAAATTTGACGAGCTCGGTGGCTCAGTCGTGAATGACGCGACTTTGATACCAACGCTCGTGGCTTCGATTCCCACACAAGGCAAACATTTGTGTGCATGAACATGTCAGTTATGTCTTGGTCTGGATGTTTTAAGGAAGGTAGGGCGCATCAAAGCAGCCCATCTGGGGGAGTACCTCCACCTCACAGAAAACCGCAGCCAAATAACAACTCCCTAGAGGGTTGTTGTGTTCCTACGTGTGAGTTTGGTCACCAGTAAGCTCCCAAGGAGTTGTTGTGTAAGCAGCAGAGGAGGCATCGCGCAGGTGATAATTAATATATCGCAAGCGTTAACAGGCTACGGTACCCGCTTCACATCATGTGGGCCGTATGCTTATATGCCTCCCGACGTGGAATAAAAAAATATTTAACCATTTTTTTTTCATCAAACCATCTAGATAATCTAAAATGGAAAGAAATAAATGATAAGTAATATTCTATTCGCTTCATTCTTTTCTAAAACGTCTAGTATTACTAGTATCTAATAATTGAAAATAAGGTAGTTAGGCGTATTACTAATATAAAACAAAGTTAGGAATAAATTTAATTCACAATTCTGTGTTCATAACGTGATAGTTAAATTTTCCTCAACTTCCCCTAGCAACGGCTGCCACTAGACCCGCTTTAATATTGCTAAAAACTAAATACATTTACTATGTTTTTAATAAAAAAAACTGTACTTACAAATGAAATGACACGTTTTCCTTGTCTTTAACAGTTGCCGTGTATTTTGTGGACCATCTAAAACACAGGAAGGCATTTTTGCCAGAAATAACTTATTTACGCTTTGTGGCTAAGTACGTATAGACGTGACGCGAGAGCGTGCCCAACTGAATGCGAGGTGGGCAATTACCTTACTTTCGTATTGCCATTCTAGAGCGTGTACAACGTATCTATGACTATAAAAACATCTTAGGTATTAAGTAAATATTTGTAATTATCACTTGCTCGGCGGTGAAGGAAAATATCTTGAAGAAACACACACATATATTTCGTAAGACGTGTGGCCGAAACTAAGATAGATCTGGTTTTTCCTCTGGGTTGTTGAAATCGGAAGGTAGTCAGTCCATGTCAAAGTCAGTATCTTCGCCAAATTCTCATTCTTAGGTAGTGGACCCATCAATCCAACGTGGATACCGATAACGTTAGGAAGAAGAGACGGTAGTGCTGTATTTGTCTTTGACAATACTTCTATCTTATAAAAGACAGCAGTCGGATAACAATTTCCTTGAAGGCACAACTCACTGTCTTTTGTATGAGTTCTATAGGCTACGATAATATTTCAAGCAATTTGATTTATACTGATTTCTGTGCTCGCGCCACGAGTTAGTTCTCGGAACTAGCGCCGGCTGGTAGCCACTGCTATTAGTAGATGCACGCGAATGACTTTGTTGTCAGGCTGTTTAGGTCATATTGTCCTGGATACTGTGGTCGTTGCTGTCCTTCGTCGTACATAACTTGAGTAGTTATGGTGATTACTAACGATAGCAAGTGGCGCTAATTCAAAGAACTAACACAAGTAGGTACACTACTTGGCTGGCTGCTCCGATAGCCTCTGTCTCGGCTGCTGCGCTCGTCCTCGCGATTGGCCGCCATCTGAAACAGAAACCGCATGCACCCGCCACCGTTGTTGCCATGACTGCCCTGGTCGTCGCAGCGACACCAATTTAGGCCCTGTAGATGTTAGTCGTTAGAATAACAACCTACGAGTAGAGTTAGTACAAGACTAACATCTACAGTACCGGCCGGCACTAGTCCGCAATGAACTAATTAGTGGCGAAAGCACACAAAGCAAGTTACGTCAAATTGCATTTTTCTCAATAGTTGTTCATGCATTCTTGTCACTGTCGATGTACTCTTTCTTTATTTTTGGTATACCTGAGAGAGATTTGATAACATACGCAGTTTTTAATCGGCGTATATTTTTTCAGATGTCATCCCAGCAAGGTTCAACTTATGGATTATGCTGTTCACAAGCTGCTGGGTGATCTACATGCTGCGCGTGAACATGAGTTTAAACATTATCGCTATGGTGCCACCTCCGGCTAACACAAACTCCACGTATGTCACCTAAATACATATACATTTAACAATGCCATTATGTATCATATTACTCCATACATATTCATACCTGCATTACATTGACTACTGTATATAATTTTCACACATAAGAAAATCTGAAAATAACTTTTAGTGCTATTAATAAAGGCGATTCGTCTGTAAAAAAAAGAATGTAGACATTTATTTTGTAAATTATTAGAGCACCTGCAACCTTCTTTGTTGAGACGCGAATCCAAGCTGGCTAGCGACCCGTATTAACTGTATTGCCCAAATGTGCTTACAGAGCCAAAATGCCAGATCGAGACTTTTATACAAAAGTATAACATTATACACAAATACGGCAGTATTACAGCAATAACTATAATTATTAAAATAGAGTTAGTGTGTCCCATATCCAACTAAATGCACTTTGGTTTCGATTTGGTCGAAGTCCTGGAAGTGTTCCGTTAGTATTTGATTAATATACGTAGCGACCCAACAGACGTTGCCCTGTCCGAAAATAATAACAAATCCTGTAATCCGATTGCAGCACCGTCTACTGGGTCCAATTGTGAATCTAAACCATTCGCGGATCCACTTAATTTAAACACACACAACAATTTCGTCAAAATCGGTCCGGTTAGGAGGAGTTTAGTAACATACGTAGGTACAGAAGAATTATATATATAAAGATGATTTAAGTCATCTAAATTCCAATTCTGTAGTTAATCGAAGTTTACTGTATTTCATTACAGAAATAATGAGGCTGAGTAATAGTCTCGGTGCTTTTAAAAACTAAATTTATAAGTTGCTTGTTCAAAACGGTTTGGTATTAATGTTAGGTCCCGTAAATTATTCAAAACTTAGTGTATTATTTCTGTGGCTTTCTGAAGATCCCTCATTAATCTATATTCTATGCACATATAAATCACTAATTCTGATATTATCTTTCACTAAAGAACGCAAGGAATCTATGGCTCTAATACGTCATATTCGTTAAGGGTGTCAAACAGTTATTTACTACAATATCAGTACCTCTCATCAATACGCCTTTACGGCGATAGAATTGGTTCATTAAATCATTGTATTGGATTGCAAGAAGCTCTGGTATATTGTGGTGTCTCAACTCGTCCAGTGTTTGGCTAGTTTCCACAGGAACCTTGCGACCTAGCAAGATTGATATTTTTTATGACACTCAACATGGTGTATGTTTCCTGGAATAGAATCGTAAACTTATCATAGTTATCATGCAACGTCCTTACAATGATTTTATGATGAGTCAACAAATTTAATTTTTAACAAAAGAACAAAAAAGTATTATGCAGGTTCACTTTATAAAACTTTATTACCCTATACAGTTTATTATTTTCAATATATTCTTATGATTTCTGTAACAAAATAGGAAAGACTCATTAAAACAATTGAAGTCATCTTAAACTATAGATTTACTATTGGATAATCCTTTATGATAGCCTCGTTCAACTTCAACCTCCTTCATATTAGACGCATCGCGATTGTATCATGGTACCAAATTATGGTATATTCATCACACTAGATATCATTATCAGAATTCACTGATATTCAGTTCCATAGATTCCTATATATAGTCAGCTCAAATAATATGCATACATATCCCACATTATTATTACAAATAAAACTATGTTGATACCAGGCTATCCCCAACTGTTATTAGACATGCACGTATTCCTTACGTGTAAAAAAAACTTGCATGTTAAAAGGCATAACTATTTTTTAAAACGGAAGAAAAACACTATGTATTTACTATAAAATGACAAGTTATATTTTTTGCTGTATGATTGGTACCCATCACGCAATTTAGTACGGCACGGTGGCGTATCTAATGTGTTGTGTTTTTTTTTATCAGGAGGCGATCACAGTGTGACCCGAGAGACGATATCACAAATGAGACTCTATATCATGTGGACATTGCTGACGTCAGAGAAGCACCTAGGCGGGTACGAGATCTTTTATACTACGTCGGGTAGAAACAGATTCCGCCTATTGTATAGTGGTTACTCCAGCGGAAACGCTTAAAATAAACTTTGCCTATTAGTACGTGCTCCCTGGGATCATGTTATTTTTTAACTTACAATATTGTTTTTTTTTTCATTGTGGAGTCGTGTAGATAATTGTGTTTCGGAATTACAATGAATTTAAATATTTGCTGCGGCTTAAATGTGTTATAGAGTTGCCAGAGACAATGTTCAATTGGCATTTGGCGACGAAGCCCCTTGCCGTAGCTCTGTGTATGCGTTGTTCAGAGTGCATGCGTGGTTCAGCGACTTAGACGTGGACCTAATCATATCCATGACGACGAACTTGAAGGTCAACCAGCGAAAACGTTTACCGAAACTAATATTGATACCATAATCAATTATGTAAGACTGACAAAAAATACTTATCCGCAAATTTATACTGTGTTAGAATTTTATATGAACCTCTGAAGGTACGGGACCTATGTGCTCTGTGAATATCGTTTGACTTGATGGAAGACCAGCAGGCGTATTCACATTGCCTCGTAACACCATATTATTATTCAAATCGGAATCGAAAGTTTTCGCTCTAAATGTAAGGAAAGCTTTTCGAATATGGCTTTCCAAGGTAATGTGAAATGATTACGAGTAGATTAGTATAGTAAAATAATAGAAAATTTGATAAAGGGCTATCATTAGCTGTCTATACGTAGGTCACACTATAAGTTTTGCGTAACTTAAAAAAACAACATGTTATAACCAAAATATTATGTTTATTGCTTTTCAAAATACTCTCCTTTACATTTTAAACATTTTTTCATGCGATCGAACCATTTTTTAAAACAGGAGGACCACAGATCTGTAGGCATGTTTTCTACGTGCTGATTGAACGCTATCACTGCCTCTTCGGAGTTGGTAAAAGTGTAACCGTAAAAATACAGAAATCACAGGGTGCTAGGTCGGGGCTATGCGCACGAGTTGTACTTTTTAGGAAGTTAAAAATGACTTTGTTTTGTTAGCCGTGTGTGAAGAAGCGTTGTCATGATGTAGGAGAACGTGGTTTTTGGTCGTCTTTCGCGAACTTTTTCTAACACCCTGGGTAAACAAATGGTAGAATACCACTCGGCATTAACACTCTTTTGATCTTCACGTGGAATTGTGCAGATGGGACCCGTAGCTGAGAAAAAAAACGCGATCATTTTTTTACCAACGTTTTTTGCCTGCCTCACTTTTGTTGGCCTGTTCTGATTTTCAAACACCCATTCACAAGATTGCTGTTTTTTTCGGGTTTAAAACAATAAATCCACGTTTCGTCTCCTGTGACAATGTCATAAACAGCATTAGAACGTCCGTGGTCGTACTTTGGTAGCATCTGTGAGTACCATTCCATGCGAGCCCGCTTCTGCTCCGCTGTCAGTTCATGAGGGATCGAACGACAACAAAGTTTCCGAACTTTCAATTCTTCGTGTGAAATTTTCTGAATTTGGCTCATACCAATCCCCAATAGTTCTCGAATTGTCTCATAGGTAATCCGCAGGTTTTCTTCAATTAGCCTTAACAGTTGCCACATTATTTACGTTGATGGCAGTTGAAGGCCGCCCTTCACGAAATTCGTCATGTAAAGAAACTCTACCTCTCTCAAATTCAGCAAACCATCGCCTCACGGTGCTCAAAGAAGGTGCTTCTCTCCCAAAAGCATTTTGAAGACGAACAGCACAGTCTTGCCGAGAGAGAGAACTTTTAAAATCATAAAAAATCATCGCTCTAAAATCTTTTCGACTCAATTCCATTTTCGTTGCGTACGTAGAACTTTGATGTGTGATAAAAAACAACTGACAAATGATTTCCCGCCAATTGTTTTTTTTATTACTAAGTAGGTTGCAACGTTTCAAAAAATATAACATTCGAAATTCAAATAGTTCCGATTAGATAGAAGTGCAAAACTTTTAGTGTGCCCCATGTAGTATTTTGATAGGAAACCAAACCGCGTGTAATGCTTTGAACTGGAAAGAAAAAACCATTCGGTAGAATTGCTCTATCTCTATGAAGATATTTTGATTAGAAATTGGTTGCTTCTTTTTATATGTAATATCATCATCATCATGATGATATTTTCCGGCTGCTGCTGATTTACTGCTGCTAATATGTGCAGCAGTAATTTATGTAATCATACAGTGTGGATTGTAGGTTCAGTGAGTCGAATTAAGTATAAATTTGTTCCCTTTAGACTAATCCGTAATCCCAAGTCACCTACAGCCCTACGAGCATCTCATCCCTCAAAGCATTTCACCATGTTGAATGCTTTATTTCCATCTGCTATACACGCAAACCACAGATCTCTTATAGGTTAATGGAGCCCCAGCCTAAGTATTTAAGTATGTACTTAAGCATTCAGTGTATTCGAGAATTATACTCTATGCCCGTAGCGTATGCACGCATGAGTCTAGTGACCCATTACAACGAAGCATCAAAGGAATAAGTAATCCTACTCGATACAAACTTTCTTTTAAAGGGCTCTTACACGATTTTACCCAAGTATTTTCTTTTATAAATGATAGCCCAGTAGATAAGGAACCGGCCTACTAAGCAAATGATCCCCAGTTCGAATCCAGGCAGGGGCATTACCACTAAATTCGTCTTCGTCTTCATCTTTCTGTACATATTTATCACTTGCTCGGCGGTGAAGGAAAACATCGTGAGGAAACCCACACGTCCAAGGATATATATTTCGAAAGACTTGTGACCTTACATAAGAAAAAGATCTGATTTCCCCTCTAGGCTGTGGAGGTCTGACGGCCGTCGCTCCATGTAAAAATCAGTGTCTTCGCCAAATCTTTAGGTTTAGGTAGCAGACCCCGCCAATCCTAATGGATTAGGAAACGGGATAACACGAAGAAGAAGATTTTCTTTTATAAGTTGTGTCGTGTGTTAATCACAATTTGTCTATAATAATCATCCATCCAATTATAACCAGTTGAGAATGCGCAAGCTTGCATTGCCTGGCTCGTCAATTATATAACAATTCAATTTTTTTTTTTAATTTGTCGGCCATTTTGTCCATGTTCCTTAAGAGATAGGAACGGTGTTCCTGAACATTCCTATTCTACTTTTTTATGCTGAATCCGAATCTGAAGTAAAAATTCGAATATTTAAAAAAAAAACGACAGACAAACACACAGACAAACGCACGGACAAACGCACAGACAAACATATAGAATTCATATAGGAACGGTGTTCCTGAAAACGCCTTTCTTACTCAAATCCGGAGTGCGTCTCAATTAATCCCGTATGTTTTTGATGTGTATGTAAATAACATCTACACAGGAAAACATTTTTATATTTCTGTATTAATTAAAAGCTCCTTGCTTCAATTGGTTTGATATACATTTGGTGAAGTCTTTCACAAAAAGGTTTAAGGGTTTTTAAGTCACGTCATGCTCTAAACCCCTTCGGTTGAAGGGAGACCCGTATCCCTGCAGTGGGATGAGTACCTAAGGACTGATGTGGATGCCTAAAATGCTAACATTTTTAGTAGGTACTTATTTAGTGCGTGCAACTACTCCTTTACATGAAAGTACGATGTCATATTCTAACACAATTTAATGTACTCAACATGTAAATTTAAATAAGGTATCTACTCGTATGTAAGTAATGCCCCAAGACGTTTGTGTGTATGCATTGTATTAATTTGGTGGATTATTAAAGTCTATCTAAGTCTATGACGCTATAGTTCAAGTTGCGGGGTAGGCAGAAATAACGGATTCACTTATACGTCTATCTCGTATATTTAACATTTATAGCATTTTTATAATTCCACATAAACACATGCTCTACTTACCATGACCAAGTTGATCATGTTTTATCAGACGGCGATGTCAGCAGCCTTAGAAACCGGCGAGCGTGAATGAGAAGAGCTATGAATGTTAAAGAAGCGATTGAGATGTGTAAGGACCAAGTCATTTGGCGCTCGGCACTCTCTGCCTACCCCGCAAGAGATTTGGCGTGAACTTATAGATAGATGTAGCACACTTCTTAAGATATTGAAGTATTATGAACTATCTAGTACCCATAAGAGCTTTGCTTTATTTGGGACTACCTACGTTAAAACACACAATAATAAAATTCGACGGAAATCTAAACACACACACGTTGCAAACATACTCGTAGCCCTTGTCAGCAAAGTGAAATGATAGTAGGCTGGTCATATATGCTGAGTCAGAGATGGCAGATGGCAGAGGAAATTGTTACAGTGGCCTAGTTAGCCTAGAATAGGACGATGTTACGTTGGATACACCTTCCTATATTTTTTTTATATACAACGTCGGGAGGCATACAAACATACGGCCCACCTGATATAAAGCGGTTACCTAACCTAACCTATTAATGCTTGCAATACATTTCAAGTTCAGGAGTTCAAACACGCATTATGATTACCATTTTCTTTTGCTGTCAATATCTCCATTGTGATATTTGTTTTATAAATCATGACGCGAGGAGCCCAACAGTTTTTATAAACCTAATGTGTTTATACTTGAAGGGCAAACCAGAATACTATAAGTGTAACTCAGTGGCCTATCCATCCATAAGTCACTGGTACAATCCAATAAACCATTGTGCATAAAGGCACCGCGCGCAACAACAACAAAACAAAAACGTTTTTAGCGTCCAAATGAGTCTCTTGAATGATGATTGGATTTTGGATAAAAACCTTTCCTTATACTAGCATGTGGAATGTTATAATTTTTGCAGCTTATTATGTAGTATATAATATATATATTCTATTTAAAAACTAAGAAATCGAAGTTTTATCTATACGAATTTTACCAACAAAAACTGGAAATGCCGGTTTATAATGTACACAAACTGCAACTAAAACACATTTTTGTGTTATGTATTGGCATAACATAAAAACAAAGGAAAAGAAGAAACAGAAAAGCCATTATGAAGCAGTAAAAAAATCTACCTACTAGTAACGGAACTGAAAAAGTCATTACGGAACATAAACAGAGCGGGCGCCGCCGACTCGCTTTTTAAGTCTCTTATGATATTAGTACAGATTGTGCACCTTTTATGTTTATAGGTACCTGACGAAATTCTTTTCGATTGGACCGGAGAACAGCAAGCCGTGATACTTGGTGCTTACTTCTGGGCGTATCCAGTTACGTCACTTGTCGGTGGTATGGCTGCCGAGAGGTGGGGTCCTCGCTATGTGGTGCTGATCACAACTGCCGCTAGTGCAATCATCACGGCTCTGAGCCCAGTGGCAGCAAGATTGGACTATATAGCCATAGTCGTTATTAGGTTCTTTCTTGGAGTAGCTGGTGTAAGTATAATAAGAATAATGGAGTAGGAAGTAGCGATCAGATGTGGTGGTAGTGGGCATGCATTGGACCCTGTTCTGTAAGATCCTTATTGTCAATAATTCCTCCAGCCTCCATTGGAACAAAGTTTTCACGTACATTTTGACAAATATTAAATATTAAATGTGAAATCTTTTAAGTTAAAATTATTCCAATGGCTAAATAATAAAGTATTTTATAATGTTACCGAGTTTCTAAATTACAGATGATATATTCAATTAATATCAATTTTGTATGTAAATAAGTTCATTGTGTTAGAGTAAAGATACATTGCATGTCATGTTTGACGAAGCATGTTTGATCACATATTATACGAGTATTGTAACAACTATCTTACACCATGTTTCTGCAATGAATAAATGAATTATGAATTATGAATTATGAATTAAAATAACTTTTAGATTCCGATTCGAATATGGCTTTCCGAGGCAATGTTACTCACATTCACTCCATTCCTTCACCTCTCATATCCATTGTCTATTAGTTTCCGACATAATAGTCCCAATACCAGTCGAGACCTGTTCATGGGTATATTGTCCCGTCAAGATACCCTGGAGCGAGCCGCGGCGGTTAATACTACTGTATTACACCAATCTTCAATAGGCATCTACCTACGTGTCAGATTTATATCCGAGTGGGTGGCAATGGCTACTTTATCACCATCGGCTCGGCTCATTCTGTTCATGGATATAAATTTTTGTCCTTTGTTAGAGTTGAACGTAACACGTTGCTGTTTGTCTCAGTCTGGATGCTTTTAAGAGAGATAATGAGCGTCAAAGCTGTGCCGACTGGGGAAATACCTCCATCCCACAGAAAACCGCAGCCAAATAACAATTCTCTGCAGGGTTATTGGGTTACTGCGTATTAGTGAGGCCAGTAAGCTCCTTAGGAGTTGCTATCTTAGGAGCAGGGAAGTCAATGCACAAGCATTACTTTCTATATTGCTATTGTTAATAGGCTACGGTAACCAATTAAAAAAAAGAACGGGATTAATAATAATAATGGTGATTTTTATGTAGGTAAGATAATAAACAGCGTGTACATGTGTATGTAAAGTAAGCAGTGTGTATCGGTCACATTCTTCGGTCGCCATGTAATATTTGACATGACATCATGCTCATTCAATAATTCTACATCATAGTCAAACATAACTGCTTTTGGAAATACCACCTGTAATTATTTTCGTACGACAATTTTTTTTTAATTCCTCTGTTACATGTGCATGTCCTCGTAACTTTATTGTTTAGTTTTAACATTTCTTTGGGATTTGTCTCTAAAGTCGAAATTCCAATTTTGTCGATATATTTACATTTTGAAGCTAGTGTCATTTCATTGTCTATCATTTTTAAGTGGATAACTGTATATGTGTTGTGTGTGTCCAAGTGTATGTATGTAGCATATATGTATGTGGATACGTAAGCTAAATTAAACGCTGAATTTTTTCCCGAACTAATAAAGCAGTTACTCTACTATTTTTAAAGAGGTATTATGAAGTAATTTAACCTTGATTAGATTTTCAGTTTAATAAAGTCGATAATTTTTTTTAGTTTAAAAAAACTTAGTTTTTGGAACTTGGCTATAGTTAACTACCGCATGTTACTAAATTTGATAGTAGACCTATGAATAATGTATATTTTATATTACAGGGATTTATATATCCAGCATTGCATTCATTGGTTGCAACCTGGGTTCCACCTGCTGAAAAGGGGAAATTTATCAGTGCCATGATGGGTGGAACCTTAGGCACTGTAGTCACTTGGTCTCTAGCTGGACCGTTAATAGAAAGGTTCGGCTGGGCTTCTGCATTCTACGTACCGGCTGGAATGACGTTTGTCTGGTGCTTCTTTTGGTGGTACCTCATCGCAGATAGTCCTGATGAACATCCTAGAATCTCTGACACTGAAAGGAAATATATTTTGGACGCACTCGGCGACAAGGTCAAGAAATCAAAGGTAGGTTAATATTTGTTTCAAAATCCTTATTGTGTAAACTATTATTGTCGAGTAAATGTTACTTGTTAGACAGTCACTTGAATTTACATAAAAAGTATTAAAAAATCATGCTTAATAGTGTCAGTATTAAGTAATCGATTCGACTTACAAGTACGAAATATTTCGAGAGGGCGTTGAATGTAGCAATCTTATTTTAATAAATGCTATTTTTATACACCGGTAGCACATAAGCTTAGAGCCCGCCCGATGATAGTGAGTTAGACAGCAAATTCAGGGTATTGTTATTGCTGTTTGTGATTAAAAATCCCTGAGGACTAATTTCTCATAAGCCGGAGCCTTGTTTACTTGTTGGGGAGAAGTGTCATGTGCAGATCATGTCTCTAGAGCTGTAATAGTCTAGTGCATAAAGTACTGTCCTATGCTCCTGGAAAAAGCCCTGTTGTGGGAATGTACCACTAAATTTGTATTTTCGGATTTATGTACATTCGTAATTGTGACTTGATCAGCGGTGAAGTAAAACATCGTGAGTAAACTGGCACGTCCATGAAATTGTTTTATTGAAAGAGCAATGGTAACCTAACTTAAGAATCTAGAGGGTTGTTGTGTTCCTGCGTGTGAGTACCACCAGTAAGCTCCTAAGGAGTTGCTGTGTAAGCAGGGTCGTAATAAATAAATAGGGTCCGCTTTACCCTTTGGGTACGGAACCCTAAAGAGAACCGTGTGGTTTTCCCGCTGGGTTGGGGAGGTCTGACAGCAGTTGTTCCGTGACGAAATCAGTATTTAGCTAGGCTAAGATAGCGGTCCGCGCTAATACCAAGGAATTAGGAAAGGAATAAAACTAGGAAGAAGATGTGCGCGTGCCACTTATTCCCCAATAATTCACAAAAAGATAAGACATCAATTGCTCGATATCACATCAGATAACAAGTATTGACTCATCTTCTGTAAAGCAGCTACCTTAGCTTTTAGACATAAACACCTGCAATACGAATATCACTCCCACGTTGCCACGTACCCCGATACACCCTCCAGGGATGTATTATTTGCTTGCGATCTCCTACGTGAAGGTACTTCACCGGCTCTACCTAAGGTCATTGCTATAGTCTCGTTTGTTAATCGGCTGCGTGCATCATCTGCAGGCAACGCTTAGGATTTAAAAATGACACTGGACTACTTAAACGCAAATATGTTGCTTCTAATGAATAATGTTTTGCTGGTATAATTATTATTTTTGTTTGTCATATGTTACATGGTAGATATAATATTTAAAAAGTATCTATAACTACATGATTGTTTTGAAGAAATCTGATATGATCATGAATTAATACTATATATAATGATTTATTGTGCTTATGATTATGAATGAATAATCTATATATATAAAAATGAAAATCCCTATTTCCCTTGGTCACTCCATAACTTGAGAACGACTTAACCGATTTCATTCATCTTTTTTTTGTTTGTTTTCTATAGAGGGTTCTTACGGAATGAAAAATTAAGAAAATTGAGCAGAAAATTTAAGTATGTCCGAAAACTTAACGACTATTTTAATTTCGCGGGTTTAACAGTATGTCGCATGTTTCCGTGTCGGAAAACCAGCAACATTATTTAAATATATTATTTTAAATATTTATTCCAGTTTGAGGTTCCAGAACAACGTCTGACGGGTCAGCTAGTACTAAATATAATGATATTGTTTCAGGGATTACCACCGTTCAGAAGTATAATTACGTCAATTCCATTCTTAGCCATGGCGATATTACATTATGGAAATTTGTGGGGCCTGTATTTTATAATGACAGTGGGACCAAAATTCGTATCAAGCGTACTAGGGTTCGAACTGTCAGCTGCAGGAGTTATATCAGCCTTACCATATCTTGCCAGAATGTTCTTTGCGACCATATTCGGTGTTATTGGAGACTGCATCTTGGCCCGAAAGATGATGACGACGACCACTATAAGAAAATTCTTTTGTCTGTTCTCTCACATTATACCTGGAATACTGTTAGTGCTCATGGTCTACGCTGGCTGTTCGACAGCATTGTCAGTATCTTTAATAACTATGTCAATGGGCTTCAATGGAGCAGCAACATTAACAAACTTACAAAACCACCAGGATTTAGCACCAAATTATGCTGGCACGTTATATGGTATTGCAAATTTTGTGGGCAGTACCGCTGGATTTTTTTCACCTATGATTACAGCATATTTCACTAAAAATGGGGTAAGCATACGTCTAGATATATATAAAGTAATATGCCGATTGATTCATGGTCTGCTGTGACTAGAAATTAGAAATTAGGAGGGGGTGTTCGTTTCCTATTAGGGTGCATCGTTTTAGATAAGAGTTATTGAAATACCTTCTCTGGAGGCATAAAAGGGACCTGAAAGTTTATATACGAAATAACATTATTCTAGTCGTTTACTTAATACTTGGTATCAATTGATTCATTGGTCCGAGGTATACTGCTGTGGATAGAAATTAGAAATTAGGAGGGGGTGTTCATTTCCTATTAGGGTGCATCGTTTTAGATAAGAGTTATTGAAATACCTTCTCTGGAGGCATAAAAGAGATCTCAAAGTTTATATACGAAATAACATTATTCTAGTCGTTTACTTAATACTTGGTATCAATTGATTCATTGGTCCGAGGTATACTGCTGTGGATAGAAATTAGAAATTAGGAGGGTGTGTTAATTTCCTATTATGGTGCATCGTTTTAGATAAAGAGTTATTGAAATACTTTCGGTTCTATAACAAACTTCCCAGCAATATAAGAGAATTGTCAATAAACAAATTTAAAACTACTATTAAAGCCAAATTGTGTAGCAGGGCATATTACAAAGTATCTGACTATATTAATGATAAAAATACCTGGGATTGAGTCGATCCAATTATAGTGTAATTAATAAATTATGTAAATTTGTTTGGATACCAAAAGAGGGATGCCTGAGTTTTTTGGCAGTATTTTTATCAGTGCTCACCTAGTCATGAACTGCACGGTAGGGAATAAAATTGTGATGATTCCAAACAAATGCAGCCATTTTTACGGAATAAAAAGATTTTGACTTTCTCTGGAGGCATAAAAGGTACCTCAAAGTTTATATACGTAATAACATTTTTCTAGTCATTTACTTAATACTTGGTATCAATGCTCTTTGACACAATTAATGCAACACATTTTTTGGTTTCAACCTAATTTTATGTGGCCCAAGTTTATTACATTTCATTTCATTGAGCATGACGTTTATTTAATATAATTTATATTTGAAAATAGTATCTGATAGTATCCTTGAATAAAGCGGTGGGTCACAAAAAATAATATATGAAAAAAATATATATACGAAATTTGAACATAATCATCAAAGCATCCCGCAGGCCCCAGCATAACATTTCATGCTGGGGCCTGCGGGATAGGGAGAAAGTGAACAGAAGGTAATAAAGGAAGGAGATAACACACACGCAGAAAGCAATAAACAAGAAAAATGGACATTATAGTGGGAGATGGAGAGTAAATGAATATTAAAATAAGGATAGTAAAAAACTGTTATGTAGATGAAGTCGTGGACACAGAAAGCTATTATAACAGCATATTGTAATCTGCCGATAACCTATAGATTAATTTATTTTACAGAATACCTTCGATCAATGGCGTCCAGTATTTTTCGTGGGAGCCTCAGTGTATGTTGTTTCTGCCATACTGTTTATACTTTTTGGAACTGGTAACATGCAGCCATGGAATTTTCCACAACAGGAGTCCGTCGACGCTAAAGATGACAAAGAAAAGAACGGTGATCTTACAGAAATGAAAGGTACAGCTATGAAAAATAAAGATGTAAAGGAAACGTCATTAAATGTTGCTAGTTAAATAGTATATAGACAACGTCCAAAATGTCGATACCAAATTCATAAGGCAGTATAACGCAGGAGTAATTTAGATAGGTATGTTGACATTGCCAGAATATTAATTTGTATATGTGCCTTTTACTGTTCATCCTATGTTTAATGTCTTTAAGATTATCAGATCTTTCTCTACATAGAGTGGGGCCAAAAGCGACAATATGTGAATTTATTTAGATGAAGCTGGACTATATATAGGAATACGATATATGAGACGAATGATTAAAAAGTCGGCTTCAGTTTTAGTTCTAAATTATGACTTTGATATTGGGCATTATATATAAGAATATTTCGTATGACTTTTGTTGAAACCACAAGAGTTATTGTTCTCCGTCCTATTGCTTTAATAATTATAAAGAAAATATGCATTTAATTATTTATGTACTTAAGCAAATCTGTAGTTGTAGTGTTAGTAAAGTACATAACTAAGTTTGATTAAAAATGACAATGTGACAATCAAGACGTACGTAATGAAAAGAATTAACGCACATTCTGTGATCTTTAGCACCAAATTTAATAATTATGACTCGTTTATTGATTTAGCATTTCGATATGGACAATGGGCATACCAAAAATTGAGTGCAGACGACCTTATTTACATTAGAATATGTTGTCTATTTTTCTTGCCGTGCATGTTTCTAATATGTAAGTACTTAAGTTTCAAGATATTTCTATAAACTGAAGTAGAATTAGAAATATGCGTCCCTTACACAATCCATATAGGTTTTGGTACACGATATACATACATGGAGTTATTGGAATGTATGTAGGTACGGGCGAGTTCAGACTTATATAAAAAATGTTTAAATACCTACAAAAATACTTATATAGTTAGAAGCTTCTTACAACCATTATTTTATTCTTAAAAAAATAATTTCAATATATTCTTAACCGTATATATATTACACTGAAAACGTCAAATAACAGAAACACAATTGTATTATATATATACGTTGAGTGTCAGCCGGTAGGCAATTACAATATTACCCATGGATCCAAATTTATGATAGCTCTCTTACTACTTATTCCTAAATTATCACGCATTTTAGTACTCTGGTGACGGTTTGAACTATAGTAATTAAAAAAATACCGTTTGTGAGTAGCAACAATTTCCGTCCGATGGCCAACAAGAAAACTTAATTAGAATTAATGTAAATTTATTAACTTATACTACTTACCTACATATAGTTTGTATTTTAATAGTGTCATATCTAATGTTACCTGAGGTGGCAAAGTGTTGTTCTGTGATGTTATGATATTACTGATAATTGGATCCAAAATTGTATTGTGTTTTTACATTGCTATAATTTTTAATGTAGTAATCATTATAATTGGTAATTTTAAAAGTGATATTAAAGTCTGGAATACCAAATTGAGTTTTCATTTTATTTGTTATACAGATATATGCTATATATAATTACAATTTCGACGAGTTTGGTGGCGCAGTGGTGTTACGTTACTTTGACGCCGACGCTCGTAGGTTCGAATCTCACACAGGACAAATATTTGTGTGCAAAACATGTCTGTTTGTCTTGGTCCGTGTGTTTTTAAGAGAGGTAGGACGCATAAAAGCAGCCCCCCTGGGGAAGTACCTCCATATCACAGAAAACCACAGCCAAATAGAAGAAGGGTTGTTGTATTTCTGCGAGTGAGTGAGTAAGGTCACCAGTAACACCAGTAAGGCCCTTAGGAGCTTCTGTGTTAGCAGCAGAGGTGGTATCGTGCGAGTGATACTTAATGTATTACAAGTGTTTCTAGACTATGGTAACCGCTTTACATCAGGTGGGTCATACGCTTGTATGCCTCCCGACGTTGTATAAAATAAAACAAACCGATAGTGTCTTAGTAGCACAGCCAAGGAGACAACCCTACGACTAAAAGCAGTCGCCAAGCAGACCCACTGGCGCATAGCACACACTCGTACAAGAACATAACTAATTGATATTAGATCATACAACTCGGTTGATTAAAATAACCAAGTATTGTTAACAACACTACTTGATCACACCACTATGGTACCGTTTAATAAACGTATGCATTTATTATTATCAATTATTAAGATAGCCAATGAAATTGAACATATAGACACGGGGAAAGGAATGAATAGGTAACTTAAAAGTTTTTGTGTAATATCGAGTCTAGTTTGTTTTAGATAGTTATTTTTTTTTTTTGTAAAAGATGAAGGATATAATTATTATGTGATACGCATCCCTGGCGAACTTGCCTTTCAGCATTTGGATGTTATAATTTAAAGAAAGTATATCTATAAAAACGAAAATATAAATTGTTTTTAAACGTATTAAACGTATCTGTTGAGGTAAACGTCAGTGATGAGGCCGCGATTATATGGAAATAATGATTCAGAGCTACTAGCAGAACCCTTTAAAGAATTTTGTAATCTCTGTAGAACATAATACAAACATCGAAAATATACTCAACAAAATTAGATCTGCTATTACAAAACAAGACATAGACAATTACTCCACTCTGTCATATTGAAAACAAATTATGGAGAAAAAAATTGTAGCAGAAGAACGGTGAGTCATCACGTCTAGTGTCTGCACTGATTTTGATGATAGACAGATAGATGTGTGGGGTCTGTTCGTGCGAGTTGGCCTACTCCTTTGATCTGGGTTCGATTTACCACTATCGAAGCGATTGCGTTACGGGTGAACATGATCCAACATTATAAAACATTAATGAACTTTCTCTCTATACGTTGAGGATCACGTGCACACAGATGTATACAATATATGAGAACATATGGTTTAATCTATTGGCGGACGGCTACTTCCTTTATAATAGTAGATTACCGACTGTCACTCTATACCTACCTTACTTCCTTACAGCACTTCCTTAGATCACTTCTTAAGGCAAGTTCCATAGAAGAAGTAATCCTTAGACGTTGGATGAACTTTGGCCGGTGATAATCTATGCAGCAGACTTTATATTTTAGCTACACATTGCAAGGCTTCGGGGAGTTGGGCAATGGATCTATTTTTATGTTGACGTTACTGTTTACTAATCGCAGGTATTAGTTAAATCACGGAATAGAAAAAACAACAGGCAACATGGACCATATCATCATTATTACACATACTAAATTTATCAGTAAAATTATTCTTCATTTCGTAAAGGCATGTAAAACTTAAAAAAAAAAAAACGCTTTGCAGCGTCCGTGGTCGCAGGAAAGGCTGACTTTCCTGCGACCACGGACGCTGCAAAGCGTTCAAAACGTCAGGTTTCAACAAAATAAATAAAACACGCGATACTTCCGTTAAAAATAGTTTAATTTCAATGTGTAACAATCGCGAAAACCTAAGACAATACTAAAAAAAAATATGTTAAATTTACTAGTTTAATTGTCGACAGATATCATTAGAATTGTAATGTCCAATATAAAGTCGAAGATAGTCATTTAAATAGTTATTAATTTGTAAATCAACTAGTCGGATTGTGCAAATTAGGAATACAGGGATGTCAACAGGTTCAGTTACTCAATACAAAATAGGTATACATTAGGTCAACTGAACCCCCGGAAGAAGTAAACAGAGCTGCCAGGCAATCAGAATCGGGAGCACAGCTTAATATAATAAAAATAATATAATAATCTTTTATATAATAATTCTTTACTTTTTATCATAAGCAAGTATTTCAGAAAAAGGCTTTGAATGCGTTATTACTCGTACATTTCCACTATTAATATTTTTAATATTACTCACATTTTATTGAGAAACCCGCTTGTGGAGGTAGGTGTTATAAATACCTGTGTTAAGATCACCTGGGCTCCACCTCTATATAGGAAAACTTAATCTATTTTGTATATTTGACACTATAAAGCACAAAAGTTACAAAAGAAAGAAATTTACTCAACTACTGATTACATTATGTTGTCTCGCTTATTTAAATGTATCGTAATATTTCCCGCCGTCCCTTCACTCTTCCTATTACGATAACTTCGTCTCCTTCGCTATATCCCGCTTCCTAATCCATTAGGATTGGCGGGGTCCGATACCTAAGCCTAAGGATTTGGCGAAGACACTGATTTTTACATGGAGCGAGACTGCCGTCAGACCTCCATAACACAGAGGGAAAACCAGATTTTTCTTAAGTTAGGTCACACGTCTTTCGAAATATATTATTTCGTGTAGGGTTCCCTCACGATGTTTTCCTTCACCGCCGGGCAAGTGATAAATATGTACATAATTAAAAAAAAAAATCCGAATTACGAATACATTTTTTATTAATTATAATTATATATCTATCTAACGTGGCTGGACTATCACAGTAAAAGTAATAAATACGAGTATAACATAGATAATAATAACATGGATTTGATAATTTGACCTTTCAAATCTCTATGGCTTTGCCTCAATATGTAAATATGAAAACAACAATGTATAAACTGTAACTGTTTTATTATTTGTATTTGTCTATATGTTTAAAATCAGAGTTCGTGTAATTGTGAGTCCCAAACTTTAATCGTTCAATTGTTGCTGGTTTTTCATTATGATTACTCAGTTTTCGTATGATTTGTAGATCGGGGCTATGATCTTCCTTGGATATTTTCTGATTTACATAGTTCGGTATAACATAAGTGTGCACGTTGTGGATATGGTCCAGATAACAAAAAGAGAGGAGGATTTATCGAACAACAGCCATAAAGAAATAGGGAGAACTAGGGTTAGTTGGTTAAGGATAAATAATATAATAAATAAAGAGAATCATGATATTTCTCGTCTTTTTAAGAAGAAATTGTTGATGCTCCAATTTTGCATAGGTTTTGTCTCAATTTGTATATTCTACGGATTTTAAAATGGGTTGTGTTCAGAGAAGTTATTTGACACGAAGGCTATCACCACCATTCATAATGGTATCGCTCGCCATGACCAGAGAATTATCACTGATTGGCACCTTTTGGTTTTTTGCCTTTATTAGAATTTGTCAGCTCTTTGAAAGTCTACGAATTTGGTATAGGGTGCACCCTAAAGTTGTAGAATAAATTTATTCATAGATTTTCAAAGGTGCGGCTGCATGGGGTTCTAAAAAAGACTTCGCGTTACACGTCTTTTTATTGGGTCGGCAACGCGAGATCGAAGGCCCTAGCGTTTCAAGTGTCAATGGGCGACAGTAACTAGCATACTGTATACTTGACAATAACTCAGGTTGGCAGTATTTTTGTCTGCTATATTATTAAAAAAGGTTGTAAGAGCGAGAAAGAATGACTGACGCGTTGGAATTATTAATTACACTTACATTGTTACTGAAAATGTGATTATATATATTATTCAACATCGGGAGGCATACGAGTACAAGCAAACGCCTGATGTAAAGTGGTTACTGTAACCTATGAACACTTGCAACACATTAGGTATCGCTCGACGCTACCCCAGTCGTTAATACAGCAACACCTTAGGAGCTTACTGATAACCTCACTTACTCGCAGGAACACCTCAACCCTCTAGGCACATAATATTAGGCTGAGATTTTCCGTGAGGTGGAGTTATTTATGTTGGGCTGCCTTGATGCACCCTACCTCTCTTAAAAGCACCCAGACCAAGACAAACTGCCATGTTCACAGTTTGTCCTGTGTGGGAATCGAACCCACGAGCCTTGATGTCAAAGTAGCATTGTTAACCACTCAGCCACCAGGCTCGTCTAAATAAATATATTTTTAGCCAGGGTTGTTTAATAAAACATATTAGTGACCGGAACCGTAAAGATAGAACTAAACCGGTTTTAACAATTGCCCATCCTCTCTGCATAATTAGCAAATTTTAATTTATTTTATTACTGGAGTATGTTATAAATATGTAATGATCATACGGATGCGAAATCTTCCTACTTCGCATCGGAAAAACCAACCTAAATATATGTTTATATATAGTATCATTACTATATATTACTACATTACATATAGTATATATATTACTACATTTGTAACATTTCTTTTACCCGAATATTGTAAATTTTCCAGAACATGTTGGATATTATGAACTGGGATGACATGAAGGTTGCGAAACTATTTTCCGCTTACCACATAGGATTCTGTGTTTGCTTTCCTATATTTCACAATCTAGGGGACAGGTAAGAATATAATGGCTGCGGTGTCACGCAATGGTTATTAATTATCTATATTGAGAAGTCGTTAATGAAACCTACTTGGTTTGATGAAGAGTGTTCTGGAGTCTATCAGATTTATATGAACCCACAGTATGTAGTAGTATTTTGATGAAATTTTCAAGCAAACTTCAGATTACTCCAGTGGGTGATCTTGTGTAGGTTTGTAGCGCTCGGATCACTCGTGCGAGATCAAGATTGTATTGATGTCGTGCGAACCCGAGGCGGGTAGCTGGTACGTATAATATTTTATCTTCTTCTTATGTATACAAATGGGTGTATGTATATTTCCTTTGAACGGCACGACAGATTTTGATGAAATGTTCAGGCAATATTCCGATTAGCCCAGCAGGTGATCGTATCACCCGTGAGAAGCCCGCGCGGGTCACTATAGTACTTTATAAACTCCTACTATACTAATATTTTAAGGTCACCAGTAAGCTCCCAAGGAGTTGTGCTGTGTTAGCAGCAGAGGTGGCATCGCGCGAGTAATACTTTATGTTTTGCAAGCATTTATAGGCTACAGTAACCGCTTTACATCAGGTGGGACGAGAAAAATATATAAAGCGGAAGAATTTATTTGTTTGTTTGAACGCTAATCATTGGAACTACCAGTTAGATTTGAAAAAAAAATTTTGCAATTGATAGCACAATTCTAAAGGAAGGGTATATGGTATTCAATATCACGTTACGATTATTACGACCCTTAGAAGCCGAGAAAAAAAAGGAAGAAGAAATATTACAGGGTACCGAGATAAACGCGGGTAAAGCCGCAGCTTGCAGCTAGTATCGTATGTATATAAGAGCACCTTTAATGTCTAAATCTTTATTCCGTAAGAAAGTTGTAGGAAGCGTCAGTGTATTTCATTCGATAGTAAAGGAATGGTTATGGAAAAAAAACTTGTTTTTATAATAAGGATCGTGCTAAACATTTCAGTCTATATCATGCACTAGTTCAAGAACTCTAATTGCCCTTGTGTCCATCGCTATCGATATTTGATAACACGGTGTTTATTATGCATTGAGATAATTACTTTCACTTTCTATCTGGTAGAATTTACCAGAGTTAAGATCGGCTCAGTTATCCTGTTTTACTTTCATATTCTCGCATAACGGGACAGGTAGGTATTTCTGTATGAACTGTAAATATTTGACCCGAGTTTGTTCTACATTATTGTGTTTTAGTCATTATTGCTTTGAGGTCTCAGTGGAATATTACTTAAGGTCAACAAGCTAAACAGTTGTCAGCAAATTAGTGCCAATTTTATTACTCGCGAAAGAAAAGAGATTTCATGTACTTATGATTTATGTAAGCAAGTAAGACTATTGAATCTGTATGATTTGTTTTGATATTTCGACGAGGGTACCATAAGAAGGAAAAGTCTTAGTTACAAGTGATTGAACTGTTGTACATGTATGATTACTGAGAGAGCTCGATGGCGTCGTTGCGCGTGTCATTCTAACCAAACACGCAGGTTAAGCAACGTCTGTCGTAGCCTGTAAATGGATGGGTTTATCTATCTTGAGTTTCTCCGTGCTTCGGAGGGCACGTTAAGCCGCCGGTCCCGGCTGTTGTCGGTAGATGACAGTCGTTAAGCTAATTCAGTGGCCCTCGGGCGGCTTGAAAACGCTGGCCTCCACCAATCCGCATTTGAGCAGCGTGGTGGAGTATGCTCTAAACCCCTTCGGTTGAAGGGAGGCCTGTATCCCTGCAGTGGGATGAGTAAGGGTTGATGTGGTGGACTTACTCAGCCACACCTGGTACAGAGAAGGTATTTCTATACGTACCGGATTTGTCAGCAGTAAACACCTTATCTGTACGGCGTGCAGAGAAGAAAAAGGATTACCTGTTTTTCTCAGTAGTAATCCTCCTCCTCCTCTTCTTCTTAGGGTTATCACATGTCCTAATCCATTAGGATCGGCGGTGTCCGCCGCCTAAGCCTAAGGTTTTGGCGAAGGTACTGAATTTTACATGGAGCGACTGCCGTCAAACCTCTATAACTCAGAGGGGAAAGCAGACCTTTAGGTTAAGGAAAAGTCGTCTTTCGAAATATAATTTCATGGACGTGGGGGTTTCCTCACGATGTTTTGGTTCATCGCCGAGCAAGTGACAATTACCAATTACATATACCCTCGCACTACTATGGTCAATGTTCTGCATCAAATAGTTCGGACATGAGCAGCTGTCGTCTGTGTGTCTCGGAAAATAAACGCATGGTGGTCACACGTCCACTTGACGAGCTCGATGGTGGATGACGCGACTTTAACACCAACGCTCGTGGGTTCGATTCCCACGCAGGTCAAACATTTGTGTGCATGAAATTGTCTATTTGTCTTGGTCTGGGTGTTATTACGAGAGATAGACTGCATCAAAGTAGCCCGTCTGGGTAGTACCTCTACCTAACGGAAAACCGTAGCCAATTAAGAACTCCCTAACTAGAGGGTTGTTGTGTTCCTACGTATGAGTGAGGTCACCAGTAAGCTCCTAAGAAGTTGTTGTGTTAGCAGCAGAGGTGGTATCGCGCGAGCGACACTTAATGTATTACACGCGTTCATAGGCTACGGTAACCGCTTTACATCAGGTAGGTTGTATGCTTGTATGCCTCCCGACATTGTATAAAATAACAGGCGATAAATTACCGATGCTTTATAAATAACTTCACAAGAGCTTTGACCGAGCTCCGTGGTGGCACGGCCTGGTTCACCGTATTGTGAATCATGGTGATGTTAAAATTAGAACAAACCAGACTGCGGTAAACCAGTTGCAACGTATATGAACTCATAATATGTAACAGGCTCGGCCCTACTTGGATTGTGGGCATTGCTGGGATGATGTCGGGAGTTGTCAGCTGCCTCGCGCCTGTGTCAGCTTACTACAACTTCTGGGCCCTGTTTCTTGTAAGGATTATAGAAGGATTCTGTGCGGTTAGTAGTTTGTGTGGGACTGTTACAGACTATACCAAGAAACTTTTTGTAAATATGACCGCAAATTATTTAGCACTATTTTATGATGTTAAGTAATAAAAATTAAAGATGTATATTAATATAAGTATCTTTAATTTTTAGGGTTCCGTTCCCAGAACGAACCCCTTATAGAATCACTTTGTTGTCCGTCTGTTTGTCTGTCTGTCCGTCTGTCAAGACGTCTTTTTTTCAGGGACGGGTGGGGCTATCAAGCTGAAATTAATATCAAATAGTCAGGTCTGCAATTCCTTCGAGCAGTGAAAAAATCAGACTTCAAATCGCAATCAAAAGATACTGCTGTTTATGCCTCGTTTATGGGGATATTTTGACAGTCGCAAGGGAAAGCCAAAGTCAAAGTCAAAATCTTTTTATTCCGTAAAAATGGCTACATTTGTTTGGAATCGTCACAATTTTTTTCCCTACCGTGCAGTTTACGACTAGGTGAGCACTGATAAAAATACTGCCAAAAATCAAATCAAAACCTATAGGGTACTTACCGTTGACTTAGAATCATGAAATATGTTAACCAGCAATGGTATGTAGCACAAGTAAAGGAAAAAATCCGAAACCGTAAATTTGTAGGTGCATCACAAAAAAAAAAAAATTCTGCGAAAATAATTTGCAAAAATATTTTTTTACGAAACCCTCATAATTCATCATATTCATATATCATTCATATATCTTTAAGTTTTATTACTTAACATTAAAATTATCGCTGTATTGATATAAATTTATTGTAATACTCGTATCAATTGACGATTTGAAAAAGACCTACATTTGGCAAGTTTTGTAAAAATATAATTAATATACGTATCTACGTACTTTTTTCTTCGTCTGGGTGTTTAGAGAGGTCGGGTGCATCAAAGCAGCCCGAATAGGGAAGTACCTCTGCCTCATAGAAAACTGCAGCTAAATGTCAACTACGTTACCTATTGTATTCCTGCAAGTAAGTAGTACTAAGCTACTAAGGAGCTGCTGTGCAACGGGCGAGCGATGCAAGCAAACGTTCATAGGCTACGGTAGCCATTACCACACGATAGGTACATCAGGTGGACCGTATGATTGTATGCCTTCCGACGTTGTATATAAATATATATACATAATAATAATATTACAGGGTGCTATGCAGCCGAGTATGGTTCAAGTATTGCGGCACTGGGTCCCGCCTATTGAGAGGCATCACTTCATATGGGCCTATTGTGGTGAGCAAATTATACGTACTGGGCGAATTTGACCAAAATACACCACATTCGAAAAAAAACCGCGTTTCTCGGGATACCATGGGAACCCCTTTTTCTTTCTTTCTTTTCCTCAGTTTCTAAGGATCGTATCACGATGCCGCATAGTCTATAACCAGCCTGAAGAATGCAACTACAATTCTTCAAAATTCGACAAGTAGGTCCAGAGAAACAAACAAACAATTGAACAAACTTTTCCGCTTTATGTATTAGTATAGATTTAGCACCACTCGCAATGTAAGTACTCGTACTCACAGAAATTTAGGCCCTTCTCTAACTAATTTTATGGAAGTTATGTGCAAATATAACAGCAAAATATGCTAATATCTAAACAAGAGTTACATTACCAATACGACTATGATGCCTTTTTGGAGTTCGTACTTGACTCGTTTGTTTATTTGTTTCATGTTGTGGTTATGAAATACAAATATCTCTATTTCCCGGCTTGTAAATAGAAGTAGACGCCAATAATTACCACTTCCATGTTGGTAGCTACATAATGTACATAGTTTTCCTGTCTAATTCCGTCATTATTTTCTAGGTATCACTACTGGGACATTTTCCACATTCCTTGTTTGTGCAGCCGTACACTATTACTCGCACTGGCCTGTCGGGTACTATATTTCCGGCAGTTTGCAAATAGCGTGGTCCGCTTTATGGCTCTTCATCGTCACAGATTGTCCACAAAAGCATCATTATATATCAAAAGAAGAGTCAGATTATTTGACTAATACTATTGGCACCATTTTCACTATTAAGGCTAGTATTTTAATGTGGTCAGCGATATACTATAATCTTTCACTTAGTGGGTACTATTTGTTTGTAGTACAAATATTATATGTGTATATTGTTTTCACACAACACCGGAAGCATACAAGCATACGGCCCTTGCTTGCCTCATACGAACGCTTGCAATACATTAAGCACTCATGCGATACCACCTCTGCTGCTGACACAGCGTCTCCTTGGGAGCTTATTGGTGACCTCAGTCATTCAGGAACACAACAACTCCCCCGGGAGTTGTCATTTGGCTGCGATTTTCTGTGAGGTGGAGGAGTTCCCCAAACGGCTGCTTTCATGCGTCCTACAAAATTGGTGTCAATAAAGTAGCATACTGTCGGCTTGGCTACTAATTCTGTACCTCAATAATTGTGTTAAAGTTTAAGTTCTACATAATAAAACTGGAGACCATATTGGCGGATGGTGAATGGTCTCCGTTATATTATTATTGTATTTCAGAATCTTTTCTCGCATATGCGGCTTAATTTTTATAAACAAATTAAACTATATATTGAAGTTAGTTGCACTAAGTAAAAGACGCTTTTATTAGGTCTACCGCTTCTAGGTGCTCGAGAAATTTAGCAATTAAATGTAATTCAGATGACTACCTAGGAACCGTAATACCACTGATCTGATCTGATGATGGAGATTAAAGATCCGATCACACGTGTTTTGAAATGTAATTTCTTGAACGTGCGAGTTTCTTCACGACGTTTTCCTTCACTGCCGAGCACGTGATAATTACAAATATGTGTATTAATCCGAAAACACGAATTTTGCGGTACACCAGAATTCGAACCAGGGACCAGTCTATGAATAGACTGATTCTTTATCCTCTAGTATACCTGTCATACTTTTTTTATTTCACGGGTTTTAATCCCGGTCATTTGATAGGCGTGCGCGGGGATATGAATCCAGCGCGTAGAGGCCCCTTCGAAAATAGTGATGTAATGTATTATACCCGCCGTGACCTGCTTCAGGGGATATTAATGGGATAATATACCCATGAACAGGTCACAGCAGGTATTGGGACTATTGGAAAAATGTCGGAAAAAAGCGGGCTATTAAATGAAATCTGGAGGTTTTATTGGAACTGGGCTATTGCAGAAGAGTATATACCTAGTCTTGCCATAAATACTGAAACAATGAAAAAAAATTTCTATTGCAAATAACATTTATTACTTTTACAGTGTGTTAGTTTAATACATAAATATAAAACAATTTAAAATATAAAAGCTTATTCGAAGTGGTCTCCATTGGCTGCCATACAGTCCTTTAAACGTTGAGGCCAGTTATCAATAGAAGCACGCACTCTTTCCATGGGTTTTCCCATCTTCACTGCCAATCGTACGGATTGTTTTAGGGACTCCAAATTATCGTGGCGTTTAGAGCAAGCGTTAAGATCGGGACTAGACGACGGCCAGTCTTCAGCTCTGATGAAGTCCGAAACGTTCGTTTCCAACCAAGACTGCGTAGACCGAGCTTGATGACCCGGCGCCGAGTCTTGCTGGAAGGACCATTTTCTCAAGAATGGTATCTTGATATACTTGTGCCGATGTTTTGATACCTTTTTCACAAAAGTATGGCTCAGTCACTCCTTCATAGCTAATACCCCACCAAACCATCACTGAAGTCGGATAGTGCCCACGTTGCACATTCTGTCGACTAATTGGGAAGCTTCCTTAGAGCTTTGAGCGTAGTCATTTAGTTTGTTAAAATGTTGCTCAATTGTAAAAATTTTTTCATCCGTAAACAATTTTTTTCTGTGACCTCCCTTTGCGTACCGCTTCAGTAGTTGTTTCGATTTTACCACCCTATTCTTTTTTAAATTATCAGTTAAGAAATGACCAGTACGTCTCTTATAGGCTGCAAGTCCTAAGTCACCTTTTAAAATACGCGACATTATTCTAGGTGCTATCTTCATCTCCCGAGATAAAATCTTTTGCTTTCGGACAGGATTTCTTCGAATTCTTTCCCTTACTGCTTTGACCACCTTTTTCGTACGAACACTACGTGGACGGCCAGATCTTTTTCTGTCACAAACAGAGGAGGTCTCATTGTACCTATTAATAGCCCGGTATACAAACATTTTACTAATACCAAGCGTATGGAGAGTTTTAAAAATTGCATTTGGCTCCATACCTACTTTGTGTAATGCAATCACAGCGATTCGGTTCTCTTTATCACCCCACTCCATTTTAATATCGCAAAATATTGTACAATGTATTGGCGCCAAAATGAGAAAACTCAAATAATCATATAAAAATGACAGATTCCAAATTCAAATGTAATATTTTGTTTATTTTTAATTGTAACAGCATTTATGGCCAGACTAAGTATACTTATACTTATTATTATACGTCTATTGTTCTATTAGAATGAAATTTTTCTCAATTTTTCTTAATTTGGACTCGTTTGACTTGTCTTACAGAGCCTATTGGTATTTGGCATGTTTTTCATGTTTTATTTGAGCTATAATTATTTTATTTTATGTTTGACTGTTATCGACATCTGCTCAATATGCGAATTGCTGGGTATGCTTCTTATGGATTCATCAAAAAATTTCATATTTTTTAGGTAACGAATTCTCGTGCCCCTTGGAAATCTATATTGAGGTCTGTACCCGTGTGGGCTCTATGTACATTAAACTTTGGATATGCTTGGATGATTATTTCGCTGTGTATTCACGGACCCTTCTTTTATTCAAAAGTACTGAAATATAGCATATACAACGTAAGCATATTCCAGTCCCATCTCAGGTATAGATGTAGGTAGTTAATAATGCATTATTTCTTTATTGAAGTGGTTTTGATTACGAACCGGATGACAACCCTGTGGTAATCTAATCGACCATTACAAAAATTTGCTACATTTGATAGCAAAGACGAGAAGAACTCGAACTCCAATGGTCAATGTTATCTTGGAAATAAAAATATTGGAATGTGTTAGTTGATAAATAATAATACAGGAATTTTATGATTTATACCTGTATCTTTTTTTAAAGATTAACAGGCAACCGGAATTAACGATAGCATGTAATTCTGCATGTCAATCACCAGTGGAAGTATGTATTTCATGTGAAATAATTATTAATGGCTTTTTTTTCTTACACTAGTACTACGAGATCTTGTTTTTGGTCTGGTTTGATTTGTAATTTCGATTTTATAACAAAATAAGCGCATACGGATTCCTTATGAAATACGGAACCCTATATGTGCAACATATATAACTAGTCTGATCAATAATTCAGTTACATTCACACTTTTCTTTTTATTCAACTAGAAAAATATTTTGAATTTGGAACGCGTTTATTATGTTAAAAACTTCTTTCGATTTCCCGCCGTTTCACATATTTTTTTCGTCTTTATTATCAAATTACAATATGGAATGGGGTATTAGAGAAAATAGGATTGCAGTGATTGCCTTATATAATGTGAGTATGGAGCGGTCGGTCATATTCAAGGCACTTCAAAAGATTGGTATCAGCCGTATGCTCGTATATCGTTAATGCTGTTAAAGCCTGAATTCGAAAGAGACAAAAATCTTATCGCGAGAAATGAAGATTCCGACTAGGACTCTGTCGCGTATAATAAAACAAGATCTGAACAGGATATGCCTTAAATCCATTGCTACAGTTGAAAAGAGTGGATCGATCAAACCACCTGTCCCGATACGCAGGTGAAAGGCAGAGAAATATCCTCTTTACTGATGAAAAAATTTTCACAACACAACGCACACAGTTTTAAAGAAGCCGCCCAAGTGGTCGGCAAGATACAACGTAGTCATTCATCCTGTGTCTGTAATGGTTTGGTAGGGGGACTGTTATCAAGGAGTCACAAAGCTTCATTTTTGTGAAAAAGGCGTGAAGACTTCAGTCAAAGCGTATCAAGAGACTGTCTTGGATCGTGTTGTGAAACGTCTCTGCAATACACTTTTTAAAAATGTATCGGACTGCACCTGGTCAAAAGGCACGAACTATCCAAGCCTGGTTCGAAATCGACGTTCCAGACTTTATGAGAGCTGAATACTGGGCCTAGTCTAGCCCAGATCTGAACCCCTTAGACAACAAATTATGGTAATTTTTAGAGGACATGGCCTGCTCCAGACGACACACCGACATTGTGTCTCTTGAGCAGTCAGAACCCGTTATATACGTTTTCCCATACATTTCGCGGTCGTATTCGACCACCCGGGTTTCGAAGGTAAGAAATCTCTGGAGCAAGCAGTGGCTAAATTTCCCATGGAAACAGTGCGTAAATCTAAATATTCGTGGCCAGACAGATTAAAGGCCCGCATCAAAGCGAAAGGTGGCCAATTCGAATAGAATCATTTTTTTTATTTTTGCTGAGACTTCCATAAATTATGTACATATAAGTTTTATTAAGAATACATTACTCCATAAAAAAATAAATGCATATACATTTGTAATAGATCTTATAGCCGGACTAGGTATATGAGGTATATGTAACGAGTATAACACACTATGTTAGGACGATAATAGTGTGCTAGTGTACGTACATACCTACCTATCCCATTATATATAGATCTATACTAATGAATCTTACAATACCTATGAAATTGTCGTTTTGAAGAAATTTTTGTAGAAGTAAATTTTAACCAATCGAAATAGGTCATCATTTCAATGCCATTTTGCCATTTTAATGGATGTTCATTGATATGTCTGTTATATAAATTCTGGGGAATCTTCTCATCAGAATCGAATAACAAATTATCAGAATTTAGAAAAAATGGAAAACAGAAAAGTCTTGTAAGTGTGGCAGAGAGTTACCAGTTGACTCCTATTTGAGATGATCCGTTGTGTGGTGCGTGGACGAGCCTTGCCGTGACAAAAGAATGGACTAATTGACAAGGCTCGATTATTAGCTAGCTGGTTTCTTTTTCATACAACGTCGTGAGAGATACAAGCATACGACCCACCGGATGTAAAGCGGTTACCGTAATCTATAAACGCTTGCAATACATAAGTATCACTCGCGCGATGCCACCTCTGCTGCTGACACAGCAACTCTAAAGGAGCTTACTGGTGACCTCACTCACACGCAGGAACGTAACGACCCCGACCCTCTAGGGAGTTGTTATTTGGAGGTGGAGGTACTTCCCCACACGGGCTGTTTTGATGCGCCCTACATCTTTTAAAAGTACCCAGACCAAGACAAACAACATGTTCATGCACACAAATGTTTGTCCCGTGCGGGAATCGAAGCCACGAGCGTTGGTGTCAAAGTAACGTAACAACGCGTTTCGCCACTGCACCACCGAGCTCGTCAAAATTTATTATTTGTTCACAATCACATTGTGAACAAATGATAAATTTTGACGTTGCAATTGCACCTATGCAATTGTTGACTCAGGTCTCAAGAAGTTCTATGAATAGTGCTAACACAGTAATCGACACAATCAGCTTCTTGTGACTTAAGCATGATTTGACTGCCTCTCTGTGTCGTTCGAGGGAAGTTTTGTATTGTCATACAGGGACCAATTTTCACCACATCTCAAATGACAATTTGATTCAACATCTCTGCATTTGCTACGCTATTGAACGAGTTACGGAAAGCTTCAACGCGATTTTATTGTCGTTGTTCAGGGATATCAAACGGTAGGTACCTACGTTGAAGGCTCCTGCTAATTCCGACGTGATTTGTAATGAACCTGCTGCATAGTGGAAAATATAGACTTTGATCAATTTTATCATTCTGATCAAAATTTCCAGCATGGACGTGATCAAAACAAAAACTCATCAGTTTTTGATTTGATCACTTCCTTCCACAATTCATATCTGCACATCGTCGATTGCATGTTGTTGCCAAGACGGAACTTTTATTCCGAAATAATGCGGAATTTGAAAAACGGTGTAATGAAAACACTTATACAAAAACCACTTCACAATGTTATATGTTATTTAGTAGGTATTTATTGTTATTTTTACCGGTCGGTTTCGCATTTATGTACATGTTATCCACAATTTGGAGTTTTTCATGGGCACAGAAACAGCGATGTCAAAGAACAATGCCATGAAAACAAATGAACAACAGATTTTTAAAATAAATGTTACATTATGAAAGTTTATTTAAATTTGTAAATCTAAATAGAATGTTACCCAGTATAAAAAAAAAATAATTTGTGAATACAGTTAAAATCCAATCCATGGTTGGCGTACTGCAGTGCATGCTTGTGATGGCATTTTCGTTGAGTCATCTCCCTACAATCGCATTGCCAAACAAATACAACAAAGAAGAATCTATGTTTCCCTTAAACGGCAGGCAACGGAAGCTAATGTCTATGGGTGGCGGTGATCAATTGCGGCCAGGTGACCCACAGGCTCGTTTGCCCGGTTTACATAAAAATATTCGTATTTCTGTGCGCCAAGCAAATATTGCTTTATAAACATTTACACAGCTGTTGTATCGAAAATATGTAGGTAAATGATTATGTAGACCAATAACCTAAAAGTATTCAATTGACGACCGCAGACAATTCATTACAAGCGCTTTTATTTTACTTCACTACAGGCAAGACGCCCATATCGATGGTGATAAGTTACCCAGTCTATGGACTATTATATGCACAATGTTTATGAAATGCAAACGTTTTCCCTCCGAATTTTGTAAATCTATATGCTGAAAGCTAGAAGTACTTTCGGTTTGGTCTGATCCCAAGTGAATGTGGCTAAGACCTACCTTCCATTGGACCGTTTCCTAGTCGACCGGCACCGGGAACCCCACGTACATGGCACCCGCACTAACACGTGGTTTTTCTGTGGCTTTAGCTTCATTGGAATTACCCAATTCCACCCTGTTTAGTTGAAATTCTCGACATATCCTTATATCGAGAGCAGAGAGAACTGAGTGTAACATGACTACGCAAAACATTCTCTATATATAATGCTTTTAAAAATGATTTTCTTTCAGGCTTCAGCATTGACGGCATTACCTTTTTTTCTGAGATTATTTATAGGAACTATTATGATACAAGCTTTCCACTGGTACAAGTATAACACGAATCTTAAGGACATCATCATGCATCTAAGAAAATATTTTATTGTTTTGTGTAAGTACCTACATTTTTATTATATAAAACTATACTTTGCCACTGCTCAGAGATGGTTTTGAATTGAGAGGTTCTATGTATTTTTTTTCTAAATCACGCAAATCCGTTTAAGAAGTACATTTACAACAAAGGGTTGACCCAGTTAATCCAACAAAACAAGCGTCAAAATGAATGAATCAGAAACGAATTCCGTTCTGTCGTAGATGGAGTTGCAAAGGAAACATTGTACAATACATTAATTCAAGGGTCACCGTCAAGAACGATATTATATTTAATTTTTTGTAAGCCCTCCTAATTAGGTCGTCTATGTAGCAAACCTTTAACTACGAAAAATGTCGCAGAAGGTTTAGTTTTCGTCAGGTTTGTGTAGTAAAACGTTTACGAGTAGATATATTAAAAGATAAGTCACAAGAATATATTTACATACTTACAAGTACATATACCATTGGTCATTTCAAGCTACTATTTGTATTTCTTGGATACAAGTCAAGTATCCAGACATTTTGGGAATTCGACATATTTCTCACTGGATGTTTTACTTTGTAAACCTATCAATAGATTGTTGTTTTCCTACGTGGACATGTTTTTGATCGTAAACCGTTTCGTGCCTTTAGAAGTTTTCCTACCAATAAGATTTCAAAGGAGGTGTTCCATTACGTACGTTATATACAGCAACGTGGAAGCGATTCTTCTAGTGCAATTGTCAAAGGGTTAAGGTAATCACGTTATATTTTGTAAGGTTATGAAGGAATGTCAAGGAATCAACTTATACCTCTTTTGCATTTGGTTATAAAAACAGAAAATTTTACACCTTCCCTTTTTCAAGAAAAAGTGTATTTTATTTCGAAGAGGAACATAATCAGTGAAAATAAAGAGCTTAGCAATGATCTTCATTTCTAAGCTTCTCGAGAGATGCTGAATTTGCAGCGTGAGAAGTAAGATGCTAGTGATACTTGTTGTTTTGAACTTGTACCTTTAGCGATGATTTTAGCGTACATTGTTGAGCAGCTCATCCAAGATTTAAATGTTTGATTAAAAAAACCACTAATATCGTAGATAATATCTGTAATTAACCAAAGTTGTAAAAACCATATTAGATATAGGTACAAAATAAATTTACTCATTCGTTTCCTAAAAATATAATGACCTGTGTTCCGCTTAACAATATAATTAAGTTAATTATTAAAGTAATTCCGAAACCGCGTAGTAATTTTTGTTTAATCTAGCATGTGTTTACCTAAACTGCAGGTGTTTTGTCTTAGTTACAAAGTATTTTTAGGAACGGTGATTAGGTAATTCGAATGGAGGAAGTGCTATGAATTTATTATTTGCTTAAGTGATCAGACTGTGTCTATGTACCGTGAGTTATAAACCTTTCCTGTAGCTTTTCCGCTAAATTCGATTCTCTGCTTAAAATGGCTCACTTTATACTCTCTACAAGTTTCTATTTTTTCTCATCAGCTCATGTCATCCCAGGATTTTTGCTATCCGTGGCTTGGCTACTACCAGTGGAAATTGGCCCCGTGTTATTGACAGCAACGGTGGCGCTCACTGCTGCGGGAATGGACCTCACTCTGGACCTTTGCTATGTACGCTGTAAATACACAAAACATAATTTTAGTAGAACTCATTTGTCAACATAATAATGACTATAAATAATATGAATTTTAGGGTCACTTGCGTATCTTAGTCGGCAACGCTAAATATTTTCGATCACTTAATTTTATATCGTCTTTTTGAAGACCGCGGTGGCGACGATTACGCATAATAAATTTGGAAGGGGTTCTTTAATTAATGGTGATTCGGCGACATGCGGACACGCTTTGGCGTGTCCGCATGTCGCCACCGCGGTATGATCCGATACTTTATGTTATTTAATTACTCAAAATATAACCAAATAATTGTTTTAGGGTTCCGTACGTTACACTGTAAAAAACGGAACAATTATACGTTCACTCGTATGTCTCTTAATCCGTCTGTTATAGATATTTTTCTGAATCTACTCGACCGATTGAGTTGAAGTTTGGGACATATATGAAATTCTATAACCTAATCGATTGTGTTACGTATGTTCTTTCAATAAATGATTTTAGTCACCAATATCGAATTTGGATCCAATTAAAATCAACATATTAGATAACATATTTAACCTACGGAACCCTCACCTCGCGAGTTTGGTTCATACCTCTCTGCTTATTTTGTACAACGGCATGCAAAATCTCACGTACTCTCAGGAACATAACAATTCTCCCAGCGTGCTTCGCCAGGCGGGCTCCTTCGATGCGCCCTACCTCACTTATGCCAGAGCCTGTTTGTTAAACATAATAGTCTTCCACGTAATGGTGAGGTTGACTTGGCTTTAAACGATGATAGTGAGCCACTTACACATCAAAATGTGTGTATAGTCAGAAAAGAGTAAAAGCCAACTTCACCTGCTTGGTAGCTTTACAGACAGGGCCCTGGCAAAGATGTAATTAATGCAAAGTCATAGTTCATAAGAATTTGCATAATAATTAGCATAAGTGTTAAAATTACGATTGACATGTTTGACTATTTCTGGCGTTCAAAATTAAATTATGTGTATATTATACTAAAAGATGAATTATACATGTGCATTGTTGGACTTATTCAACAGTGGCTTCAATTGGATACGCGTTTTACGCTTTATCGCGGAACTCTAAAAATAATCTTTTTCATGTAAAGTCTTCTGAATGGGGGTCCGTCTTAGAATTTTTATTATAACAAAATATCAGCGTTTTGTTAGTGGTTCTCAATTATGAGTATCACTTTATACATCTAATACAAAGTGACGTCATTTTCTTCAACTTTGAATCACATCATCTCATTTTGAGAAGTTCTAAAGTTTTTTAAGTGTTGCTATAGTTGAAGTGAGTGCTAATTTCCTTTAGTCAGTTATTATGCCAGTACTGACTGACGACGGTCAAACTATTAGGTGTGTAGCAAGCAAATGAACTAGGTGTCCCATTCTGTAATGTCAGACTATGGTAGTGATAGAAAGAGACGGGAGAATACCTAAGACCATGTCTTTTTAAGAGCGTATGTCATCCACTTTGCTGGTATAATATGCAAAGTACACTGCGGATATTCCTTACGGCCTAAAGTAAATTTTCTACACTAAAATTTTGGTTCAGGCAATTCAAGGAAGCCAACTTGAGAGATTATGCCGGCATGCCGATTATGTATTACATCTTAAATTTGACACAGACAATTACATTATACACAATTACATTCTCACAAAACCACATTGCAACTCCAACATTGGAGACTTTTGCTCTTAACTGGCGAGACAAGATTTGTCTGTGCGTGTCTGCAGACGCTGGTGATCAGAGAGTGGAAGAGGTCGGGCGCATCAAAACAGCCCGACTGAGGAACACACAGAAAACCGCAGTTCAATAACAACTCCCTGGAGGGTTATTGTGGAGGGGGTTACCAGTAAGCTAACACAACAACACCTCAGGGCTGTGGTTGTGTTAGCCGCAGGGATGGTAATGTGCGAACTATACTTCCAGTATCGCTAATGTTCATAGATTAAGGGAACCACTTTATATCAGGTACACCATATGTATGCATGCCTGCCTCTCTACGTTGCATAAAAAAAGCAGCAACCCAGGATTACGCATAATAAATTTGGAAGGGGTTCCGTGATGATTTGGGGTATTGGACTAGCGCACACATCTCATCGCTGTTCAATGCTATAGCTTATGTCGAAACCATGATAGAAAACAACGTTTTGCGCGCAGCAAAAATTGGTTTTAATGTTTGGCTCATCAGGAAACGTACTGTGGCATCTTAACACAGTAGAAGCAAAATCATTAATCGAAGATTATATAAGGATATTTTTTTATATATAAGTTTAAATTTTATTTGTAACACGGAAATAAATAATATAATAGAATATAACATAGCTTGTATATCTGTAACAAAGTAACACTACGTTCTAATTTGTAATTACATTTAGAGATGGGAGCCGCTTAAGGCTTTCGAATGCCGATGTCGATCATTGTACGGTCTATGACCTACATGACAATACCTCCGCGCCGCGTTGCAAACATTTTGCCGACGCGTGCGCGACACTTCATTACTACATTTTTACTCATACCAATTACCAGCTACCATTTCCATGTACATTTATCACATCACACACCAATACCATTTTATAGTTTGTTTAGTGTTTACTGTCTGACTATATTACACTAAGTTTCTTTCTAAATATTTTTTTATACTATTAGTTACCAGTGATTTTTCTATCTAACATCTTAGTGTACATACCAACCCGAACATTAATGGTGATTCGAGTTGTTATTTAGCTGCGGTTTACTGTGGGGTGGAGGTACTTCCCTAGTCGGGCTGCTTTGATGCGCCCTACCTCTTGTAAATCTTTATACCATTAATGTACGGGTTGGTATGTACACTAATATAGTAGATAGAAAAATCACTAGCAACTAATATAAAGATTTATACCATTAGTTAAATGCTGACAGGCGATCGCGGAGGTATTGCCATGTAGGTCATAGACCGTACCATCATTGTTTACGATGAAGTTCGAGTGTAAGTACCTGCATGTTCGATTAGGCAATCTAATCGAATACGCAGGTAAAGTAGTGTCGACTGCATCCTGTCATGAATGCGATTTAGATGTTTCGGGGCTCGTAGTGTACGCGATTTGCCCATCTCGGCTGCTTGCGATAGATGACTGTCGCCAAGCTAAACTAAGAGAGGTAGGGCGCCCGGTTGTGGAAGCACCTCCACCTCACAGAAAAGTCAATTATCACTTCCCTGACCGGTTGTTGTGTTCCTGAGAGTGAATAATGTTATCAGTAAGCTTCTGTGGAGTTGCTGTATTAGCAGCGGGGATGGCAACGCACGAACGATACTTTCTGTATTGCAGTATGCAGTATTCGTAAAAGAAGTTTCATTGATTGTAAAGGTTTCGTACGGCATTTGCCGTATAAAGATAAAAATCACAGTAGAAAGAGCCGCAGTATAGTACAGAACTACCTGTTTCAGACACTACACATTTGTGTCACAGTATAACATTAAAAGATAGTCACAAATTTCAAATAGAATACATACACGTGTCCTCACATTACGTTTATTTGCCTCAACAACACCACTTCTTGGCACTCTTAATACATAATTCACACCAATAACTGTTAAGGAATACTAGCATAACTAACATGCTGTTACTAATATTATTTTGCAAGAAAAGTACCACGATTATTCATCTTAGACAAAAGCATATTACCGACTTGACGAGGTTTTGAAATCTAAATATTCACAAGGACAACATACACGTCCGTTAAATCCATCCTAAATATATTTTTCACGGAAGAGAGTTATATACAATTGATGAACTTGAAAATTGAATATTTGGACGCCATCTGAATATCTTACATATAGAACAACGATTCGATTCCGACACGTAGATGAACGCGTGCAATCGAAATTAAACGCAACATTGTAAGTTCGTAGGAAGAGTTGCGTTAACAGCGGAGCTATTGGTTTCAGAACTAGACGTCTAATTGAATAACACATATTGTACGCGTGAATATCTCGAACACGTAGGTACGGGGTGTATGAGCCTTTTAACGACGGTCAAAGTCTAAATAAACAAATGGCCCACAAATGAAATATTAGTAATTTTACTCAGTTTCGGAAATACAACAACCTTCCGTACTCGTTATTTGCTTGACGTTTTTCTTAAGATGCAGGTACATGCCCAATGAGGCTGACTATTTAAAGGTAACTGTACTCGGCCTCTTTTTTTCCAGAGTATCCTTTTCTAGTTCATAGGGTGAGCTACGTGAAGTTGGCTCTTAAGAGGGCGAGTCACTTGGACCCTATAACGTAAATTGTATCAATGTATTTCATTTTATCGATATTGTTCGACAGTGTAAGGCACTAGGTCGTAATCATACTTATATTCGTTCACAATTATCAAGCTCCATTACAGCTGAACATATGTTTGCTTATATTGTATTCTAAAAAAAGTATCTCTAAAAGATATTAATAAGCTATATTATCAGGATGTGAGACACTGATGTAGCAAGAAAATAGGATAAGGATGTGAAAAAACATTTAACTGTTGTTTTTACAGAACAATCCTGCACATTTCGTTATTTATCGTTAATAATTTCTTAGCAATTATTCGAGTAACACTAATACGGTAGTTAATATACTTATTCAGGTGTTATTTTACGAAAGCGAAATTCACACACAATTTAATGTAACTCACTTCCGCCACCAGTTAGATTATGCGAAATTGCGCCAGTCTGCGCCCATTCACTACTGTTAGTAGATGCTTGCTATCACTTTGAGTGTATGTAAACACTGCGGGGGTGAAAAATGCTCTTTATCTATGAAATGTTCGGTCAAATGTGACCTTTCTGGATCCATCTATCTATAATTTCACACCAAATTCCATGCGGGATGGGCAGAGAGAACTCACTCGCTTCTTTAACATTCATTGCTCTTCTCATACGCGCTCGCCGGTTTCTAACACTTCTGATATCACTTTCTGAGAAAATACGATCAATTTTGTCATGGTGAGTAAATCTTGGCTTTCCTCTACTCCTACATTCTTCTAATTTCGCATTGTAAATCTGTTTCGTAATTCTTTCTTTCTACATGTCCGAACCAACGGAGCATGTCTCATGTTATTTAAACACCGACACTGTCTTTTAGACCAACTCTGTTTCTAACATCATCATTGCGAATACGGTTTACGAGTTAAGCTACAAATTTTGTGCAACGCGCGCATTTTGACCGCATTTATCCTACTTTCATGCTCTCGTATCTTGCATAAGTACGAGTAAGCGTTGGGACCAGTACTGCATTGTGTATTGCGAGTTGTGCCTTTTGGCTCAAGCTTTTACTGCCAAGAAATTTACCCAACGGTCCATTTACACTATTCCTAGCACTCGCTCGTCTTACCACATCAAAAATCATCCTTTCTGGTTGATTGTCTTTATACGCTTGTAAAATGTTCATAAAATCGTTTTGATTTAAAAGAGGTTGAAATTGGTGATCGGAATTTCAAAGTACTAAGACTACTAGTTCAAGTGCGTTATCAACTTATCACATGAAAGGGCTCCACTTGTACATTCCAAAACATTATTTTATTTTTATAGTACGTCGGGAGGCATACAAGCATACGGCCCACCTGATGTAAAGCGGCTACCGGAGCCTATTAACGCTTGAGATATATTAGGTATCACTCGCGCGATGCCTCCTCTGCTGCTTACACAACAACTCCTTGGGAGCTTACTGGTGACCTCACTCACGCACAGGAACACAACAACCCTCTAGGGAGTTGTTATTTGGCTGCGGTTTTTCTGTGAGGTGGAGGTACTTCCCCAGACGGGCTGCTTTGATGCGCGTTAAAGTAGACCAAGATAAACAGACATGTTCATGCACACAAATGTTTGGCTTGCGTGGGAATAGAACCCACGAGTGTCGGTGTCAAAGTCGCGTCATTCAGGACTGAGCCACCGAGCTCGTCAAATATCGATGTCGTCGATGATGAAAAATGAGGAAAATTTTGATTATTTCTTATTATTATTCTATGATTGATTATTATCTATGTATATTGCAGGAACTAACTCCGATGTACGTCAATTCCATTCACACAGTCATTAAAATCATTGGGAATCTGTCTGGAATAATTGTGTCTATTTGCGTCGGACAAGTCACAAACAAGTTTAAAGTACGTACAAGTAATCAGTTGATAAGTATTTTTTTTATTATACTACGTCGGATGGCAATCAAGCATATGCGTATAGGCATAAATGCGCCTGATGTTAAACGATTAGGTCGTTATTTCCACCAATTATTTTTATTGACTGTAGACTATGCATAAATTAATTAGTTTTTTTTTGTCCACCTGATGTGAAGTAATTACTGTAGCTTTTAAACACTTGCAATAGAATATATTACCCATGCTTCGCATTTGCCTTCCCTGTTGCTAACACAGCCACTCCTCAGGAGCATACCGTTAACGGTATAACTCCTGAGAAGCTTAAACACATGAGCACAACAATTTACGATTCGAGGCAGTTTTTATTTTTCTGCTGTTTTTTGTGAGTTACACAGTCGGGCTACATTGATGACCCCCATTATTAATTAGCAGAATATGGTGCATTCTGTGCCCGCGAGGATGCCTTTGACCCTAAGATGATAGTGAGGTGCTTACACTATTTTTTTTAATTCTTCGTGTAGTTATATTTAGTTATAAAAGCACCCATATATCAATTAAAAATTTAGGACAATTGGTGTGGTGGTGGATTTAGAAAGTAACCTATTTGTCTAAGGTCCGGTATACTTCGCACTGACTTGAGTCAAAATTCTGGATGGCGTATGTGGACTAAGAAAAAGCCTTTGATTCCGTTGAGACGTGAGCGGTGCTACAGTTTCTCCAGCGATGCTGGATTGACTAATGGTACATCGAAGCATTGAAGTGTTTATACAGTAAGGCAACAATGTGTATCCGAGTACATGACTAGAGTACGAAACCTATCGAAGTGCAAAAAGGTGTAAAAAAGAGCTATGTTATATCCCGGAAACTCTTCACCGCAGCATTGGAAGATGTCGTCAAGCTCTTGGACTGGAAAGGATACGGTGTAAACATCAATGGCGAATACATAACTAACCTTCCATTTGCTGATGATATAGTTGTCTTGGCGAAATCTCTAGAGGAACTTAGTGCTATGCTCAATGACCTCAATAGTGTTCCCAACCAGGTAGGTCTCAAGATGAACACGGACAAGACTAAGATCATGTCGAATGTTCATGTTACACCTAAGCCGGTCACAGTTGGAAGAACTAAGCTCGAAATTGTCGACGAAAATGTATACCTTGGGCAGGTTATTCAAGTCGGTTAGGTAAGTCTAACTTCGACCGATAGGTCAACAGACGGACCCATCTCGGCTAGGCAGCGTACAGCGGTTCAGAAACTTGGACACAACTTCTCATCCAAAATACCTCAACACGAAAGCAAGGTCTTCGAACAGTATGTATTGTCAGTGATGACATACGGAACTGAGACGTGGCCCTTCACTGAGTGCCGTGTGGGGAAGTTGAAGGTCACTCAGCGCGCTATGGAAAGAGCTATGCTCGGCGTTTCTCTGTGTGATAGAAACAGAAATGAGGATATCCGTTTTAGAACTAAGGTAACCGACATAGACTACAGGATAAGCAAGCTGAAGTGGCAATGGGCCGACCACATAGTTTGTAGAACCGACAACTGCAGGGGAAGAAAGGTTCTCAAATAGCGTTCCTGTACAAATGCATGCAATGTGGAACCCTCACCCGATGAAGCGACGGCCTCAAAATGTTTGTAGGGAGGCGATGGATGCAGGTGGCACAAGATCGAGATGAATGGCACTTTAGAGGGGAGACTTATGTTCAGCAGTGGACGAATACAGGCTGAGATGATGATGATCATATTATAGATATATTATCTTCCCGCCAAATTCCTTGCCGCAGAATGAACCATGATTCGATCCTAACACACTTCACTTCACTCGCTTCTTTAACATTCCTAGCTATAAGAGCTACGAACGTTAAAGAAGCGAGTGAAATTTCGAGGGCCGGTTTAGAGGGCTACCTTTTGATAAAACACGTTAGACATAACATTATAGATCTAAGTCCCAGTAAACTGTTACCTAGTCTCCACGATTGCAGTTCATTAGAAGAAAATCGAAATTTACGAAATTTAAGAACAACCAAATGATCACCAAAAAGTGTATAAAATAGCTTTCAAGAAATCTAAATGTATAATGTCTGCTTGTAATTGGCACAGGATAATGAAATTTACCAGGGAGTAAGATCTTGTAGCATAATTACCCAAACTGTCATTTTATAGTTTTCCCTGTTTGTCTATTGGGATGTCATACAATATCTATGTATTAAGCCTATAATTGCTGATTTTTAACTTAACAAAATAATTCATTTTCAGAATACAACGTATACATGGAAACATATTTGGTGTTTTCATGCTTTCGTGCTCCTCACAAGTGGATTCGTGTTCCTAATATGGGGTGACACGCATGTGCAAGCGTGGAATACTCAACGAATAAATAGGTAAGTTTAAAGTTATTTCAACAGGATTAAAAGAAGAATTTAGGATAGGCAAGTTTTTTGTCTGTATTGTTACTTCCTCTACCTTTTGAAATACTGATAGATAGAAACACAAAACAATCTATATATTGTTAATAGATTCAGGCGTTATTTTGCGAAAGTCAAATTTACATGCAATTTGATCCAACCTGCTTTGTGTGCTTCCGCCACCAATTAGTTCATGCGGCCTAGCGCCGGCCGGCACCCACCCACTACTGTTAGTGCGTGCATCATGCCGACGCTGCCATGGCTGCTCCGGTAGTCACTGCCTCGGCTGCTGCGGTCGTCCGCCATCTGGAACAGAATCCGCATGCCCCCTCCACCACCGTCGCTGCCACGACTGGCCTGGTCGTCGCTGCGACACGTGTTTCGCCTCTCCACGAGGCATCATCAGGCGTTGTAGACGTTAATCGTAAGAATAACATGCTACAAGTGACAAATCCATCGCAGTGCCGTCCCTTATATTGAATTGAGGGTGGGGGTGGATGGTGTGAGCGAAAAGATATTTAATAGTGGGGAATGGTTTACGTCAGTCTGTTTGTTCATGAGAGTAATTTTAGAATTTTTATGTTTATTAATTTCTAATTGTTCCCTAATATTTAGTTTTAAACCTTTGTCTATGGTGTGTAAAATTTGATATGTATTAGTGGTGGATAAGTTATGTCCTTTGTCTATGAGATGCTCAGCGAAGTGTGACCTTTCTGGGCGATTGTTTTTATACGCCGATACGTGTTCGTGAAATCGTGTTATAAAGTTACGTCCCGTTTGACCGATATAAACGTGTTCACATTCATCGCAGAACAGCTTATAGATGCCGGATTTTTTATTGGGCGGGATTTTATCTTTAGTGTTACAAAGTGACTTGAGTGAATTATGGGATTTGAGAGCAACATGTACATGTATCATATAGACGCTGTACAATATCTTTCATATTGCAAATTGATCGCGTCTATCTACAAGAAACGCGACAATCCTAATCAACAAGTGCCTGAAGTTGAGCGTACTTTGAGTTGATCCAATTCAATACCATCATAATAGTCTGTGCGTTCACTGTTAGGAAAACCTCATTTGCTGTATATAGTTCTCCAACAAAAAAATACTTTTGCCATTGTCAAGAGAATTACGATTTTTGTTTTTGAGATCTCCAGTGAAGTTCAGTTCCGAAGTCACCTAGAGAATAAGGTCAAACTGGCGTTCAAAGAACTTGGTGTGCTCAATAGAACAAAGCAGCACTTCAGCTTAGAACAAACGCTTATGCTATACAAGTTTTAAGTCTGACCACACACAGAATACTATTTTTGTAACCTGTGCCTTTGCCGATGGATGCAAGTGGTACAGGATCGAGACGAGTGGCGCTCTAAAGGGGAGACCTATGTTCAGCAGTGGACGAGTACAGGCTGAGATGATGATGAGATAGATTTTTCGTTAACAAGACCAAGTAATCTTTAGTGCCAAACGGCACCTTCCTATTATCGCTATGCCTGCTATCGTGCTTATTAAATGTCTGCAACCAGAACATACATTATCGGATAATATATATATTGCAATTTGATCCAACCTGCTTTGTGTGCTTCCGCCACCAATTAGTTCATGCGGCCTAGCGCCGGCCGGCACCCACCCACTACTGTTAGTGCGTGCATCATGCCGACGCTGCCATGGCTGCTCCGGTAGTCACTGCCTCGGCTGCTGCGGTCGTCCGCCATCTGGAACAGAATCCGCATGCCCCCTCCACCACCGTCGCTGCCACGACTGGCCTGGTCGTCGCTGCGACACGTGTTTCGCCTCTCCACGAGGCATCATCAGGCGTTGTAGACGTTAATCGTAAGAATAACATGCTACAAGTGACAAATGATGCACGCACTAACAGTAGTGGGTGGGTGCCGGCCGGCGCTAGGCCGCATGAACTAATTGGTGGCGGAAGCACACAAAGCAGGTTGGATCAAATTGCAATCTATATATTATCCGATAATGTATTTCTGGTTGCAGACATTTAATAAGCATGATAGCAGGCATAGCGATAATAGGAAGGTGCCGTTTGGCACTAAAGATTACTTGGTCTTGTTAACGAAAAATCTATCTCATCATCATCTCAGCCTGTACTCGTCCACTGCTGAACATAGGTCTCCCCTTTAGAGCGCCACTCGTCTCGATCCTGTACCACTTGCATCCATCGGCAAAGGCACAGGTTACAAAAATAGTATTCTGTGTGTGGTCAGACTTAAAACTTGTATAGCATAAGCGTTTGTTCTAAGCTGAAGTGCTGCTTTGTTCTATTGAGCACACCAAGTTCTTTGAACGCCAGTTTGACCTTATTCTCTAGGTGACTTCGGAACTGAACTTCACTGGAGATCTCAAAAACAAAAATCGTAATTCTCTTGACAATGGCAAAAGTATTTTTTTGTTGGAGAACTATATACAGCAAATGAGGTTTTCCTAACAGTGAACGCACAGACTATTATGATGGTATTGAATTGGATCAACTCAAAGTACGCTCAACTTCAGGCACTTGTTGATTAGGATTGTCGCGTTTCTTGTAGATAGACGCGATCAATTTGCAATATGAAAGATATTGTACAGCGTCTATATGATATGTACCTACTCCGTGCAATTAACTGCACAGTAATGAATCATATCAATTAACAACATATCATTTATATAAAGCAGCAACAGCTTCAAGAATATTACTGTGTTGCTAAATGTCGGCATTGTTGTTTATGATATTAGTGCAGCTACCCTGAATAGCGGTTTTTATGCAACTACTAGACAGGATGCTAAAAATCTGTGCAATGCATTTCCATAAATCTTTACTATCGGTAGTCGGTGCAATGGTAACATCGACTTTCTTTTTGTTGTTTCTTCCTCCTGTTTCTTTTCATGGTACTGAGAATCCAATTTTCATGTCCTGGTGGGCGTCAAGCATGAGCTTCCTTTGCTGGCCACAATACCTTATTTCAAAACACTACAGAAATCATCTAGGTCCCAGTCGGATAGGCTTGCATGTGCAAGTCTTTCACTGATTACGTAGATACGTACGTGTATATTCGTTACACTTTCATATTAAAATTTTTCACTGCATAATCTTTCATGAATTCCAAAAGGACACGACATGCGCCATTTGATGACACTGGCGAGAGCGTATCTCTTCTTAAGGCATTAAACCTGCTTACCACGTGGTAGTGATCCATTCAAGAGCGGTAATTCTATACGTTATTGTGCCCATTATAGTATTTATTACGATTATTAATGAAAATCAAACCAATGACACTGTTTTGGTTAGTTAGATTGCAATCGATTATGCGATGTCATAAACGATTTAAAAAAGTGACCTTCAGTGTGTACAGGCCAACTGACGTAAACGCATGTCGTTTTTCGAAGGCCGATTTATCTTACACATTGTACTAACTACTGTACTGTATTTCATAGGTATTGTACACAAATACATGTTATTTATATTAATTGCAAAATAGTATATTAATAATATCTTCGTTATTAATACATCATATTACTTAAAACTCTAACCAATATTAAATTTGCTGGTTATCTTAACAGACGCATACACCATCGTGCTATACCGAAACCATCAATAATGTCAAATATTATTGAAGTAGATGAGAAAGAATCCTCGTAAGTTAACATTGAAAAGTTATATTGATGTAATCGTTAAGATTATGATAATTTTATAAAACTAGGTTTTTTTTCAGGGTTCGACTTTCTACACCGAGCAAAATGAAATTTATAATGACTGGTCATTTTAGAATTTCTCAATCAAAAGTTTAAAACTCGGTATGTTTTAATTTACATAGTGTTACACTGGCGCATTTGTACGTGTCTTTAGAATACTATGGAAAATTTTATATCAACGTTAATTACATAGATACAAGGAAAACATAAGAAAAAAAGACGAACAGTGTCGTTTCGTGTTTAATCCCTACCTTTTCTCTGTAAAATATGAATTTCCTAAAAGTGAGAGAATATGAATGCTTTTTAAAATAACATGCATAATTATTTTTGTGAAATTAATATCGCAATATATGGTGTACAGCATGCCATGTTTTATAATTCCACACAAGCCCATTGTCTAACAGATCCAGTAATATTCTTTCTCAAGTGAACATAACACTGTTTTAATGGAACAGAAACAGTTAGTCCGTGGTGAGAGAGCCAATCGTGTATACATAGGTAAGTAAGAAATGCTGGAATTGAGCCTCGCAGAAGTTTAATACACAGAACGAGTTTTTTTGTGTGTGAAAGAGAACAGAATTTTATGTTTATATAAGGTTTTGCTTTTTAGTATCTATTTACCTATAGGTGTAGGTCTTTCCTGAAAAAAAAAACGTGATTTTTCAAGAATAACGAGTAAAAGCGCCAGATGAAGCTCGGTTTCTAAGTAAAAGAGCCTTAACTAATACTAATCCTTGTGGAAGGTCTATTCATCCATATTTTGGTGGAACAAAATACTACTACTATAACTTCACGCCAAATCCCTTACGGGGTAGGCAGAGAGAACCGAGCGCCACGCGACTCGATCCTTACATACCTCACTCGGTTCTTTAACATTCATTGCTCTTTTCACGCTCGCCGGTTTCTAGGGCTCCTGACATCACCTTCTGATAGAACACGACCAATTGGGTCATGGTAGGTAAGTCTTGGCCTTCCTCAGCTCCTACATCTTTCCACTTTTGCATTGTATATTTGCTTCGTCATTCTTTCATTTTGCATTCTTTCTACATGTCCGAACCAACAGAGCATGCCTCTTCTTACTTTAACACCGACGCTCTCTTTCACACCAACTCTCTTTCTAACATCATCATTGCGAATACGGTCTGCAAGCCTTACGCCACAATTTTTGCGCAGCGCTCGCATTTCGACCGCGTTTATTCTACTTTCATGCTCTTTCTGCCATACCCAGCTCTCGCTTCCGTTAAGTTAGCGTTTAAGTTAGCGTTGGGACCAGCACTGCATTGTGTATAGCCAGCTGCGCCATCTGGCTCAAGTTTTTACTGCCCAGAAGTTTTCCCAACGCTCCATTTACACTATTCCCAGCACTCACTCGCCTTTCCACATCTGCGGTGTAGCTTCCATCCCTGCTGAAAGCGCATCCAAGATATACAAACTCATCCACTTGTTCCAACACTTCATCATCCACCGTAATCCTCACATTGGTTCTGGTTTCTTCTCTTTCAAATACCATTATCTTTGTTTTCTTCGCATTCAGTAGTAAGCCTTCCGGCATACATTCGTCTTTCATCATTGTGACTAGTGTTTGCAGCTCAGATGGTGTTTCTACTAATATGACAGCATCATCTGCATACAGCAGACAGTTCACCACTAGGTCACCCATGCGTAATCCTACATTTGTCGATCTTATTCTCTGTAGACAACTATCAAGATACAGAATAAACAGCCTAGCAGACAACATGCAACCCTGTTTGACACCAATTTTGACATCAAACCAGGGTGACTAGATCTGTAGATCCTATTCCATTTCGGAATCCCCTCTATGCTTATCACAGCATTCCGGTGGGTTTTACTCTCATTCTTCTTTCAATTATTTTTGCGTACACTTTTGCACTAAGCTGATAGCTCTGTAGCTTAAGGTAAGAATAATCTAGATTAATTTCACCAGCTTCATTGTTTAGTATAGCAAAAAAAATTGAAGACTGATATAATTCCTGGATGGATATTCACATTGGCATGACAACTTCTCATTCGAATTGAAAAGTTACCGAGTGAAGCGAAATGCATTCCCTTGATTTTTTTAATTCTAGATGTCCGAGCTTTACAAACACTCGGGAAGGGGTTCCCGTAAAACGATAGCGAATTATACATTTTTATCTTCATGGTATTCAATAATAAAATTCTATACAAAATTCATTAATTCATTAATTTGACATTTCTAATGATACGCGCATACTAGCAATTTATCGACCCACTTCATTTAGAGATACTAACAACTTTTTGCGTTCTCTAGATAAAGCCCTCTTACGCAGCTCTTCTTATCCGAATCTGGTAGTTATTGGCGACATAAACATTGATATATTTGATAAGAATAATAGTTACATTGCGTTTGATTACCTAAACCTAACAGCGAGCCATGGATTATTGCCTGCACTCGCTACACGCCATGACAAAACTTGTCTCGATCATGTTCTGCTCAAAACTAAAGTAATAGCAACTACTATTGTGATTGACTCGACTGTTACTGATCATAATGCGGTCATATTAGCTTTGAATAATATCAAAACAAAGTCTGTAGGTGTGACAAGGACTAAGGTTGATTATCAGGCATTGGAGAAAGCAATAAATAGTATAGATTTCTCATATGTTTATAGTAGCTCCGATCCCAATTCTGCTTTCTGTTTTTTTAGCAACTCGCTTACTAGAGCTTTAAAAATGTGCTCGAAAACATATGTCGTTCCTCATCGGCTCCAAATCATTAAGCCTTGGATTACTCCAGGTGTCTTAAGATGTATGAGAAACCGTGATCGAATGTTCCGAAAAATGAAACGCTCCCCTGACAATACGAATCTTTCTATAATATATAAAAGATACAGAAAATTTTGTTCCAAACTGTTAAAAAACCTTAAACTACAATATGAAAGAGAACAATTTAGCAAAGCCAAGTCTAATCCCAAAAAAATTTGGAATGTTATAAAGGAAGTCACCAACACTCAAAGGTTTAACTCTCCACCCTCAGATCTACTGAAAAACAGCTCACCTTCTGAGTCTATAAACAAAGTCAATAGATTTTTTGTTAGTATTGGCAAAGAAATAGCAGATAAGGTTTTGCAAACTAACACAGGAAATTTGAGTACACCAATAAAGCACCAACAACTTAATTCTTTTGGCTTTCTTCACACTTGCGAGTCTGAAGTGGATGAAATTATAAACTCTCTCCGCAGTGATAGTGCGGTTGGTATAGATGGGATATCGTCAAATTTTCTAAAAACCTATAAAACTGCTATCATTCATCCACTTGTACATCTCATTAATATGTGTATTTCCGAGGGCGTCTTCCCGGATTTGCTTAAAAAGGCTCTAGTACATCCTATACATAAGTCTGGGGACAGAGATTGTGTCAACAATTATCGCCCTATTTCCGTGCTTACAGCCTTGTCGAAAGTTTTTGAGAAAATAATGAACAATCGTCTGAAAAACTATTTAGAAATCAATAGCCTTATCTCCTCCAGACAGTTCGGCTTCCGGAACGGGAAATCGACTAATGATGCAGTTCACGATCTCACTTCCCATATAGTTGGTGCTTTGAATAAGGGAGATAAATGCATCACCATATTCCTAGATCTAACGAAGGCATTTGACACGGTCTCTGTCCCCAAACTGTGTCTTAAGCTTGAGAACCTTGGTATCAGAAGTTGCGAACTGAAGCTATTTCAAAACTACCACACGAATCGAACCCAGCGTGTGAAAATAGGTGAATTGTCTAGCGATGATCTTCCTGTGGATCATGGTGTGCTGCAAGGCAGCATTCTCGGGCCAACCCTGTTTATATCATATGTTAATGAGATGTGCAATATGGACTTGGAGAGTGGTGCACTTGTAGCCTTTGCTGATGATACGGCATTAGTCTTTACCGGAAATACCTGGGAACAAGCGTTTCGGGCTGCACAGATTGGCTTTACGAAGGTGACGAACTGGTTAACTGAGAATGGTTTATTACTAAATGTAGAAAAAACTAAATATCTAACTTTTAGCGTAAAAAACCTCCAGATTTTAATTATTCTAAATTTCGTGTCGCTGTTCATAATCATGCACAACATCTTGATAACTGTAGTTGTCCAACTATACACAGAGTATCCACCATTAAATATTTAGGTATCATACTTGATGAACAGCTTACTTTTGTACCCCATATTGATATTTTATCAGGCAGAATTCGTAAACTTATATATATATTTAAACAGCTAAGAAACGTTGCAAAGCCTCAAGTTCTAAAAACTGCTTATTTTGCCTTATGTCAGTCCCTAATCAGCTATTGCATATCATCCTGGGGTGGCGCTCATAAAAGTAATTTGTTGAAGCTCGAGCGCGCGCAGAGAGCTGTACTAAAGGTAGCGACAGGCAAGCCCTTCCGTTTTCCAACGAAAGAGCTTTACGAATATTGCGAAGTACTGACTGTACGTCAACTATTTGTCCTTCAAATAGTCTTGAGGCAGCATTCTGAGAGCTCCGAAATGGATCCCCTGCGTCCCACCAAAACCCGCTCAATGCGAAAATATAAAGTGGCTTGTAGCAGAGTCTGCAAGACTTCCTTTTGCCAGCGGTTTTACTACTTTCTTGGCAGCTATTTATTTAATAAAATAAATAAATTACTAAACATACATCCAAAAAGCAGATTTGAGTGTAAAAGAATTCTTACTGACTGGCTATTAAAACTATCGTTTGACGAAACTGAAAATCTGATTGTGATCATTAAATGATGTTTTCAGAATAAAATTTATAAACACATACACACACACATACACACACACACACACACTCACACACACACACACACACACACACACACACACACACACATATCCTTATAAAACACCATAGACTATATATTTGCATAAATTTGTGATATTATGTTTCCTCCACTTTCATTCAAGTAACATTATAAACAGACAATGTATTACTAATTCATTTAATGTCATTGGAAGGTAGCCGGTACTTATAGCACAGGTTAATCCTAATTTAAGCACCGGCAGTATTATTGTATGTGTTTGCATGGCTAATGTTGCTTTAGCAATAAGTCTGTGTACATTTTTGGATCAAATAAATATTATTATTAAATTAAATTAATAGTAGATACTGTAAATTGCAAACATTCATGATAAACAAAATAATATATTTATTTATTATTAATGTTTGCAATGTACACGTAATAAATATGCACGTGGGGAATATTTTGCGAGCCTAGAAACTCTCGACAATATTTCGAGTGCAATTACCATTTTGGCATAATTTTATATCTACGAATATGTATATCGCTTTTCGCGTTCTATTTGGGTGCGTAATGACGAAGATTTTAGACTCCATCACAAGGTATAATATGGATTTGTGCCGCCACACGTATTTTAATTTCGCTTCGCTGAAGTTTGTATTATTTTGGAAGAGAACAGTAGGGAACAGAGTCTCAGAGGACATGATTTCCGATTCACCGAGATAACTCAGCAACGCAGAAACAGGGCTGCACCGCTCCGGGCCAACGTGATCGATCCTACTGTGCCCTCCTCCCTCGAGGTCCAGACACTATATTAACTTAGCCAGACTGGACCCCGTGAAAGGAGTGCAACCGGGAACGACTTCGTGGCTAACCAGTGGTGCACCCGACTAACGCACGACCGGTGGAGTGAATAGCCTGTTCCATAGAAGCGCGCGCATTACACGCGCGAACCCCACAGAAGCGCGCGAAATTTCTTGCTCGCGGGACGAAGCGACGACCGGCGCTACCTGCATACAAAGACGTGTCCAATTTTTTACGTTCAAAGTACCCGTGTACTCTTGCCAACTGACGTTTATTTGAATCTTAAATGAAGTGGCCTGCTGTGCGTGTACTTTTTGTACAGGTCTGTGGTGTACATGTACGGATAAAAAATTAAAAAGCTGTGACTTTTCTCTTCTCTTTCTCTTGGCGATAGATAATGCCGACCGTTAATGTTTTAACTTTCCTATTTCGATAAGTACCTAATGATTTTTATTATGTTATGCCGTCTGTATGTTCATTCTTAACCTGTAAAAAAACATGAAAGACTTTATTCTTGTTATTTTTTTCTTGACATTTATTTTTCTCTTGTTGCTTTCAATACGATGCCGTTCTACGTAACTACGTAATGGCGGCACCGGAAAGTTTTAATTTATTTTTTAATTCCGAGTGAGTATTTCCATGACTATGGTTGGGCTACGCTTGCCTTTTTAATAGTAAATTGTACAAACGAGACGCAAGTTGGATATAACCATTAATTAGAGAGAAATACAAGATTTTGCAACGACGTTATAGGGCTTATCGATGCCATTGGCACTCAACAGAAAAAAAATCGTGGGGCATATCGATACCATTTGATTCTGATGCGTTTGATATTGATCGCCGAATGGTGGTATCGGTATGTTCCATGAGTCCATGGCATTATTATCGAACATCAAGGCTGTATGGGCATAAAAACTTTTACCTGCCGTCTAGTTACCGAAAACATAATCATAAAACACCTGACAGCTGTCAACTGTCTATTCTGTCTACTCACTCACCACTTTTGTATACTCTGTACATACATCCAGTTCATAATTAAGTTCATTTCATGATTTAAATTTCATACTAAAATTCGCAAAAATTGTATTTCTACCAATTTTAATGCATTTCTCTTTCTATATACGTATTCTTAAGTTGTAGTTGTATTTTTTGTACTATTACTCGTATCTTGAAATCGTCTTATTACTGCTGGAGTTGAGGCCATTTGTCGCGCTTTTCTTATTTAGTTTATTTATATTAATCAACGCTGAAAATGGCAAACAGTTTATATTGAATTAGTTTGTGTAGCTGTTTAAGATGTTACGTAGCATCGTAGAGTACTTTTCAGACCATGAGGCTTATAAATGTGGTTACTGCAAGAGACCTAATACTAATTATAGCCATGGTGAGTGTAAGTAATTATTTAATGTCATATTAGGAGGCACCTATGATGTTGGCTTACAGGTATGTACGTTTTTTATACTGTCGGGTGGCAAACAAGCATCCGGCCTGCTTATTGTTACTGTAGGGCATGAAATCTTGTATTTGAGTATCATTCTTGTACTGACACTCCTACTGCTCAAGCAGTAACTATAGAAGCATACTGCTGAAGAAGCAGCTGACGTCACTTGCAGGAACACAATATCCCTTAAGGGTTACATTAGGCATTCTTCTTTTGTAAGGTGGAGGTACTTTTTCTGTATACTATGTCTGATGGTAAGCAGTTACTAGTAATTTTTTTTATGCAACGTCGGAAGGCATATATGCATACGGTCCACCTGATGTTAAGCAGTTACCTATGAATGCTTGTAATACATTAAATATCATTAGTGCGATGCCTCCTCTGCTGCTAACACAGCAACTTCTTAGGAGCTTATTGATGACATCACTCATACAAGTACCCCCACTTCCCCAGAAGGACTACTTTGATGTGCCCTAACTCTCTCAAAACATCCAGACTAAGACATATATGTTCATGCACACAAATGTTTGTCTTGAGTGGGAATCAAACCCACAGGCGTTGGTGTCAAAGTAACGTAACAGCGCGTTTCACCACTGTGCCACCGAGCTTGCCAAAATGTTATGGCATGTTTTATATTAAACTAAGCTGCACCCTACCACTCTTAATAATTATAAATAATCATTGCTTCAAATGGTGCAATAGGCTTATTCCATTGAACAACTTTGTCTTTATTTCTTTATCAAATAATTAAAATTATCAGTGAACCTCAAATATCTCAAATCATTTATAATTTTTTATACCATATTTGTGAACCAAAGTTCCTTTATATATAATTTAAATGATGTAACATGGCGATTATTTCATACAAGTACCTTATTATAAAACGATAAACATCCATACCGTCCGAACTGGTGGAAATAGAATATATAAAAATTTGTAGACAAGTTCCATCTAAAAACTAAATAAGAAGCACAATATAAGTGTTTTTGAAAATAAGACGGTAGCATAACAAAGGGTTCAAGGTGACTTACCAGAGGAAGACTTTGTACAAAAATCTGCTGCGTGGGTACTTATGTCTCACCTATTTCTACCACCAACCAGCTATTTTTATATAGCTGTGTTCCAGTTTGAAGGGTGAGATATGGCAGAGAAATTACTGGGTACTGTGATAAAACAGCCTTAGGTCACAACATTGGCACACATTATGGTGGAACTGTTCTGAAACGTGAATGTATGAGTGAAATGTAACAGTATGTTCACTTTTTTTTATTACTAACATGGTAAACAGGCATGTGGCCCACTAGAAGGTAAGCATTTACCATAGGCTATGGACACTTGCAACGTCTGAGGTGACACTTGTTTCTTACATAGTAAAATCATTTTTGCACTTTTATTGAAGTGCCACATGCTGTAGTCTAAGCACAAAATTTTACTGGAGCTGTACAGTTCTACAGTTTTTGGTACCGTTTGGATAAAAGTATTATACCACTAAGGTGGCAATCAAGCGTACGGTCTGCCTGATGATAAGCGTTACAGTAGCCTATGGACATTTGCAACACCAGGGGTGTTACTTAAGCATTGCTGGCCCTGTAAAAACTTCTCCACACCTTTCGTGGAGAACCCCATGCTGTAGTCCCTTGGGAAGACCTCAGCTGGAAGTTCATTCCACAACTTCAGAGTTCTCAGAGGAAAACTTTGCTAGAACCCCACAGTATGCAACCATTGTGGTTTCAGTGTGTGAGGCCGAATTCGTTGCTGTCGACGAGCACTGCGGTTGTAAAACGAAGCTGTCGGCATCATATCGAACAATTCTTCAGAACACAATCTGTTGTACAATCGGTAGAACACACGAAGGGAGGCAAAATCTTGCCTTATACTTAAAGGCTCAATACCGTCTGTAAGCTTAGCATCACCGACAATACTCACAGTTCGTCTCTGAACCAATTGTGCATTGCAACCCCTTTTGTCCCTTATTGCTAATGAAGCAAATCCTTATCAACATTGTACCCTGACTCATTGGCACACAGTAGTAAATTGTAATTTTTATGCAGTCATCTGTAAGGTAGCATTATTTCTACAAACAGGCTGTTTCTTATCAAGTTTACCTGCTTCCTACCCCTCTATAATTACCTTGTTAAGAGCAGGATGGCATATGTAACACCCACCCACCCTACATTATGCAACACACTGGTTGAAGAATAGGCTATTCTTTAATCAATTCCTCAAAGTATTATTTATTTGTTTTAAAATATTGTTAACTCTAAGGGTATAATCATAGTTCTGCCAATATTGTTATTTTAGGAATGTGGGCGCACTCTTTAAGAGTTGCCGACTATCAGGACCTGATTAATAGAGGTTGGAGGAGGTCTGGAAAGTATTGTTACAAACCTACCATGGATCTCACTTGCTGTCCAATGTATACTATAAGGTAAGTTAATCTATTTATGAGTGCAGTCGATCAAATTAAATAATTGTCCATAAAAGAAGCAGGAATAAGTTGTGAATGCTCATACAGTTGAGATGTATGGGTATAGCTTAATATTGCATTGTCTATACATCATCTTGCTAATATATTAATTGGCGTGATTCACGATGTTGTTGCGTGATGATCTAACATAACTTTAATTTTACCACTTGATGTCATCAAACTTATACTGCCATGAATTGACGATTTGTAAAATCACCTATATTGGCCTTTTTTCTGCATTTCGTCTCTGCAAATAGTCATTTATGAAATGCTGGGAGATTAAAAAAGAAAAAGGAAAAATATTGAGAGGATTATAAACAATATACCATATCAATAATTATTGTTGTATAATAAGTTGTAATAAACTCAAAAAATAGTGTAATAATTCTACTGAAGCATTGTCGTTTATGTACCTCGTGTATAAAAATATGGAAAAAATGTAAGATGTGTTTATGTGTTCCAATGACAAATACAGATTTTTTTCATTTTATTTAAACTTAATCAATATTTGTCCATTATCATTTTGTAAGGTAATATTTCTTGATTGAGTCAGAATGGGGAATGGTGAATTGTAAGAATAGTTAGAATGGTCTGTCTGACCAAATTAAGTAGATTGTAATTGAAACAGAAACTAAACATTATAAATCACATTAATTTGAAGTGCTCTTGTTCCCGACACTTAGAAAAAAAGAGAATATAATATATATGTAAATACGAAACACTGGATAGGTAAAGTTAGAACAGAAGGTTAAAAATATGAGTGATAATAATGCTTTCTAAAATAGGTATATTTTCGAAATAGTGATCCAATTATGTTGTAACTTATTAAATAAGTTCAATTTGTGTTTTATTAACAACAATTACCACATAAATATACAGTTTATATTTACGTAGTAGTAAATATTTGCAGGAAAGAAAAATATGGTTGGACAAAATTCATTTCAGTGCTCTCTGTCCTAACTTGTAACGTTTTAACCAACTTCCTACTTTGCACTTTGAGATAATATTAAAATGTCTCATAGTATCACCATATAAAAATGTATAATATTTGTACTTGACATTTGTCTTGTCTGTATTGCATTCCATAAATATGGCTAAGTAAATATTCTATGAGCATTAGGGTAGTTGTTGTAGAAGGATTCTCGCTCACACACCATCTGGCTCTAACAAGCTATATAAAAAGGCGATCGTATCAATGGGTCGCCGTAGGTCCTAGTAGTAGTCATACAGCCTTACAGCTAAGTGCATATCGAGCTTTACGCTTTTACCTTTGCATCTTTCTTATTGCATACGTAATAAGAGCTACAACCGCACTTTGAGTGTTATGCGTGATCTGTTCTTAGCTGTACAGTTTATTGGCAACCTATCTGTTTTTCATCTTTTAAATCTCCATAAGGTATTAACTTTGGTCAATGAAAATTTTCTTTGTTGCAATAAATGATATTTTTATACCGTGTTGAATTTTAATTATCTGTGTAAACGTGTCTATAAAATCAGCAGTGCCTCTTTGTTTGCAAACAAGTGTTAATTCATATTCGGCCAATGATTTCTTATATAGATTATAATATAGATTAATCATAATATATAGATTTCTTATCAATATTTTCCAGTAATTTTTTATATCGCTTTGAAAAACAATTATGTAAGCAGGCTGCCTGCTTACTTTGCACGTTGGAATTACTACAGCAAACCGTAAATCTCAGAGAAATACTAATTAATTGTTTTGGGTGCTGTCTTCTGAAAAATGGATATACTTTCCCAGACGCCTAAGCTCAAAGTAGCGTTACTAACCACTGCGCCACCGAGCTCGTAGAAAGTATTCATCATGTACTTTTTTCTTTATGGTTGTTCATCGATACCTCGACGATGGGAGGGATTGATTTATTTTTTTTAGTTTCGTTAAATGTTCAAAGCAATATAAGCATTTAGTGCATTTTGTTTGAATATCGTTTGCGTAGCACACGTCAACGAATTTTTATTCAAACATCCATTTTTGATATTATAATTGTTCTTATCTTGTATTTTTCTATTCTATCAGGTGTAGAGCTCTAGAATTTAAAGCTACTAAGTCACAGAAGAAAGTATTGAAGAGGTTCAACAAATATTTGCTGGGACAAGATGTATCCGGTGAAACTGGAGACAGTGCTAGGAAGATGTCCACGTGCAGTAACCCTGGCGCAGATCAATTGGAGGAAGAAAGAGAGCAATTTGTAGAGAGCACAAGAGAACATCAAAACATAGATATCAGCAATGTCACTGTATGCACGCAGGATGACAGTGAAGTAAAGGATGACCCTGAAGGTAAAATGCGACAATGTTGATACCATATCCAAACGTTGGCACACCCACCCAACTATTGGGCATCCTCACAATAGACAAATAATAAGATTCCAATACATTTGATAGAATGTACTAATAATTGGGTTTTAGCTTGTGATAACTTAAATTTATTTTTTTATATTATCTAAGGATTAAGACTAAAAGTAATGTACTTATGGATAAAAGTTTTTTTTATACAACGTCGGGAGGCAAACAAGCATACGGTCGACCTGATGTAAAGCAGTTACCGTAGCCTATTAACGCTTGGAACATATATCACTCGCGCGATGCTTCCGCTGCTGCTCACACAGCAATTCCTTAGGAGCTTACTGGTGACCTCACTCACACCCAGAAACACAACAACCCTCTAGGGAGTTGTTATTTGGCTGCGGTTTTCTGTGAGGTGGAGGTACTTCCCCAAACGGGCAGCTTTGATGCGCCCTACCTCTCTTAAAAAGTTAAAGACTCTTAACCACATTTAGTATAAATAATTTTAATTGTATTAGATTCCATTCGACTTTTTAAAGTGCCAATAATTGGGTGGTTTACCTTATATACTTCTCGCAAATTCGGTCATGATATATTTTTATAAGCAACTTGATTTGTGTGCTTTCGCCACCAATGAAAATTAAATTACTTTTTAAATATTAAAATTAAATATTTAAAATAAAGCCTTTAAAATAACTTCTGAATCTATTAACTATATTTTTATAACTTTTATATAACCTAGGCAGATGCTAGCAAACACAACGAGTATCTTTAGCGCATTGTTGTTCTACCATCTTGTACCTTTTCTTTTAAGCATGCGCCCCGCCTTATGGGACGCGCTAACTGTGACTTATAGATGCTTTCTATACTAGAAGATCGCCCGCTCCTGCATTTTCACTTTACAACGCCGCAAGCAATTCAGGAGTTCACACAATTGCAGGAACATAGGCACCTTCAGGTGACTTTTGGCTCTGAAAATTTCTACGGTAGACTACGGTAACCGCTTTACATGGGGTGGGGCGTACGTTTGTATGCTACGCGACGTATAAAAATTAAAATAATTGCATTCACTTTGCCAATTTACAAACGAGAGGCTGGTAAAGCGAATTAGAGCGCATCGAAGCAGCCCGACTGGAAAAGTACCTCCACCTCACAGAATTAACTTCCTGAATGGTTGTTGTGTTCCTGTGAATGACCAGACCAGACAAAGACACTACGGAATAACTGTGCTAACAACGGGAGTTACGGGACATGGCAGGACAGCGGCAGCAATACTCCTAGTGTGTTTATTACCTATGGTGACCACTTTAAATCATATATACTTTCTAAGCTCCCGACTTTGTGTTTCAATTTTTGTTTTTATTTGTCAAGTAGTAACATTTATGTTAACTATTATTGTCATTATTATTTGTAGGAAGAAGCTCAACGCAAACGGATTCAAAAAAAATACTAGAAGCGAATCCAAAAGATGTCCAAAGAGGTATGTATTCTTATTATAATTTAGTATGTATTAATTATTTAGTATCTTAACCTAATATGCAATATGACGTGCTCGGTGGCGCAGCAAACACACGCTCGTGGGTTCGATTCCAACACAGGACAAATATTTTTTTGCATGAACATTTTTGTTCGTTTTGGTCGGGGGGTTTTATGTAAAAGAAGCAAATAACATCAAACGTAAATAGAAACATAAGAGAATTGAATAAGATACAATGAGCTTATATTTAAAAAAAATATATGACTTCTAAGTGCTTGCAAGGGTCCGTTGGCAAAAGAATTTTTATCTTTATCAAGTACAAGTATATATTTGCAGTAAAATAAATGTTTATGTGTGTTTATCAGTTGTCTAGTGACCATAACACCATTTTCGCTTACTGTGGGGTTAGAAGGCGCTGCGTAATTTGTTCGACATTAAAATAATTGCTTATGAATCGGTATGATTTGACCCATCTATTTGACTTATATATCTGCGTATGGCTCTGTCGGTAAGGAGTTTGGTTTTGAGATTTTACGCAATATCCTTAAATATTACCGAGATAAAAATCGCTATTACTCTGTAAAATTTTATCAGAGTCAGACAGACAAAAATGTTAAATAACCGCTTTCGCAAATGCTATAATATGTATATACATAAATCATATTTGAATCGCTAGTTGAGTGCAACTGCGTCACTTTGTCAGAAATATATACCATGTAGAAACCTGACTTTTTTATTGTATGGATTTGAAAATTCCAATCTTTAAATTGTAGATCTAAACACTTGGTCAAAAATATTTTGACCAGAGATTATTGTTTATATATTGATTTAGATTATTTTTTAAATTGAAATGTTAAGATTGCTTCACTGAATATTTTTTTAGTTGCTGGCTTAGACCCGGAGAAGGCGCCGTGCAAAAAAGCAAAGCTAATAAGGCGAGAGAGGAAGTTAGAAAAACTTAAACAAAAAGGTATTGACGTCACAGCCCTAAATAACCAAAGTAAAAACCGGGAAAAACAAATTGAAGACTTTATTAATGAGCTGCCCGATGACGCCAAACAAAAGTTAGAGGTACACCATCATTGTGATAATCATTATACTTTTTGCAGTTCATTACGAAGGACAAATTGACAGCTCATGACGTAAATTACTTGGATTTGACAACACAATATTTGATGAGGCCGGCGGGTAACAATGACTACTTTAATACAAACGCATGCTTGTGGGTTCGACTCCCACGCAAGACAAATATTTGTATCCAGTGATTCCCTGGAGAGTTGGTGTGATTGAGTGAAGTTATCGGTAAACTTCTAAGAAGTCGCTGTGTTAGGAGCAGGGGAGACAATACGCGAGCGATACTTTCCTTATTGTAAGCGTTCATAGGCTACGGTAAACACTTTACATTAAATGGTGACGAGCTCGGTGGTTCAGTCGTGAATGACTTTGACACCAATGCTCGTGGGTTCAATTACCACACAAGGCAAACATTTGTGTGCATGAACATGTCTGTTTGTCTTGATCTGGATGTTATAAGAGAGGTAGGGCGCATCAAAGCAGCCTCAAAGAAGCAAATAACAACTCCCTAGAGGGTTGTTGCATTCCTGCGTGTGAATGAGGTCACCAGTAAGCTCTTAAGGAGTTGCTGTGTAAGCAGCAGAGGAGGCATCGCGCGAGTGATAATTAGTATATCGCAAGCGTTAATAGACTACGGTACGCGCTTTACATCAGGTGGGCCGTATGCTTGTATGCCTCTCCACTGAGTATAAAAAAAGAAAAAACAACTTTCCCTGAGCCCGCCCCACGTATGTTGAAAAATAGTATATGCTTGAGATGTATCTAATACGAGGTGATGTCTTGTGTTGTAGATTAGATTAGTGCGAACTACACCACCGAGTCCGGAGTGGCAGGCGACGGCCAAGGAAACTCATAATGTATACGTCAAATACCAAACAGTTATACACAATGATACTCTAGAGAAATGCAGCGAGTCCAAGTTCAGTGAATTTTTAGTGAAAAGTCCTTTACTGGTAAGTTTTTGGAACTGTTATATGCATCCCTTTATAGTTTTTAGACGCTTATCGGCGGCTTGGTATTTGTTTATAAACTTTTTTTTATTATGCAACATCTGGAGGCATACATCCGACCCTGATGTAAAGCGGTTACCGTAGCCGTATAATTTCAATATATTAAGTATCACTCGCGCAATGTCACTCTGGTGCTAACACAACAACTCCTTAGGAGCTTTTTGGTTTCTGGTTTCTCGCTCATACACAGAAACGCGGTCGCCCCGATTTTTTTATGGTGTTCAACAGAGGAAGTGTTGGTATATCTGTCGATAGTACGATGTACAAATACACGGCTGATACCAATACCGACTGATTTGAAGTGTCTTTGTGCAAGGCAATCACTGAAATTCTATTTTCTTTAACACCCCAATCCATATTTTAATTTGATATCTAATAAAACGAGTAAAATATGTAAAACGGCGGGCAATTGAAATAAGTTTTTAATATAATAAAAATAACCAAATTCAAAATAATGAAAGAGTTGAAAAAAAGAAAAATATCTATTAAAACAGTATTTATGGCCAGCCTAGTTATAGGCGCTCGGCGTCAACCCTTTAGATGGACTGATGACCTCAAAATATGGCTGATAGTAGGTGGGAAAAGGGGATGATCTCATGTGGTGTTGAACAGCAGGGAAGATTTTGTATGTTCGGGAAAGAAATGACAAAATGTTAAGTCATTGAATCTTTAATATAATTTAGAATCAGCGTTACCAATGCTGAGTGATAAATGCGATTCTACGTGCCATTATCATTCTCATATTATCATTAAATGATATGTGTCGTCCTCAAAATACTTTTGCGCGACAATTACGCAGTAATGAACCCGCATACTGCACTAAGTATGAGTACAGCTAGAAGCATTCCACACGATTACGTGCTGACATTAATTACGTACTGTATGTGGAAAGTTTTCCGTACCAAATCTCAAAAAGTGAAAAAGTAGGGTTAGAAAAGTGTTCCGAAAGTTTCTGCAAAGAATCAAATATTTCATTTACTTATATCAGTAGGGTCCAAAATAGCTTACGCCTGCCTGATGATCAGCAGTTACCGTAGTTTATGGTATCACAGCTGCACGTTGTTGCTTCGATCGCGGGTATTTTTTACTTTATTATTTTTCTGCGCGCTTTTTCTTACTTTATTATTTTCTCGGCTTCTAAGGCTCGTATCGCAATGTTGAATAATATGTAACCTTCCTCAATAAATAGCCTATTAAATGCAAAACTATTTTTTCAAATCCGACTGGTAGTTCCGGAGCTCAAACAAACGAACAAACACTCTCGCTATATATTTTAGTATAGATGACATAGTATGCCCAATCCCTTATCTGTAGTATTTAACAGCCTTATAGGGAGATTCTTCTGTATTACAATTTTTGTTATTCATATGCAATGTATATAACGTGTTCGTAAATCAGTGTTTGAATAGGTGTAAATAAGTAGGTGTGTTTATGTATGTTTGAATGTGAATGAGTGTTATGCGCTTGGCGTATGTATGAAAGACTTGTATGAAAGTGCGCGCTTATATGTAGTGTGAATATTGTGGGAGTGTGCGAGTTAATAAACTTATGCCCAATTTTTTTTTATGCAACGTCTGAAGGCATACATGCATACGTCCCACCTGATGTAAAGTGGTTACCGTGGTCTATGAACGCTAGAAATACAGTAAATATTCACGCGTTGTCCACCCCAGCTATCAATACTGTAATAGAGAAAAGCATAGGCACATATAACAATAAGTAAAACTGCTTTTATTTTCAGGAAGAATATTCCGAAACGGGCCCGCCCAGCGGTTACGGCTCCTTCCACCAGCAGTACTGGCTGGACAAAAAATTAATAGCCGTAGGTGTTATAGACATACTGCCGCAGTGTGTCTCCTCTGTCTACTTCTTCTATGACCCTCAGTACATGACCTTGACCCTCGGCACTTACGGCGCACTCAGGTAAATTACTACTGCACAATTAACTACACGGTAGTTATGATGTGGCTATTGTGTTTATCACAATGTGAGCATACGTTCAAACGTAATGGGTTTTGTATGCACACAGCAATAGCTCAGGCTTAGTAGTTCCATACGAATATCACCTTTTGTATACACTACGTACAAACAACGGTGGTGTCACGAGCCTTAGGAGATCAATTAATCCTACTTAATATTATAAATGCGAAAGTTTGTATGTATGTATGGATGTTTGTTGCTCTTTCACGCTTAAACGGCTGAACGGATTTGAATGAAATGTGGCACGTAGATAGATTATGATCTGGATTAACACATAGGCTACGTTATTTGACTCTACGCTAGCTAGTTTTAAATAAGCGAGCCCGTCTGGGGAAGTACCTCCATCGCACAGAAAACCGCAGCTAAGTAACAACTCCCTAGAGGGTTGTTGTGTTCCTGCGTGTGAGTGAGGTCACCAGTAAGCTCCCAAGGAGTTGCTGTGTAAGCTGCAGAGGAGGCATCGCGCGAGTGATACTTAATATATCTCAAGCGTTAATAGGCTACGGTACCCGCTTTACATCAGGTGGGCCGTATGCTTGTATGCGAGTGAGGTTGTTATACATCTTCGGGAGACTTACAAGTATTACGGCCCACCTGTTGGAAAGCGGTTATCGTAGCCTAATGCTGCTAACACAGTAACTCCTTAGGAGATTACCGATGACCCCACTCACTCGCAGGAAATGTATAATAACATGTTTTATACTCCAATAACTCTCTGAAGGGTTGTTGTGTTTTTGAAGGGGAAAAGTGTAGGGAACAGGTGCGTGTTTAACCAAACTTCGAGAAAGATTTTTTTTATATGAAGTCGGATGGCATAAATGCATACGGCCCATTTGATTTACCTAAAGCGGTTATGGTAACCTATGAACGTTTGCAATTTATTATCACTTGTGCGATGCCACCTGTACTGCTAACCCAAAGCAATTCTTTGGTAGCTTACTGTTGATCTGACTCGTTCGTAGAAACACAACCCTCCAGGGAGGTTTCATTTAGCTGCGTTTTTCTGTGAGGTGAAGGTATCATAGCAGCCCATCTGGGGGAAGTCCCAGATGGGCTGCTATGATATCCTACCTCTTTTAAAAACATACCGGCCATGACAAACAGACATGTTCGTGCACACAAATGTTTGTCTTGTGTGGAAATCGAACCCAAGACCGTTGATGTCAAAGTAGCGTTACTAACCACTGCGCAACCGAGCTCGTCACCTTTACTGTTATGATATGATACATGATAGCATGGATTGTTGTTTTTAAATGTAAATCTAAAAGAGACATTAATTGGACACCGTTTTTTTTCTACTCTACATACATTTATATGTAGGATATCTATGAAGAAGCGAGTGAGGTGTGTAAGGTCTAAGTCTTGTGGCGTTCGGTTCTTTCTACCTACCCCGCAAGGGACTTGGCATGAATATATAGATAGATACGTACAAACAACTTCGCTTCAAGTGAGATGGATCCCTTAGCCTTTGAATGCTTGCAATAATTATATATTTCCGAATAAATTACATAACGACATCTAGTCCCAAACTAAGCAAAATCTTTGGCTACTACTTAATTTTTTAAAATCACTAAGGCAACAAACAAGCTTACAGCCTGCCTAATGGAAGTCACCGTAGTCACTTGCAACGACAGGGCATCACTCGTGCATTTCCTACACTATAAACAATCTATTTTGAAGATCCTCAATTTTAAAGTAGGTATATTACACTTAGAAAAAATTCAGGCGAAAACAAACAGACATGTTCATGCACGTATATAACAATCCTACAAGGAGTTGTCATTTGGCTGCGGTTTAGTTTTCTGTGAGAAATTAGGTCTTCTCAAATTAGTACCTCAATGGTTTTCATAAATTTATAGATGTGTGTTTATTTTTGTTACAGAGAGATAGAATTCACAAGGCAACTCAATTCACTAGTTCCAGAACTCAAGTATTATTATTTGGGATTTTATATACACTCGTGCACGAAAATGAGATACAAGGGCAATTTCTTTCCTTCTGATCTCATATGCCCAGAGACCTACCAGTGGTTTCCCATTAAAGATTGCATCCCAAAATTGGACGAGGCGCCATATTCCAGACTGAATCCCGATTTAGACGCAATCGATACAAATCACCCCACCGATAGTGATTTAAATTATGTACCAGTTTTTGTGAATGGTAACATTATGCTGTATAAATTGTTTAAAAGAAGAAATCGCAGTGACGATAAGGATGAGGTTAAAGAGTATGCTGCCCTCGTCGGTACTAAAACGGCTAAAAGTCTGATTTTAGTTAGATAAATTCATTGTTTTGTTTCAAACATAACATTATGTTATGTTTTGTTGACTGCAATGTGCGAATTGCAGGTGACGTCACTTAATGTACTGTTAAGAATTGTCAAGGTCATGTGTGAAATAGTGATATAAATGAAGTAAGCTGCTGGTGGATGTTGCGATTCAGTTCCGTAAGTTGATTGCTTTGTAGTTACATTTTATTTGGAACTATGGACAATAGAATTATGTTCACCCGGTATATGTTTATGTACCGGTTGAACAATTTGTTTACTCAGTAACCGTGAGACAAAGTAGCCGTAAATAGAGAAAACGCAGGGTTTTAAAATTATGAATTAGTACACAGAGTCATAGTCTCTTCTACATACCTGAATTTGTTCACAAAAGTGTCGTTGTTCGTAGAATGCATTGGTTATCTTCGGCGAAGTAAAGTCCACAGATTTTCACCCAGAACAACATTCTGATAAAAACATAATCAAAAATAACAATATGAAAACGTAACTCTACTATAAAATAAGTCAACAACAGAGTAAAAATGGCGGATATAATACGATTAAATAGGGAAGTTTCAAATTTAGATAAGCGCCATGGCGGAATAGAAGGCACAGTTATTGTTACTTTAACAATCAAGGCTCGTGAGATGAATTCCCATATAGGACAAACATTTGTGTGCATCATGTCTGTTTGTCCTGGTCTGGGTGTTTTAAGAGAGATAGAACACATCAAAGCAGCACGACTGGGGAAGTACCTCCACCGTAGCCAAATAACAGCTATCTGAAGGGCACACAACAGCCTGTGAGTGAGTGAGGTTACGAATAAGTTCTTAAGGTGTTGCTATATTAGCAGGGGTGGCAATAGGCGATCGATACTTCCTGTATTTCAACCGTCCATGGGTACGGAAACCACTTTACGTCAGGTGAGCTGTATGCTTGCATGTCTCCCAACGTGGTGTAAAACTAACTTCATTGAGCAGTATAATAATGGATTCAAACTATGAGTTTCACAACTTTTTTAGTTCTTTTATAATACCAACAATTAGGAAACTTTATAGAATAATTCATATTTTAAAAGTATTAAAATTATTTTATTGTAAATTTATAATATTGTACGTACGTACGTAAAACGGAAATGATGAAAGCAAGTAATTATAAGTTTGTAATATGTAAAAAACTGATTTGTTTTATGAAAGTTTATTTTTTGATGATAAAATTACATCTAAAATAACCTTTTATGGTTTGTTAACGTTTTGTCTCACGGTCAAGTAAATGCGGTACAGATAATTTCTAGACCACGTGGTTCACCCATTTATACAGCATGTCCCGGAATTCACAGTGTCTAATCTAACAAATAACAATGTGTAACCAAAAACTTCAATAATTTAATAAATCATAAAAATAAAATGTTCTTAAAATATTCTGACCCAATAAAATATTTTAAGAACATTTTATTTTTATTATTTCATAAATCAGTAATCAAATTGCTGTTACTCTTCTGTTTACCCGCCCATATTCAAATAGAGTTCCGTCACGGACCCCTTGCTTGGCCAACATGTGAACAAGTTGTAACTTTGCATATTTTGTGAAGAATGTTAACTCAAAACTGATTAATTACTCTGTAAATCAAATCATTTTAATGTTGTTTAATCTTCAACAACATTAAAATGATTTGATTTACTCAATCTATACTCGCCGTTTGAAACTGGTAATTTCGTTGAAGTTTCTTCCATAATATAATAAAATAAAGGCACGTATTAAAAGCGAGTACGATGTAGACAACACAGAATGGACAAGGATAGCGCTGCAGTATAGACGAGCGAAGAGGATGTGCTCTCGTGCCTTAGACTCCGACTACTTCTTAAAATCTATACCTAAATAGATATATATTAATTAATTCTTTCGAGACATACGTGACAACAAAATTGTGTGCAAAATAGCGATCAACATACGAGGACTGTGAAGTTATTATTTTTGTGAAATTATTATCGGCGACGGATGGAGCCGCGTATTTTTTTTTTACTTATCCAAATGTTTATTTAGTTTATTTACATATTCAGAATGAATTATTTTTTCCACCAGCAGCATGGAAGCGAGCGTCAGATGTTAACTAGTCATGTTAAGTGTAATGAACTGACATGGATCGAACCTTCATTTGATGACCTTTGTATTTTACCTACTTAAAGCTGGAATGTTTGTGTACTTATAAGGCTGCATACTAACGCAACCCGCACCCCGCAACCCCCTATTCAGGCACAGTAGACATACATACTATTGTTTCAATCCTCTACTGTGAGATCGGATAGTAGCACCATGACTATAACGCGAGTGATCCTATAGTTTAATATAGTTGAAAAAAAAACCGTATTTGTATACTAAACCCCAAGCGTGCTTTTGGGTTTTTCATTTGTAAAACAGTCTAGGAAACTTGTTAAATGTATTTGTAATTATTTATTAAAATACGTATTGGATGATGAAACAAAAGGTTAAAATATATTTTTTGTCTTATTGTTGTACACCAATTATTGCTTATATTGTACCTATTTTTGATGTGATGAAATTGCCAATGGGTATTTTTTTATGAATTCTTCTCTGGTTCTCGTAGGTACTACATTCATTATGTTACAATACATTGTAATTGTTTATTTACTACAAATTTATGGAATAACGTAAATAAAAAAGTTGTAAGTGTAAAAAAAAATTGTTTCTATTTCCAATTCAAACTTTGAATTCCTTATTTTGTCATTATGTGCGTGGGTGATGTTACACACAGACACGTCTTAGGTGTAATATACTACATTGGAATTCTTGCTCATTATGGTAGATTACAAAAATAGCAAGATAATTATGAAAGGAATTGAGTCAAACGTCGAAGTCGAAATACAATTACTTGGACCTGCGGATTTCCTTTACCGCCTAACAAGTGATAATTACAAATGCGTACATAAATCCGAAAACTCGGATTAAGTGGCAAATGCCTGAATTCGGATCGAGGACCATTTAGTTGGTCATTAGGCTGTTTCTTTATTCAATGGGCTACCACTGCTATACATGTCATCATCATGATCCAAGCGTTAATCCCGGTTACGTCCTACGCATTTGCTTCGGAACCCGTGGTCCGCTTTCTAATTTTTACTCTCTACTTCGCGCGGTATTCGGCATCCCTTATTGTGAGATCAGTGGCACGTATCTCATTCTTTATGACCTATGAAAGCCACACTTATTGGGCCCACTCCTACCGGGACCTAGCGGAGATGGCATGGTTAGATATTCGTTCCTCATAAGACCTGACTGTAAATGCCACTCTTGCAGTGTATCTGCTTTATCACGGATATGAACCTACCGCGAATGTGGGAGTTCCTTACGTCACTCCACACTTCTAGTGCACCATGTCTCCGTGACACCCAGTTTCTGCTTATTCCGTTGAAGTGTCTACTGGCTTCATTACCACTCACGGTTCACTAGCATGTACCACGTACCTTAATAATCTTTAATTTTACCATTTGATATCATCATTGTATCAATATGCTTATGTGAATTTTTTGTAATATCTAACTGTGAATTGATGAGGAGTGATGAAAAGGAGAGACCTATATTGGCAAGTTTCTTTCGGCATTTCTTCTTCGCCAATGGTCACTTCCGAAATGCTAGTAGATTAAAAAAAGTAAAATAAGAGAATTGAATAAGATACAATAAGATTATATTTCAAAAAATGTAAGACGTGTCTAAATACCCGCGAGGGCCCAACAGCAATTCTCCCGATCTTCTATAAAAAAAATGAGCACATGAAAAACGCCACGTTTAGTGAAAACGTAGAAAGTAATTCTTATAGCTGACTTCAAAATGAAAGAGGTTCTAAAATAGTTTCTTTTTTTACGTCTATGCAACACCACTCCCCAACAGTATCTAAACACATTTTGAAAACGATTGCATGATCGTGGCCTAGTGTAACCATTTGGTAAATTTTCAATTTTTTTTTAATATAGGTATCTTCATAATTTTGAAAGCAGTAATAGCTTTTGAATGTTCGACTTCCAATAATAGATAACGTACGCTGTGTCATTGATTATTGATCGATCCTCATAAATAGCTATGGAGTCCAGAACTATCGTTAACCTTTACTTGGCGCCTGCGGCAATTGATTTTATTTTCGAAAATCTAACCGTCCTTAAATTTCTAAAAAAAATTTCACTGCTGTTATTAAAAAAGAACACACTGTATACACAGAGAAGTAACAAGACAATTACCGGAAATGTGTAATGAAGGACGGTAAACGTCACATTTTGTTGAGCGTGCGGAATGGAATGGTATCTATGGGAAACCCCTCACTTACTCGAATTATTCTCATTTTTCTAAAATGGGTCGATTACTTATGGGTACATCGTTACCTACAGTTTAACAGTCACCCCATAAAAACTATCAGTAGGACGCATGGGTTAATATAATATATTATTCCTTCAATGACGTTCTGTAGAAAATAATAACGATATAATTTATCCGTAAGGTTGAACGCGTTCCATATTAAAACTTAGACCTTTCTTTGTTGAAAGGTCTAAGTAGTAAAACGATTGGGGCAACGGCAATGAAACTAAATTATTTAACTTATTGTAAGTCAGCCAACGAGAAGTATAATGCCGTTGTGGTATGGCTATATATATAGTCTTCATATAAATGATTCGTAAAACTTGGAATGAAAAAGATTTTGTGTACTTTAGATATATCATAATCATAAAGTTGGTAACAGTGTGTTGATTCAGTGCCCTGTTATATACCATACCTAGTCCGGCCATAAGTTCTGTTAGATAAGTAATGTAATCTTTATGGAAGTCTCGGCAAAAAAATATTCTATTCGAAATGGCCACTTTGGGCTTTGATACAGACCTTCTGGCCACGAATCTATGGATTTACGCACTGTTTACACGGGAATTTTAGCCACTGCTTGCTCCAGAGATTTCTTAAGAGACAATGCCGGCGTGTCGTTTCGAGTAGGCCATGCCCTCTAACACTAACCATAATTTGTAGTCTAAGGGGTTCAGATGTGAACTAGACCAGGGCCAGTCTTGAGCTCTTATAAAGTCCGGAACGTTGGTTTCGAGCCAGGCTTGGGTAGTTGGTGTCTTGTGACCAGGTGCAGAGTCCTGCTGGAAAGTCCACAGTACGTTTTTAAAAAGTAATGCTGAGAAGTTTCACAACACGAGCCAATAGAGTCTCTTGATAGACTTTGGCTGAAGTCTACTGCTTTTTCGCAAAAAGCAAAGCTTTCTAACTTCTTGACAAGACACCCCCACCAAACCATTACAGATGCAGGATGATGACCACGTTGTACCTTACCGACCACATGGGTAGCTTCTTTAGAACTGTGTGCGTACACTTTGTCATTTTGCTTGTTGTAGTGTTCTGCAATCGTGAAAATTTTTTCATCAGTAAAGAGGATGTTTCTGTGCCTTTCACTTGCGTATCAGGACAGAAGACGTTTTGATCGATCCACTCACTTCAACTGTAGGGATTGGTTTAGGGCATGTCCTGTATATAGACGATAAGCGCCGATCTTCAGGTCTTGTTTTATTATACGCGTCAAAGTCCTAGCGGGAATCTTCATTTCTCGCGATAAGATTTTATGTTTCCTAATGGGTGCGAATTCTGGCTTTAACAGCATTAATAGCCTTTGTAGTTCTAACAGCACGCGGTCGCCCTGATCTTTTATGGTCTTCAACAGAGGAAGTGTTGGTATATGTGTCGATAGTTACTACATACGAACAAACGGCTGATACCAAGCTTTTGAAGTGTCATGAATATGACCGACGGCTCCATACACACTCTGTACAAGGCAATCACTACAGGATTCCAGTGATTGCCTAACACAAAGTGTGTTTTCTTTAACACCCCATTCCGTATTGTAATTTGATAATAAACTCGAAAAAAATATGTAAAACTGCGGAAAATCGAATGAAATTTTTAACATAATAAACGCGTTCCAAATTATAATAATAAAAGAGTTGAATAAGATAAAAGTTTCTATGTAACAGTATTTATGGCCAGAGTAGTCAATTGATTTTAAAACTTTCTTTGAAACTAAATTATATTAAAAAGGATGAATTAAATGCTTGCTATTATGTTATATTTTAATATATCTTGTTATGCTAATATTTATTATTTAAGGAAGGTGTAAATGTCACGATTAGAAGCACAACCAGGTTTTATTTTTTTACAAAGTCTGTAGACATACAAGCATACGGCCCACCCGATCTAAAGTGGTATCCGTACTCTTTGAAAGCTTGCAATACAGGAAGTTTCGATGATGCGCTTCTTCTCCCCTTTTAACGCGGGAACTCCTTAAGAACTTACTGGTAACGTACTAATTTTCAGGAACAAAACAATTCTCCAGGGCTGTTTTTTGGCACCGGTTTTCTGTAAGGCGGAGGTATTTCCCCGATAAGGGCTCTTAAATATCCAAACCAAGACAAATACTTCATGCACACAAATGAAGGTCTTGTATGGGGATCGAATACACTGGCCTTCATGTTAAGGTAGCCATTGCTAACCGCTTGACTACCGAGTACGTCAAAATCACATTATGTTTGATATTTAATCCCAATTAAACAGATTGTCCACTTTTTATCAGACCGTCTGTAACTTGGACAGTCTGATAAAAAGTCAACAATCTGTTACCTACACAACACAGAATACCTACTCCTTTTATTTGTTGTCACACAAACGGAACGTACCGGAATCTCGTTTGGCACACAAACAGGTATCGCAGTAAACAACTGCATGCGTATAGCATTCTCACGAGATGTGTCTCAACAAAAAGTGGCTCCTCGACCCGACATCATGTTGCTAATTAGATCTTTGGCACACTAGAGACATCTAAGCAGTAGGATTACTTCGAAGAAATATCCCAAATTGTCGCAACCATACGTCCGCTATGCGATTCTAAACCTAGTTCGCAGCACTTCAAGGTTGATGTTTCGAAACTATCGGTCATTACTGTGAAGGCTCTGTCCGCCGCCGCTCAGTTTACGGTCCCAAACAGTGACCATTTTAGTGTTTGAACACGAGAGTTGGTAGATATGTCAAGTCCTCATTGTAATAGTTGACCTACTGTTCATATGTTTTTACAATGTCTTTGGGTTATTTAAAAAACATATAATTGTATGATGCATCGCTAAGTTTTGCTCATATAGGTAGGTATTACAAAAATAATCTATGCTTATTTTTTTTTTACTATAAACCAGTGCAAGTTTAATCTATTCTTTACCCCAAAATATATTGGTTGTCATAAGTCATAAGCGTTACCTAATAAATCAGACTATAACGTCATTTTTTGTTTACCAAGTAACGATTTTTTTTATTTTTTTACGGTTTTTATCTATATATTTATAACTTCAGATAACAACTGCCTAGAGAGTTCTTGTGTTCCTGCGTAGGAGTGAGGTCCTGACATCACCGTCTTCCTCGATTTCTACATCCTTCCACTTTTGCACTGTATATCTGTTTCGTCATTCTTTCGTCCCGCATTCTTTCTACATGTCCGAACCAATGGAGCATGCCCTTTCTTATCTTAACACCGACACTCTCTTTCAGACCAACTCTTTCTCTCACGTCTTCATTACGAACGCGGTCAGCAAGCGTTATGTCACAAATTTTGCGCAATGCTCTCATCTTGACTATATATTTACCAATAATTATTACTAATTCTAATCTTAATAACAATCTTGATAATATTGTGCATTGACGCACTCAATGTGCACTTCTCATCTTCCGCCGTATTTGATAGCGGTACTAAGGCAACTACTCTTGACTATCTTTCATCACTCCCAACTCCAGACTATCCACCTTTTTTCTTTAATCAATTTGCCGATTGTGATGCTGAGAAGAATATACGTTCTGTGGCGTCGAATGCCGTAAGGAATGACAGCATTAGTCGTCTTATGATTTTACCTATCCTAGACATACTCCTTCCTACCATAACATTAATCCTCAACAAATTCATTAGCTCTTGAGTTTTCCCAAATACCTGGAAAGTTGCCCAGGTTATCCGATTATCTAAGAAATCCAACCCGTCATCTTTTTCCGACTACCGCCCTATTTCTATTCCTGGAACACCTAGTTCAGCAACAACTGATTGTTTTCCTGAACAGAAATAACATTCTCAATCCCTTCCAATCTGGTTTCCGTCCCGGTCATAGTACGACTACAGTAATGTATATAAGTTATTAAGTATATTTCAAAATAATGCGTATAATATGGCCATCAAAATTTTTAATCGGTTACCTGAAAGATTTAATACACTAAAATTACGCATGTTTAAGGAACTTTTTAATTTGCTATGTGATAAAGGCTATTATACAATTAATGATTATTTGAACGATAAATTGACATGAAATTAATTGATTTGACATGAAATAATAAATAAGCTTAGATATTATGACCTAATTTTTAGTTCTCTTAAATTCTGTATTTAATCATTTACACGCCGATATACATTCGGCAGAATATGTATGGTCACTGTATTATTGTAAGAACATCATTTATGTACCCATATTCGGTATATAAAGACATTCATTTATTAATACGGCTCTCGTAAAAATTACTGACCACATCCATTTTTATATGGACAAATGACAGCTTACGGTTATGACGCTGTTGGACTTCGATTAGTAGTAGATTTCGATGTTCTACTGCAACAGTTGCGTTCTCTCAACATATCTCCAGCGGCAATTGATTGGTTTCATTCCTACCTGTATGTTCGTCGCCAGCGTGTACGTATTGAGAACACATTTTCTTCATGGTGCTCAATATCTGCTGGCGTGCCTCAGGGCGACGTATTGTCTCCTCTTCTATTTTCCTTATTTATTAATTATATCTCTTCTAACCTTCGCTCCTCCTACCATCTTTATGCAGATGATCTCCAAATTTATACGCACTCACAATTAGAACACCTTTCTGGCGCTATATCAGATATTAATGTTGACCTTACGCACATTACCGCTTACCAATAGGCGAAGAGGAGCCACCATGCTGAGCCAATATAAAAAAAAAACATAGCTCGCTGGAGTAAGCCTCACGGCCTTATATTAAGCCATCCAAAACACAAACTATTATAATAGGCAGTCCTCGCCTTATATCTAGGGTTAACTGGAGTAGCTTCAGTCCTGTAGTTTTTGATGGAACGGCAATCAAATATAGCGACAAAGTAAAAAAATCTCGGTGTGTATTTGGATAGGACCTTGTCTTGGTCTGTACATATTGCCGATCTTGGTAAAAGGTTGTTTGCCGCCAATTCTTATTTGAGAAGATTGCGTAATTTTCTCCCGATATATACCAAAATTGCGCTTGCACAATCTCTACTCCTTCCTATTCTTGATTATGCCGATTCCTGTTACCTTGACCTCACTATAAACTAAATAAACTTGAGCACCTTCAAAATCTCTGTATTCGGTTTATATTTGGGATTCGCAAATATGACCATGTCTCCGAATTTCACACTCAGCTTTATTTTTCGTCGTAACTTGCACTTACTGTCTTTGCTCTATACTATTTTTTTCAATCCCGCCACTCCTTGTCACCTCAAACACCGTTTTACATTTTACAGTGACAGTCAGGGTCGAGAGTTATGTCAATCCCTTCTTCTTCAACTCAGAACACCACTACACTCCTCTCAATTCTACGCGAAATCCTTTTCAGTTCAAGCAGTGCGCCTCTGGAATGCTCTGCCGTTTAATATTCGAAATGCTCAAACTCTTTCCTCCTTCAAATCTCTAGTCAAAACGTACTACCTTTCCCTAAACTCAACCTAATCGTCACCTTTCTCTAACCTCTATTTCTTTATTTTTTCTTTTTCTATCATTATGCATGCAACTACAGGATCTATATTATGTAAATGCAATATATATATTATTCTATATTTATGTTATAAAATTTACTCAGCGCCACCTACCTGTTTTTATCAACTTTTTTATTTTTGTCTCACAGCTTATTAATAAATTATAGAAATGTTCATAGTTTCCTGAACGGCCAAGTGCCCGTGTTAAAAGGAATTCTATTGCTGTCACTGCTGCCTATTCGTGTAGCCAATCGTTATATCATCAATGGTTTAATTCTCGGCCGGCATACGCGGATCGGCTTCCTGTTTTGTCTATTTGTTTCAGGATTTATTCCTACGTCCTTAAGACAATTAGTCTTACATCATTAGATCTAATCTTGATATTATCTATCCGCTGCTACTCGCCTTCGACTGTAAATTGACCTCCGTTGAAGCAACAGGCCTTTAGGCTTGCCCACAAATACGTATTGTTACTACATAAGTATTTTTATATTTGCTTCTATGTATAACCACTTGTATTAGGTGTTAATTGTTAATCTTATATATAAAATTCTCATGTCACAATGTTAGTTACCATACTCCTCCGCAACGGCTTGACCAATTTTGAAGAAATTTTATATGCATATTCAGTAGGTCTGAGAATCGGCTACTATCTATTTTTCATACCCCTAAGTGATAAGGGTGGTCCACCCCATAGATAACAGAAACATTGTTTCTGTTATCTATGGTCCACCCCAAATTTGATTTTTTTATTTTTTGTACAAAAGTTTTTTTTTATTATGTGGCATTAAAAATACATACAACCCTAAATTTTCACAATTCTACCATCAACTCCTATTTTTATAATACTAAAATAATCCTAATCCAAACAACGTTTGCCGGGTCAGCTAGTATTATATATATCCTTGTTTATTTTATTATTCCAGTGCCTTTAGGTAAGGAATCATTTATAATAGAAGAATGACTTCATTAATTTCTAAAAATCATTTGCTTCTAAGTTGACAATCTATTTCAAATGTATAATTTTTTAAGTATAATCTGTTACTCATATAAGGACATTGATTCCAAATATATAATTATACAGTTTTGTGGCAATCTTATTACCTTACATTTAAATAATTATTTATATTGCCTAAGAGGTTTATGACTATTTCCAAGAATTAGCTTTGTTGTGTTGTGGCATACCAAGTAACGCCAAACCTTATTAGACTAAACTTAAAACCTATACGATCTAAATGAATATATATTAGTACGAGTACCTACTATCCAAGAGCTAAGTGAATTAGTGCTATCTATAGATTATTTATAAATATTTTATGACACTTTCTTTTAGCAGATTACTTAAATACATATTTTTAACTTGATACAATTGTTATGAAAGAGAATATTAATTAGTTTGTAAAAATAGTAAAGTAAAAATATACTTTTTAAAGTACAAAACAGACAGACAGTCAGCCTGATGCTAAGCAGTTACTATAGCCTATGGATACTTGCAACATGACAAGGCATTTAGGGTAGCCACATCTGTTGGCATATATTATTATTTTTTTAAATTCTACTTCCCACCGTTCTCCCGTTTCCTAATCCATTAGGATTGCCAATCCTGCGCATGTCGGCTAAGTCTAAGATTTAGCGAAGATACTGATTTTTACATAGAGCGGCTACCGTCAGACCTACCTATAGCTACCCAGAGGGTAAACATTTCTTGCGTAAGGTCACGTATAGGTAAGCGTAAACCAACGAACACAAACTTTGGTATTAGAACACAGTATTTCGTACGATGAAGGCTTGTGTTCATTAAAATGTATCATGACCAATTATGTATTTATGCGTTTTGCAAAAATGTATATTTACGTTTACTGCAAACGCGTTGTATAAATCGTTCCGGTTGATAAAATTAATTACATATAAAATTTAATAAACAAGTAGGGCCAGTTGAACTTAAAGATAAAAGCTATATTAAAATCTAAAATAGTTTATTTTTATATACTGTGGTAACCGATTTAAATCAGTCGGGCCATACGGTTGCTTGCACCGGATGTAGTGTAAGAACATTTTGTTTTTATCAAGAGCTACATATGTGATAGGTTCCACGCAGTGCCAATAATCATCAACATGATAAAAGTACTCTCGTTCACAAGAATCCTTTTTTTTTGTAGTTGGATAAAAATCAATTTCTTTTTGATTTTTTATACCACTAAGGTAAAAAACCGAGCATACGGTCTATCTGATGACTGATATCTGATGGTTACCGTAGCCAATGGACATTTGCAACACTAAAGTTGTCACTCTTTCGTTGCCGACCCTACAAACTTCCCGAAAATTAATTTAATATAATCTACTATAATTAGTAAGAAATCAGTTTCTTTATCAAGTGGCTGCGATTTATTTCTATTTGACATTCGAATATTTAAAAAATACGAAAAAGTAACAAGTTTTAGTAAATTGTATTAAAAAGCTAATTATTGGTGGAAAAATAATAAGTATATTTTTTTACTATCAAGTTCTATCTATATATCTTAATGCCGATTCCCATTGCGGAGTAGGCAGAGAAAACCAAGTGCCACGATTCTTACATGCCTCACTCGCTTCTTTAACATGTATAGCTTTTTTCAACCATGCTCGCAGGTTCCTTAGGCTTCTATTAAATGAATTAATTATCAATGACCTGACTGACGCAAAAACTGTAATGACTCAAAAACTCGAAACAAGGGGCTACAGTTAATTTGTAATGGAAATTCTAAAATAAATACTTCAATGGAACTAATTTGTCGACTATATTATTATTATTGATTGTAGGGTGGGTAGGTGGCGAAATACAGAGGGAGATACCACGAATTTAGTGGTACATGCCCATATCAGGATTTGAACCAGGGATCGTCGAATCAGTATATCTATCACTCTTGTATATCTATAACAGTATGTACAAATAGATAGAGTTTTAAATTACAGGAGTCACCAGTGAAATGTAATTCTATTAGAAGCACAATTTTCTCTTTCCTGAAAACATTTTAATTACGATAAATACCACAATAAAATATTAAGCTATTGACTGAACGGAATTTCTTAGCGGGTTGATTAAGGGTTTTTTTGCCAATAAATATATATATGCCGTTACTACATCGCAGGATCAGAAGGGCGGGCAAATGATGGTAGGGATGAAGGTTTGGGATGATCTGGAGCTTAGCCGGATGAGAACGCGTGAAGAAGGTTTTGTAAAATGATCTCTGGGTGACATTTTAATATGAAAATGGGACTAGCCTAAATAGAACGTTCCAGACACTGGTGATCCGAAGTCTATACCTGGAGTGTAGGTGTACTTCGGTATTTGGCTGTTACGACCCATGGAACAGAAAGATTTGATACACAGTCCGAATTTATGAATCACTCTTATTAAGGCCACGTGGTTCTCAAGAGAAAATCACTGCAGAGCTTACGTTGGAACTTTTCGCCTAAAGTATTAGCCGTTCTGTGTAGCCTAATTGATATTTTGGAATTGGCTTACTCGGAAGTTTAGTTTCCCGTATTATTGGCGAAGACACTAGCTCCATATCTTCCAGAACGTCGATAATGTACTATGTAAAGGTCGAACACGAGTCCAAAGCAACTCCAACTTAAATGGGATATGGCCTCGAGGGAGCGCTGTGGACTTTGACATAGAGAGAGTTGTTTGACAAGTTGTCTCGTACGATGCGTACGAAACTGTCTGGTACTTCTGTTAAGTCAGACTTGTCAAACGATGAAGAACTTTAGGAATTGGTATGGATGTGCTTCATGATGTAGTGTACTTGGCGGTAAACAAGTATTTGGTTGGGACAGAACCCGAACAGATCGCCAACAAGAATACTTCTAAGTTTTTAAGGCGAATGACTTTGATTCGCTCATCGCTCAGGATTTAGACAATTAGGAAGACCGATGAGAACGTGTGGTTAAGGGATTTGGCCGTTTGAAGTTGTCACATATGTCCGCATTCTTCTGGGCATGGATTGACTATAACAAACAAGGATTCGGAGAGGAAATAAATTACGGTGTTCGAGAGACCCAGCTTCGGAAGCTTTTTGGACTCGAAGATATTTGATGATCGTTGGGATGTCCTCCATAGTCGTCGTCGGAAAGGACAGTGAAATTCAAGCTAAATCTTAGGAACCCTGATAAACTATCTAACACGTACTCTCGCGCATCTATTCTCTTTAGCTAGGTCTAGCAAAAGACGCGCATGCTTTGCCAGAAAATATAAGTAATTTGGTGACATTTCCAATTCTTCCACCTCTACATCTTCCAGTTGATGGAACGTGATTTCGTTTCGAAGATGTAGCCAGCAGAACTGCTTGAAAAAGTGATTACGGTATCTTCTGTTTTAAGGTGGACCAGAAGGAAAATTAGGATTTGGAAACATTAACTTATTTTGAAATCAATGATAAGCGTCTTACACAATGACTCACAGATAGACATTCCTTATCATTTTGTTTTTTTGGATTCTAATAACTCTTCTGAATATATTTCCAACAAAATAATATCTGCTCACCTCTTCAAATACTAAAAAGAACTTTGTTTGTGTTGTTATACACTTCAAGATTTATAAGTATAAGTTACTTGAGTAGGTTACAGCTATGATGTAATGTCATTCTACATATTAAATTAACATGCAATCAGTAATTACTATACTCGTCCAAAATATTGACAGGTGCTAATAGTAACTATTTCTACTAAGGTGTCAACTACCCTATATATGGAATAGAAACATCGTCGGTAACTAGAATTATGATTAAATGAAAAATACACACATCAAAAGTGTCTAGGGATCAACATATATTTTTGCAATAACTTTTCTCCTGATTGATATTAATTAAAATTTTCTTTAAGGATTCATCAAATAAAGTGTTTTCGTTTGTCTACAGTAACGATAAACCAAGTCACCTTTGCATTAATAAAGAAATTTGCCATTTTCATAATAAAGGGATTTTTGACATTTGAACCACTAACATTAAAGTTCGAAAAAAAGACTGAAATAACAGTTTTCTTGAAAATTTTATTGGGTAACTTAAACAATTAATAATCCGTGTTTCTACCGCGAACACTAACAACACAAGAACATCGGTTTGGCATACTCAAAAAATACTGAAGCAAAAGTGCCACACGGGGTAATAAAAAATGTACCTATTTCATTTCTTCAGAACTGTTTATCAAGACTGTGATGTTATGTATTGTTTCTACCGAAAATAAAAATTTGCTCTATTCAATTCTAGACGCAGGTGTGCGGCGGCGGAAAAATTCAAAGCGACCGGCTTTAGTTAGAATCACAGCCGCGCGCAGCTCTCGCCTTTAGGCTGTCGTTTATAGTTTGTTTTCTAGGCTGTGGCGCCTCACGCCCGCCTTTTCAGTCCGGTGACGTAGTAACAGCCCACTCGGGACTAACTAGATAGTCTGGTCAAAAAAAATAATAAGCTCTCGCCTCATTCCGTTGTTGAAATTCGCCAGAAAATCACGTCTCATCTGGTTGCCAACTACGGGTTTCGTTTCACCTTCCATCCCTTCGCTGATAGCTTCTCACGACGTATGAGGTAAGTACGTTGTATGCACTCGCGAGTAATTTACCATATATTTATGTGTATAGCAATAGGATATATTTCACTGGGGAGTACTATAATGTAAAGAGAATAATCTATTTATAGAGGGAACTTTCTTTTCATTGAAATAATTCTTGATTATTCTCTTTCTGTAACTATCTACACCTATTGGACGCGAGTTACAGATTATATGCTTCTGCTTCTGCATTTCGCCACCTATATTGTGGTCTCTCTATTACATCAATAATGATAGGATCAGGTCCCTAGATTTACTTTAGATGAAATATTTCCTTTAGATATTACTTTACCAATTAATTACAGCTTCTTGTTTCGTGTTTTTGAGTCATTCAGGACGTGTAACAATTAACTTAATATTAGAAGGCTATGGAACCGGCGGGCGAGCATGCATGAAAAGATCCATAATGTTAATATACTGGTTGCCTAACACTGCGGGCGTGAACACAACAACTGTATAGTCTTCGTGAGGCGAAACTCTTTGACGCTGTACTAACTTGTATGAGGAAGCGATAACGCAATTTGAACATCAGCAAAATATATGAAAAATACAAATGACACACGATTTCTCGTCATTTTTTGAAAAAAATTAGCAGTACCAGACTTTGTGTTTAAAAAAATATAAGTAGATAACATTCGTAATTCAAACCAGTAGGAACAATCAGAGGCGCAAAGTTTTCAGTGTGCCCCATGTACGCTCTACCGCCACAGAAATACATTTTAGTTCATTTGCAATAAATATTTATTCAAATGTTCGAAACAAGTAATATAAAATTAACACAAGTACCTATAATTTTATTTTCACTTCTATTATATTATAACAAAGTTTAATGTAACTATGTAATGTGATAACAAAAGACAGTGGCCGACAAGAAGCCTAGCTTAATGTAAAGTGATTAGTCCCTAGAGCAGAAAACTAATGAGTCATCAATTTGATGAAACATCAACTCTCGTAGTAAGACGATAAAGTGCATTGTATCGAATGTACTCGTAGAGTTGTGCGCTGATATTTTTTAATCACCATGTAGTTCGTCTCATCCTTTTGCAACGAAGGAATGCTCTATCATCAATTTTATTAATTGGAGACCCGTATTCCCGTCGTTATTGTTAATTAATTCATCCATAATCATACCATAATGATGAATTAACGGTGAAGACGACGAGTTTTTGATGTGTGCGATGGCGAAGTGGTTAGCAATGTTACTTTAACAGCAAACGTGAGTTCTATTCCCACAAAAGATTAACATTTGTGTGCGTGAACTTGTCTGTCTTGATCTGGGTTAAGAGAATAAGAGAGATAGGGCGTATCAAAGCGGGAGCGGGGCAGCAGGACTAGAGGTATCTCTATCTTCCAGTAAAGAGTAGCCAAATAACAACTTCCTGGAGGGATATCGCGTTCCTGTAAGTGACAGGGGTTATCAGTAAGGTGTTGCTACGATATATAACTCTTTCTTTCATATATAACTTTTACATAATTATCAAAAAGTGCATCATTAATTACATCAAAAGTTTTTGACAGAACTTATGACCTGACTAGGTAGTATTAATGTAAGATTATTGTGAAACTTTAATTTTTGTAAACCCATAATTACCAGTTTCTGTCCGGTCTTATGGGTTCGAATTTTTTACTTGTCCGGTAGTAGGTGCCAAATTTCAATGAAACCAAAAACTAAACAATGATTGATTGCATTTTAAGTGGCTAAAAATGTACAATGGTTATCTTTGTTGATTAATTTTATATTTATATATGATTGTTTAAACGAAAATGTTAAGTATCGAAATAAAACATAATTAATATTTGTTTATTAAAAATTTTAAGTGTCAGGTACTCGGGGGACTCCCCCTAATAATACGTTCAAACCCACAATGCCCACAATTTTGACGAGCTCGGTGGCTCAGTCGTGAATGACGCGTCTTTGACCAACGCTCGTAGGTTCGATTCCCACACAACAGGGGTCGGCTTTTGCTATAGCAGGGCCACAAATGTTGCCAGAGTATCAGTGCGGGCCCCACGTATTTTTATTTGTATGTATGGACATATACATGTATTTTTTTATATTTTAAATAAAACGCATATCTAGGTTTTTAGTCATATATTATACAAAGTATTCATACAATCATGTCTATTAAAATTGAATTACTATCCTCAAGAAAGATGGCCACAATCATTGGGGAGGTAATTCCACATGGGCATGGACATAGTGGGAGGCCTATGTCCAGCAGTGGAATTACTATACTAACATAAAAGTAAGAACTAGTGAGAATTTTGCGGCTGCATTTGACTTGCAAGTTTTTTAAGGTCTGCTTTCATTTTAGTCGTAGAAACGCGCAGTATTGCGTCTAAATGCTCATCCGTTAACCGCGAACAATACTTATTTTTGCGGTAGTTGAGAATTGAAAAAGTCTGCTCACACAAATATGTACTACCAAACATAGTGATTATCTGCTGAGCAAACTTTTTCAATTCCTTGAGGTTTTCAGAACTCAAACCTCCATAGAACTGTACCAAGTCAGTGCTTTCCTTAAATCCCGTTTTAAGTGTGCTATTACTTTGCAAGTCTACTATGTTCATTTGCAAATTGCTTGGCACATCATTAATATCAATTGCAAAAGGATTTTGGAAAATTTCCATGTTAAGGGAGATCTTTCTAAAGTCGGTGAATCGATTCACGAAGTCAGTTTGTAGTTGTGTTAACACGTTTCTCATTGTAATATTTTGCCACTCAAAATTATCTCCAGTTTCTTCCACGGCTTTCTTGCAATTAGGAAAATGGTCAAGCTTTCTTTCATCAATATGCTTGATAAACAGTTTCAGTTTCATCTAAAATGACTTTACATCTGCACACATATCGCAAATCAATTTGCATTTTCCCTGCAAGCGTTTGAGCTGATTCAGTTCCATAGTCAAGACAGTCAAAAAAACCAAGATCGATAATGCACTGCTTGTTAGTAAGCTCTTCGACTGGTTTTCCTTTCATATCCATGAAGTTTCCAATTCATGCCCTTAATCGACGCGGCCAGTTATCGATCGCAGCACGCACCACATTTATATCTACTTTTGCCGCTGCTTTAACCAGAGATGCTCGGGGAGACTCCAAATTCTGATGAGGTTTACTGCAGACTTTCTCCTCCAAATGTTGCCATATCTTGTAGTCCAGTGGGTTTAAATCTGGACTAGAAGAGGGCCAGTCTTCATGCCCGATGAAGTCAATTCCACGGGCGGTCAACCAGTTTTGAGTGCTTCGTGCCTTATGAGCTGGTGCAGAGTCCTGTTGGAATATCCAGTGCTGTTTTTGAACATTGTTTGAGAAAGAGGTTCTATTATATATGTTAGGGTATTTTGGTAAACCACGGCACTGGTTTTCACACATTTGTCAGAAAATCACCTCAGTTAAGCCTGAATATGAGACTCAAAGCCAAACCATGATTGATGAAGGATAATGCCCCGCTGGACCCTCGGAATACGCGCGCTCGCTTCTTCACAACTGTAGGCATATACCTTATCATTTTGTTTGTTGTAACTTTCATCGATGGTAAAAACTTTTTCATCCGAAAACAAAATTTCGCGGTATTTATTTCCTGCGTACCGCCGTAACAAAGCGCAGGATCTTTCCATCCTAATTTTTTTCATACGCTCGTTCAAAAAATGTGCGGTTTTTTACGATAAGCTCGTAGTCCCAGGTCTTAATTTAAAATCCTTTTGACAGTGGTTCTGCTTAATCCCATCTGAAGAGGTAAGATTTTTTTTTACGCACTGGATTTCTTTGGATTCGCAGCTTCACTGCTTTGATGACCGCTGGTGTCTTAACTGTGCGAGGTCGGCCGCTCCTCTTACGGGCTTGGAAGCTTGAATCTTTAGTATATCGTTTGATAGTGCGATAAATAAACTGTAGTGTTATTTTCAATTTTTGTAAAATGTTAAAAATCTATTTTGCCGCGTATTTACAGTGCAACGCGATAACCGCGACTCTATCTTCCTTTATCGACCACTTCATATTTAAAAATGAATTATTTTTTAATTTCGGCAAGTGGGAACGTTCTACTTTTAAAATTAGTCAACGTATTTCTGGCCAGTATTCCAAAATTAAAATTGACAGAGCTTATGACCAGACTAGATATAAACGCCTGATCCATATAAACATTATAAAAATCTAAATAAATCGAGAAAAGTAAAAATAAATGACAAATGACATGTCTTTTTTGAAAAAATTAAATAGTTTTTATTTCTTCATCTCAACATAATGTTACATAATTAATTATATATAATAAGTAATAATAACTGTACCAAAAAAAAATATTTACAACGGTCACAAACATAAACGTCCGAATACTCTGGGATATCCACACAGGCTTCGTGAGCCCTAAAGGCTGGGCCACGGTGGATCCACACCGGATCCAGTCCTCGTCGTAGTCTTAGCAACAGACAACACAATAATATTTCTCCACCTTATTTTCAGTAGATTTTAGTTTAGTTATATTATTTTTGTTTAGTCATTTGTCTTTTGAAATTTACAATTGCCTTCTTTGCTTATTTTTTCATTTTCTTTCTCATCCAAACGTCTTTTGTATGGTGAATTAGTTAAAATTTCACTCTTTTCAGTTCTACGTCTCCTTGATTGTGATCTTCTGGCAGCAACATCTGGTAGTGGCGAATATCAATGGTCTTTCAGCTTGTAGAGATGCTTGGCTGGTAGACGGTTGAGGTGATTCTCCTCTATTAACTTCCTGATGTAAATCCTGTGCAAAATGACTAACGTGTAACCTGTTAGGCGTTTCGAACGAAACTGATACCTCCCGCGCCGCGGGGGGACGGGGGGGGGATCTGACCGTTGTGTTTGACGTCTTCGATTACACATTCATGTTTCGACGGTGTTTTGTCCGGTACTAGGTGCTGTCCGGCGCTAGGGGGATTTCCCCTACAGTTCCCAATTAGCATTTGAAAATGTTTTAAACCAGAAGATGACAATTAGGGACCCTCCGTGCGTTTTAAGGTACCCACAAGCTCTTTATTTGCTAATCTAAAATTATTGAAACAGGGTAAAAATGTTGAATTTAAATCGGTTATGGCAGGATTTAAAAACATTCTCAGATAAGTACGAGCAATTGCTGGCAGATCATGTTAAAGACTTAGCTGACCGTTGCATGCCTTTGTCTAAAAGAAGAGTTTTTACAGCTAAACTGTGATTCAGGTGAAAAGCTAAAATTACCACATCGCTTTAACAATGAAACAAAAATAGCTGGTAAACATTTTTATGATGATTATATGAGAATAAATTCAGATATAAGTTAAGTTTAAGAACTGCCGAATCTACAAGCTTAATGCGTGCTGTAGGCTTTAATAAGAACCAAGTTGATATATTCTTTGCTAATTTAAGGTGGACAAATCCTACTATAATATTATAAATGCGGAAGTTTGTATGCATGGATGTTTGTTGCTCTTTCACGCTTAAACGGCTGAATCGATTTGAATGAAATTTGGCATCTAGATAGATTATGATCTAGATTAACACATAGGCTACGTTATTTGACTCCACGCGGGCGGAGCCGCGGGCTGCAGCTAGTAATACATATTTCTAAAAATAACAGAAGTATGAAAAATTAACAACATTCGCATTTATCCGGATTATATTCGTCATTTCTCCTTTTGATACAGAAGTTGACTTCTTCAGAAGACATCTTATTTTTTCTTTTTGGTAAAGTCGTTATTTTCGTTAAGTTTTATAGTAGAAGTACGTTTTTATACACTAACATGGTTGAGTTTCTGTTATTAGAACGTCGCTCTGGGTAAAAATGAGTAAACCTGGACCACGTAGTGATTATAATTTTCTTCGCCAAGGAAAAATCGTATCAAGTTCAATCCAATGCGCTCTACGAAGAAACAAGACATTTATGAATAAACATATTACGGTATGTAGATGAGACTTGGCCTCATTGTATCAATTCATAAATTAAAAAATCTTAGTTTTCTTTGTTTAGACTTTGTCTCATAGCATAACGAATGAACTATAGACAGGAAATTGCATGGCGTCTAACGGCATACTTTTGCGAGGTAAGTAATACTAGAATATCAAAATTATGATTTCGGTCCATTCCATCTTTTGAATTCCATCAGAAGGTTTTGCTTATTTTTAAAAGATTAAATCCACATCGGGGTAGCTTGTTTTCCTTAAGGCGACACATCGAAAAATTAGACCAACTTTCATCGAATAGTATAGGCTAATGACTAAACTGACGGATCTAAGATTTTAATATAAATAACTTCATTTCTTTATCTTGAATTTGCTTGCTCAAATACACGATTGTGTAAAATTGATTCGATAATAATTACTTTCGAAAACACCTCTTGAAATTCATTATTTTTGAAATTACAATGAAGTTGTTCTGTTTATACGCTTCAAAATTACTTAAATCTATTAGTAATATCTATGTTTATAATATGGTTGCTGCATATTTTGATAAGTGAAACATGAAATTTTTTAAAAATATTTTAAGTTTCTGACAATTTCTAAGCGATCACATTCGTCTTGGGTGCTACGTGTTTTCGACCTTATTGTGCGGTAATGAGGATTATAAACGCGTTGACTAACTACATCCAGCCAGTCCGGCTGCAGCCCGCTTCGAGGTAAGACCTATGTCGACTGTCTGCTCGAGCTCGCTCCATTTACATCGCGACACCGAAGTTTTTATAGTTAATAGTTGTAAATATTCAATATTATAGTATTTAGCGTAAGTGTATTATTATTAGATATAAGTAGTAATAATATTATAGGTTTATATAAATTTATTATACTGTTGTAATAATGGGGAACACTAAAAAGAAAATATATAGAATAAAAATACAAAGAAAATGTTCGTAGAATGGCGGAGGCGAACAAGACAAGGTATTTTTTTTTTTTAATTATTATATTCATTAAACATATTATAATAACATTGTGTAGACATATTTCTAGTTTTTAGAACAGTTCCTAGGTATGGTTGGCCCAAGCTATTTAATTCACTTTTTTTTAATTTTGCTTACTTAATAACTCTATATAAAACTGCATTAATTAAATAAGAGTTATTTTTTGCAGGAATAAACAGTAACATTTGATAATTGGTATACATTATCCACAGCCTGACCGCGTACCTATATAGGACGTCAAACTCCTATTATGTCCATTATAATCTGACCGAACTCCGACTTAGAAGTTGTACGTCGGTGGAGGTCAGGTTACGTTGGAAATTTATACCAATAAGGTTCGCGCTCTCTGCACATAGCAACCAGTGGAGACTCTTTATTTCTTTGTATTAAAATAAAAACTTATAAAATAGAATATTTTTGCTGTTTTGTTTTTTAGGAGAAACTTACTAAATAAACATATTCCACTAGAAGAATCACTACTCGATTTATATGCTACTTTAACGTAAGTGTCATACGGGACGACAAACTCATAGTAACCATTATAAGCTCACCGAACTCCGACTTAGACATTGTACGTAGGTGAAGGTTAGTTTACGTTGGAAATTTATCCAATCAGAAGATAGAAAACCAGTGGAGGTTTTTTTTTTTTTTTTTTTTTTTGTATTAAAATAATTACTAGTAAAATAGTATATTTTGATAGTTTTTAAAAAAACTCGGTATGTTTCATGTTAAAGAAGCGAGCGAGGTGTGTAAGTACCGAGTCATGTGGCGCTCACGAGGGATTTAGCGTGAAGATATAGATAGATAGTATACTTATACCCATGGTACTCGTGAAAACAAATAATATTTACTATGAACCAACACTGAAAACACAAAAAAATCATCTATTCTATACATTGTGGTTAGTATTGAACTATTGTACGGATTAGATTTATTTTGCAACATCAGAGATGGTCCTGGTTCTTTCTTCTTGAGAGTTTAATAAATAACAAGGAAACGTACAACAATACAAAACACAGAGTATACATAAGTAAAATACAATAAATGTCATTATACTGAAGTTAAAGTTATGAAACAGCAAGAAAATCATTTGTCACATGTTTTTTTTTAAATATGAATAGATTATAAAATCTATTTGTATATATGTATATTAGGGTGTCCCTTATTTTTCAAAGTTTTTATTTTCTAACGCATATGTCTTAGTTTTGTTCATTTGCTTTTAAAACACTCGGAAATTAATTTTTAACTTATTTGGATTACGATAATCCGTGCCGAATTACATCGAAACATGTTCATACAAGTTGCGCGGCAGTGCCGCACGTACTCGCGGTATTCATTTGTTCAAATTCAAAGTTAAAATCTTTTTATTCCGTAAAAATGGCTACATTTGTTTGGAATCGTCACATTTTTTTTCCCTACCGTGCAGTTTATGACTAGATGAGCACTGATAAAAATACTGCCAAAAAACTCAGGCATCCCTCTTTTGGTATCCAAACAAATTTACATATTTTGTTAATTACATTATAATTGGATCGACTCACTCCCAGGCATTATTAATATAGTCAGATACTTTATAATATGCCCTGCTACACAATTTGGCTTTAATAGTAGTTTTAAATTTGTTTATTGACAAATCTCTTATATTGCTGGGAAGTTTGTTATAGAACCGTATACATTGCCCCATAAAATAATTACTTGTTTTGTGGAGACGGCTTGCATATAACACAAGATTATGCTTATATCTAGTATTTATGCTATGAGTATCACTCTTTTTACAAAATGAGTCTATGTTTTTATGGACATACAAAAGATTTTCATAGATATATTGCGATGCGACTGTTAAAATATTTATTTCTTTTAATTTTTCTCTAAGGCTCTCCCGGGGACCAAGTTTGTAGATAGCTCTTATGGCTCTCTTTTGCAATAAAAAGATGGTGTTAATATCCGCGGAGTTACACCAAAGAAGAATTCCATATGACATAATACTATGAAAGTAGCTGAAATAAACTATTCTAGCCGTATCAATATCAGTGAGCCGTCTAATAGTTTTCACTGCATAATCTGCAGAACTTAGTTTTCCTGATAATTTTTCAATTTGTGGGCCCCTTTGTAGTCTGGAGTCAATTGTTATACCCAAGAACACAGTTGTCTCCACAGAGGCTAAATTAGTTCCATTAACATGTACATTGGTAGCCACCTGCCTTACATTAGGTGTTGAGAACTTAATTACTTTAGTCTTTTTATCATTTAAAAGCAGATTATTAACACTAAACCAATGAATAACTTTAGAGAGAGCATCGTTAACTTCGTCATAATTACCTAACCGTCTATTAATTTTGAATGTCAGTTATTCTCGTGATTAATACCTAATGTTTTAACTTTTATAAGATGGCAGTGGAATTGAGAAGCAATAAATCAAGTATTTTCTTAGTTGGAGACGTAAATTATCAAATAATAGGCGCAAAATTACCGTCTAACCGTCAAGTTCTTCCTGTACTTTTTTATAAAATTTGCGAAGTTAAATTGACTGTTAGTGAAAGCGCATACCTAGTCATTCGAGAGTGTATTATATTTAGGGAAAAAGCTAGGATCCCTACCAGAGCTATACCTAACTGTGTAAAATAACTTGTGAATCTTCACCAGAAGGGAGTTGCAAAAAAATTCCACTTTTCTATTTCAATTTCAATCTAATTCAATCTGATAATTTTATTTCTCTTATTTATTCGAAATAAAAAAATCCTGTGTTTACTCGGCGCTATCAGCCATTATGACACTCGAACATCTATAACTTCAAGCCAAATCCCTTGCGGGGTAGGCAGAGAGAGCCGAGCGCCACGTGACTCGATCCTTACATATCTCACTCGCTTCTTTAACATTCATTGCTCTTCTCATGCACGCACGCCGGTTTCTAGGGCTCCTGACATCACCTTCTGATAGAACATGACCAATTTGGTCATGGTAGGTAAGTCTTGGCCTTCCCCGGCTCCTACATCCTTCAACTTTTGCATTGTATATCTGCTTCGTCATTCTTTCATCTTGCATTCTTTCTACATGCCCGAACCATCGGAGCATGCCTCTTCTTATTTTAACACCGACGCTCTCTTTCAGACCAACTCTATTTCTAACATCATCATTACGAATACGGTCTACAAGCCTTACGCCACAAATTTTGCGCAGCGCTCGCATTTCAACCGCGTTTATTCTACTTTCATGCTCTTTCTGCCATACCCAACTCTCGCTTCCATAAGTTAGCGTTGGGACCAACACTGCATTGTGTATAGCGAGTTGTGCCTTCTGGCTCAGGATTTTACTGCCAAGAAGTTTTCCCAACGCTCCATTCACACTATTCCCAGCACTCACTCGTCTTTCCACATCTGCGGTGTACCTTCCATCCCTGCTGAAAGCGCATCCAAGATATACAAACTCATCCACTTGTTCCAACACTTCATCATCAATCGTAATCCTTACATTAGTTCTGGATTCTTCTCTTTCAAATACCATTATCTTTGTTTTCTTCGCATTCAGTAGTAAGCCTTTCTCCATACAGTCGTCTTTCATCGCTGTGACCAGTGTTTGCAGTTTAGATGGTGTATCTGCTAACTAAACATATGTGTCCGAATCAACAAATGGCCCGCTTTAGCCTCTCGATAAACAATGTTGTATTATGTAGCTGGTGTTTCATTCTTCTTAAGGGGGATACATGCCGTCCAGTGGCGCCTCAAGGAATAAAATATCGTATCTTAGCGTGGAAGATAAACATTATAAAGTCATGTGTTGCGTGTGTTACAAATACAATAACGTACTTTTACGTCATTAAACCAACAATTGAAATGTTTTGCTTTCGTTGTTATAGGCATAATTGCCAAAAAACGGCCTCTTTTAGCACTTTTGCTTATAACAACGATAGTGGAATATTTTGAGTGTTGGTTTAATGACGTAAAAATACTTTACTATCTTCGTAATAAATGCAACATAAGATTTCATAATGTTTATCTTCTATGCTATAATATGTTTTTTTATTCAATGAGGGCGCCACTGGACGAGACCTAAGTAAGAACAACATAGATACCAAGACATGTTAACTTGTAGAGATATAAACATAAAACGATGTCATTGATTTCTCTTTCAATAAACTTTTAAAAGTGAATACGTTTCTGTAGTTTTTTATTACTATTATTACTATTGTTTTCCGTCTAGCTTAAATAAATATGTTTGGTTCAGTATGTATAAAGCTAAATAATAATTAAATCAATAATTTTTATTAAATATTGATATTATAAATTTTATTTAAGTGTGACGCGACTCTGTAGCTTTTCTGTTCGTTTGCATTGACTATACGTTGACCCCAGGTTACCTATTAGGCGCTAATTTCAAATTTTACAAATCGAGCGTCGAGTGTCAATTGAGGGGCGCGGGGTGATTGGGCGGAGCCATTTTAAAGCTTCACGATCGAGGTGTCGCCTTAATACATAGAAGTGTGGCAAACAGCCATATGCCCTCACGTGTGGTTACCACAGCCAATGAGCGCTTGGAATACGAGACGTATCGCTCGCGTTATCCTCACTGCCTGCCTGTTATTTGGCTGTGTGTTCTTTTGATAAGTGGAGGTACTTCGCCAGTTGAATTACTTTACATACACCATACTTCTTTTCCGCCTGACACTAGTGAGGTTGACTTTGAATCAAATGATGTCCTATGTCTTAACGTAATCAATGAATCTTGTACGCACTTCATCCAGAATACTGACATACCTGTTTATAAATATAAATAATAACTAACTTTCCCTTTGTGTAAGTAAACGCAGTAGAATTGTGCAGCTTTTAGATTAATTACAAACCAATATACGATTAGCAACATAGCAAGCTTGACATTTTTGAAGATGCTGCGGTGTTTTCGATACAATGCGGCCGATGTATGGAGTGAAAGGCACTCGAACGGTGTTAGGTTAAACCTGCGATGTATTTGAGGATTATTTGTAGTGACATGTGAGCACGAGGTGAGACCTTCACAGAGTGCAGTTTGCGGATCTAATCGCAGGCAGTTGAAAAGGCAGTCGCAGAAAGACAGGCGTGCGCGCAACCCGCCGTCGTCGTTAGCTGCGCGAGTGTGCGATAACTGACCGCGCGTGACGTTGTGTTTATTATCGTGTATCGTGAAAAATACAAAATGAAGTTACATATCAAGGCGTTTGGTAAGTGTAAACTTGACAATTTTATTATAACCTCGTTGATGTTTTGTTAACCATCGCCTTGAAAGTCTTTCTGAAAATAATCTGATTAATAGATTTTTTCCTATAATGTTAGTAGTAACTTGGAAAATATAATTGATGTATAATTTACTGCTTGCTTAATGAACTGTATATTTTGTACAGTCTTATTAGTCCCAACAATCTGTAAAACATTTCAAAGCTAGTTCAGTATTCATTCAACTAATTTGAAAGTATTTGGAATTTTATTGAAGATTAACAGAAATTATGTTCATGGTAATAAGCGAATGATAATTAAGAAAGTTTATGGTTGAAACATTGTCATTCGACTATGTTTCCACCACTATGTGAACAGGAAAATAAATGAAAAGAAGTACGTTGATTAGGTACTGAACTGTTGTAGTCTCTAAATATCTCTAATATATATATATCCGATGCCAACTTTACGAAGTGTTGACTACCTTTGGAAGCCATGACTCTATATAATCTACGAATACTTTTATTAAAATAAAGGTGTAAACCGAGGTCAAGAGTGTTTACTTAAATGCTTTACTGTTTGCAATTTGACCTCGTAACTACTTTAAGTGACGGAAACCGTAATCAAATATATTACTAAGGCCATAATTACTATGCCACCAATAGCGCGTCAGTTTCTAAAAGTTTAATCAAAAGACAAATTTGCTTAGATACGTTATGAAGCCAGTCAGTTACTTATTGCGTAATTGAATAGAAATATTATTAATATTGATTAATGGCATATTACGGTAGTAAACAAAAAGTGATCCCGAGGTTATCGTCGAATGTGTTGCAACATTCGAAGGGAAATGTTTCTAATTGCCCCGAAAGTCGAAATTCACCTTTTGTTTTGTCAAACATGTCCACATTTGAAGGTCGCCTGAATCTCTATTCATTTTGGGAGGACGCCTCTATCTCTACCTATAGGTATATTATATCGATGAAAATTTTCTTCCTGATTAGATTTTTAGCTTAATCGGCCCAGTAGGTTCACATATGCACAACAAAGTACAACAAATAAACAAAAGCTTTCTCCGTTTTCCCGGCTGTTCCCCAAATTCTTAATACTCAATTTTTCTAAAACTTTCATAAAAATCTCAAAACAACCGCATAAATGGCGCCAGTCTATGTAGAAGATACAAAGATGGTGCCATTTTGACAAGCTGGTCTGATGATGATCAGAAGCATTATGTAGTTTATAAACCAAAAGAACTTAATTTCAATCAGGTCAGTTACAACAACTAAATGTTTTGAATTCCGAAATTGAAATTTGAATGTAGCAAAGTAGCGATAACAAACGCATGTATATTGTTCGGTTTCAACATTTTCTTAGAAAACAATTTATAGATATACATTTACATATAGGTACTACTGCTAATAACTAGCATCTGCCGACGATCAGACAATCTAAAAAGTCGGATGCATCCTTGGCTAATAGGGTAGATATCGATTGCATTGTTATTAAGTAAACAGTGTTGGAGAAAGGAAACATTTTTTATAATATCTGACTGAGACTGGCCTAGACACCTCGTTTATTTTTATCTATTTATAAGAAATGTTAATACGAAAGCAACCTTGGGGGTTATTGGATTCCAGAGGGTGATTGTGGTTACCAGTAAACTCCTGGAGAAGTTGCCCATTTAGCCGTGGAGGTGGGGAGAGGGAGGGGCGAGACGCGGCCGCAATGCTCGTGGTGGTTACAGTGACATACGAACGCTTGCAATACTTAAATATAAATTTGCATCGCCCCACTTCCCCTGGAACGATCGTCTCCGATGAAGCCTTTAAGTCCGTCCCGGCTAAAGGCAGCCCCTAGGTGGTGTTTAGTCAGTAAGAGTCTGACATAACTCGTTCGGCCGTCCGAAAGGGTACTCATGAGAATTCACCACCTACCTCCCAACGGGTCCCAAACGGTGTCCCCTCAGAAGAATGACTAATGTACTCTCGGGGTGGTTAGTCCTTCTTTTATGGGTCATCGTTTTACATTAGGCATGAAAAAAAAGAGATAAATATTAAAACTGATTGATTTAGTAAAGATTGACTGCGTTTACGAAGTTTACGCAGGCGATGCAGGTGAAGCAGAAGCTATTATTAAACAAACTACTATTCAATCATTACGTAAGCATCAAACTGCTATGTATGTTGTCATAAACGACTATCGGATTTTGTTTTTTTTTTTGCTATGCTATTTTTTATAGTTTATGGCAATGATGTAACGATGGAACAATCTTCTAAGGAATCAAATTTAATCGTAATCTTTTTATGAATATATGTAAATCAGTCCATCGTCTTATTATCTGGTCTTTAGAGCATAGGTGTAAATTTCGCAGGATGTAGCTCGGATGTAGCACATCAAACTAACTAAATAACTTAGCCGGAATGACTAGGGTTATATATATTTAATCAGTTCAGCCGATTAGTTGCATGGAAGATAGATTTCTTTTAATATTTATCATCCAATTTTCTTTGACAATGTTGATGAGTGTTATAGGCTTAATTATGTCATGTGAGATTGGCATCTACGAGCACACAAAGGCGCTGCATATAAGGTTGAATTCAATAGTAAGCAGTGTACCTATGTTATCCTAGAGATTGGTTATAAAGTAAATTACTAAGAAAAATCGGTTGCTCAAAAGATTATAATGTTATGTGAACAAGTTGATATTGTAGTCCTAAAATTAATCATATTCATTTGGCATAATTAATCGAATGTTTGTTACTTTTACTAGACGCTGTATAGAAGAAGAAGCTGAATAATTGATACCACAATAATTGACTCTAAAATAATCCAATCGTTGTGTCCAGAAACTTTTGTATGTGTAGTTATTGGCAAAGGCAAATGCTAAAAGCATCTTTTTTAATCTATTTATATCTTTACATCAAGTCTTTTGCAGCATAGACAGAGAAAATTGGGCGCCACTGACCCTGCCCTTCATCATCATCATCATCATCACTACCTTAACATTCGTAGCTCCTTTAACCCTTCGAAACCCGGGTGGTCGAATACGACCGCGAAATGTATGGTAAAACGTATATAACGGGTTCTGACTGCTCAATGAATGGTTCCTAGAGTTCCTGACGTCACTTGTGAAAACACATTTAATTTGGTCATGATAAATGTGTCTCGACTTACCTCATGCCCAATATCATTTTATTTTGCGTTGTATATACATATCGTTATACTTTCATCCCTTAGCTTACCTTTTTAGGGTTCCGTACCCAAAGGGTAAAACGGAACCCTATTACTGAGGCTCCGCTGTCCGTCCGTCCGTCTGTCACCAGGCTGTATCTCATGAACCGTGATAGTTAGATAGTTGAAATTTTCACAGATGATGTATTTCTGTTGCCGCTATAACAACAAATACTAAAAAATAGAATATAATAAATATTTAAGGGGGCTCCCATACAACAAACGTGATTTTTTAGGGTTCCGTAACCAAAGGGTAAAACGGAATCCTATTACTGAGGCTCCGCTGTCCGTCCGTCCGTCCGTCCGTCCGTCTGTCAACAGGCTGTATCTCATAAACCGTGATAGTTAGACAGTTGAAATTTTCACAGATGATGTATTTCTGTTGCCGCTATAACAACAAATACTAAAAAATAGAATAAAGTAAATATTTAAGGGGACTCCCAAACAACAAACGTGATTTTTTTGCTCATTTTTGCTCGATATTGATAATGGCAACAGGTAGGCGCTTGAAACATTCACAGAATATTTAGTTATATATTTACTTTAAGAACAAGTAATTAAATTAAAATAAAACAAATATTTAAGGGGGGCTCCCATACAACAAACGTGATTTTTTTGCCGTTTTTATAGATTATGGTACGGAACCCTTCATATGCGAGTCCGACTCGCACTTGGCCGATTTTTTGCTCATTTTTGCTCGATATTGATAACGGCAACAGGTAGACGCTTGAAATATTCACAGAATATTTAGTTATATATTCACTTTAAGAATAAATAATTAAATTAAAATAAAACAAATATTTAAGGGGGGCTCTCATACAACAAAAGTGTATTTTTTTGGCGCTTTTATAGATAATGGTACGGAACCCTTCATGCGCGAGTCCGACTCGCACTTGACCGATTTTTTAACTTAACACCGACACACTTTTACAGTTTAACTCTCTTTACATCTTAGCTGTGTACGCAGTTTGCAAGTTACCCCAAAGATTCTGGCGAGACTTTTGACATTTAGACCGCTTTTTTTTTACTTAACCGCGCTGTGTGTTGTGAGCTATTTTATATAGAACGTAACTTGGTGTTTCCTAGAAACTTTCCCAACGGTCATACTATTTTTCCTTTTTCATGCATTATTATTTATATTGCTTATTTCGAAAGCGGTATATCTTCCATCCTTGCAAATAACACATTCAAGATATAATAAATTGACAGATATAAGGCACAGGTCAAAATGTTGTGTCTATTAACTTTGGCGTTATAGAACGAAGAAAGAAAGAATGTTGAAAATTCGCGTGGGATACCAGGATACCTTTGCTCCGATATGCGGGCAACGTCAAGTAAATGAACATATATTTTGTAACAGATGTAATGAATTATCTATAAATATATGTGGTCGTTGCATTTTTTGTATAACTTTTGTGCTATGCTAATAACACTAGTGAATCTGCATACTAATTCTAACATCTTTAAGTCAGAATGCAAAATTACCTAAATATAATGACAAAGTTATTTACTTTATATTTTATATTACAGTCAGTACCTTAAAAGTAGAACTAACTACTGTAGTTGTTCCTCAAATCAAGCAAAGAAAAGAATTGTCACTCAGAAGTCGCCATCCCACTTGGACACGGGCGATTTCAGATGGACAGTTGGCTCTGCATTTGTATGGACGTGGAATAAATGTCACTTATTTTGTCATAATAAATTAGTTTGAATTAAGTATCGTGTATAGTTGCCTATATAACCATAAATTTTGCTGTGATTTTTATTTCGATAGTCATTCGACGAGTTCATTTGTGTATATGAGTTCATGTTATTAATTTTGCCTTTATTTGACTCTGCCTATAGTGCTTTATAGTATCTTATTTTTATTGTATCTATAAATAAAGTATTATTTTGGTAACCTACATCAAAAAGCCGGTCTCGTGTAGGTATCTACCAAGATAGCATTTGAATGAAATCAGAATAAGATCTATCGTATCTTATATATATATAACTAGGAGGAGTCACATAAACGTGAAGTTGATTGTCTATGCAACACGGGTAAGAAGTATTTTACGTAGGTATTTCGATTATACATCACAAAGAATATGTAACGATATTCTATAGCTATCATTCATAAACAAAATATATATTACTATGAACAATTCAATTTAAATTCAGTAATTTTGATGTTCATAGCCATTGTTTATGCTGATTTATAAAACTTAATAATTGAGTGGTATGACGACAAGTAGCCTTTAACCACGCTATCCCATTCTAGATGATTGCTAATTAGACTCTGCTGATAGTTGACTATGTACTAAGAACTAAATTAAAAATAAAGCTTTAATGCAAAATAATAGTGACATATTTGTATGCACAAATACACTCATTTCATTATTGTTGTGATTGATTCGCACTCAAGTAGGTGGATGCATTTTTTTTGATAAATAAGGTCACATAAATACCTAGTCTTGCCATAAATACTGAAACAATTAAAAAATTTCTATTGCAAATAACATTTATTACTTTTACAGTGTGTTAGTTTAATACATAAATATAAAACAATTTAAAATATAAAAAGCTTATTCGAAGTGGTTTCCATTGGCTGCCATACAGTCCTTTAAACGTTGAGGCCAGTTATCAATAGAAGCACGCACTCTTTCCATGGGAAAATTCTTCACTGCCAATCGTACGGATTGTTTTAGGGACTCCAAATTATCATGGCGTTTAGAGAAAGCCGTACCCTCTAAAACTGGCCATATATCATAATCCAGCGGATTAAGACCGGGACTAGACGACGGCCAGTCTTCAGCTCTGATGAAGTCCGAAACGTTCGTTTCTAACCAAGACTGCGTAGACCGAGTTTTATGACCCGGCGGCGAGTCTTGTTGGAAGGACCATTCTTGGTTATTGAACATGGTGTTGTTATGGTATCTTGATATACTTGTGCCGATGTTTTGATACCTTTTTCACAAAAGTATGGCTCAGTCATTCCTTCATAGCTAATGCCCCACCAAACCATCATTGAAGTCGGATAGTACCCACGTTGCACTCTCGTCGACTAATTGGGTAGCTTCCTTAGAGCTTTGAGCATAAATACGGTCATTTTGTTTGTTAAAATGTTGCTCAATTGTAAAAAAAATGTCATCCGTTGTTTACAAAATTTTTCTGTGACCTCCCTTTGCGTACCGCTTCAGTAGTTATTTCGATTTTACCACCCTATTACTTTAGGGTTCCGTACCCAAAGGGTAAAACGGAACCCTATTACTGAGGCTCCGCTGTCCGTCCGTCCGTCCGTCTGTCACCAGGCTGTATCTCTTAAACCGTGATAGTTAAACAGTTAAAATTTTCACAGATGATGTATTTCTGTTGGCGCTATAACAACAAATACTAAAAAATAGAATAAAATAAATATTTAAGAGGGCTCCCATACAACAAACGTGAATTTTTTGCAAATTTTTGCTTGATATTGATAACGGCAACAGGTGGACGCTTGAAATATTCACAGAATATTTAGTTATATATTCACTTTAAGAATATATATTTAAATTAAAATAAAACAAATATTTAAGGGGGGCTCCCATACAACAAACGTGATTTTTTTGCTGTTTTTATAGATAATGGTACGGAACCCTTCGTGCGCGAGTCCGACTCGCACTTGCCGATTTTTTAATTTATCAGTTAAGAAATGACTAGTACGTCTCTTATAGGCTGCAAGTCCTAAGTCATCTTTTAAAATACGCGACATGGTTCTAGGTGCTATCTTCATCTCCCGAGATAAAATCTTTTGCTTTCGGACAGGATTTCTTCGAATTCTTTCCCTTACTGCTTTGACCACCTTTTTCGTACGAACACTACGTGGACGGCCCGATCTTTTTCTGTCACAAACAGAGGAGGTCTCATTGTACCTATTAATAGCCCGGTACACAAACATTTTACTAATACCAAGCGTATGGAGAGTTTTAAAAATTGCATTTGGCTCCATACCTACTTTGTGTAATGCAATTACAGCGATTCGGTTCTCTTTATCACCCCACTTCATTTTAATATCGCAAAATACAATTTATACAATGCACAATGGTGTATTGGCGCCAAAATGAGAAATCCCAATGAACAATCATATAAAAATGACAGATTCCAAATTCAAATGTAATATTTTGTTATTTTTAATTGTAACAGTATTTATGGCCAGACTAAGTATATATAAGTAAGAGAGTTGGTGTGAAAAAGAGCGTCGGTGTTAAGATAAGAAAAGGCATTATTCCTTAGTTCGGACATGTAGAAAGAATGCAGGGTGAAAGAATCACGAAATCGATATACAATGCGAAAGTAGAAGGATGTAGGAGCCAAAAAGGGTCAAAACCATGAACCACGACCACCATGAAGAAGTGTTGACCACGATGAAGTGTTTTATCAGAAGTCATAGAAACCGGCGAGCGTACATGAATCGAGCTATGAATGTTAGAGGAGCGAGCAAGGTGTGTAATGAAATGACCGCATCTTATGGCGCGCGGTTCTCTGTCTATCACGCAAGGGGCCTCCTGTGAAGATTGTACTTACATACAAGTACAACTATATTTCTCAGTTTCGGCGACAGCCTAAATGACCGCCTAAGGCTGCGACATAAAATAGATATTCTAACCTTTTCTTTTTTATAATATTCTTTTTAATCTTTCTTTTCCAATATACCTCCGGAAGGGATTTTACTTTCCGGTCGTGGATGAGCAGCTACCATATAGCCAAAATCTTATTTGAACTCGTTGACTAACACTTTCTGAGATTCCTATTATTACACCCTGAACGAATTTGGAACAGACTTCCGCTCGAGATAGCTTTGCCGACCATAAGTTCTTTCAAAAAACAACTTTTTACAACGTTTTCAGTAGCTACTTCTGCGATGTGTTTTTTTTTTAATTATATTAGGCATTTATTAGTATTAATTCTTTTTTCTATTTAAATATATTACTTAGTACATAATTGATGTGTTAACTTCATATATCCTTTTTTAATAACCACCGCTGTTCGTTAAGTACTCCACTGGGAACTCAAAAGATATGTTGGGCTGGAAGAAATTTCTCAAAGAAATAACGCTTTTGCAAAACATATTATTGTATTTCGCGAATGTAAACATTTACGCAATAAATGTGTACAAATAAACAAAACAAATTACTTGGATCCCAACGTAGGAGAACGTATAGGTATGTGCACAGCCGTTTTAATTTATATGTACTGCCGGTACCTACTTAATTACTTAGTAATATTGTTGTTACTAAAGAAGATGACTAAATGGCACCAGAACTCAATTTTTGCCTTGTTTTCAATTATGTATAGGTACATGAATATTATATTTCGATTTTCACGTACGAAACAGTAAGGTGTGCAAATATCAGTCGGCTATCAATAAAACCAATAAATGTACTAGTAATCAATGCAATGAGGAATAAATACACTCGCCGATAACAATAGGTCGAGGAAAATGATTTTTCGTATTTTATAAGTAAAAAGTTACAGTAAAATCTGTTTGGTTGTACTATTTGTATCTGCCTGGTTTTGATACCATTAAGTAGATGATATTTTAAAAACAGAAAATTAAGAAGTAATAACAGTTTCTCGCCATTTTTGTATTGTTTTAGGTACTGTCTGCAAAAATGATTGATACTAACGAAAAAATTCGATGCGTTTTGAAGTTTTATTACAGAAGAGGGTAAATGCCATACAAGCAGCGAAAATAAAATTGGGACGTTCATGGGCGTCCGGGCATCTATGTCATTTTTGAAAAAGTGGAGCAAAATCGGCATAATACCGAACACCGAGCATATGTTACTAATCTAACAAGTCCCCACCAGCGTCTTGGCAGTTAGTTATTAATACATATAAATACTACGGGTTAAAGTATGTACTCGTAATTGCTGATTGGTACTGAAAAAATAAAACTCGTTTTTTTTCTAAGATGTGACAACATATTTATTTAATCAAAATATTTACCCTCATTGTCTATATATTGCTGCCATATAATCGGAAGTTTATTTATGCCTTTGCGATATAACTCAGGGGATCTAGATTCGACAAACTGTGTGAAAGCATTTTGTACTGCCTCCTGGGAAGAAAATTTTTTACCATGTAGAAAATTGTCCAAATCACGAAAAAAGTGGTAGTCAGTTGGAGCAAGGTCTGGCGAGTACGGAGTATGACGTATGGTTTCTAACTGCAGCTTCTGTACAGTTACCACGGTTTCTCGTGCAGTGTGAGGTCTTGCGTTATCATGTAGCAATAATGGTGAAGATCGATTTACGAGTCGGGGCTGTTTCACTTCCAGTTTCGCCATCATTGTTAGAAGTTCGGCACAGTAAACATCTGCTGTTATTGCTTGATCAGACCTGAGAAATCTATAGTAAATAACACTATGAAGAGACCACCAAACAGTTACCATTGCTTTTTTATTGATAAGCTTTGCTTTAGGGCACTATTGCGGCGTTTGACCTGGAGTCAGCCATTGCATTTTTCGCTTACGGTTATCGTAAAGAATCCACTTTTCGTCACATGTGATAAATCGATTCTTACTTTCTGTATCGATCAACAAGGCAACAAAAGTTTCAACACGCGTTTCTTTCTGCAGATCAGTGAAATCATGAGGCGCCGATTTTTCATATTTTTTTATCTTATTGATTTGATGCAAATAACTTTATTATTGACTAATATTGTAGGTAAGGTAACATTAAACCATGCCGCTATTTCCTAGTTAGTTTGACTCGGATCTCCTTCAATTCATCGTTATTCACCTGTGTGGCCGGTTTTCCACGTGGTTCGTTCGTCAAGTCGAAGTTTCCATCACGAACGCGTTTAAACCAAAAACGCACGGTGTGTTCATTAGCAGTTTCCTCTACAAACGCAGCATTAATATTCCGAGCCGTTTCTGCCGCGTTAGTTCCGCGTCGGAACTCGTATTCAAAAATTACGCGAATTTTTGAAGTATCCATCTTTCCCGTCTAAGCTGAATAAAAAAATCGGCCAAGTGCGAGTCGGACTCGCGCACGAAGGGTTCCGTACCATTATCTATAAAAATAGCAAATAAAATCACGTTTGTTGTATGGGAGCCCCCTTAAATATTTATTATATTCTATTTTTTAGTATTTGTTGTTATAGCGGCAATAGAAATACATCATCTGTGGAAATTTCAACTGTCTAACTATCACGGTTCATGAGATACAGCCTGGTGACAGACGGACGGACGGACGGACGGACGGACGGACGGACAGCGGAGCCTCAGTAATAGGGTTCCGTTTTACCCTTTGGGTACGGAACCCTAAAAACGATAGAAATTCGAAAAATAAAAAGTTGCACTTTTAAAAAAATAATAACCTTATAGGTAGGTATGATGTGAAAGAAGTTACACTCGAAAATCTCACACCATGAAGGTTTAATGTCGATTGAAAGTATCTATCCTACTACTATTATAAATGCGAAAGTTTGTATGTATGGATGGATGTTTGTTGCTCTTTCACGCTAAAACGAACGGATTTGAATGAAATTTGGCACGTACATAGATTATGATCTGGATTAACACATAGTCTACGTTATTTGACTCCACGCGGGTGGAGCCGCGCGCAGTAGCTAGTATTACTATAAAACGGCAATTTCATACTTTAACCCCTATTACATCTATGCCCTACTCTATCCAGAGCCTCGTTCGCTTTTGGGAATACCGCACTGTGTGTAGCAGAGATTAGCTGATGATGATGAACGCTGTTGTCTCGTTTTGTAAGTTTCTTTTATCTTCCTTTTAGACGTTAAATAAGTAAATGGATGGAAATAAATGGAGTAGGTCTGCTTCCATGACGTTGGTGTGTTTAGTAGATGCACCTGTTCAAACACCTGCCATAATGGCCATACGCATAGTATATATCTGATATGACGGCCATTTGCAAAAATGATATGGAAACTCGAATTTCCGAAAATAAATCCGGAAACTTAGAGCCTCCCATGTAATTATTTTATACCAAATATCTACGTTAGTACGAACTGAATTTTACAAAGACCTAAGAAGAAGCACTTTAACAAATCCTTGCGCTTTGTTAAAGTTCTTCTGCAACTATTGTCTGATCTACTTTTACGCTAATATTACCATTGTAAGGAGTATAATAACTTTAAGCTTAGTTTTAATTTTGATATATTGTTGAAAACTTAATATTATAATTTTATAAAACACTATGAAACAAAAACTTTCATGTCGCGATAATTTAAAGGGCGTCGTAAAAAGTCAGCTTTTTAATTTCCAAATCGGGAGGAATACAAACATACATCCCACATCCACCTGATGTAAAGTGGTTGCCGTAACTTATGAACGCTTGCAATACAGGAAGTATTGCTCGCGTGTTGTCCTCCAGAGGTTGTCGTTTGGCTGCGGTATTCTATGGGGTGTAGGTACGGAGGAATTACTTTTATGTTTGTCCTATGTGTGAATAGAACCCACGATCATTGGTGTTAAGGCGACACCTCGATCGTGAAGCTTTAAAATGGCTCCGCCCAATCACCCCGCGCCCCTCAATTGACACTCGACGCTCGATTTGTAAAATTTGAAATTAGCGCCTAATAGGTAACCTGGGGTCAACGTATAGTCAATGCAAACGAACAGAAAAGCTACGGAGTCGCGTCACACTTAAATAAAATTTATAATATCAATATTTAATAAAAAATATTGATTTAATTATTATTTAGCTTTATACATACTGAACCAAACATATTTATTTAAGCTAGACGGAAAACAATAGTAATAATAGTAATAAAAAACTACAGAAACGTATTCACTTTTAAAAGTTTATTGAAAGAGAAATCAATGACATCGTTTTATGTTTATATCTCTACAAGTTAACATGTCTTGGTATCTATGTTGTTCTTACTTAGGTCTCGTCCAGTGGCGCCCTCATTGAATAAAAAATCATATTATAGCATAGAAGATAAACATTATGAAATCTTATGTTGCATTTATTACGAAGATAGTAAAGTATTTTTACGTCATTAAACCAACACTCAAAATATTCCACTATCGTTGTTATAAGCAAAAGTGCTAAAAGAGGCCGTTTTTTGGCAATTATGCCTATAACAACGAAAGCAAAACATTTCAATTGTTGGTTTAATGGTTTAAGCGATGAAAGACGACTGTATGGAGAAAGACTTACTACTGAATGCGAAGAAAACAAAGATAATGGGACTTGAAAGAGAAGAATCCAGAACTAATGTAAGGATTACGATTGATGATGAAGTGTTGGAACAAGTGGATGAGTTTGTATATCTTGGATGCGCTTTCAGCAGGGATGGAAGGTACACCGCAGATGTGGAAAGACGAGTGAGTGCTGGGAATAGTGTGAATGGAGCGTTGGGAAAACTTCTTGGCAGTAAAATCCTGAGCCAGAAGGCACAACTCGCTATACACAATGCAGTGTTGGTCCCAACGCTAACTTATGGAAGCGAGAGTTGGGTATGGCAGAAAGAGCATGAAAGTAGAATAAACGCGGTTGAAATGCGAGCGCTGCGCAAAATTTGTGGCGTAAGGCTTGTAGACCGTATTCGCAATGATGATGTTAGAAATAGAGTTGGTCTGAAAGAGAGCGTCGGTGTTAAAATAAGAAGAGGCATGCTCCGATGGTTCGGGCATGTAGAAAGAATGCAAGATGAAAGAATGACGAAGCAGATATACAATGCAAAAGTGGAAGGATGTAGGAGCCGGGGAAGGCCAAGACTTACCTACCATGACCAAATTGGTCATGTTCTATCAGAAGGTGATGTCAGGAGCCCTAGAAACCGGCGTGTGTGCATGAGAAGAGCAATAAATGTTAAAGAAGCGAGTGAGATATGTAAGGATCGAGTCACGTGGCGCTCGGTTCTCTCTGCCTACCCCGCAAGGGATTTGAAGGCTTGAAGTTATAGATGTTCAAGTGTCATAATGGCTGATAGCGCCGAGTAAACACAGGATTTTTTATTTCGAATAAATAAGAGAAATAAAATTATCAGATTGAATTAGATTGAAATTGAAATAGAAAATTGGAATTTTTTTGCAACTCCCTCCTGGTGAAGATTCACAAGTTATTTTACACAGTTAGGTATAGCTCTGGTAGGGATCCTAGCTTTTTCCCTAAATATAATACACTCTCGAATGACTAGGTATGCGCTTTCACTAACAGTTAATTTAACTTCGCGAATTTTATAAAAAAGTACAGGAAGAACTTGACGGTTAGACGGTAATTTTGCGCCTATTATTTGATAATTTACGTCTCCAACTAAGAAAATACTTGATTTATTGCTTCTCAATTCCACTGCCATCTTATAAAAGTTAAAACATTACGTATTAATCACGAGAATAACTGACATTCAAAATTAATAGACGGTTAGGTAATTATGACGAAGTTAACGATGCTCTCTCTAAAGTTATTCATTGGTTTAGTGTTAATAATCTGCTTTTAAATGATAAAAAAACTAAAGTAATTAAGTTCTCAACACCTAATGTAAGGCAGGTGGCTATCAATGTACATGTTAATGGAACTAATTTAGCCTCTGTGGAGACAACTGTGTTCTTGGGTATAACAATTGACTCCAGACTACAAAGGGGCCCACAAATTGAAAAATTATCAGGAAAACTAAGTTCTGCGGCCTATGCAGTGAAACCTATTAGACGGCTCACTGATATTGATATGGCTAGAATAGTTTATTTCAGCTACTTTCATAGTATTATGTCATATGGAATTCTTCTTTGGGGAACCCCGCGGATATAAACACCATCTTTTTATTGCAAAAGAGAGCCATAAGAGCTATCTACAAACTTGGTCCCCGGGAGAGCCTTAGAGAAAAATTCAAAGAAATAAATATTTTAACAGTCGCATCGCAATATATCTATGAAAATCTTTTGTATGTCCATAAAAACATAGACTCATTTTGTAAAAAGAGTGATACTCATAGCATAAATACTAGATATAAGCATAATCTTGTGTTATATGCAAGCCGTCTCCACAAAACAAGTAATTCTTTTATGGGGCAATGTATACGGTTCTATAACAAACTTCCCAGCAATATAAGAGAATTGTCAATAAACAAATTTAAAACTACTATTAAAGCCAAATTGTGTAGCAGGGCATATTATAAAGTATCTGACTATATTAATGATAAAAATGCCTGGGAGTGAGTCGATCCAATTATAATGTAATTAACAAAATATGTAAATTTGTTTGGATACCAAAAGAGGGATGCCTGAGTTTTTTGGCAGTATTTTTATCAGTGCTCACCTAGTCATAAACTGCACTGTAGGGAAAAAAATTGTGACGATTCCAAACAAATGTAGCCATTTTTACGGAATAAAAAGATTTTGACTTTGACTTTGAACAAATGAATACCGCGAGTACGCGCGGCACTGCCGCGCAACTTGTATGAACATGTTTCGATGTAATTCGGCACGGATTATCGTAATCCAAATAAGTTAAAAATTAATTTCCGATTGTTTTAAAAGCAAATGAACAAAACTAAGACCTATGCGTTAGAAAATAAAAACTTTGAAAAATAAGGGACACCCTAATATACATATATACAAATAGATTCTATAATCTATTCATATTAAAAAAAAACATGTGACAAATGATTTTCTTGCTGTTTCATAACTTTAACTTTTGTATACTGACATTTATTGTATTTTACTTATGTATACTCTGTGTTTTGTATTGTTGTACGTTTCCTTGTTATTTATTAAACTCTCAAGAAGAAAGAACCAGGACCATCTCTGATGTTGCGAAATAAATCTAATCCGTACAATAGTTCAATACTAACCAAAATGTATAGAATAGATGAGTTTTTTGTGATTTCAGTGTTGGTTCATTTTCTTTAAAAACTATCAAAATACACTATTTTACTAGTAATTATTTTAATACAAAAAAAAAATAAACCTCCACTGGTTTTCTATCTTCTGATAGCGCGAACGGCATTGGATAAATTTCCAACGTAAACTAACCTTCACCTACGTACAATGTCTAAGTCGGAGTTCGGTGAGCTTATAATGGTTACTATGAGTTTGTCGTCCCGTATGACACTTACGTTAAAGTAGCATATAAATCGAGTAGTGATTCTTCTGGTGGAATATGTTTATTTAGTAAGTTTCTCCTAAAAAACAAAACAGCAAAAATATTCTATTTTATAAGTTTTTATTTTAATACAAAGAAATAAAGAGTCTCCACTGGTTGCTATGTGCTGAGAGCGCGAACCGTATTGGTATAAATTTCCAACGTAACCTGACCTCCACCGACGTACAACTTCTAAGTCGGAGTTCGGTCAGATTATAATAGATAAAATAGGAGTTTGACGTCCTTTATAGGTACACGGTCAGCCTGTGGATAATGTTTACCAATTATCAAATGTTACTGTTTATTCCTGCAAAAAATAACTCTTATTTAATGCAGTTTTATATAGAGTTATTAAGTAAGCAGAATTAAAAAATAGTTTGAAGAGGAATTACATAGCTTGGGCCAACCATACCTAGGAACTGTTCTAAAAACTAGAAATATGTCTACACAATGTTACTATAATATGTTTAATGAATATAATAATTAAAAAAAAAATACCTTGTCTTGTTCGCCTCCGCCATTCTACGAACATTTTCTTTGTATTTTTATTCTATATATTTTCTTTTTAGTGTTCCCCATTATTACAACAGTATAATAAATATATATAAACCTATAATATTATTTACTACTAATATCTAATAATAATACACTTACGCTAAATACTATAATATTGAATATTTACAACTATTAATTATAAAAACTTCGGTGTCGCGATGATAATGGAGCGAGCTCGAGCAGACAGTCTACATAGGTCTTACCTCGAAGCGGGCTGCAGCCGGACTGGCCCATGTAGTAAGTCAACGCGTTTATAATCCTCATTACCGCACAATAAGGTCGAAAACACGTAGCACCCAAGACGAATGTGATCGCTTAGAAATTGTCAGAAACTTAAAATATTTTTAAAAATTTTTATGTTTCACTTATCAAAATATGCAGCAACCATATTATAAACATAGATATTACTAATAGATTTAAGTAATTTTGAAGCGTATAAACAGAACAACTTCGTTGTAATTTCAAAAATAATGAATTTCAGGAGGTGTTTTCGAAAGTAATTATTATCGAATCAATTTTACACAATCGCGTATTTGAGCAAGCAAATTCAAGATAAAGAAATGAAGTTATTTATATTAAAATCTTAGATCCGTCAGTTTAGTAATTAGCCTATATTATTCCATGAAAGTTGGTCTAATTTTTCGATGTGTCGCCTTAATGTAGAATTTTTAACTACTTCGCCATCGGAGCCCGATGGCGGAGTGGTTAAAAATTCTACATCAAACACACAGTATACAGTCAAAAATTGTATTATAAAAAAATGAAATTAGTATCTATTATTATATTCCTCACAAAATATGCCGATACTGAGGGAGATACTCTTTATTTAGTAATCGTTCAAATGCTACGATAACCACCACATATTAGGATTAAATGATTGTTTGCATTCCGACGTTCTGTAGGTAAATAAATTCTTCTTAAAGTCGATTGACATTATCAAAGACGATGAGAAAAGAATGTGAATATTAAAATATGAAAATCTGAGTGGTGTGAGAGTGATTTAATAGAAAAGACTATATATAGAAATAGTGCATTAGCATCAGTATTTATACATCTTAGCTCGTTTTTCTGCTCCTAGTATGTACTCAGTCCTGTTTGTAATAATAAGTTCATGGATATGTTACATTCTTCTCTGGTCTATATACTATGATTCTATAAATAATTATAGACATGTATGAATACATGTGTACATGTCTTTGTGGAGGCACTTGTCACGGTCGCTACAATAGTATGACGAAAAAATCGATTTGAGTGATTCCGTGGAACGAGTTTGACGCACCACTGCTTATGGCTGCCACAACTACCATTATAATCTTTTACGTTTATAGATTATAGGTAGACTATTTTTATAACTCTTTAAAATGTTATTTTTGAAGTGGTATATATGTAACTTAATAACTATTTACATTTCCGAAAACTATATTTATCTCCACGATGTGGGATTTCAATTATTATGAAAGGTAGGGTGCATCAAAGCAGCCCGTCTGGGGAAGTACCTCTACCTCACAGAAAACCGCTGCCAAATGATAACTCCCTAGAGGATTCTTATCTTCCTGCGTGTGAGTGACGTCACCAGTAAACTCCTAAGGAATTGCTGTGCTAGCAGCAAAGGTGACATGGCGCGAGTGAATTGCAAGCGTTCATAGGCTACAGTAACCGCTTTACATCAGGTGTTTCGCACATGCCTCTCGACTTTGTATAAAAATTAATGGGCTTGACCGCCTTTTTTTTGTTCTGGACGCTGTTACCATAGGAAAAGTAATTCGTCCAAAAAAATCTTTTGGTTTTGGTGTTGAAACCAACTAAAATATCTTGTATATCACGGGCTTTTTAAATGAGGTACCCGCAAATGTTGCGCATGGTTTAATTAAACATGCAAGTCTGATAATGCTGACCGCAACCCTTCTATGAGTTGGCTTTTAACACAATCTCTTCGTTTATTCCGATGATTCTATTAGCTATCTGTTCCGGCTTTTGTCATCAAAATACTGTCTATGTGGTTATGTTATATCGTCATCCGCCAACATGAAGAGGAGCAATGTAACATAGACTCTTAAAATCGCAGTGGCAGTGCCTCTTTTTTGCTGATATCTTTCGAGTTTTAGTTCTGGAACTCTATACCAAACGAATTGTTAATAAATATTTAAGAAAGTACTATAGTCACCTTGGGGCAGGAGCATCTGGATACAAGCTAGGACCTTGTGACTCAGATCATAGATGAGCTTTGAAAATTGTCGACTATCCTAAGCTTACACAAGGTATCGGGCACTTAAGTTTAAGGAGGGATTTTGTCTCCTTTTGTCTATTCTACTGATTGTTCGCGAATTGTTCAATATGATTTCGACAGCATCTTTTTATAACCGCACCACACGCCGATGGCGGGAAATTTACCATTACACTCTGGATCCGCAATGGCTGTATACTGTACGCTTCCAGAGAAGTTTTGTTCCTAGAAGTCTTAATTCGTGAAATTAACTCTCTGCAAGAAGAAGAACCTCCAGAAAAGTGTAAAGAGGTTTTTACAGGGTTGTTAATGCATTAGTATAGTATAGTGCATAAGTATAAAATCAGCAAATGTCTAACATCTTTTATTTGAGTTTATTATATAGACAAATTCTTAACTAACAATAATATTTAAATCTTACAAATTTATGAGGCACTTCCTCGAGCTCTTCTTTATGTAGCACTATTTAAACTCTGGAAATCCATAGAAAATGACAACAAATTCAAAGAAAGGGTATAAAACATGGGAAACACTTTAAATTTTGGGCTAAGCAACCTAAAAATATGTAATTAATTAATGACCGAAAGAAATAATGCGGCTCAGAGCATTGTTTATATTTTTATCTTCGGTCACGAGTTCTTTAATAGGGCCTCTACTTTATAAACAATAAATGCTGTTAAAAGTAAAGCAAACCCCTTTCGAAGTCATGTGAAGGTCGATCAAGTACCGTAGTAGGTAACATAATGCGAACACCGCGGAAGCTCGCAATTGCGTAGCTAAAGTGCGCACAAGTTAAGCTTCCTAACGGACAGGTTTATTGATTCCTGTTCAGTAGGAAGCTTTTTTATACGTTGGTGCGCTGACATGACATTCGGCACTCTTGATTTGATACATTTACCATAGCCATGGATGCTTGCAACAGAAAGAGTTGCTTTTGCATTTATTATAGTAGTGAGGATTTCATTTAACTTTTTTATAACGTTATTTTAGTTTACGTAGTTCATTCTGAGAGAGGCATACCAATTATTTTGAAACCAAGACGTGTATAATAAAACTGTTATAATAAGGAAACAAAGTTCGCCCGGCGTTTTCATTGGCTTTTCTTTTAAACGCATTTTTGGTAACAGATAAATTTCAAAAGCAAAACCTAATCTAAATACAAAATTTAATCCAAATCGCAAGAGATGTTTCCAAAATACACGAAATACATTTATACCTATATAGCGGAATTGCGCCTTTAAAGTATTAAAATATGCGAGGTAGATTCTCTCTGAGCGGAATGCAGGAGAAACCCTCGGGCTTTTTTTTACTTCTTTCTCGATGTCCATTGAAACACGTTTGACCACTAAAATTTTCCTGTAACGAGTCTCCGACCTTACAATTTGTTACAAATCATTTATGATTTGATTTTTATGGGAAGGTCAGCATGTTACACATGAAGTAAATAACCTATGGACAACCGATGAGATCGATATTACATAATTCAATTCACCGCTACAGGCCCGGCGCGGCGGTAAGGTAAGGTAAAACTTATTTGTGTTGTGTTAAGGATTATTAAGTTTGGGGAACTCTAAAAAAAAGAGTATATTAATGTTTAGTTACAATACTTGCGCAGATTTTGTATACTCATTTATTTTAATTTTATTATGTTGTAAGGTTACACAATTGGGTACAATCAATCACACATTAGGTCTAATAGATGGACTACAAAAACCATTATTATAACAATACAAAGATGGTTCACAGTTCCACGTGTAATGATTTGTTTGCATTCAACTATAGGTAATAAAAAATAATGGAGGCTTTTCATGTGACAATGTAAGGCCCAAGGTGTTTGGTGGGGTGACTCAATGCTTTCCTGTAAACCTACGAGAAATAAGATTCAATTCACTTCGATATTATTGCAATGCATTCATTCGATAAAAAGTAATATTAAATTAATTACTTTTTCCTCATTAGTGATAATAATTGGTTCCCATATCATATATATATATGTATATGTATATATATCTTCACGTCAGGTCCCTTGCGGGGTAGGCAGATATATATATATATATATATATATATGGAATATGAATGAAATACACGGTTATTGCCTGCGGTTGCTATTGGTTGGTTATTGCGAGCTCGATGGCGTCGTTGCGCGTGACATTCTAACCGAACACGCAAGTTAAGCAAGGTCGACCGCAGCCGGTCTATGGATGGGTTTATCTATCTGAAGTTTCTCCGGGCTTCGGCGGGTACGACAAACCGTCGGTCCTGGCTGTTGTCGATAGATGACAGTCGTTAAGCTAAGTCAATGGTCCTCGGGCGGCTTGAAAACACTGGCCTCCGCCAATTCCCATTTGAGCAGCGTGGCGAAGTATGCTCTAAACCTCTTCGGTTGAAGGAAGACTCGTATCCCTGCAATGAGACGAGTAAGAGTTGATGTGGCTGTGGGTTGAAAACATTAATAGTTTGTAATGATTATTTGACAATAGCAGTACCTACGCGATTACCACCACCATTAACGTTTAGTTTATAATATCTTATTATTGTTTTTTCATTATTAAGAAATGGACATAATTGTTTAATTTAGATTTTAGGTTTAATTTAGTTTTAGGGTTGCTAAAAATAAAATCTATTCTTACAGGTGTTCCATTTTCTAAAAAACAGGTGGCCGTCACTGAATGCCCGGCAGATGAGAAACATCTTAGTGAATATCCAAATTTATAACAAATAAAAATCAAAAACCTTTATAAAATATATAGCAAAATAATGTAAAGCAGCAGAGTTATGTTAATATTTTTATCTTTTTACATTTATTTTCATAATAATTCCAAAATATGTAAATTCATAAATAGTAAAATAAAGTAACTATTTAATAGAAACTATTTTACAATGCAGCAACGGATTGTTATTTAATGTATATATTCTATGTAACAATCACAGAGAATACATCAAATAATAATCCGTATCTCAAAACAAATATATTGTATTCATAAATAGTAAAACTAAAGTAAATATTTAATAGAGACTATTAGCTACTATTTAACATCAGTGTTGTTATAACAGTGTACCGCTCTTAGTATTCACGTTACATTATAATATGATACTACTCGTAGCTATATTAGTGAGTTATACGCGTGGGGAAACGCGCCAACCAGATTATCCGTTTGACAGTTTATACCAGCGAACTTAAATTTAAGTTCAGTGGTTTATACCGTATGTTTTATACTGTTCAAAAATAACAATATTTTCTAAGGCTATCGCTACTATGATTATTTTTACTAATATAATTTGTTGCGACAGCCATCCTTAAAGTATCATACTCGTATTTAGAAGAACCTAGTGAGAATACACTTGTAAGGACCTGAAATAACGAAATACATGACATTAATAAATTAATAGGAGGTGCCTGGGCGACCGAGCTTTGCTTGGCATTTATAGAAGTAAACGAATTTTCCTAGAATTGAAACTTAGGTAGATAAGAGTTTTTGCTTTACAAGAAGATTCCACATAAGACTCTTTCCTATGGGCTAGAGGGTTGCGGAGATAGCGTCGTGCGAGCGATATTTTATGTTGCAAATGTCTATAGGCTACAGTAACCACTTCATTTAGGCGGGCCTTATTTCCAATTCCAAGCCAATTTCCAGGAATACAGCGTTATTCACCTGTGTGGGCGGTCTTCCACGTGGTTCGTTCTTCAAGTCGAAGTTTCCATTACAAAAGCGTTTAAACCAAGAACGCAGGGTGCGTCCATTAGCAGTCTCCTCTCTAAGCGCAGCATTGATATTGCGAGAAGTACCGCGTTGGAACTCGTATTCAAAAAATTCTCGGATTTTTGAAGTATTCATATTTCCCATCTAAGCTAAAGCAGATTCTACGAAACAAACGACTTACCGGTGATAGGTTACGTTGGGTTGTTTTCGGTCCGTATGGCTTTTACAGACAATTATACAACAATTCACCATGACTGTTCTATGCACCTTTTAGCATAATCTCTAGGTCACAAATAGAAGAAATATACAGGTCTCACTCTTTTATCAACAACATTCCGTGACAACAAAAACTTTTGGTGGCAGACACCACAACCCTATACGCAAATAGAGACAAAAATCTCATGCTCTGTCTTGCTCATACATACATGTGTCACGAGAATGCTGATCGATCGATTGAATGTTCTGGTGGTTCGAAAGTTATTTGACCAACAGAACACAAATAGTCAAGGTTGGGAGTTGCATTAGTAGTCAATTGCCGATTGAATTCGGAGTATCCCAGGGTAGCGGCCCTACTTTATTCATTATATACATGAACGACATCCACCACGTATCCATGCAAAAGTCTGAGGTTATATGCTATGCAGATGATACTGTAATTCTATTTTATGACAATTCTTGGGAAACTGTTTGACGTAGCAGAAAACGGTATGTGACAGATCGCCCACTGGCTAACTCAGAATCCTCTCTCACTTAACGCTGCCAAAACTAACTACATCTGTTTTCACAAAACTATAGTAAAGTCACCAGACCATTCAATTAACCTTAAAATACATTCAGCTGTCTGTAATCCTTTAGTTTGTACCTGCAACGCAATTCAAAGAGTCAATGTTGTCAAATATCTGGGTATCTTAGTGGATGACAGACTTTCATTTAGGCCTCACATTGCACAGCTTGCAAAACGACTCAGAAAACTTATTTTCATTATGAAAGCATTACTAAATGCTGCAAACTCTAAAATCCTGCATGCTGTATATGTTGGCCTGTGCGAGTCTGTTCTCAACTACTGCATAACTGTATGGGGCGGTGTAGGAATCACTAATTTATCAATAATACAAAAGGCGCAGCGCTCTGTAGGTATTAAAAGTTATGTTAAAAACACGTTTCCGATACCCAACAGCTTGGCTTTACACTGAAGCAACAGTTTTGAATGTGCGCCAATTATATATACTTAAAATATCACTTAAACAACATGCATTAGTCCTTCGATCAAATGATTATCGTCAGTTACCAAATCGTCGCACTTTTAAACTACACCTTGTAAAAGTTAACACGTGATTTGCTCAACATATGCAGAATTTCATGTCATCTATACAGATAAATAAAATTGGAGTGTCTGTTTGTAATATAACCGCTTTTTAATAAATGTATATGGATGTATACACGGTACATATACCAAAAAAAATTTTTCTATATTTTTTGTCTGTCTGTCTATCTGTTTTTCCAGTTAATCTCTGAATTGCAGGCACAGCTAGTCATTTATATACAATAAAATAGTCAACACTTGTAAACTTGAGACATTAACGACAAAGAAAGCAAAACAAGTAATTCAAAATTTCTTACTTACCTTATCCTACCTAGACACTGAAAATCTCATCAAGATTACTGTATAAATTTGCTAGCTTGACGACAGTATTTGAGTCACATCCAACTGTTTTATAAATAGAGATAATTTATCGTCCTTTAATATATAAAATTTACATACCACTCAGACTATAAAATCAATTAATGTACTTATTTATTTGATTTTTATATAGTTTTATTTGATTAATTAAACCTATATTAATTGTAATAGCTGTATTTCAATCATATCAAATGTATAATGCATGCTATATATAATAGTGTATGCTACAATCAAGTTCTATCGCAAAATCACAGTCAATTGATGTTATAGTCATTGTATACTCTCTGCACAATTTTTTTTCGATCGATTAGTTTGTTATATTAATTATGTACATATTGTGACCTCACTAATGCTTCCACGAGACAGGCTCGTCCTAGTGTGGAAGCCACCAGATAAAATTAATTTACATTGGAAAGTCTGTATATGTAAAATGTTTAGATAGAAGAAAAGCATGTAAAATGTAAATTACTATAAAATTACTCTACACGGAGGTATTATTAACATTTCTAACCTAAAATGAACAAATAAAATAGAATAGTACTAATTTGAAATGGTACGAGTATGTATATTAACAAATGATTTACTAACAGTTGGTTTGTAAAGTCATTTGTTAATCTTACTTCATATAAATGGCTCTTAAATTTTTACTGCCGAGGCGCGCCAATAGATGTTTCACATCAATAAAATACAAATTTCTACTTTTAATAATTAGAAAGGAAACAACAAGTCGGTAATTTCATACTTAAACCCTTAGAGCGCGCCTTACTAAGTATGAACGCTTACGGTTCATACTTAGTATGGCGCGCTCTAAGGGTAACTACTAAGTATGAACCGTAGGTCACAAGTTGATGAAATCAACGATACGACAGCCTCGCAGTTCATGGCTGGTAATGAATGATAACTTGGCTGTTTTATCAGAGATTGTCCGAAACCTTGGATAATGTGATTTCATACATAGATATGTGATCTGTTATTTGCTCAACACAATAACTTGTATGGAATGTTAAAATGCGCTTATTTTCAGAGATTCTGTTTTAGGCTTGAGACTGAGGAATCTATGTAAGTATCGGCAGTCTTTCACAAATTTAATTTAATATCGTACAGAATATCATTCTAATAGTTATATGCCGTAGATAAGTACCTGTAAAAATTTGCTCCATAGCTTGAGTATACTCTAAGCTTAAATCCGTATCATTAATTAAAGAGAAAACGATGCATTGGAACTATTTTGCATCAATAAACAATATAAATGTACGAGTATTTTGCCAAAAATGTATAAAAAACTGGGTCTCAATCTAATAAAAAACGGAAAGTAGTTTCAGATTTGATAATCATATTTTATACTTGGCCTACTTTTATATTGAAAACTAGCAGAAACCCGCGGCTTCGCACGCATGAGATTTGGGCTTTTAGTAGCCTTTATTTCTCTGTAAACATAAAATTGTTTCTGTTTAAAAAAAAAACAAAGTTCAGGGTCGTAGATGCAACCATAGAGCGGTTCAGTTTTCGTACAGCGCCATCTATTGACCTTTACAGGAGACAACGTATATGTATTTTATTTATATTACATAAAAAATGCGTAGTTATTTTATGTTACAAAAAATATGTATTCTATGAAAATAATAAAAATAAAATTCCAAAGTCCCCCGAAGGAGAAGATATTTCCCCCTAATTTTAACAGTTTTTCATTTTTTACGCAGGAACCTTAAATATTTACGGGATAAAAAGTATCCTATATTCTGCTCTGAACAGTGAAAGTCCCGACAGACAGACAAAAAAGTTAAAAATGCGTATTTAGGCTTTGGTAACGTGAAAATAATTATATGAGCTTAAGATAAAGGCTTTATTTTAAAATCACAGACAGACACTTCAATTTTATTTATATGTATAGATGTATAGATATAAATGTATCGTGGGGAAATATGTCATAGCGAATTACCTCTATTACATTCAATGATAGTCCTAACCTAAAGTGTGCGGTGGACAGGCTTTTCAATTATTTTACAAAACTATTGTTCCTACTTTCTGTTTCTTCGTAATGATTTTTTATACCACGTCGGATAGCAAACTAGAATGCGCCGCGCATTATGTGAAGCGGTTTTCAGTACAAAGACAATCGCTCACGCGTTGCCACCCCTAACACAAGCAACTCCCTTGTAATCTCAGTCACTCGAACTCAATACAGCAAGTATAATATACAACACAACAAGTACAGTCAACGCAATAAGTATACGTAGTTCTTATTTATCTACGGTCTTCTGCTCGCGTGTCGCCTACTACAATGAGCAGAAGCTTACTTGTACCTATTACTCAATGACCCTTGGGAGCTTGTTAATTGGCTATTGTAAGATTTCTTTCTATACATCTTCTATACATATAAATAAAAATGAAGTGTCAGTCTGTGATTTCTAAATAAAGCCTTTATCTTAAGCTCATATTATAATTTTCACTTTACCAAAGCCTAAATACGCATTTTTAACTTTTCTGTCTGTCTGTCTGTCCATATGTTTGTCTGGGCTAATCTCCGAAATGGCTGAACCGATTTTGACGGGACTTTCACTGGTAGGTTGAGGACTGTTCAGAGCAGAATATATATATATATATATATATACACATATATATATATATATATATAATAATCTACACATCTAATACATATAGGTAAATAAAATGTCTGTGACTTCAAAATAAAGCCTTTATCTTAAGCTCATATTGTTATTTTCACGTTACCAAAGCCTAAATATGCATTTTTAACTTTTTTGTCTGTCTGTCTATTGTTTGTCCGGGTTAATCTTCGAAATGGCTGAACCGATTTTGACGGGACTTTCACTGGTAGGTTGAGGACTGTTTAGAGCAGAATATATATATATATATATATATATATGTACATATATACATCGACACCGACAGAATCGATCATCCTGTAGGTACTCATGTAATCCAGCGTGATTTGATGATCCCAGGTTCATTGATGCATGGCTGGTGTCCTTGGCTCGGTGTAAAATGCAAGGTTCCGATGTGTGTGTGGTTTAATCATAGGTTTAACATTGTCACAAACGGTGGCTGACAATCACTACGATACTAAAGCTATTTATTTCGTACTTGTCACATTGTAGTTCATTGTTCATTTTTGTACTCTTAAATATTGAATTAAAAATACACTACAATATTAAAGCTATTTATTTCTGGTAGGTACTTGTCACATTGTAGTTTACTGTTCATTTTTGAACTCTTAAATATTGAATTACAAATACACTACGATACTAAAGTTATTTATTTCGTAGGTACCTACTTGTGTATCTTAAGCTCATATTGTTATTTTCACGTTACCAAAGCCTAAATATGCATTTTTAACTTTTTTGTCTGTCTGTCTATTGTTTGTCCGGGTTAATCTTCGAAATGGCTGAACCGATTTTGACGGGACTTTCACTGGTAGGTTGAGGACTGTTTAGAGCAGAATATATATATATATATATATATATATATATGTACATATATACATCGACACCGACAGAATCGATCATCCTGTAGGTACTCATGTAATCCAGCGTGATTTGATGATCCCAGGTTCATTGATGCATGGCTGGTGTCCTTGGCTCGGTGTAAAATGCAAGGTTCCGATGTGTGTGTGGTTTAATCATAGGTTTAACATTGTCACAAACGGTGGCTGACAATCACTACGATACTAAAGCTATTTATTTCGTACTTGTCACATTGTAGTTCATTGTTCATTTTTGTACTCTTAAATATTGAATTAAAAATACACTACAATATTAAAGCTATTTATTTCTGGTAGGTACTTGTCACATTGTAGTTTACTGTTCATTTTTGAACTCTTAAATATTGAATTACAAATACACTACGATACTAAAGTTATTTATTTCGTAGGTACCTACTTGTCACATTGTAGTTCATTGTTCATTTTTGAACTCTTGAATATTGAATTAAACATACACTATGATACTAAAGCTACGAGTATTTATTTTGTACTTGTCACATTGTAGTTCATTGTTCATTTTTGTAGCCTTAAATATTGAATTAAAAATACAAATTCTTTGATTCTTTTCAATGTTTACACGAGCTTGAATATGCTTGTATTGTACACGTGTGTTAGATATCCTTTGCCATTATCTATAGGTAGTTTATATATATTATCTACTAAGAGTAGTGATTAAAGAATATCTATATACCAGTGGTTAAAGAACCGGCCTATTGACGAACTGTCTGGTTCAAATCCTGGCATGTTCCACTAAATTCGTGTTTTTGGAGTTATTGACATATATGTAATTATCACTTACTCGGCGATGAAGGAAAACATTGTGAGGAAACCCGTACATCCAAGAAATTATATTTCAAAAAACGTGTGACCTAAAAGCGGCAGTTACCGGCTCACTGATTAAAATATCCTCCCATTGGTCAGTAGGCTAGGATCGCTGAGATATTCAGGCGCGAAACACAACGTTATAGACTTAGTGTGCCTTCATGCGCAGTTAAGCGGTTTATGATTGTGCTCCAAGTAGATATTCCTCATTCGGGCTGTTTTATTCACCCTATCTCTCTTTCGCCATAGCTTCATTTGTTAATTAGCAGGACGCATCACGTACAAAAAAGGTTGGCTTTGACTCTGAATATTATACTCTCCCAGCTCTACTCTACTTACTCTACTCTCTCTCTACTTACTTTTGCTATGTGGTAATTTACTTACATTCCAACGGGTTTGATTCCCACACAAGACAGACATTTATGCGCATGAATACGTATATTCGTCTATGTGATTTTGCGAGAGGTAGGGCGCATCAAAGCAAATTTGACTGAAGTACTTCCACCTCACAGAAAACCGCAGCCAAATAATAACTCCCTGGAGAGTATTCATGCGAATAAGTGTTTACCAGTAAATTTCGACGGACTCTGTGTCAGATACTTCCTGTATTGCAAGCGTTCATAGGCGTAATAACATATCAGGTGGGACGCGCTTGAATGTCTCACGGCGAATACAAAAATACACTATTTAATCTTGTTTCGTTCAAAAACACGTATTACGACACTGTTAAGCAGTGCAATCTTATGTGCGAGGGTATATATCAACATAAATTATATATCGCTGTATTGTCATCGTACACCATTATGTAAAGGTACAGCACCGGCCAGAATGAAGGCATTGTTCTACAAAATAGTAGGATATGCATATTCATTTACAACAAAGTAGGATCTCTAGGGTAATAGGTATACAACATGCACAATAACTAATTAATGAAATGGTTATATTTATAGATAAAGGAGAAAACAGGCAATTTGATCTAGACTTCTTTGTGTGTTCGCTACCGATTGGTTCACGGGAACTAATGCCGGCCAACCCACCCACTACCCTAGGACTAATGCTGTATACCTCGGCTATATTTTGTATAGCCGATGGGGTCGCGGTGGCTAGGTGGAGCTGTGAAGCTCGCTGTCGCCCGTGTCTGGACTGACGCAGTATAGGGAGGGCAACTGGAAATAAGTAGTTATGATAGCTTCACCGGCGTTCTAAAATGGGCCAAAATAAAAAAGTATTTTCGGTAATAAAACTGTAAGATGATGAATGGAAGATGAATGGTAATGAAAGAAAGAGTGATGTATGAATGTGTTTATTTATACGTGTAAAATATACGTGTAAAACTAATTTTTAAGTTAGTGAGGGGGGCCTTCATGCGGAATCAAGAGGTTTATAAGTTTGTGCATTTACAGGATAAGTTTCTGCCTGTAATTTCACGGGGATCCTGTTATCGCAGTAAGAAGGATGTCCTTCATGTTCAAAACTATCTTTCTACCAAATTACCGATCTGTTTAGAGGTAGGTCATGATAAGATAACAAACAAATTCAGATATTTTTATAGTATTTTATGGGGGGTCATACTACCCTTGCCATCCAATCAGATTGCAATTCTGGGCCGAGAGTGCACCGATGTGCGGATTAGGTCGTCCGCCGGAGGCGACGCGTACCGACCCGCCCCCGTCGACGCGAATGTAGCTGCATGCGGCGCACTGTGGCCCAGAACTTTGTTATTGATTGAAGTAAATAGCTGAAATTTGGTATGTAGTATCTGTAATGTATAGGTATGTACATGGGGCACACTAAAAGTTTTGCACTTCTAGCTAATCGGAACTATTTGAATTTCGAATGTTATATTTTTTGAAACGTTGCAAGTAATAAAAAAAACAATTGGCGGGAAATCATTTGTCAATTGTTTTTTATCACACATCATAGTTCTACTCGTACGTACGCAACGAAAATGGAATTGAGTCGAAAAGATTTTAGAGCGATGATTTTTTATGATTTTAAAAGTTCTCTCTCTCCGCAAGACGGTGCTGCTCGTCTTCAAAATGCTTTTGGAAGAGAAGCACCTTCTTTGAGCACCGTGAGGCGATGGTTTGCTGAATTTGAGAGAGGTAGAGTGACGAATTTCGTGAAGGGCGGCCTTCAACTGCCGTCAACGTAAATAATGTGGCTACTGTTAAGCGGCTAATTGAAGAAAACCCGCGGATTACCTATGAGACAATTCGAGAACTATTGGGGATTGGTATGAGCCAAATTCAGAAAATTTTACCCGAAGAATTGAAAGTTCGGAAACTTTGTTGTCGTTGGATCCCTCATGAACTGACAGCGGAGCAGAAGCGGGCTCACGTGGAATGGTGCTGACAGATGCTACTGAAGTACGGCCACGGACATTCTAATGCTGTTTATGACATTATCACAGGAGACGAAACGTGGATTTATTGTTTTGAACCCGAAAAAAAACAGCAATCTTGTGAATGGGTGTTTGAAAATGAGAACAGGCCAACAAAAGTGAGGCAGGCGAGAAACGTTGGTAAAAAAATGATCGCGTTTTTTTTCTCAGCTACGGGTCCCATCTGCACAATTCCACTTGAAGATCAAAAGAGTGTTAATGCCGAGTGGTATTCTACCATTTGTTTACCCAGAGTGTTAGAAAAAGTTCGCGAAAGACGACCAAAAAGCCGCGTTCTCCTACACCATGACAACGCTTCATCACACACGGCCAATAAAACAAAGTCATTTTTAACTTCTGAAAAAGTACAACTCATTACCCATCCTGCGCATAGCCCCGACCTAGCACCCTGTGATTTCTGTATTTTCCCCAAAATCAAAGATTTGATGAGAGGTTTCACTTTTACCAACTCCGAAGAGACAGTGATAGCGTTCAATCAGCACGTAGAAAACATGCCTTCAGATCTGTGGTCCTCCTGTTTTAAAAAATGGTTCGATCGCATGAAAAAATGTTTAAAATGTAAAGGAGAGTATTTTGAAAAGCAATAAACATAATATTTTGGTTATAACATGTTGTTTTTAGTAACCGTATAAAAATTATCTGGCTTTGATTCAAACTTCTCCAAACTATTCATCTCGCTTGGTTTAGCCCCACACACCGTACATACAACTCCAGAACTGTGTCAGAACTTATGTAACTTTTCCATCCACCATAGTTAAGAATAGCTCGTGAATTATTTTATTTACTGGGTCCTCCTTACGTATCTTAGAGGTTTCCAAATGATTAATTTGACCCCGAATATCACCAACCACCGAACGGGTTTTCTCGGGCGTTTTTTTGCAAATGCCATCAGAATTGGTCGGCAATATTAGATTACGGAGATTATAATCTAATATATTATAGACAGATATTTTTAGATTAAGGTCAACGAATTTAGGATTGCACATGGGGAACTAGTGGTGCCGTGATATTAACAGAAACATCATCTGAACTGCAAACACTGGTCACAATAGTGAAAGACAATCATCTTGGATGGGTATGGAGAAAGGCTTACTATTGAATGCGAAGAAGATAATGGTGTTTGAAAGAGAAGAAACCAGAACCAATGTAAGGATTACGGTTGATAATGAAGTCTTGGAACAAGTGGATGAGATTGCATATCTTGGATGCGCTTTCAGCAGGGATTTTAGTATGAAGCGTCTTCAGGCCACGTGATGAAATAGTAATAATTATCGTAGAAGAAAATTACTTTAAGATATCTTTCTGTCTATATCTCCTCTTTTAAAATCTGTCCTAAAAATGTTCATGCATATTCCCTATTATGTACTAATTAGTTAATTACTAATAAAATATTAGCATGTACTAAATAATTATTGTGTAGTAAATAGTAAGTTAGTGTAAGATCATTATGCTCGTAATAACTTGTGACTTGCAATAAAAATATGAATCTGAATCTGTACTTGTGTAATTTTGTAAATATTTTATGATTCACGTAATACATTTACAAAAATAGGAGGTAGGGCATAAAAGCAGCCCCTCTTAGGAAGTACTTCATCACACTTCGTCACAGAAAACTGTATCCTGATAATAACCCCCTGGAGAGTTGTTGTGCTCCTGCTTAGGAGCTTACACTCACAGTGTAAGCTCCTAAGGAGTTGCAGTATTAGCAGCAGAGGTGGCACCACGCGGGTGATACTTAATTGTTCACAGGCTACGGTAGCCGCTTTACATCAGGTGCACCGTATGCTTGTATGCCTACCCGCCGTTGTATAAAAAGTACATTAAAAGAGAATACAGTTACATGACACATAAGACCTAATAGACACACAAATTCTAAGTCACTCTTTTTTTGTTTGCTTTTTAGGAAAATTATGTCAGCTCATGAAATCTAACTATAACTTCACGCCAAATCCCTTGCGGGGTAGGCAGAGAGAACCTAGCGCGACGTGGCTCGATCCTTATACACCTCACTCGCTTCTTTAGCATTAATTGCTCTTCTCATGCACGCTCGTTCCTGACATCACCTTCTGATAGAACATTGATTTGGTCATGGTAGGTTAGTCTTGGCCTTCCTCGGCTCCTACAAGCTTCCACTTTTGCGTTGTATATCGGCTTTGTAATTCTTTCTTGCTGTATTCTTTCCACATGTCCAAACTAATGGAGCATGCCTCTTTTTATTTTAACACCGACACTCTCTTTTAGACCAACTCTGTTTCTAACATCATCATTGCGAATACGATCTACAAGCGTTACGCCACAAATTTTGCGCAACGCTCGCATTTCGGCCGCGTTTATCCTACTTTCATACTCTTTCTGCTATACCCAGTTCTCGCTTCCACAAGTAACTATTGGACCTCACAAGCCGTGTGGCTATGAAGAAAATTATGCATTTTATCTAAATACTAGCTACCCGCCCCGGCTTCGCACGGGTGACCCAATAGCTACCAAACTTCACAGGATCATTTCACAGGAAAATTTCATCAACATCGGTCCAAAACATGTTCAAAATATGACAATGAATCAAATTATGTAGTTATTTTTACGATTTTTAACACCTAAATTAAACTAAAAAAGCCGTCAAGTGCGACTTCACGCTCACCGAGGGTTCTGGAAAAAAATATTTTCTCAGATAATTTTTGCAAAAAAAGTTATTTTTTGTGATGTAACTAAAAAATTACGGTTTCAGGTTTTTTTCCTTAACTTGTGCTACATAACATTGCTTCTTACCTAATTTCATGATTCTAGGTCAACTGGAAGGAAGGGATAGGTTTTGATTCCCTTGTGAGTGTCTCAGTATGCGCATAAACGAGTCATAGACAGCCGTATCTTTTGATTGCGTTGACTTAGAATTTTGTTTTTTTTTACTGTTCGAAGGGATTGCACACCTGAGTATTTGATATCCTTATAGGACGGAACGGAACCCTAAAAACATACTACAAAAAACTAAACTACAAATAAATGTTTTATGTTTTACTTAAAACGAAAAATAAATTTCATGTTACCTATTATATAACAATGTTGTAGCAAATTCGTGTGTTTTCTGACCGTTGCCATTTTCTTCTGTCAACAGCACTAAGTTGACAGGAAAATTCGCATGTTCATATTTCTAAATTTCTGAAATAAGAATTCATTCATCTTTATGATAAAAAATCATATGTTCATAATTTATTTATACTATAAGTTACAAAATATTTCAACAAAAACAACATAAGTAGTTGCTTTCGTAACTAGGTAAAAGATATGTAGGCATATTAGTGAGGATAGCATATTTTTTATATTATATACATATATATATATACGAGTATATATATTTATTATTTATTTTAATATTGCCATTATGCTGAGTTTATATATATATAACTCAGCGTAATGGCTCCGCTTCGCCTGATGGTAAGCGAAAAGAGGAGTCAAAATCGCAGCGGCAACTGACAAAAGACTTAAATAAAATACAGTGTCCTGTCAGTTGGCGCTACCATGCTAGCCCGCAAGGTGCCTCTTCACGCTTCGTTTGAAGGATTCCATATTGTAGGAAGGAGGAAACACACGTGCCGGCACTTCTATATTTCAGGTTCATCAAAGACCGCAGTTAGGTATATATTATAGCACATATTTTTAAGTTGTAATGAATAAGTTTATTAGGCACTGGGGGAAATCCCGCGACTTCCCTTTTACTGTACGCGATTTTTTTTACTAGTATTTTAAGAGTCAAAAAAACATTCTGTGTTCTTCAGATGTGGCTGTGTTACAATGTTATCGTTTAATTAAATTCAGTCAAAAAATCGCAGTAATATTTTATTTGAACAGTTAGGTACTTATTCTATTAAATAAAACGCCGTGTCTATTTATGTAAATATTCATGCATTACATGCCTTGTATAAATCTTATATTACAAAATCTTAATCGATGTAAATATGTAGGAATTAAGTGGAATAAGTATGTCAAAATGATCATTAAATAATATTATGATTTGAATGGCTTGAGTGATGAATCTCATGTAAAAATGTACATAATTATGTTTTAAGATGGACCTTATCTACAAAACCTTGCAAATAAGTTTATTGCGTCATATTAGATTTTTATTCAGGTGTGGACATTAGAAATGGAATTTTATACAAAGTATCAAAATATTTTAGAATTAAATATATAAATGCTTACAAAATACTAACTTTTAACAAAAATTATACCTGAATAAGTAACAATGAAAAACATCTCAAGTCATACATAATTTACATTAGAAGCGTTGCTTCTAAAGCTTATAACGTATTTTATTTTTCAAATACTATCAGATTTATTAAAAAATGTCGTCGAATCCTCATACAAACAGGCGGTGAATGAAGTTCCTCTCTAATGACCATCTTTTAGTCAGTTCTTTATATCAGCGGCGGGCACGAGGCCCCCTTAATGGTAATAATACAATCTAATCTAATCATTTACGCTGTTGGAGGTTACTACCAAACAGTTTATGTTGTAACTACTTGCAAACAACATAAAATTACGTACTTCGTATCACAGGGGGGCTCGTCTCTTGCAATCCTTAAATATCACGGTTCCAAAGAATACCAATATCATAATTTCAAATTTTGTTTGTAGACATACATATACATATAGAAACAACAAACATACCTCTTTTTGAATCATGACCTAAAAAGGAGCTTAACACAACAAAATCTAAAATACAATCAAGTTTTATCTGTAAGAAGTACGTGCAAACGGGACAGTAGGTAATTTACGTATGTAGGCTGTATGTACCGTTAATGCCTACATAAACAATTACGCATTCAATAAATCCTTTGAAAGTTCAGTGCTCGACATTCAAATCTCACGTCACTAGTTTTTGCACGACGCGAAATGAGCAGGTAAAATTGTACCTTATGCACATCGTATGCGAAATCTTAATGTGAACGATGTAAGTAGAAGATTAGATACTTTTGTAGATAGTTAGCACGATTTAATAAACTTTTCACCAATACGTTCATTTCATGTGGGTACTTATTATTTACTGAAGTATTTATATTTATTTGCTCGTTTGACGTCGTGAAAAAACTAGTGACGTGACGTAAATTTGAGAAATGTGGAGCACTGAACTTTCAAAGGTATTGTTGAATTCGTTATTTTTTTTATTAATAAGGAATATAAATAAATAAATAACCATATTACATATTAGAATATGATGCTGCAATACACCTGTATATTGTCGTCATGGCCTCGTTATTGCATATTTTTCTCATTTTTCCTAATGTATACATACATATTAGCCAATGAAGCTAAGTAATGTAATTTCCTTTATAAATAAAGGAAAGTACATTACTTAGCTTCATTTATTCAATTAAAATTTGAAACTACTATTTTGTTTTTTTTTATACGACGTTGGAAGATATTCAAGCATACGTATCACTCGCGCGATGCCTCCTCTGCTGCTAACACAGCATCTCCTTAGACACACAGGAACACATCAACCCTCTTAGGGAGTTGTTATTTGGCTGCGGTTTTCTGTGAAATGGAGGTACTTGCCCTGCCTTGATGGGCTGCTTTGATGCACCCTACCTCTCTTAAAACATCCAGACCAAGACAAACAGACATGTTCATGCACACAAATATTTGTCTTGTATATGAATCGAACCCACGAGCGTTGATGTCAAAGTCGCAACGTTCACAACTGCGATACTGAGCTCGTCAAATTCGTTATAAATCTAGTTTTCAATATGTAACATTGAGACTTACAGTTTAACTGTTAAACCTTACATATTTTGAATTCGTTTTTTTTTCTGTAATATCTTAACTGTATTATCAAAACATATAATAAAATGGACAATTAAATGATGTTATATATTATTTGATTTCATATGGCAATTTTCGAATACTAACCTAAAGTCTCTTGAGTGTATTGTAATATTGTACCTAATGAGAGGTCTTCCCAACAGATTTCCTTCATTTCGTGGGCCGGTTTAAGCGGTATCTCTGATATCTTTATTCTATACTTCACTGTTCATTACCTGATAGTAATTTTAGGTACACAAGGAACACTCGTTGTCTCGTAAAAAAGTAGAGGATGAACATCCAAACCGACAGGATGAAGCAGTGCTTGTGACTCATGTTGACGGCAAACAAAAGCTGTATCTGCCTTCCATTTGCCGTCCCGTACAAATGCTGTACATTCCTCATTACAGAAATTCGCGGTACGAAGTAGCGAGCAATTAATCTCCTATTTAGGCGATATGTCCAAGGGTTCTTTCGTACCACCTTGTCATATGTTTTTTCACAAGAACCGAAAAAAAAACTAATTATAGCCACTGTCCTGTAAAGGTACTTATACTGCTCCGTGATATTGAGGAAATAGAATACTTAGTTCTTACTTCTTCTTCTATTTAGGAGCCTTCCCCGTGGGATTTTATCCAAACTCTTCTTTCTCTCAACTATATTTCCCTATACTTCTGCTATTAAAGGGAACAAACTTATGGACTTATATTTACCCCAGTTCATGAACAATACCTTGTTTATTTACAAGGGTACGATGTTGTCTTTGTTCCTAGTCGTCATACTTGATTGCCAAACTGATTTGGCCACAGGATATGTGTTAATAATATTTTTTCCACTTGACTCATTTGTGTACTTAGCAGCCATAGCATTACCAAGAACTTGGGACAGTAACATATTTAATTTGATACCATTGTTGAACACCTTTGTGCGTCGTTGGTACACTGAACTAACCAACTGTGACACCAAATGTGTTGTTGAATTTTCAAAGGCATATTAAAGTTGATAAAAGGTATTTTTCTGTGGAAAACAGAGAGTATTATAGAAATACAAGTAAGGTACTCAAAATAATATTATATGTAGAGGATATATGTAAAAGGACTCATATTACATTTGTACTAAAAAAATATCTTTGCTACAAGTATGCGTACGACACACAAATAAAAAATCATAGTCCCTATTTATATATTGGGACACAACGATCTATTCTCAAACTATCTATTTCAGATTTCATTGCTGACTCATCATGAAAACATGACACAACTGTTGACGCTAAATGTGTTGAAGTGAAGAAGTGTGGAGTATAAATAATGTGAACCTTTATACATGGTATATAATATTGTTAATACAACGTCGGAAGGCATACAAGCATACGTATACGTACAAGCATACGTCACCGTTTTCTGTGAGGTAAAGGTTTGCCAGACGGGCTGATTTAATGCGCTCTACTTCTCTTAAAAATATCCACACCAAGATGAGAGCAAATCCGCACTAAGAAACAGACATGCACACAAATATTTGTCCTGCGTGCAAATCGAACCCAAGAGTGTTAGTGTTAATGTAGCATTACTGATCACCGCACCACTATTCACCAAAACTCTACACTTCTACACCGTTGGCGTTAAGATTTGCGTTTCTATTCTATGTATCAAAATGACATCAATATTTCAACCGAAAAATGTAAACGAGAGGATATTACAGAGGAATGTTGCGCTGTAAAGGAGCAAGTAGAAATTTATACGTTTTTATCGCACGTAAGAAATCGTGCAATAAATATAAAAAAAGCTTAATGACGGTAAATAAGTGTTGCGATTGAGAAACGGGTTGGTCATTTATGCTTGGCGCCTGGCGCCGCGCCGTAGCGGACTGTCGCGGCGGAGGCGGCGGCGGCGGCGCGGCGGCGTCGAGTTGACGGGCAACCGTCGTGGTTAACGCCTGTACACCCCGCATTCTTGCACTTTCACCGCTACGCGAACATTCGGAATCTTCCAGAATGCATGTTTAGCTGACCGTTACGCAAATTGTTGACGCTCATTAGAAACATGCGAGTTTGCATAGTTACTTGTTCAATTGTCAAAACATCGCTTATTCAACGTCAAATAGTCGATCATATAGATATTGCCTCCGGTGATAGCCTATTGGATAAATAGCCAGTCTATTTTATTAACTGTTCTTGGTTTGAATCCTGGCGTGGGCATGTGGGCAAATTTGTAATTATCACTTGTTCGGCGATGAACGAAAACATCTTGAGGACACCCCGTATGTCCAAGAAATTATATTTCAAAAGACGTGACCTAAGATAAGTCTGATTTCTCTCGAGACTGTTGAGGTCTGTTTGCAGTCGCTCCCTGACAAAACCAGTGTTTTCGTCTAATCCTTAGGCTTAGGTACCGGACCCCGTGAATTCTACTGGATTAGGAAACGGGATAAAGCTAGTAAGATGAAGAAGGGTAATATTACCAGTGGTAACAGAAATTTCGGAAGCGTTAAGCTACATTGTAGGAAGCTGTAAATTTGCTATTTAGTGGCCATTACTATAAGCCCAGAATGATAAGCTCTGTGTCTTTTGTAAAGCAAATACATTATGGAGGAGGCACAGATACTCTTTACTGTAATTTCAAGCAGAAAGATCCTGACAAAACACTAGACCGGCAAAGGGATTTTGGTTAACTCCTCGTGTTGCAAACGCCACAGGCATACAGTAAGGCTATATTTTATTCTTTTACTCAGAACAAAGACTACACAAGTAAAAATATCGATCTTACACGCAGCATTGTTTAACAAAGATACTCACTATCTCCTGACCCGGTCGCACCATCAACAGGATACTTATTGTCACATTATTTATTGGATCAAAAAGTCACTTTAGGTATCATGCGTTGCTAGAGGAATTTTCTCTTATGAATTCTTAGATCGTAGATCTAAGATCGTAGAAGCAGTTGTAGCCCAGTAGATATGGAACCAGCCTTCTGAACAACAGATCCCTAATTCGAATTCTGACATGTACTACATTCGTGTTTTCGGATTAATGTACTCGTACATACTCGTATTTATCACTTGTTCGGCGGTGAAGGAAAACATCGTGAGCAAACCCGCACATTTAAGAAATTGTATTTCTAAAAACGCGCAACCTTACCTAAGACCGGTCTGGTTTTCTGTCTGGGTCTTGGAGGTATGATGGCAGTCGCTCCATGTAAAAATCAACATCTTCGCCAAATCCCTTCACCTTAGGTAGCGGACCCCGCAAATCCTATTGGATTAGAAAAAGGGTATATCTAACGTTAAGAAGAAAAAGAAGAAGAACTCTTAGATCGTAGAATGAAATTCCTGCTTAGATCCTTCGGGTATAGTGTGCATTAAGTAACTTACAGTATAGTGTACTTTAAGAAAGGCGTGAAAGGATTTTTTAGACGCGGGTTCTGCCATGCAATTCTCTAAGCGACTCGTAATGGCTGTGTGCATCGCTGTGATCACAGATGTCACAGCTTTGACATCGTCTACTGCGATCACGGCTTTTTATTTGGTATTCTATAAGGCTGTAAGCGTACGCGAGGCTGTTTGCCTTGTAGAATTCCAATTCCAAACGCAGCCTTGCGGCGCTAGTGTCGCACAACCATGAAAAGCCCCACTAAGGAATTGAAATTTCGTGTTCAAGGCTATAACAGCCGATGTTTCCGAGGATGTAAGGATGTTTGCTCTTACAGAATTGCATGGCTGGTATGGTAAGCGGCTACAGGCTGAGAAGATTGTTTACCATCCAACATGTTCCACGCTTGTTAGCCATTAGCAAAAAAGGCCTTGGCCTTGGCAAGACCTGCTTAACAAATAAGATTTTATAAAAAGAAAACCAAAATAAGAGTATAATATCTTTATTTTTGTTAATTACAATGTATTATTAAAAATTTATATTTCTGTAGTCTCATATATTATCTGACTAAGTATATAATCTATAGGTTATTCGCACATATATTTACTTTGCAACAAACCAAACGAGTCCACACTAGGTGGTGTCACAGTTTCCATCGAGGGTTCGTTCAATTTAAAAAAAAAGATTACATGATGATATAACATGTAAACGTGTTTGAGTTTCGGTTGCATAAATTCCGTTACACAGTCACACAATATCCCAGTCTAATAAATAGGGGGTAATTTGTGTGACATAAAACTGAAAAAAATCGGCCAAGTGCGAGTGGGACTCGCGCACGAAGGGTTCCGTACCATTATCTATAAAAAATGCAAAAAAATCACGTTTGTTGTATGGGAGCCCCCTTAAATATTTATTTTATTATATTTTTTAGTATTTGTTGTTATAGCGGCAATAGAAATACATCATCTGTGAAAATTTCATGAAACGGATCAATTTGAAACGGTTCATGAGATACAGCCTGGTGACAGACGGACGGGCGGACGGACAGCGGAGCCTCAGTAATAGGGTTCCGTTTTACCCTTTGGGTACGGAACCCTAAAAAGAGGTGGAAACAACTTCATTAAAGTTAAAAAAGCCTATATGCATGGTACACTATTCACCATATTCCATCATCCTGACCTGTCCAGGTCCCGAGTTTGTCCCAAACATACTAACAGGTGCAGACGGTGCAGTTAAATAAATAACACACCGCGGAGAGGTTGTTGACATCTTTCGTTACCTGTCAGGATCTGTGTGTACACACTTTAGCCTACATAAGTACACAAGTTACTTTAAACTTGGAAAATGGATTGTTCTGGGGTTCTCTACAAAAAGAAAAAAGAAATTATTATTAGTCCGTAAATATATGCTATGGTGCTAATCATTCCCCCGGCATTCTGATCTCCTATTATCAGTAACACGTCAATAACTACTAAGCAAAAGAAATAGAAAATCGGTTGTCAGACAGAGGCGAAAAGACAAACCTAAAATGTTTTGTCTTTACATATTCATATAAATAAACACGATGTTTGTCGTTCAGAAATCATCAAAACTCCTTCAAGAACCTTTTATTTCATATTCAGAACATCGTCGATGTCTCCCTTATTATTTCATATTATATTCTTAATATCAACATAAAGAATGCGACGTAAAATTCTGAACCGCAGCTCGCACGAAGCATCGCAAATTGTTATACGAAGCGAGGTATCAATGCCCGAGTAACACGGAGAACCAGTCGCACTTGAAGTTTTTTCAAACATGAATTGATTTGAGGTCGTCGGCAATACTTCTAAGAAATCAGAGACTGGCATTGATTTCGCACTTATCTGACAAGCCGTGAAGTAAGTGTCGCATTGCTCATCAGTATTTGAGGCCACGAGCTCGGACGTTATAGAGAAGGTAATCAGCCAGTAACGCCACGCGCCTTTGTAACTAAGCTTATCTAAAGCGTACAGGTGTAAGTGGCACATTATCATCTTTAATCTCAAAACAAAACTCATCTGCCTGTGGAGCAACATGTTGTTACAAACGACGTTCTGGCAAAGGGCCTTCGGGCAATACAAAATAGCCTCATTGAGGAAGTTCATCTCACATAACGTCTGTCTGTCTGTTAATAATTCCCTGGGGAATTTTTGTATTCCTGTGCGTGAGTAGGGTTTCCAGTAGGACTCGGAGAGATTACTGCATTAACATTGGGGTGGACAGCGCGCGAACGATATCTACCTCTTTTATTGCAAAAGTTCACATTCCAAATAGTTTACATTAGGAGGGACGTATGCCTGTTTGTGTCCCGACATTCTAAAAATAACCCTAAAGGCGCATTTCCATTGAGTTGATTCGATTCTTAGATGCAGGTATGATGACATCATATTGGGAACATGATTACCAGAGCTTGCATCTTTTGGTTTGTTTACTTGCTATGTTTATGACCTCAGCTTATTCAAATTTGCATGCCTTGTGCGACATTAGAAAACAACAAAACAACTGGCAGTTGTGCGGTTTGATCATACTTGTGCACTACACTTAACGGGAACTTAAACCTGCAGCGTTTATGCCGAATTAAGTTCTCATTAAGTTGCATACAACTTGCACCGTGCATGCAATGAACTTGAACAATGGAAAGGAGTACACATTTACAGCTCTTAAAATTGTACATTTTGCTCCACCGTCGTATATAATTGCGCAATTAAAATTCTTGACGGTCACGTGTGATTCGGCGGACGTCGTTCTAAGCTCATTCGATTAATTTCACTTGTACTATGTCACAATTTCGTCTCAGTAAACTAGTTCAAGCACTCGCTTTCGTTTTTGCCTCACCGAGTTTTTTTAATTACTTGTGTAAAATATTTGTCGTGTCCAATGATCCGTGGAGACTATGTTAGTCAACGGCTCATCATTATTGACATTGTATTGGAAAGTTATCTTCCGCGAATGTCTGTTGCTACGAGGTCGTCCGTTCTCGAATGCAGTTCTGATAGTGTTTGCTTCACCAATTGTACCTGTTTCCTTAAGTTGTTGTTCCTTGAATCTCGAGATGAAACGGCAATATATCTTTATGCTCTTGACCGAGGAATTAATGTTCTAACTTCGATCATAACAGTTTCGTCAAGGTTATTCATAAATTTGCATTCCAAATATTATGAGGAAGTTAGATTAGTTAATCGTCAAATACATGTATACATTTTTGCCACTGTTTTAGCGTTCCGTACCATACTTGCTAAAAAGAGTACTTGTAATAGTAACCTTACTTACTTAAAACACTTAAATAAAAAACAAATTATGTGGAATATGAGATCTAACCAAGCAGGGCATATACTCATTGGTAGCTAATTCTACCGATAGCCAGTGTAGTTAAGGCAGGGCTTAAGCTTGTTTGCCATCCGACATAGAATGAAAAGGTTCCTAGCGCTCCTGACATCACCCTCTGATAAAATTAAGGGTATATTCTTGTATACTTAAAGCCAAAACCCACAGGGGAGAAAAAAAGCGGGATAGCGACAGCGATTCAAGACGGATTTTTTTGTAAATTTATAAGTTTGTAGGCAATAAACAGGCAATTGTTTTTTACAAAAATAACTCTCACACTAATACGTCTGCTATGAAAAAATGCACTAAAAGGTACAAAATAATTGCTTTATTTCTTTAAATGATTATAAACGAATATTATAGTATCTATTTGTACTTAAACAGAAATTTGAAATATATTTTTACATTATTTAGAATAAAATCAATTTATTATGACAATAACATACACTTATTGTTATTTTTAGAGTAGGTGTTTCTTTTATTCATTTGTTTTTAGTGAATCTTGTATTCCGTAACTGATTTATCTAAAGTGAACGCGGGTAGACCTACTAAACGTGCTGCCCATATGAGACAGAGCCGTTTAAATGACTTGAATGAAGAAAGGGAGAAACTGCTATCTCAAAGTATGAAATCTACACAGTAGTTCACTACTGGAGGAAAGGTGGACGATTAACTTGTGTCTAAAATTGACTTTTAACTAAAGTATCTGACTACTTAGTTAAACTTAAACTCTTAAACTTAGTCCAATTTAACCCTTGAAGACACAAGTTTGCGCATTCACCGTTAAGGAAACCGCATTTGTTGTGGTTCCTAGATTTCGAAATACACTTCTTACCATCACCAATAGCATTGAAATTCTTGGTGTCGACATCTTCAGCGGTGTTTAATACCTAAGTCACATGGAGAACAAAATCTAACTGGCGAACCTAGGTGTAATGAAAAAATATGTCATTCAGTGGTGTTTACGGTCATAATATTTTCTAGTTATTTTGATTTAAAATCCATAATACTCAATCGATTTTGATAAAATGTCTATGGGACCAATCAGAATATATAGCTTTCGATTAAAAAAATCAAATCGGTTTATCAATGACGGAGTTCTAAAATAACAAACATAAAAAATATATATACAACGGGATCGATAACATCTTCCTTTTTTTAAGTCGGTTAATAACCTCCTCCTTTTTTGGAAGTCGGTTACAAAGCGATCGCTCCGCGCTGTAACTCTTTCGCTTTTTCCGCCTCTGTGAGTTTTTGTTTTAAGTATATATACTATCGTTATCGTTAAATACTAAACAAATCAAATATTTACTTTATTCACTCGAATTCTAAGATTCCTTGAGCAAATCATTCAGAAGAACAGATTTTGAGTAAGGAAGATAGTATTTTATTCGGTACGGTTTTCTGTTATTAATGACGCATATTTTTGCTTTTTGCTTCCTGTGTCCTAGCCTAGACTAGAGCTTAGTGACTCTAATACCTTATACCAAGATATCCTCATTAAGTATTTTTTTGGTTTCAGATGTGATTCCGGCTCGTTTCAATGTAGCCGTAATGATGTTCTTCGCGTGTTGGGTGAACTACATGATGAGAGTCAATATGAGTGTCAATATCATCGCCATGGTCCCTGATGATTCCAATTCTACATCGTAAGTTATTTTTGTATCACATACAAATACTATACAGTAACTGTTGGTATTTGTATCCTTTACGCACAGCGCAGTGCAAGGAGGGGAGCAGTTTTGATGGGCAGTGAGAATAGGGGTGAAGGGATATTTATGTGAGGTCGTCAGAAGGTGGTCTTACTCCAACTGAGCATCCTGAGATAGGCAGCAATAGCAGCGGCCTCTTAAAGGCACGCCGTTATGCTTTAAGCGTATCCTCTGTTCAGAGTGACGCTTGCATCGTCCCGCACCCCCTCGAGCGATCGCTACCGATGAAGCCTTTATGGCCTTTATGGCGAAAGGCGGAATCCCTAGGCGGTGTTTAGTCAGTAAGAGGGAAGACGCTCAAGCTTGTACTTCGTTAGCAGTTGAAGCAACACGCACGAGAGATTGAACCTTTCAGATATTTATATTATATATATAGAAGAGTTCAGTTGTTTTTTGAAAATCATTCTTAATAAATTACTATTTATGAGAGGTAGGGTGCATCAAAGCAGCCTGACTAGGGAAGTACCTCCACCACAATAGAAACCCCCAAGTAACAGCTCCTAGCAGGGTTCTTGTATTCTAACGAGTGAATGAGATTACCAATAAGCTCATATGGAGTTGCTATGTTAATGCAGATGTACCAACATCAGAGTAATACTTCCTATATTGCAAGCATATATGGGTTACGGTAACTATTATTCATTAGATGGGCTTGCTTGTATGCCCCTCTACATTGTATAAAAATAGATAAAAAGAAGCAAACAAGTATGATAAGTACGATAAGAGGAGCCTGAAATATTTATAACAACTTTAAAAGACAGCAGTTTCTAGGTTCAATTCTGGTTCATAAATATAATACCTCTATATATAATCCAATTTTATTTATTCTTCATGAACATATACTCTTGTGATTTGGTACTGATATAGTTTTGATTTAGGATTTATATGACAAATTAAAGTATTATAGAATAAAATGTAACAAAAAATTGAGCTACATCATTTTAATTTTTACCCGCATCATCTTAAATAAAGACACTGTTCATTTATCGTTTTTATTATTAAATAAATTAGGAACCAATCCGTACCAAACCTGAATAGAGTCAAGCCCATAGACTAAACTAGACGATAATATGAGGTCACGAAAATTAATAAAAAGTAATTAGTAAAAAGGAAACATGAAATAATGGACGTTATAAAATTTAAATGCGAAATATTAATTGCTTATTGATGGGTTAATTACATGGACAACATCCGCAAAACAAGGCAAAACTGCTTCTCCGTCCGAATACGTAATGCGCGCATTTTTATATTTTATAAATATAAAAATGCGCGCATTACGTATTCGGACGTCATCGAGTAAACTAAACCAGTTTTGGAGGGATATTTGTATGATTTACATGAATTCAGAAAAGTGGAAAAATGTATTACGTTGTAGGTAACCTGACGTGTTATTTATTAAAGCATTTAGATATAATGATGGCTATGAAACGATTAGCAGATGGAAAATGACTTTTGTGTAAAGAATTAAATGTTTACAATAGGTTATGATGGATTTCAATTTAGTTGACCTTGTAAGAAGATGCAATTTGAGTTGGTTTTGTCTTTACAGCGCTATACTTCACAGTGTTGTGATTTCCTTTATACCTTTAGTCACAATCAAGTATAAGGCCTTCCTGATGCTAAGCATTAGCCGTAGCCTGAAAGTACCAGTCGCATGAGTCACATATTGCCAACTGTACAGATTTTTTTCCATACCAAACCTAATGGATAAACTATAACTATATTATGCAAATACATTAACATATTTACAACGGCGAATGATGATTTTATGAAGAAAGTCTTTTAATTGAATGCGAAGAAATCCAAGATAATGGTATTTAAAAAAGAGGAAATTAGAACGAACACGGGAATTGCAATTGACGATGTAATGTTGGAACAAGTGGATGAGATTGTAAATCTTGGAAGGCCTTTTAGTAGGGCATAGAAGGTACACCACTGATGTGGAGAGACGTGTGAGTGCAGGAAACAGTGTGAATGGAGCATTGGGTAAACTTCTAGACAGTCAAAATTTAAGCTAAAACGTACACTGCTGATGTGGAGAGACGAGTAAGTGCATGGAACAATGTGAATGAAGCATTGACTAAACGCGCGGTGGGTCGAAATTTAAGCCAGAAGGCACAGCTCGCTGCGCACAATGCGGGCTAATCCCAACACTAACTTACTTATTGTGTTGCAAATGTCTACAGGTATGGTAACTGCCTTTGAAACCTCAAACAATAGAAATGTATTTTTTGTAATGTTATTGAATCTCTTCTGATACTGCTTGACGCTATCATAGATCATATAATATTACACTTTTCTCGTCTACTCTGTTGAGTACGCCCCGAAAATTGGCATGCTCAACAGATTTAAGTAGTATCTGATCGTATTGTAGCACTTATGTTGTACTTCTCAACTCAGTGCGTACATAGATAGAGCACTATAGTCACTTTTGTGGGGTATCAAAACAAAGAGATAGAGAGACATTTAATTAAATATTGTTTATTATATGTTAAATGGAAAACCAACTTCGGAGAATCTCAGAAAAAAAAAACTTAATTATGATGATCAAACGTCATTTAATGGTTCTAGCGAAAGATCGAAAATACTTTTTTCTTTAAAATTCTACAAAGGAGGTAAGACCTCGTCTTAGGCTGAAAGACTCTTTGAACGGAATAATATCAGGTGAAAATTTATATTTATTATTATTTATAAATCGAAAATTTGTGAGCTGGCGTGCAGTTCAAATGCAGTCCATCGATATAGACCTTAAGCTGTATATATTTTTGAGATTTCAAAATACTTTATTTTGATACCTGACTTGATAAGTTTGAAATACTTCTTTCTTTAGTCTGCACAGCGATGAAGTACAGGTAACGTAAGGATTCTAACGATAACTCATACATTGTATCAGTTCGGGTGTTTATAAGTTGTATTAGAATAAAGAGACTCACAAACATACACATATATGAGAACTGAAGACATTACACTCCTTTTTTGAGGCAATAATATAAAAAAATCCAATGTCGCCGTAGACTATTAGCGACAGCAAAAAGAGCGAGTGATTAGGAACTGTTTTAGTACCGGTAACCGGGGGAAAATACTGCAGGAGCCTTACGGCAATCCTCATTTCCTTAATGCAGTCAAGTATAAGATTGTATCCATGTTTTTATTAATAAATTCGGTATTATTCCACAAAATATGAATATGTACGTTGTAGGTATGATAGATAATTATCAAATATTAAACAAACACTGACAGCTCTAAGCATGCGCTGGCACATAAGAGATAATAATTATACTCGTAGATCGGAGACTTATTTCACAGATAACTTATCATATATAACAACACTATAAGTTCACATTCGTATATATGCACAATTCCTATCCAGTTCATCACAACTTCATCACGAATAAATCATCACGAATAAATCACAGTTTTGAAGCTATTTTATTCCGTATTATGTCATACAAGTAATAAGTTTAATAAGTTATTAACTAATTAACTGAATATGACTGTTATTCGGTATGTTGTATTCGTTGAGATAGAACCTGCTGTTACACAAAAATTACTTATTAAATTCATGAACAATAATAGCAATTTATATACAATGAATTTAATTAAGTTGTAATAGTCTGGTACCTACACAAATATTTAACACATAGTTCGGTTGGATTGTGAGGTTGAGAATCGAGAAATTTTAAAGCTGCGTCATTTAGGAATTCATTAATACTCGTAGAATAAAAAAAATAATTAATTAAACCTTTTTACAATTTGTTATTTCAGTTGTATTGAAGGGTAAGGGTAAGATAAATAATACTTTTCTGGGTTAAAACAAAAATGGGGATCACGCGAGTTTTGTTGTCGCAGCATAGAGTCCCGTGAGCTCAGTCTGGCTTGGCTGAACTCGCGAAGTTTTAGGTGACCCTAAGGTGTATTCGTATTTGACTTAATTTATTGAAAGGATAACTGAATTTATTGAAAGGATAATTATGTGTAGAGATCTGAATAAATGGGTTGGTTGGGAGAAACAGTTACGAGGATATTCTTGGTGCCTATGAAGATAAGAGAGTGAATAATGCAACCTGCACAGCTTAATCTATGTATATGTTACTGTAAAAGCCCGAACTATGGTAAATCTTAGGTTTTACCAGTAAATCTTAAGATTTTGCGACATGAGTTGGTAAATGTAAGTATTAATATAAAGGGGAACAATTTTTCGGACTTATACCATTAGAAACTGGTATATGCTAAGTTTTACTAGAGGCGGTTGATAAATGTTGGTTTTGGGAGGAATACAATAAGTACTTTTTCTTTATTTACTTCAATTAAGTACACAAAACAAAGTAATTATTAATCATATTACCAATCAGTCAAATCCTTACTTATATAAAAATATTTTAATTTCGTAAGTATTTTTATTTATTAATTATTAGAAACTTGTAATTTAATTCCTTTTTTAAATAACACATTAAATTTTCTTCTTAAAAAACATAATGTCAATCGGCTTGGTTAATCTAACTGAATCACTGTTTTTCTTATTATATAGTATTTAACAAACAAAAATAAAGACTAAAGATTTATCTATTGTCACTAACTAGTATGTAGTAAATAAAAAATACTTGTTGCAACAAGGAGCGCTATTGTGACATTTAGAATTGCAAAGTAATCCCGATGACTTGCAAGCGAACTTCTTCGACAGGCATTTTTAGACAGCCGATTTTTTATTAGCCGATGTGGCTTTCATTCTTTCAGCTTGATTTTCTAAATTCAATTCAGCTTTTTTTTATTGCCTCGACAGATTCTATCTGTCTCGGTATTGCATGTTATTGAGACTGGGTTGCGTTTTCGTCTTGAATAGGTGTATCTCTGAATAGTTACATTACTATTATCGTTTATTTGCTTATCCTTCAACTTTTCGGTTTCAATAATTTCGTTTTCTTGTGGTTTAGCCTTCGCATATTCACTGTTAATGTCCTTCTGACTCATTTTAAATAACATTGTCTTCCTTATCGAATTCAATTGTATTTTCGTCGTTAATAATTAGGTCTGTATTTTTTGCGAATGTAAAAGGTTTTCTAAATCTTCTTCTGATTTTAATAATCCAATCATATCTTTAGGATTTGCTGACTGTATTCCTATGAAGCTAGGCATTGCAATGCCCATCTTCATGGGACTACCAAACATTGCTTTGAAAGGGGAGCACTTAATTTCCTCGTGATATGCTCTATTTTTCATGTATGTCTTGATTCGTACGCTCCATTGATCCTGTACTCTGGCTGTGGCTTGGCTTTCCATGTACAATTTTAACATCCGGCTACATAGAGCATGTCAATTACTTGGTTACAAAATTCCCGATTATTATCGGAATGAAGGAAGTTAGGTGCTCCAAAAGTGGAGAAAATATCAAGGAGATGTTATGCAACCTCTGCTGCGCGTTTAGTTCGAAGTGCACGAAGGATCACAAATTTAGTGAGATGATATTGGTAAACGAACATGAATTTATAATTTCCATCAGGGTTACTTTGTAAGTCTATGCGATCTACTTAACAGCGTGAGTTCATTTCACTATGAAGACGATGCCCTTTTTCAAAGTTTTCTGTTTATTTTGAAAAGGTTGGCATAGCTATAATTATGTCATGATAGCCTCAACTGTAATATTTTTATACTTGCGGTTACATTCCTTAACCATCTTCATCCTCCACCGTCCACCACGTCCACCGTCTCCAACAGCAACATGCACTTCTTCGATGAATTCTTCATAAAAAACGTAATACTGGATTTCTCCTTTCTCTTCTTTCATCGGCGCAATAAGCTTTTCTTCGCCGCCTATAGTTAAAATATCATAGCGCTTTATATGCCTGTAATGAACAGCTTCCTTTTTTTTCACGTTCTTTGCAGTTTCTACTTCCTCTGAACACTTTCAGTATTTATCTTTCTTGTTCTACGAGCTCCTCCATTATGTCATAAAATCCATGTTTTACACTCATATCGATTTATAAGTTACTTCCAGACAGTAACTATAATCAAATATCGAATTAAAGTCACTTTCAACATAATTACTTTAAAATATCAAAATCACAATCAGAAAACGAATAAACTTGCGTGTTCAAACGTGTTCAACGATCGACTGAGGCGAGCTAAGGAGGTAAAGGGGGTGGTACGGGAAGCGGAGGTTTGCAAACTGCCCGCGAGTTCGAGACGATGTGGGAACACGTTCTGACATATCTATTTATCGACAGTTACCCTATATTTGATGTAAATCTTAAGATTTACCAAGTTAATGGTGGTAAATGCTCGAAATTGACAAAGATAACAAATCTTTTTGGACTTTTACCATACCTAGTTGGTAAATCTTAGGATTTTCCGTAGTTCGGGCTTTTACAGAAACATGTGTCGAAACGATAAAAAAAGTGTGATTGATTTGATTCTGATCAATGGACGACACCGAAATATATTCCTAAGACCGTTTCGGCTTTGTCCAGAAGCGGAAATACTAGCGTATTTCTTGCAGAGATATTAAAAAGATAAGAAATGAAAAAATGGACGATGATAGTTTTTTTTATACGACATCGAAAGGTATACAAGTATACGGCCAACCTGATGTAAAGCGGTTACTGTAGTCTATGCACGCTTACAATACATTATTAAGTACATGGGGCACACTAAAAGTTTTGCACTTCTAGCTAATCGGAACTATTTGAATTTCGAATGTTATATTTTTTGAAACGTTGCAACCTACTTAGTAATAAAAAAAAACAATTGGCGGGAAATCATTTGTCAATTGTTTTTTATCACACATCACAGTTCTACGTACGCAACGAAAATGGAATTGAGTCGGAAAGATTTTAGAGCGATGATATTTTATGATTTTAAAAGTTCTCTCTCTCCGCAAGACTGTGCTGCTCGTCTTCAAAATGCTTTTGGGAGAGAAGCACCTTCTTTGAGCACCGTGAGGCGATGGTTTGCTAAATTTGAGAGAGGTCGAGTTTCTATACATGACGATTTCGTGAAGGGCGGCCTTCAACTGCCGTCAACGTAAATAATGTGGCTACTGTTAAGCGGCTAATTGAATAAAACCCGCGGATTATCTATGAGACAATTCGAGAACTATTCAGAAAATTTTACACGAAGACTTGAAAGTTCGGAAACTTTGTTGTCGTTGGATCCCTCATGAACTGACAGCGGAGCAGAAGCGGGCTCGCGTGGAATGGTGCTCACAGATGCTACTGAAGTACGACCACGGACATTCTAATGCTGTTTATGACATTGTCACAGGAGACGAAACGAGGATTTTTTGTTTTGAACCACAAAAATACAGCAATTTTGTGAATGGGTGTTTGAAAATGAGAACAGGCCAACAAAAGTGAGGCAGGCGAGAAACGTTGGTAAAAAAATGATCGCGTTTTTTTTCTCAGCTACGGGTCCCATCTGCACAGTTCCACTTGAAGATCAAAAGAATGTTAATGCCGAGTGGTATTCTACCATTTGGTTACCCAGGGTGTGAGAAAAAGTTCGCGAGAGACGACCAAAGAGCCGCGTTCTCCTACATCATGATAACGCTTCTTCACACACGGCCAACAAAACACACTCATTTTTAACTTCCGAAAAAGTACAACTCGTTACCCATCCTGCGCATAGCCCTGACCTAGCACCCTGTGATTTCTGTATTTTCCCCAAAATCAAAGATTTGATAAGAGGTTTCACTTTTACCAACTCCGAAGAGGCAGTGATAGCGTTCAATCAGCACGTAGAAAACATGCCTTCAGATCTGTGGTCCTCCTATTTTAAAAAATGGTTCGATCGCATGAAAAAATGTTTAAAATGTAATGGAGAGTATTTTGAAAAGCAATAAACATAATATTTTGGTTATAACATGTTGTTTTTTTAAGTTACGCAAAACTTATAGTGTGATCTACGTATCTAAAATACATTAATACTAAAATACTCTCTTAAAAATACCCAGACCAAGACAAACACATATGCACACAAATGTTTATCCTGTGTGGGAATCGAACCCACGAGCGTTGGTGTCAAAGTAATGTAACAAAGCTCTTTCACCACTGCGTCACCGAGCTCGTTAAGTGTAAGGAATACTTATGTATGTCTAGTCCGTGAAAGACTTGAAAGACGTGAGCCTTTCCGACTCAGTTGTAGATAATTGCTGGATTGTTTGGAAAGAAAGATCGATAGATAGCTCGAAAGAAATACATGAATGCGCAAGGAGAAATAGCACGTTTAAAGGTGACGCCTGGTGGGACGCGGAGTTTGAATGAAAGAAAATGTATGATTGGATAATGTATCATCTTTACACCTGAGGTCAGGATAGTATGAGATAGAAGAAAATAATATAACAGTTAGGTTGAAACCTGAAATTGAACCTTGAAATTCAAAAGATTAGGATGAGACGGTGTCGAGAAACTTCGATGGAAAATTGTATGCACTTTAATTTAGAGTAAGGTTACTTACAAAAATATTGTAGTATCCGTGGGTTGTTTATACAACTTCAGATACCGTGGCTTATAAACGTTTGCAATATATTAAGTATCATTCGCGAGATGCCACGTCTCCTGCTACAACAGTTACTTCTTAAGAGCTTACTGTTGACCTCACTCACTCGCAGGAACAAACCTCCAGGGAGTTGTTATTTAACTGTGCTCTTTTTGTGGAGGCGGAGGGCGGAGTTACTTCCCCAGAGGGGCTGCTTTGATGCGCCCTACCTCTCTTAAAAACCCCCGAGCAAGTCGAACAGACATGTTCATGCACACGAATGTGTCTTGGAAATCGACCCCACAAGCGTTGGTGTCAAGTAGGGTAACTAACTAACCACTGCACCATCGAGCTCGTAATAATTTAAAGTTCCATTTATGCTAAAGACAAATATAGATTTTTCATGTAACAAAAAAACAACACATCACGTGCGTCACACGTGACCTACTCACGCTCATTCAAACAATTCACATAATTAGATACGCGTACTGAACACCGAGCTGTATCTAATTTTCGTTGTAGTAACATTCATACTGTAATGAAATATTGAAAAACACAAAATCGTCCTTCATTCAATTATAAACTGGCGACAAATTTGACGCGCTCGATGGCGCATTGGTTAGTAATGCTACTTTGACACCGACGCTTGGGTTTCTATTCCCACACAGGACAAACATTTGCGTGCATGAACATGTCTGTTTGTCTTGGCCTGGGTGTTTTCTTTGTATCATAAGTATGTATTTACAAAAAAAAATATGTCTTTACGTATGTTTATCAGTTGTCTGATACCCATATCACAAGTTTCGCTTAATTTGGAGCTAGATGGCACTGTATAACTTGTCCGACAACATTTATTTATTATTTATATGTTTACAAATCGATTGTCAATAGTTTTATCATATAGTACATTCGTTGTTTACATTCATCGTTCGTACATACTGTAAATGAATTGACGAGAAATGATTTCAGTGTGATGATTTATATGCAATTTGATCTAACCTGCTTTGCGTGCTGTTGCCACTAATTAGTTCATGCAAACTAATGCGGCATCCACCTACTACCATTACTAGATGCAACGTGCCGTTGCCGCCATGGCTGCTCCGGTAGTCTCTGCGTCGGCGACTGGCCTGGTCGTCGCTGCGGCACGTGTTTCGCCTCTCCACGAGGCATCCTCAGGCACTGTAGATGTTATTCGTCAGACTAACATGCAACATGTGAAGTATATTCTGACGAATAATGCCAGAGTCTTTAATGCTAGAGTCAAAGTTGATTTTTCTGAGAGATAATGCCGTAAAGGCGAAACCGGTCGGTAAAAATAATTATTAAATAAAATTATGAAGTGGAATCTGTACAAGTGCAAGTATTAACATTAACGCGATGCCAGAGTCTATTAAATTTTTGAAGTGAAAACTTCGTTAGCGGCGTTGTGCACTTTTTGGGATGAGTAAAAAGTGTTAAACTCGCGTTAGGATACGTGACCTTGACCGTAAGATTTTGGTGAGAATTAGAACTTAAGTTCGCTGCAGCTCTAAAACATTAGTTACCTCAAATTAAACAATTAAAACATAGAGCTAGAGCTAGATCGTTCACAGGGCATTATTTTCTCGCGACCAAAACGTTGTAAGCGCCATGAAATTCTTGGCGCATACGCGTTTCGTTCAACGTACGAGTAGTTTATCAACATCGCTGCGCAGGGCGCTTGTGTGAGTGTGTGTAATAATGATGGTGAAAGAGTCGTTGAAATTATGGATGAAAGTTGATTTTTCTGAGAGATAAACTTTTTAATGTAAAATAATTGTAATAGTTCTGAAGAGTTAAATTTTTAATGTAATATAAATTGTCATGTTTGTGTATGATAGTATTTTACCACATACATGATAGTACTTTTATACGAATAAATAAAGCAATTCGTGCGAAATTATTCCCTAACTATTCCAAAATATTAAAAAATGCACAACGTTTGAATGTTCAAGTTTTTACTTCTGCCGGCACTCCCGGAGTGCAACCCGTTGTTTTTAGGGTTCCGTACCCAAAGGGTAAAACGGAACCCTATTACTGTCACCAGGCTGTATCTCATAAACCCTGATAGTTAGACAGTTGAAATTTTAACAGATAATGTATTTCTGTTGCCGCTATAACAACAAATACTAAAAAATAGATTAAACTAAATATTTAAGGGGGCTTCCATACAATAAACGTGATTTTTAGGGTTCCGTACCCAAATGGTAAAACGGAACCCTATTACTGAGGCTCCGCTGTCCGTCCGTCCGTCTGTCACCAGGCTGTATCTCATGAACCGTGATAGTTAGACAGTTGAAATTTTCACGGACGATGTATTTCTGTTGAAGCTATAACAACAAATACTAAAAAGTAGAATAAAATAAATATTTAAGGGGGCTCCCATACAACAAACGTGATTTTTTTGCTGTTTTTATAGATTATGGTACGGTACCCTTCGTGAGCGAGTCCGACTCGCACTTGGCCGATTTTTTTGCTCATTTTTGCTCGATATTAATAAGGGCAACAGGTAGACGCTTGGAATATTCACAAAATATTTAGTTATATATTCATTTTAAGAATAAATAATTAAATTAAAATAAAACAAATATTTAAAGGGGGCTCCCATACAACAAACGTGATTTTTTTCCCCGTTTTTATAGATAATGATACGGAACCCTTCGTACGCGAGTCCGACTCGCACTTGGCCAATTTTTTATATTTTTTAAGTTCTCTTCTCCGTAAATTTTTCCTATTAGCTGGATACGACCTTTTGTGTTTAATGAAAAATCACATCGATATTCAGAATTCCTGCTGATGAAGCAGCTACACGGCCCGGCGCCGATACCACTCCTACTGCTAACAAAGCAACACCTTAGGAGCTTACCGGTAACTCCACACACTCGCAGGAATATAACAACCCTCTAGGGAGTTGTTATTTTGCTACGGTTTTCTGTGAGGTGGGGCTACATTGATGCATCCCACCTTTCTTAAAAACACCCAGACCCAGAGGAAGAGCCATGTGATAAACACACAAATGTTTGTCGTGTGTGAGAATTGAATCCACGACCTTATGTGATAACGTAGCATTGTTAACCACTTCGCAACTGGGCTCATCATTATCCATTCATGCAACCCATTTGATAGTAACGTTCGGTTCTCTGTGCCTACCCCTCATGGGATTTGGCGTGAAGTTATAGATAGATAGACTTTTCAATAACCTAATTTAAGTTTATGCACCTGAGAGTTTTGTCGTCTTAGATTAATATTTGCTTGACGTGCGCTTAGCTGTGCTGTATTATTACTATTTTAGTACTGTATGTGAATAATTTATATAGTTATAATGTGCTGTTGTTATGTATGAAATAAATTATTATTATTATTTATTTATTTCTCTGTTTTTTACATTATTATATTTACAACATATTTATACAAAATACAATGTTATAAATATAAAAATATATAAAAAGGAATCCCGCCGGCGCAGAACATTTATCAGAGTCGCCGGTGGTCAGGGCGACAGACTGAGGAACCTCCGCACAATACGTGCAGTTCCCAAAATTGCTACCTTCTGTATCCGGCTCTTGATCCAGGGACTTAGCGAAAGTCTCTGGAGATGTCGGTCAAGACTTTTCGCTATTAGACCATTGACCGACACGACTATCGGAACAATTTCTGTTGAATCAACGTCCCACATGGCGGTAACCTCGTGAGCCAAGTCCAAGTATTTTGATAACTTATCATTCTCAGCTTTCACGAGGTTCTCATCACATGGGACGGTGATATCAATAAGAAATGCCCTTCGTTCCAACCGGTCTACCAGCACGATATCAGGCTTATTAGCAATAATAGTCCTGTCCGTGATGATAGACCGGTCCCAGTAGAGTTTCGCATGGCCGTTTTCAAGTACTGGCGTAGGTACATACTTATAATAAGGCACTTCGGAGCTTACAAGACCATATCGAAGAGCAAGCTGCTGGTGGATAATCCTGGCAACCTGGTTGTGTCTGTACAAATACTCACCGTTGGCAAGGTAAGAACAACCGGAAATAACATGTCTGATTGATTCACCAGGACGGTGGCAAGCACGACAAATGTCAGCCGTACCGTCTTTCATGATGTATTTCCGGTAGTTATTAGTCTTTACAACCTCATCAGCAATTGCACAAACAGAACCTTCGGTTTCCCCAAACAGGTCACCGAACCGTAGCCAGGCCACGGACGCCAGAAACTCAACATCAGGCCCATGAAGGACCCGATGGAACCGTCCATGTAGCTCCTTGCTCTTCCATACGTTCAAGCGATCTCCAGTGCTAAGTATGACCGGTTTATGCCAGTCCTCTTTCGCCAAGGAGAGCGGCGTCAGTCCTTTATCAACTGCTACAACATCTCGATGCATTCCACTCTCAACATTTAGGAAATATTCCCGCAGATTGCACACCTCACGGTTGTGTAGGTTCTTGGCATTAAGCAACCCACGACCTCCACACTTCCGTGGGATGTACAATCTCATCACTGATGAGCGTGGATGATGCATACGATATGTTGTCAGCAGTTTGCGGACTTTACGATCCAGAGCGTCTAGTTCGGTTTGAGTCCACCTCAGTATGCCGAAAGTGTACACAAGCAAGGGCATAACCCAAGCATTGAAAGCACGCACTTTGTTACCGCCTGACAAAAGACTTTTCAGTACTTTTGAAAGTCGGCTAAAGAAACGTTCTTTCACTGATTGTTTTATATCCCTGTCTTGTATACCTAAACATTCGGCCATACCGAGGTATTTATAGGTTTCAGTTTCGGAAAGGGATTTGAAAATCACAGTCTCTGAAATTTGTAAATGTTCTCTATTTACAACTCTCCCTCTATGTATATGTATGACTGCGCATTTATCTACACCAAATTCCATTTTAATGTCATTACTAAATGCTTGAGTTACATTTAGAAGTGCCACCAAATTTTGTTTATTTGATGCATATAATTTGAGGTCATCCATATACAAAAGATGAGAAATGATTTCACCACCTCGCCGAAACCGATAGCCGAGCTTGGAATTCCTTAGTAAAGTGCTCAAGGGATTCAAAGCTAGACAAAACCATAAAGGACTCAAACTGTCGCCTTGAAATATGCCTCGCTCAATCCTAATAGGTTCCGAGATCGCATGACTCACTCCACACCCTGGAAGACATAGTGCCGTTGTCCACTGTCCCATACATGAACTGAGAAAGGTGCTTAAAACTGTATTAATTTTATACAGCTCAAGCACCCTCCTCAACCATGAATGTGGCATCGAATCATAGGCTTTCCTATAATCAATCCAGGCAGCGGAGAGATTCTTGCGTCCCCGACGGACCTGCTGGTTAACGGCCATATCGATGAGGAGGAGCTCCTTTGTACCACGTGATCCAACCCTACATCCATTCTGAGCAATATCTAAGATGTTATTGGATTTCAAATGATTATTTAATTTTATTCTCAGAATAGATGTAAGGAGCTTATAGATGGTAGGTAAGCATGTGATGGGTCTGTAATTTTTAGGATCAGTGGTACTACCTGATTTATGGAGCAGGAAGGTGATGCCTCTTGTCATAAAAGTTGGGAGAGAACCACATTCTAAAGCTTCCTGGAATTGCGCTGCTAAGCAATCATGTGAACTTCGCAACCATTTTAACCAAAAATTATGCAGTCCATCCGGTCCAGGCCTTTTCCAGTTATGAAGCGGATGGACTGCATTTGCCAGATCTTGAGGGCTAATTACAGTGGCTTCCATAGGTTGCAAACTTTCACACGAATGCTCAACATCACTCATCCAGTTACCATCCGAATGTCTGATGGGTATCGACCAAATATTTTTCCAATAACTGCACATTTCTGATATATTTGGTAGATCTCCATCAGCCCTTCTAGATGTCGGGCTCTCCCAACCTGTATATGTCTTCCTTTGATCGCTTTGAAAGATGCGATTCTGATGAAATCTGTCCATTCGTTCTTTGTACCGACGTATCCGGTTCGCCCACGCACAAACTTTCTGCTTCAGATAGTCTATGCGTTCCGTAACACAAGTCATGTAGTCCTGTGATCTAATGCCAGTTCCAGCAAAAGCCTGTGTCACGTAACGCATCACTCTGGGGCGATTATTCCCCGATCTGAAGCAGATTAGCTTCCCAATGGTAGCTCTAGCCGCGCTGATACGTCTCTCGATCCTCCTCTGCCAATATGGTATTTCCCCAGCGCGTCGTGGAGCCAGGTTCGGTTCTGGGAATCGAACATTGGCTACACGGCACGCCGTAATAGCAGCACAGTAGAGGATCGAATGAGTATCAGCAAGATCTCTGCTAGATTGGAGGTACGAGTCTAGCATACCGTCCAAAGCCATCACTAGAGCCATGTTCCGTTTATGCATGGGCAAACGAGGTAGTCGAGGTCTTTCAAGAGGTGGTGTGGACCTAAATTCCAGAATCACATCTCTCAAAACCCTCCTCAAATACTCATTATCCTGGGTACTTACAGTTATATTCTCGGCATCTACCGCATCGGGTACATAACTTTCATTGTTTGTAACCAAACAAGTTGTTCGTGGTAAAGGTGGTTGCGATGTGTCCAATGCGGTGGAAGACGTCGAGAAAGCTACCTCGGAACGAAGTCGTTCAAGTACGGGTACATCCAACATATTATTACGCTGGATGACCCGCGCTTGATCAGATAGTCGTTGCGCGGTTATAGTCAGGTCCGGTTCAAGAGTCTGAAACAAAAGAAGCATACGAGAACGATACGCAGTAAGGTTAGTTCCTCCTTCTGTCGCCCTATAGTACGCTCGCATGACATTTTCATTAATTTCTTGAGTCCATCTCATGCGGCGCACTGCACCACCGACGGCGGGGGCCGGTTGCAAGGCGGGTCGCCTCACTGATCCCAAGCGCGGCAGCGGTGGTCTCCCTCGGCGACGCGCAGGTGGTCGGCGTCGCACTGGAGACGGTCGCCCATCATCACTGCTCGACACGCCGTCGCTGTGTTCTGGTGATGTTTGGTACACCTCTTGTGACGACGTGGAGCTAACCGGTGAGACGGGCGGCGATGGTGGGCGTGCGTTTTGTGTTTCTTGTCGACTCTTCTTTCTTCTTCTCGTTATCATTTAAATTTATTTATTTTTATTTTTCCTTGCATTAGTTTCGTCTATAATTTATAATTTTGTATTCGTTTGTAATATTTCTGTCTGTTGACATGTGTAATGTCACGTTTGTCATGGTCATATTTTCGAAATAATATTTTAAGGAAGTTTAGTAATTTTTCAGTTTTGTTTTTATTTTGCTACACTGAGGTCCATAAAAATGAACAGTGGAATATCCATTTATAAACAAATTCATAGAAAAATAACAAATAAATAAAAATATTTAATTATTATTATTATTATTATTATATTTTAATAACGTTACTTTATCAAGAGTGTTACAATATCACGCAATAATACATTACGTTCTATTTCATTGGCAGGGTGAAAAGCGAATGCGAGGCCATTACGACGGACGACAATTCATACAATTCCACAGTGACGACGATGTTCAAGCACGTACCTCGACAGGTAATAATTTACAAACACAATGCTAAACTTCCTTTATAACTCACGCCATTAACTCTGCAACGTTTACTCCACAAATAGAACCACATAATGAATAATAGAGAGAATACAACATATATATGAATAGAAATATAAACGAAACAGAAAAAAAGAGGTAGTGCGTCAAAGCAGCCCGTCAGGGGAAGTACCTCCGTCTCACAGAAAACCGCAGCCAAATAAAAAAAAACTCCATGGAGGGTTGTTGTGTTCCTGCGTATTAGTGAGGTCACCAGTAAGCTCGTAAGGAGTTGCTGTGTAAGCAGCAGAGGAGGCATCGCGCGAGTGATACTTAATATATTACAAGCGTTAATAGGCTACGGTAACTGTTTCACATCAGGTGGGTCGTGAGTGCTTTTATGCCTCCCGACGTTGTATAAAAAAAACACCAGGTACCAAAATATTGATTTGAACTTGAGATGTTATTCGTTTATTTATTTACTTCATATCAAACCAACAGCAGGAATAAATAACCCTAGTAAGATATTAATATGAGATACCCATTATTGGTCTTCACCCATAATATTACATTATATGTTACTGCCATATATTACGTAGGTAACTTTTGTAGGTACGCTTTTTTTTTAAACCCGATTGAAAATGATTAACAATGCACGATATTATCTTTATCTTTACAAATTGTTAATATTTTTTCAGGACGTTATTTTAAATCATGACAATGTTCATAGCACAGTAATGTAAAAATATATGTTAAATGAAATTTTAGAATAAAAATATATACCGATATAACTTACTAAACAAGAAGAAGGAACGGTATGTTTACTAAGTTTTCCTACCTTCTAGAATTCGAAAAGGCGAGCCTCAAATTATCCTAATGTTATTTTTTTATTAAGACATAACAATATGTCATTCAAAAACAATAGAATAAAATGACATATGATCGAACGGACAACGAATTGAAGAATCCGTTAATGTTATACATTTTAATCTCTTCCTGCAACTTTTTCCACGAACGTACCTTTTTTTATAACATGCCGGTATCCCGGGAAAATTGACGAATTTTTTTACTGCACATACCTGCAAGGATCCTCCATGCAAAATTTCACTTTTGGTTTCTGTCATCAGTTCAATTCAATCAGTTTTTTCTTTTATTATCAACCAATTTACATACAATATTTTTTTTTCTGAATAATTTCGTGAATAGTCATCTATTACTAAGCAAAACTCGCTGTTTACTAGTCTACTAGGTACCTGATGGTATTATAGGCTGTAGTTATGGGAGTCCCACAGGGGTCAATTCTAGGCCCATTCTTATTTTTAGTATATATAAATAACTTACCTTATTTTGTAAGGGATAAACATGAGATTGTTTGCGGATGATACCTCTTTGACATTCAAAATTAATAGACAGTTAGGTAATTATGACGAAGTTAACGATGCTCTCTCTAAAGTTATTTATTGGTTTAGTGTTAATAATCTGCTTTTAAATGATAAAAAGACGAACGTAATTAAGTTCTCAACACCCTATGTAAGCCAGGTGACTACCAATATACATGTTAATGGAACTAATTTAGCCCCTGTGGAGACAACTGTGTTCTTGGGTATAACAATTGACTTCAAACTACAATGGGGCCCACAAATTGAAAAATTATCAGGAAAACTGAGTTCTGCATACGACTAGAATAGTTTATTTCAGCTACTTTCATAGTATTATGTCATACGGAATTCTTCTTTGGGGTAACTCCGCGGACATTAACACCATCTTTTTATTGCAAAAGAGAGCCATAAGAGCTATCTACAAACTTGGTCTCCGGGAGAGCCTTAGAGAAAAATTCAAAGAAATAAATATTTTAACAGTCGCATCGCAATATATCTATGACAATCTTTTGTACGTCCATAAAAACATAGACTCATTTTGTAAAAAGAGTGATACTCATAACATAAATACTAGATAGCATAATCTTGTGTTACATGCAAGCCGTCTCCACAAAATAAGTAATTCTTTTATGGGGCAATGTATGCGGTTCTATAACAAACTTCCCAGCAATATAAGAGAATTGTCAATAAACAAATTTAAAACTACTATTAAAGCCAAATCGTGTAGCAGGGCATATTATAAAGTATCTGACTATATTAATGATAAAAATGCCTGGGATTAAGTCGATCCAATTATAAAGTAATTAATAAATTATGTAAATTTGTTTGGATACCAAAAGAGGGATGCCTGAGTTTTTTGGCAGTATTTTTATCAGTGCTCGCCTAGTCATAAACTGCACGGTAGGGAAAAAAAATGTGACGATTCCAAACAAATGTAGCCATTTTTACGGAATTAAAAGATTTTGACTTTGACTTTGATTATACTTAAATACAACCTTTTATGTAAATACTTACTGGTAATTCATAGAAAATATAGAGAGGCAGAGCATATTACATCTGTCCGATTTCGAAGACCTGAGTTAACACCAGATGGTTTCTACTGAGCGATCCAGCAAGTGTATTCGGATACTTGTTTGCATAACGTGAAGTTTATGGGTGATTTCTTCCATCGACACTATTGCTGGCCCGAGACAAAAAAGTAGTATTAAAGCTGTCATAACTCGTAAATGTACAGCAATAATTTAAAGCTTATTTTTTGTTTCGTAGATTGGTAAAGGTATATCACAAGAAATGTAGTGAATACAAAAGAAATGTGAAATATAGACCTTCATTAAAAAAAGTTTTGTAACTTTGTAGAAAATCATTTTTTTGTGTTATAATCATATTGTTTTGAGAATTATTTACCTTTCAGTAAATATGTTGGTAAAATGTTTCACATAAAGTTATTGCCTCCACCTTTAATTATCTGATCTCATTTCTTAAATTCTTAATTATTCAATTCCGTAATTATTTTTGAATTTTAAAATGTGCCTTATTTGAATTTAGACTGACTTATTGATTTATAATTACTTAATTACTTTATTTATTAAATAATTACTATAAGACTATTATTATTATTTTCTATTTGTAAAGTATAACATAAAAAACTATTGTACGTCTATTAAGGACAGGTCACAGTGATAACCAATAAATTCTAAGATCTTTTGTAACCTGAGTTCCACAATAAAGATGTTTGATTTGATTTGATCTGATAAAACATCTTTTGGGATTGTACGAGTAGAACGTTTGTAGGAGTGAATGCTCTTAAAATTGGCGCTAGTAATTCGGGAAAGAAAATTTTGGTATAGCTGCTATTTTACTATATTAGTTGTAGAAAAATAACACATGAAAGATGATTTGGAGGTCTAAGCTCCGACGTCGGTAACCGATCGATTTGAATTATAGAATTAGGCGATTTGACATATTGCTGCTGCTGAGAACACCATAAGCTTCCAGTTCTATATCCAATTATTTGATACAGCAATGTTCTTGAAACCTTCATAATTAATCCTAAGGACCCTACTCTCTTTCATGATAATGTAACAGCAAGTAATATAGATGCAAATAAAAACAATACGTGTAGTGGAATATTTCAACAGTAAATAACAAAGGAGTGAATAATTTATGTGAGATATGCTTGTTAACATAAAATTAGTCCAAGTTTTAAATATAGACAGTATATGAAACGATGACAATCAGTCGTTTAATGATAACTTTTAACCGACTTTAAATACAGGAGGTTCCAATTCGATTGTCTTACCCGATCGTAAATCGATTATGATTTTTTTAATGGATAGTTTTCCGAGTTGCATCTATGTGATATCAATTTAGTGATTTTCATTTTCTATTTATTATCTACGAATGTCGAGTGGTGAACAAAAATACTTAGGGGCCGCCTGATGCGAACCAGTTTCGTAAGACTTAAATGCGTGCCAGTCAATGAGCTTTATCCGTATGTTGTCTTCTGCACTACTAATGGAGAGCAAGTTTAGCTATCGATCCGGCTGTTTTACATAGATATCAACCATTAACTAAAAAGAGGTAGAACACCTCCCAACTGGAGAAGTTACATTACAGAAAACCGTAGCCAAACTAATAAAACAATAACTTCCGATTTTGTATAATAAAACACAGATTTCTTGAGTTATATCGTAAAATAATTAATGTTGTATCTATTGTATTTTCAGCCAGAAGGCGTGGTGACATTCGACTGGACCGCCCAGCAGCAAGCGTACGTGCTGTCGGGCTATTTCTGGGGTTATGCCATAACGTGCCTGGTGGGTGGCACGGTCGCCGAGATGTGGGGGCCAAAGAGGATTGTCTTCATCTCAATGTTGCTTAGCGCTATCCTCACAGTCTTGTCCCCTCAGGCGGCGAGGCTACATTATTTAGTGCTGGTAGCTGTTCGATTAGTTATCGGACTAGCAGCGGTAAGAAGCCAAGCTTATATGAAATATCAAAATACCTAGATCGTGTATTTAACGAAATAATATAAAATAACGTATGAGGCGTCAAAAGTTTTCCTCAATGTCTAATGCTACTCGCGATAATGTCTTCGCAAAACCGACACAACTTACTCAGAACCGTTTTTTTATCGCGTTTTGTGCACATCAACCAAGGTGATTACTGTAAACAGTCGAGAATTAAGACTTCAAAATACTTGGAATAATGATTACAACGAGCTGGGCAAGCCGGTGCGGGACGTTAAATTTGATAAATTTCCTTAGCCGCCGATTATTTAATGAATTGTAAAAAATTCTGTACTACATTTGTCAACTGAAAAGTGGTTTTAGATAAATATAAATATTATATTGATCCGTATTCATCATCATTATTGATTGGTATGTAGCCTTCTACAATAAATCTCTACATACCTACCAACACATCTTTATATTCCGAAAGATATCTCGGAATTAAGCTGAAGTTAATTTGAGTAGGTAATAACATTCTTTGATATCATTTTAATATAGATACATAGCAGTCACATTTGACTAATATTGCAACACTTGCCGTAGAAAAGTTGTTGGGTGTTGAAGCAAGGCGGCAAGCGTGAACCCGCCTGCGATATGTTATGTTCCTAACATTACTAATATACGTTACTACTTGTACAGTTATGTTTATTAAAATAAGATTCAAAATCTTTTGAAGGCACATATTATCGTGTCGCTGATCGTCCTTTAGTGATTATTTGATTTCAATTCGAATGTACTTTTGCGACCGACCTAGACACGTTCACTGTTTACAATGATACCTACATTGTGGTTATTAAATTCTCAAATAGGTAATAAAATCAGTCGTGAATATCTATTTACATGTGAGGTACAATAATACAGTCGTCTCATGTAATGTTTTAATTACAATCGTAGATAGCGCACATACTTACCAATAACAATGGGTTGGTATGTTAGCGTCCTGTAACATGTAGCTTCACAAATTCCTTTTAATATATTCATCTCTTTTTATCAGTCTTTACTTATTACATGCCTTTACAAGTAATGAATCATAAGACATAGCTATCAAATCCTAATTTTATCTAACAAGTTTTTATTATTATGGTAATGTGAGACGAGTACCTTCATTATATGTACTTGCTTTACAACAAATATTACTATATTGGGTTCACAATCATCTGAAGAGGCACAATCTGCACTTAGTGCACCCTGGCGATTACTAAACGAGGCTCTGGCGAGAAAGATGTAAAGCAAAAACCCGTAGAAGAAAAAACTTGTTATCTACATATTAAGTATATTGTGTTATTTAATATTAATATATGATTTATAATTTCTGCATGTCATATTATGGTATGTATTATGACATGCAGAAATTTCTAAGTACTTACTTCATTTTCTCATATAGACGGGGTAATAGATTTGCTTTTAAAATAACAACTATGAGTATTTGTGAAAATAAAAAAAAATAAATACATATTTTTACTTTACTTATGCAACTAAAAATAATTACACCTCACTTGCTAGAGTAAAGAACATTTCTTCTATGAAGTATTTTCATTTACAAGTATATATTTTTATATTATTTCTTGTAACGAAAAATACTTTAATTGAATTTCTTAGCAAGTATTCTGTTTTGTATAATTATTAAGTTTGGTTCATAGTATTACTACGCATAATTTAAAAGTTTATTTTTTTTTATTTGTTTTATAAAATTTAATATAATTATCTTTTGAAAAAGACTGATATTATTTGGTAATAACTAGTAGAGTTATTGTTTGATACAAGAATGAATATAATAACTCTGTAATAAAATATAGTCTAACGTTATTTCATAAGTTTAATTAAGTCTAATTTCTAAAATAATAATAATATAATAACATACAAAATTTAAAAAAGAGAGTTGCAAATAATACACCCATCTATCTCACCATCCTACAGCGCTGTACCCAGCACAATATCGGCATTGCTCACTCCTTTGGATAGTGATTTAGAACTCTCTAAATCCCTTTGATTATAGTATACAAGACTTGAATTATTTTGTGAATAAGTAGAAACGTTCAAATCTATATACTTTATCATATCACTTTATCATATCACTATAAAAGTCGTTCACGAAAGTATAAAGTGAGGTAACATACGTCAATACGACTATACACATATAAATAAAGCAATTACTATTGCGGAATTTTCTTGTTGGGAACGAATTAATAACTTCCTATGTGTTAAAGGCCTTGTCCTAATGTGGACACGGAACATTAACGCCTCCGATTTCTACTTCAGACTAGCTTGTACAGTTAGTGTCAAAAGTTGATGATCCTTTTAGCATTTAAATCTGCACAATAAGGTGTTAACTTTAATACATCTTTTTCCCATTTCCTAATCATTTTAAGATTGACGAAGTTCGCTAGAGAAGGCTAAGTGTCGCAAATATTGTTTTTGTCATAGAGTGACTGCAGTCAGACGTCTACAACCCATAGGGCAAACCAGATCTTTCTTAGGTTAGGTCATTGATTTTTCGAAATATAATTTCATAGACGTGTGGAAGGGTTTCTTCACGTTGTTTTCCTTCACCGCCGAGCAAGTGATAATTATAAATGTTATTGCTCTAGATTATGCTATGCAAATAATAGAAGTTATACCGTTTTCTAAAAAAGCGTGTTGATATGATTACTATAATTTACTGTATTCTGTGGAAGTCTACCCATTACAATCCATTGACAAAATACAAAGACTTTCTTACAATATCCACTTTAATCCTTCGTGCATGAAATGAAGTCATCACAAAACATCATAATATTAATAACGAAACCACGAAAATGTTTACATGAAAATAGGTTCATTACTAAAAGTATAGCAGTAACAGTAGAGCAGTAATAGCTTAGTGGATAAAGAACCGCCCTATTGATCAACTGGACCCCGGTTAGAATCCTGGCATGTACCACTAAATTTGTGTATTAAAATGTATGGTATATGTTTGTAATTATAACTTGCTCGGCGGTGAAGGAAAACATCGTGAGAAAACCCATACGTTCACGATATTATATGTAGAAAAACCTATCACCTAACCTAAGACAGGTCTGGTTTTACCTGTGTGTTGTAAAAGTCTAATATACACGGATATTACAGTATATTTCCAATTTAAAATATAGTTAACAAGATGTTTTAGGAGATATGTAGTGATGAACACGTTTGCATTTATCTACCACTACGAGGAGCATACTTACGTAACAAAGGAATTTTAAAGCATAGCCTATACACGCTTCAAGGCAATCGTAACTACATGTGGTTTATCGCTTTAACTAAATTGTATATAGTAGGTACATTTATTAACTTATTGTTAAATATAGTATTTCTTTTACAGGGCGTGTTGTTCCCGGCCCTACACGCTCTGGTCGCCCATTGGGCACCCCCGGCAGAAAAGGGCAAGTTTGTGAGCGCTCTACTAGGCGGGGCCATAGGAACAGTCGTCACTTGGTCCCTCACTGGGCCTCTTATTGAGAAGTTTGGATGGGACTACGCTTTTTATGTCCCAGGTAAATATAATTATGGCTTAATATTTGTTTGATATATAATTATCTGTTCATGAAAATCCTATTTTTTTCTGTGTGTACACTACATATTTGGAGTTGTTATTTGGTTGTAGTGGTCGGGATATTTCGAGGCGCCCTACCACTCTCAATTATCTCTACTAACGCTACAAATTTTCATCACAACAACCCTATAGGCAGTTATTATTTTGCTGCAAACTTTTAAGGTCTCTTTTTGAGTCGAAGCATCAACATAACCTTAAAAATTTTTTTTAACAATTTCTTACACTTTTCAGGTGCAATAGCCGTATTTTGGTGCTTTATTTGGTGGATTCTGGTATACGACTCACCCATTCAGCATCCACGCATCTCCGACGACGAGAAGAAGTATATCCTTGATGCTATTGGTGACAAAGTAACTCAGAGTTCAAAAGAGACAAAGGTATGATACCTACTTCTTGCTAAATACTCGCCTGTGTGATGTTAGCAGTCTCGTTTATTAATTGGCTAGATGGACCACGTAACAGACCATGCAGATGAGGTTGTCTTTGGTTCTAAAGACAATGGATCAACAGTAGATATTCCATTGGATAGAGCAGTGATAGCCCAGCCTATTGATCAAGTGGTCCATGATACAAATCCTGGTATATACCACAAAACTCGTTTGTCCTGATTTATGTACATATTTGTAATTATCACTTGCTCGGCGGTAAAGGCAAATATCACGAGGAAAACCGCACGCCCAAGAAATACATTTCGGAAGACGTGTGACCTAACCTAAGAAAGGTGTGGTTTTCCCTCTGGGGTTGTGGAGGTCTGACAACAGTAACTCTTTGTAAAAAATTAGTACTTTCGTCAAATCCTTAGGCTTAGTTATAGGACCCCGCCGATCTTAATGGATTAAGAAATGAGATAACCCTAAGAAGAAAGAAACTTCGGTACACGATTCAAAGCAAATGGCGTTCAGAAATAGTCGTGGCTACCGCTTCCAGCCGACTGGTTGTAAGCTTGAAAACAACAACCATATATAAAAAATAATTAAGTATATCAAAAAGACCTAAGCATGCCAGCTGACCCCCTGTTATATACATATCTACAGCGCTGTTGACCCACTGATGTATTTGCGAAGCCATTGGGTGTGGGAAGTCCTCTGACTTAGCATAAAAACCCATTAATCGACACCGGTCGAACAAGCGAAAGCGATTTTCGTACAGTATCGGGTGACAAGCCCCCTCATATCGGTAGTACATGGACTGGTACTTTGTGTCTTTAGTACTATTAATGGCACTAGTGGCACTAATTTAGTACTAGTAGTACTATTAAAGGTACTAGTAAAACTATGGTCATCAATCCTCTTCTTCCTAGCGTTACCCCATTTCCTAATCAGGGAAAACCAGACCTTTTCTTAAGATGACATGCGGGAATTCACTAGACATGTTGCTTCACCGCTGTGTAAGTGATAATTACAAATGCCAACCTATGAAGTTATACTTTGAACAAATTTGAATGTATAAAATTAAGCAGCTTTAGCTTCAGCAGAAGATGCTCCGTAAATAAAGATAGTGCTACGTGGGCGAGGAAAAATTTGAAGGCTTTCGGCATTATTTTCATGCCAAATATGGAAATGTAACAATTACTACGTACAATTCCTGGGAATATCCTTACTTTTCTGTAATGGCCCTAAGTTACAAACTCACTCTCACATCACTTGTACCATCAGTGGTACTACTGACATAGGGGGTAGCAAGCTACTGCCTGGCTGTTATATAGGTTACCATGGCTGCAATGACGAATGCATTCAATACAAGGGTGCTCCGCGTGCATATGAAATTGGCTTTGCCTCTATAGACGATGGTGAGTCACATCTCAAGTCTATTTTAACAACGCATGTATTGATTTTCAGATTGTACCTCCATTCAGGAGTATATTCACCTCGTTCCCGTTCCTGGCGATGGTGGTACTTCACTACGGCAGTAACTGGGGTCTATACTTTGTGATGACCGCGGCCCCTAAGTTTGTCTCCAGCGCCCTGGGCTTCAACCTAACCTCCACCGGCACGCTCTCGTCGCTGCCATACCTCGCTAGAATGATTTTCTCTCTTATTTTTGGAGCAATTGGCGACAGGTTGGTTATGTTATTTGTCATTTTTACGTCCACATGTTGCAGGTTATACCAATGTTATGTCAAATATAATTAATATTAATCAAACTTTTCACTTTTTGGTTAGATAATCATTAACAAGAACGAGTAAAAAATATATTTTTTATGCAATACCGAGACACAGACAAGCATATGGTCCACCGTTGTAAAGCGGTTACTGTAGCCTATGAACGCACAGTAACACAGAAAGTATCGCTACCTGCTGCTAACCCAGCAACTACTTAGGAGCTCACTGTTAACCTCGCTCATTTGCAGGGACACAACATCCCTTTAGGGAGTTGTTATTTAGCTGCGATATCCTGTGAGGTGGAGGTTGGGGAAGTCCCAATCGGGATGCATTGATGTGTACTGCCTCTCCTAAAAACACTCAGACCTAGATATACAGGTACAATGTACATGCACATAAATGCATATCCTGTATGGGAACTGAACCCACGAAAATTAAAATAGACTCGGTATTAAAGTAGCATTGCTAACCCTCGAAAAATACGTACGTAAATAAATATATCTATAATCCATAACTTCACGCCAAATGCCTTACGGGGTAGGCAGAGAGTACCGAGAGCCACGTGACTCGATCCTTACATACCTCACTCGCTTCTTTAACATTCATAGCTCTTTTCATGTACGCTCGCCGGTTTCTAGGGCCCCTGACATTACCTTCTGATAGAAAACGACCAATTTGATCATGGTAGGTAAGTCCTGGCCTTCCTCGGCTCCTACATCCTTTCACTTTTGCATTGTGTATCTGCTTCGTCATTCTTTCATCCTGCATTCTTTCTACATGTCCGAACCAGCGGAGCATCTTATTGTGACACCGACGCTCTCTTTCAGACCAACTCTGCTTCTAACCTCATCATTGCGAATACGATCTTCAAGCGTTACGCCACAAATTTTGCGCAACGTTCGCATTTCAACCGTGTTTATCCTACTTTCATGCTCTCTCTGCCATACCCAGCTCTCGCTTCCATATATAAATATATATAATACGATATTTGTTTTTTTATGTTACTTGAAAAAAGAACGAAGGTCTATGTTCATTCTGTATGTTTTATATATGATCGAGATATTCTGGGAGCCGGAATGGATTAATATAATTTTATTCAAACTGTGTTCCGTCGAAGTAAAATTGTACCTGATATAAATTTGGTACGAGTAGAACTAAAAACCATATCCATACGTTTTTTAAGTGTGCTATTTGAAACGTCTTAGTTTCTCTGCGTTTTTGGGCATTATAAAAATTCATGTCGGTGTTCTGTTTGATGATGATGATGATGACGATTGATGTGTGTCACATGAGTACCAGGTATGGTAGCGCTTTAAACACCTTATTCACGAGTATTATTGTTTGTAGATATGGAATGTTAATTATTTGCTAAAAAATAGTACAGCCGTTTTGGAGATTGTACGGAATACAGAGATAGGTAGATAAAATTTTAAAAAAAGTTTTTTTTACTAAAAACCTGTTCTTTTGGTATTACAAACAGATGCTTCAACTATTTTTATTTGTATAAATATAATAATTATTATCAATGAAATGAAATTAACCACAGAACAAATATTATTTTTGATCACTAAATCTTATTTGTTCAAGTGTATTATGTTACTAAATCGTACAAAATGTTTATTGGAGAAATTTCACCTTTAATTTCTACTTTTATATGTTTTATAATGTTTATAAACATATATTTTTTGTAATTTCAGAATTACAAGACAGAATATTGTTTCAACGACATTTATGAGAAAATTCTTCTGTCTGTTCTCTCATCTTGTACCGGGATTACTGCTGATTGCGCTCGGGTTTACCGGCTGCGCACCGATCCTCTCTGTCGCTCTCATCACATTCTCCATGGGCTCCAATGGTGCAGCCACCTTGACCAACCTTGTGAACCATCAAGACCTTGCGCCCAACTATGCTGGTACTCTATACGGCATTGCTAATGGAATTGGCAATACAGCTGGATTTGTCACGCCATTGGTTACGGCACACTTTACAAAAGATGGAGTAAGGGAAAATGTTCTTTATTATCTGCATTGTAGTTCATAATTCCTTCCTTCTCTTCTATTCCATCTATGAAAAAATTTCGAGTGTATGTATCAATAAGGGCTGATAAATATTTGTGAACAATATGGTGTTTTAAATATCACCACATTTATCCTTGGCACTGGTGATCCAAACCACGTATGAAAAGTTTAGAATTGAACGCGTAAAGAAATATTTATATGTTCAATATTTATTTATTTACGTAGTCTTTCTCGCACGTAAAGTACCTCTGCGGTACCCTACTCCAGAGGTGATGTGTTTGGGGGACTTTAGCTCTCACCACGACTCCTTGTTGGGATACTCCAACCATGCAGGAAGGACCGTCCACGCGTTCGCTCTTTCGCACAGCCTGACGCAACTGATAGACCAACCTACCAGAATACCAGCCATTGCTAGTTTGGCGCCCTGATCACTGCGCAGCGTCCAGCACAGTGTCAAGCTCGGTTCCACCATAATCCACGGAGGTTAAGCGTCGTATCTGGTACTGGAACGCGTTGCCACCACATGTGTTTCGTCCATCCTTTAATATGGGATTCTTCAAACGAAGAAGCACCTCACGGGCCAGCATGGCAGTGTTAGTAGACAGGATACTGTAGTCTTTTATCAGTTGCCGCTGCGATTTGGGCTCCTCTTTCGCTTACAATCAGGCGGAGCGGGTCCTCTATGCTAAGAGTATATAAAAAAGAGTAAATATATATTTAGTTTAGAGATAGGTGCGTTTAATTTTAAGAGTTTGACTTTAATAAATTGGTTGGCAATCAACTGTCGTAAAAAAAAGTTGGTTAGGTCAGTTTGAATGCTGTCTTGCCATGACACTACAGAAACACTACTTTAGCATCATGTAGGTTGTTCGCTTGTTTGTCATCTTAAGTTTATAGAAAAAAAAAACTGAAATCTAGCTAGACCGAAAATTCGCACAATGTTATTCCACTATATTTATCGGAATGCAGTTCAATGAGCGAAGGAATACGGTCGCGCCAATAAGCACAGTCACGAATATTAATGGGTAAATTGAGCGGTCGCGGTCTACCCGCTGCATGCTACAGTCGCAATGGGTTCCGAACAACTCATAGACAATGACTTGTTAGAGAGTTCTTGTTTATAACATGCCATTGATACTATGGACGAAGAAGATCATACGGATCTGTAAAGCTATCTTCAGTGAAGGTGGGATTTGTAGTGGTAAAATACTGCTGTTCAAGACGCTCGGCAAGATGGTGAAGATGCCATTACGTAAGAGGTTTGAAGGAGATTCAAGATGTCGTCAGTCCCTTGAATATGAAAGATTTACACGAGCCGATGCTCATGTGGATGTTAGTACGCTGCTAAAGGACATCAGAAACTTGAAAGCTAGTCCGCTGATGTTCAGTTAAGATTAGCGACATTGGAAGCAACAATTAATGGGCTACGTACGGAATTATTATTTCTAAAATGTAATGTTTTCGTAAGTAGGTCCCCTGAGATCGATAACATAACACTGGTTATGATGCACAGTATGCATCCGTAACCAATTTCATGGTGTCACCAACTACTGTCTCTATGACCATTGTAACGTGCCATACCGTTCGCCCCCCCCCCCCCCCCCCCCAGCAGAGCTGACTGCGAACGTAAACCCTGGGATGAGATGCAAGGCTTTACAACCGAGTTCTCGTCAGGACCAGTGCGATGAGCAGGACTTGATAAAATTGGAAAGGAAAAAAAGAATAAACCCTCCTACCGCAACCACTGTGGCACCATACAGTCCTGTCCGACCATCAGTGCTGTGAGTGGAATTGCCATCGACACCGTTGTACGGTTCCCAATTACACTGGTCTACAAAGGCCTAGGAGTATGTGAAGAAGAAGACTTCACCTACTCTAAAACTTCCTCCAACTTTACTTTGAGGGTTGAGTGAGTCACATTTCTGACTCATGATTACTTTCATAAATAAAGAATTATGTCCGGAGAGAACCGTATTTCGGAAGTTCCGAGGACAACTGCCTAATGCCATGTGCTACAGTCGCCGACTCTACTTGAAATTAGTAGAAGTTACGTTTATAATATCATATACATGTCATGTTAAGGTATTTATTTAAGGATTCGTTGTTATAAAACCTGTTTTATGAAAAAAATTATTTCATATTATTTAAGTATTTGAATTTATTCATATTATTTCGACAAGGTGTTCATATGGGTAATACAAACATTGTTAGTTTTTTACGTTATACCACCTAGCTGGTTTCTCGACTGGCTTTCCAAAAAAATCACGAACTGCTTCCAATCCGTGTTTTTTTATGTTTTCCAAAATGTTCTCGGTAGTGTACTGTACAATGCTGAAGTCTGAAGACTACATGGATATTCGACTAGTTGAATATGTATCTAATTATAATAATAATATGGTACATAATATTATAAAATTCATTTTACATATTTTTTACAGAATGGTTTTTCCGAATGGAGACCGGTCTTTATGACAGGCGCTTCGCTATACATCGCTTCTGCTGTTTACTTCATTCTCTTCGGCACCGGTGAAACACAAGAGTGGAACTATGTCCCGCCCGAAGAGGAAGAAGACAAGAGACCCAGCACCAACTCAAATGACACCGCTGTCACGATTCCTGTGAAAACATAATTTTGTATTTGAACTAAGTAAATCTAAGCAAATAGTGATCAATTATACATAATACATCAGTAGTAATATAATTATAATTTTTGGAGAATCATAAAGTAATGATTTCATAAATTTTATATTACAAATTATGAACGTAATCAAACTCTAATACTGATTAATTGAAAGACAATATATAGTCTAATAGATGGAGTCGAGAAGCATGAAATTTTGCTTAGGAATACAGTTATAGAAGTTATCCCAAGGGGGTTAATTAAGTTATCAAAGTTTGTGTTAATGATTGCCACATGTCTCGAATTCAAGACATGTGCAAAAAGGGATTTCTTCTCCCTTTTGGCATATGTCTCTCTATAATAAAAATTATTACTTCAGCCAACAGTGAAAAATTCATTTAGATTACCATACTTATATATATTGTACAGGCTGTCGCTTGGCAATGTATATAAACGATAATATTCGTTTTTAAGACCAACAGGCAGATAAAAACACAGGCTAAGTGGTTTAATCAGTAGTCTTGGATCTGTATGCCAGTATTCGTTTACGCAATGAACACAGCAATGTTAAAAAATACTATTTCCATAAGGCTTATTGATGTACTTATTATTTTACCATGCAGAATTTAATGTGAACGGTGAAAACTTGACAGGACTGAACTGAATTGTCCAGAAAGGCTCGAAATGTATGCGAAACATGCGCAGCGGCGACCAAGCCCGCCTCTCATAGTGTAGATTATTTCAAGCGTACGAGCAACAAGCATGTTGAAATTAGTATAAGGTGGCACAGAAGAGGCGAACATAGAAACTGATGACGAAAAAGTTTAGCAAAAAACGCATAAACTAATAGCAGCAATGGCGGAATAGATTTCAACATTGTGACTGATTGAAAAAAACATGAGTCTGAAATTTGAAAAATGATGAACTGTAATGAAATTAAAATAAAAAACAAACTACTTTAATAAGTTAATTATTTTAATGAAATATTGTTAAAGAATTAAAAATCATTTCATTAAAATTTTAATGATCTTTTGGATTTATTTTCAAATATTTTTTTATTTTTACTTAAAATAATAGCCGCCTTAACCCGTTCATTTCATTGTATTAACTTGGTTTCATTGACTTTGTAAAATATAAAATTACAGTTTTATAAAACATCATTATTAACTTTTAAGAAACACGAAAATCTTGATTATTTTTTATAATATAACATTTTGTTGTTAATTTTCAGTGCAGCTCTAGTAAGTAGAAATTCTGATTTTCGATAATCAACATCCATAGCCCAAACAGAGTTATCCAATAAGCCAGCGTAAATATTTGCTATTGACTAGGTCATATTACAAGCAATGTGAACGATATTTGGGTTAAGATCGTACAACTGCTTGTATTTGCATAGATATTATTTATTAAGATATTGTCATAGCATATTATATAGTACATTCTAAGGTAGCTAATGTGAATCAGGGTATGTAACAATTTATATAATCATTGTTTGACGACAGGCTACGTGCAAAGTGAAAGTGACCATAACCATAATGTTGTGTCATAGAGTTTCATTTATTTATATAATTAGCTATTATTGATATACATAGTTACAAACGTCAGCTGTTCATTTCGTTCTTGATATTATGAAATTAAAATTATTGGTAATATTCATTTAAAAATACAAGTACGGGCAGTACCTATAGTTTTTTTTACTATACTTCTTTGGCGCGTTAGGCAAAAATGATTAGAGTGAATTGATAGTTGATAAATGTCGCTTAAGTTTTGTTTGTAACTATATTCAAGTTAGCAAATACTTATGTATGAATTTACAACATGTGTTTTATATCAGTACAGATAAAATATATATATGTTTGTGTTTTTAAATTATATACGGTGGTGAATGATATTTATTGATAATGTATTATCATTTTATTTTACAAAAGTCTAGTAGGTACCTACTAGCATGCGGGATAAAATTTAAGAACTTATTTTGTTATTCAAAGAAGTATAACTTCTTAAGTACGTACATAAGTACACATACACTTTTTTAAATTAAATCGGAGAAATGCTCAATTTATTTGTATAATTTGCTATATATTGCTATTTCGTCATATCTGAGTTGTCGAAACCATATTTAACAATTCATTCTTTATTTATTTCTTTATTTATATGTTTTGTAACACCTGTAGATAAAGTAGAAAAAACATTCGAACCGATAGATGCACTGGTAGACATGGATTGAACAATGGTATATTTTGAATATACATACAAATTGAAGAAAATGTTTACTTACTGTTTCTAGTGTGTTTACTTAATGTTTAATTACTGATTTCAAAAACAATAACATTTTTGTTTGTTTGGGTTATCTTAATGGGTGAGTGAGTGTATAGGTATTATCATGACGATGTCATTTAATTTTATATATATATCTCTTCACGCCAGGTCCCTTGCGAGGTAGGCAGATTTAATTAATTAATTAATTTTATGTATATCATTAATAATAACAGGAGCAATATACGACACATTTTCTTATTTTGATTTATTTCTCATTTTCTTATATTGTATTGTACATACATATCACTTAAAATATTGAATTTATGTTGAAGTTTTTTACTGTATTTATATTGCGACTACATAGTGATGTCGATCTTATTTATAAAAGAAACTTAGTTTTATTTAACGATAGTGTATTTAAGACTGTGATGAATTAAATGTGCACATGAATTAATTAAATAAAAATAAATTATTTTCGATAATTTGTTGATTTTTTAACAGTATAAACAACTCTACTATGCGTTTCAAATAAGTTGATAACTGTCATAATGACATTTTGATACGTGTCGATAACTTCATTGTGTAACGTAAGGTCAGCAAATACATTTTTATATTTCACTGTTGCTGGACACTAATAATAGTACTTAATATATTTCCAATTAAATATTTATGATGATTGTTGAACCATATTCCCTTTTCAAGATAGATAAGGATAGGGTAGGATAAATACATACACAATAAGTAAGAAATTAAATTATCGGTTCTTTTTTATATTTATTTATTTTTAATCGGGCGGTAATTTTTGAATAATTATAATCACTAAAAAATTTGATAAGTGCTTAATGAAAAGAATTTTAATTATTAAATTAAGTCGTTGTTACCATACACGTATGAACCTGCCCGAAATGGAAATTTTGTTGTTAGCTGTACATTTTTGATGAATACGGAATGAAGTTGCCGCGGTCGCGATTATCTTCTCATTTGAAACGCATTATACATTCATTATAAAGTAATTACAATAAAATGATTTTAATTTAAATTATTCCCAGTTGCGGCGATATACCTTAGTGGAATTGCTTCTTAATTATTACCGCTCAGCTGTAACTCTTTCCCCAGAGCTCCGATTGTCAATCGGTAGGAAGCATCACGTGTAACTGAATTGAGTTTGGCTTTAAAGATGATGATGATCTTTAAAGCCAATCTCAATTCACTTACACGAATGCTAATACTTACAAACGAGAGGCTATTTAGAACCCTGAGGATGAGGATGCAGTCTTTAGGGACTTCGTTTTAACACACGTGCCATCCATGTTTGATGAGTATGATAAAATCCAATGAAAAACAATGTATTTTATAACACATTATTAGATTTATAGGGAAAGAAATAAAAATACAACAAAGGAATAATGAGACACTAGTTTTTCTTTTCTTTTTTTAGGAAAAAGAAATTGGTAATCTTGTAGTAAAAGATTTAGTAATATTACATAACGTGAAAGCAAGGACATAGTATTATACATCTATGATTTATCTATTTTAAATAACAAATGAATATGATATACTGTAAAAATGGTAAAATCTACTTCGGAAATAATAACTTTTATAGAATATTGCATGCTTATTAGAATATTACATGCCCTTAATTTCTCAAATAACAAAGTTAGAACAAAAAAAAATGTTTTCTTTAATTAAATACCTTTGCATCGATTATATAGCATTTTATTATGTTTTTGATGAACTCATAGTATTAAAAAACGATCATAAGTTTTGCTGAGATCCCAAAAGACTTCGATAGCATCTCGCGTGTTTTCTTATCATCACAGGATTGTCAGTCTTATGCAATGTCACCCCTGCATCTGTAGCCGATATAGCTGCTATATATATATATATATAGCTATATATATTACATAATGAAAAAATATATTGTTCTTAAAATAGAGTTGTAAATTGGTTAATCATCATAATTTCAAATAGTTTACTCAATATTGGCAAAACACTTTTCCTCTGACTGGAATAATCCCATCGACATCTATACATGAGTGAAACATAAATACCAAATGTGGAGCTATTGCCTCAATAATGTGAACTAGCATATTATTTGTACCTCGTTTAAAATCCATATTAGTCTGAATGATATGGTTTATAGAGTACTTGTTATTACGTGCTTTATGTTTACCTATCTGTTGCTTTATTAACAATGTCTCTACATAATTAATTTTACTTGTTATTTTTTTATATGCATAGATTATGCTTTCGCAGACATTTATAAATATTTTGTAAGACTTTGCTGCAAATAAATCAAATAGTTTGATCTACATAGCAAGATTACATGCTCAATCAATAAGCCTAAGTTATGATAATAATTCTTTAACATTAATCTTCTTAAAGTTGCCCTTACACATCGTATACACGTCGCCGGGCACGCCAATCAAATGACCGGGACAAGTACTCGTGATTCAAGATAACTTATTCCTTATTGCTCTTCACATAGCAATTTTCACAAAAATTACTACGATAGAATAATTTGGTTGCCTAGTAAATTAACGAAACTTACTAGGTACATTAAAATAGTGTATTACTTGTTTACAAATGTATTTCCTTAATATCTTAACATTAGAAATTAACAAAAGAACTACGTATAGTATAATCTAAAATTGAACATAGAATCTATTAATGATAATATTTTTAGAGCAAGGATAACCCATTGGACCGCCCTATTGACTAACAGGTCCCCGGTTCGAGTCCTGGCATGCACCACTAATTATGTTTTCGTATATCTGTACATATTTGTAATCGTCACTAGCTCGGCGGTGAAGAAATACATCGTGAGGAAACCCGCACGTCCTAGATATTATATTAGGAAAGACTTGTGACCTTACGAGAAAGGTCTGGTTTTCCCTCTGGGTCGTGGCGGTCTGACGGCAGTCGCTGCAGGCAAAATCAAAATCTTCGCCAAATCCTTTGTTTGTTTGGATAAGGAAACGGGATAACGCTAGGAAGAAGAACATATTTAAAGGAGGTCAATATAATAAATAAATAAATAAATAAATAAATATTGTCGGACAAATTACACAGCGCCATTTAGCCCCAAAGTAAGCGAAGCTTGTGTTATGGGTACTAGACAACTGATAAACATACGTAAATTTTTTTTTTTTTTGTAAATACATACTTATTATACATAGAAAATACCCAGACCAAGACAAACAGACATGTTCATGCACACAAATGTTTGTACTGTGTGAGAATCGAACTCACGAGCGTTGGTGTCAAAGTAGCGTAACAACGCGTTTCACCACTGCGCCACGGAGCTCGTCGAATAATAAATACTTAGTATATAATACTTAGAATAATAAACTTTTAGTAACCGATTTTGTAATTCATTAGCACCAAGGTTTCGAATTCTAGATGTTACGAGTATCAAATGAATATAAAAGAAAAATAGTTCATGTTATCGTTAATTATGCTGCAAAGATATTTAATAGGTAGTATTTGTTTTTATTTTAACACTGATACACATTATATAACACAGCACCCTCATATTCCTATCTGTTATGTGTTAGAAGTATGTTTCAAGTTTCCACGAAAATTCTCTATTACCGACTTGGGTATGACAATGAAAACAGGTTTAACTTTTAGCACTCATATCGAGAATTATTACAAAGTTGTCCATAGGATATTAGGATTTGTGCTGCGATAGGCACACTACTAGACTTGTGTTGTGTTGTTGTAAACAAAAGGTTTTGTTAATTTTCTACTCCAAGATATATCACGACTTGTTTTCTAGTATTTCATTCATCAATTTCACTAATCATAGGGTTACGTTTCCAGGTGATTTTCTGTACCTCGGCATCCAAAAATTACTTGCATCCAGCAAATAATTTTTAAATGCAGAGGTAATTTGTTTTTGATAAGTTCAAAGAGAGGAGATAGTAATCCAACCGTATTATGCGATATAAACATTGATACATAATGATATTTATTTTACGTCAATTGAGATAAGCCAGATTCTATATGTTGTCCGACGACGAGGTTTTTACATTGAACTTGACTGCTGTGTCATTTACGTTACAAGTAAGGTGATATTAGTGTCTGATTTTTGTTTCATGTCATTCAAACCATATCTTCAAGTCAAATGTTCGATCGCAACATGACTGATGTGTCAAGCGAATTTGCTTTACCATTCATACCTTTTTAGGGTTCCGTACCCAAAGGGTAAAACGGAACCCTATTACTGAGACTTCGCTGTCCGTCCGTCCGTCCGTCCGTCCGTCCATCCGTCCGTCCGTCCGTCCGTCTGTCACCAGGCTGTATCTCACGAACCGTAATAGTTAGACAGTTGAAATTTTCACAGATGATGTATTTCTGTTGCCGCTATAACAACAAATACTAAAAAATAGAATAACATAAATATTTAAGGGGGCTCCCATACAACAAACGTGATTTTTTTGCTCGTTTTTGCTCGATATTGAAAATGGCAACAGGTAGACGCTTGAAATATTCACAGAATATTTAGTTATACATTCACTTTAAGAATAAATAATTAAATTAAAATAAAACAAATATTTAAGGGGGGCTCCCATACAACAAACGTGATTTTTTTTGCCGTTTTTATAGATAGTGGTACGGAACCCTTCGTGCGCGAGTCCGACTCGCACTTGGCCGATTTTTTTCATATAGGCTCGTCTGTTCCTAAGGCTAATTAAGACCAATTTGGTCCTCCTACATCCATCGTCGAGCATCAAATCTGAAAGCATTGACATATACGTTTATTTAATACATTCCCTAGAAACCTGCGAACGTGCATGAAAAGAGCAATGAATATTAAAGAAGCGAATGAGGTATGTAAGGATCGAGTCACGTGGCGCTCGGTTCTCTCTGCCTACCCCGTAAGGGATTTGACGTGAAGCTATACTAGTAGAAGTAGTAGTAATACATTCGAATGTCGAAGGCAACGAATAACTGCTTACCATCAGGGCCGTGTGGCAAAATTAGTGATTACTTTCCATAATTTATTTTCATTACACGATTGCCTTAGCTAGATAATTGCATACATTTGCATAACAATGAATGCAGCTATCTAGCCAAGATATTGTTAATATTATTAATTCAAGTGTCGTGTAGTGTCTTGTTGGTATTTAATAGAGATACAAATGACGCACCGACATATAACAGATGTATGCAGTAAGTATCAAGTGAGATTATTGCTATATTGGCAAAGGACACCATGACAACAGCCAATGTCATATAAAAATGTGATCTTATTATCTTCTAAATACTTAATAGTTTATCTTACACTTATTTCTCAGATATACGTAAGTATTTGGTACGTAACTGTTTTCTTTATAGACAGTTGGGAATCGAGAAACACATACGTTCTCACTTCGCGTCATTGTTTTTGTTTTGCAGTTATCATGTTTTTCGGTGAGTTTAAATTTGTTGTTTAGTTATTTATATGTAATATCTGTGAATTAAAGCAATTGCTTGCTATATTAAATTCGATCGTGATGCCATGATTTTTCATGAAAATGTTAATTGATTTTCTGTAGTAGTTTTACATACTATACTAAGAAGTTTACTTCTCGATAAAAATTTTAGTAATTTGAAATAGCTATACATGCGTTTAAAAATCGTAGATTTATGATAGAGTGTCTTAGGAACGAAGTCTGTAAAAGTCTGTAAAAGAGTACAAGTACAAGTTTTAGTTTATTGTACTTCCACTTATACGTCACGTGTACCTCATCAATCCAACCTTATCTCGTGGCTGGGATAAGGTCTCCCTTCAACCAAAGGGGATTAGACCATAGGCCACCACGTAACTCAAATGCAGATTTGTGAAGGCCAGGCTCAAGCCGCCCAAAGGCTATTCTTTTTTTTCATACTACGTCGGGCGGCATTCATGGATACTATCCACCTGATGTAACGCGGGTACAGTAGCCTATTAACGCTTGCGATATATTAATTATCACTCGCGCGATGTCGCCTCGCCTCCTCTGCTGCTTACACAGCAACTCCACTTGGGAGCTTACTGGTGACTTCACTCACACGCAGAAACACAACAACCCTCTAGGGAGTTGTTATTTGGCTGCGGTTTTCTGTGAGGTGGAGGTACTTCCTCAGTCGGGCAGCTTTGACGCGCCCTGCCTCTCTTAAAACATTTTGACAGAAATGTGAAACAGAAATGTTCATGCACACAAATGTTTGCCTTGTGTGGGAATCGAACCCACGAGCGTTGGCGTCAAAGTCGCGTCATTCACGACTGAGCCACCGGGCTCAACTTACTATTCTAGCTATTCACTTAGCTTAACCTAAAGTCCTCCATAGTATTAACTTTTTATGCGACAAATATTATTTAAACATTAGAATACATCTTATGACATTATAATAATGGAAAAAGCCGTATTACAATACAATCAAAACAAAAACAAGATAAATAAATCATTCGAATTATTACCTGATGTGGAAAAAGGTATGTCATCATCACTATCTGACGTATCACAAGCAAATAGCCTACCTGACCTTTCAACGATAACTTAAAAATACAATTGAAACGTCAAGAAGCCAGCTTGATATTGCCCACTATGAATTGAGAATTTAACGATTGAAAATATGTTTGCAGAATACAGTATAGAAGAAAGAGCGTAAAATTAATTAGCTAAGCAAAAGATGAATTGACATCGCTGATGAATCTCCTTCTATAAATCAGCGATTCACCTAAGACCTAAAATAATTGAAACTCAGGAAAATTCCCGTTAAGTGACAATTCTAGAAAATGAAAATCTGCTAAACAAAAATAACAATCTGATATATAAAAAAAATTACTAAATGTCACTGCAAATTACTGTGTCATATAATAAATACTTGAAAAATGTTGACCACGAAAGATTTTTGAATTTTCATAACCATACGTTATCTAATAATAGTTTTGAGGTATTCACAACGTGTATAACAAATATTAGGGCATAAAGTATGAAATTGCCGATTTGTACTGTGAAATTAAAACTCGTTTTTTTGCAAGATGTAACATATTCATTTAATTAAAATATTTACTCATTATATATACATTGCTGCCATCTATTCGGAAGTTTATTCACGCCTTTACGATAGAACTTTGGGGATCTAGATTCGATAAACTGTGTGAAAGCATTTTGTACTGCCTCCTGGAAAGAATTTTTTTAACACGTAGGAAAATTGTGCAAATCACGAAAAAAATGGTAGTCAGTTGGAGCAAGGTCTGGCGAGTACGGAGGATGACGTATGATTTCTAACTGTAGCTCCTGTAGAATTACAATGGCTTCTTGTGCAGTGTGTGGTCTTGCGTTATCATGGAGCAATAATGGTGAAGATCGATTCACGAGTCAGGGTTGTTTCACTGCCAGTTTCATCATCATTGTTCGAAGTTCGGCACAGTAAACAACTGCTGTTATTGCTTGACCAGACCTGAGAAAGCTGTAGCGAATAACGCCATGAAGAGACCACCAAACAGTTACCAGTACCATTTTATTGGTAAACTTAGCACGCACTTGGGTGGGTGCCGGCCGGCGCTAGGCTGCATGAACTAATTGGTGGTGGAAGCACACAAAGCAGGTTAGATCAAATTGCATATTAGTAATACAATATTCTAGTTCGATTAATCTGAGACGTCCGGATACGCTATCAGTCTCATCACTGCAATAAGGGTGCGTTTCCACTGATGCGGAGCTGGGCGGAGTGGAGAAGAGCGGACCGTGAATTGATCAATAATAGTGCTCGAAATCTCCATTCCGCGTCAGTGGAAAAAGTGTAAGTGAAGCAGGGCGGAGCTGAGCAGACTTTCAAATAAAATATATGAACACGTGGTCCCGAGCCAGATATAATGGAGTCGAACAGGGCGGTGTTGTCGAGCGGAGGACAGCGAAGCGGAGGATAGCGGAGCGATACAGCGCAGAATGGAGTCGACCAGGGCGGTAGTGTCAAGCGGTGGGCAGCGAAGCAGAGGATAGCGGGGGGGGGGGGGGGGGGAGTACAGCGCAGAATGGAGTCGAGTACAGCGGTAGTGTCAAGCTGTGGCCAGCAAAACGGAGGATAGCGGGGCGGTACAGTGCAGAATGGAGTCGAGCAGGGCGGTAGTGTCAAGCGATGGGCAGCGAAGCGGAGGGCAGCGGGGCGTTGCGGGCAACATTTTGATCATAATAGGTACATATATAATTCAATTCTGAAACTTCCTACTCCTACAAATTTCTTCTGATTAAATTCGTTGTAAGTTCCAAGGCAGCTGTAATTTCACCCCCGGGACAGCAATGAACTTCACTGATCATTGCCTTTTCGGTGGTCGCCGCTGTTAATTCTGTCTACATAGGAGACACAGTGGTAAGAATGAGTGGTGGGCCTGCCCCGTAATACCTATATAATTTGTAGGAAGCATTTCGGATGCTTGACAGAAATGATACCATTGGTTAATACTGACGATGTCAATAAACCAGGTAGCAAGACATAAAACTATTTTCCCCTTAAAATCAAAATTATAGGGTAGGACATTGTAACTACGAAAGATAGACGAAATGGATTGTACTCGTAACTTCGAAATTAATCTTAGATCTTGGTTTTATGATATGAATTTAGGCAGCTGTTGTAATGGCATCTTGGTTTATCTAATGTACACTGATAATCATATAACAACGTCAAACGCTATTATTATCCTTATCACTTGAGTCCATAAGGTCCATAAGGGATCACGTTCCTTGCCAAAAAAGTCCCAGTGGAGAGGCGTACTCAATGTACCCTTGCACAAAGGGTACGTTGACTACGCCTCTTCAATAAGGACTTTCCTGTTCTTCAGCATAAATTGCTCACTTATAGTGTCAACGTCCTGGAAATTATCTATCTATTATCGTTCTACCACTTCCTGAGTATTAGCAAGATTTAGACTTTATCGTATGCATTCTGGATGCTTCGCCGGCTTCTTTTCCTCACTCAGAATTATACTTTCACGCTTCAGTTTCACTAAAGCTTTGGCGTCATTCTTGCATCGATAGTAAAGTTCATTCTTTTATGCTTAGGTGCAAAGATGCGACATAATTCAGCAATCTTTTTAGCCATTGAGGATTTAACCTCCGCGTCCCGCCAGGTGTCACGTTTTTCAAAGTTGTATGCCACTTTGCACATCCACAAGCTTTCTTTCATAACTTTCCACAATATTCCATAACATATAAAGTATATATAATTCTGGCGCTTTCATTTAAAGTACTTTTTATTATTCAATTATCTCCGTACTTTCGGAGACCATAGAATCGTGTGTGGAAGACAAGTGGAAAGGACACTTGTCTCCACTTCAAGAGTGGAGCCTCTGTAACTCTTGTATCCATAATATTCTTTCGAAGTTGTTCGTCTATCAAAATCAAATCGATCACTCTTTTTATATCATTCACACGTACTTCGAAATTTTACGCTATCATTCCGTCTTAACATATACCAATGAATATTCTCATGACGGAATAAAATGTACGACATAGTCGTTTATATAATATTGTTTTGTTTATTCAAATAGAAAGAGTGCCCTGTCGCTATGTCATCATATTGATGATATTTGTATGTGCTATTGTTTTCAACCTGCAGAAACACTGCATCAGTGTCATTATAGTGGCCATGGTACCCTCCTATAACGAGAGTAATAATTCGGTGAGTATAAAAAATTCTGTATACTGTGCTAAAAGTATCCTTTATAGCACAGTATACAGAATAGTACTAACGTAACTATAGTAGCAAACACTAACTCCACTGAACCTGACTTTCAATAATCTAGACATTTGTTACTATTTTCAAAATCTTTGTATGCATAGAATGTTTTAAGTATATGGGTTGACTCCCAAGTAGATATTTTCAAGTAGTTGTAATCGCAAAAGTACCAGTAATGGACATTTTAAGGGTTACGTACCTCGAAAGGTATAAAGAAACTCGTATGGATTCCTTTGTTCGCCATTTGTAAGTCTATCTATAAGGTTACTTACGGATAACGTAGAATGATAAAATTTGGTAAAAAGCGAGGTCGTCTCTAGAGAAAAATCGAAAAATTGAAACCAATTGTTCCTTTTAGTCGTCTCAAGATCATGAAATTTGCCAAAAAGGAAGGTCCCATATTATCAGTCTAGGAAAAGATGCAAAAATCTCAATTTATTTAGTTGTCTTTAATCGCAAACAAACTAATCTAATTATGTATTGAGTGCATTGCTGTATTATTCTGGAGACAATTCTGTTTTGCTTTCAATAAACTGTTTCACGTGCTGTCCAATGGATGTCGAATAATATTTAAAAATAATATGATTAATATTACAGATATGTTAAACTTTAATTATATAATAATTATCGGTATCGATATAGCTTAGTACATCAAGTTAGCCAGTAATAGAGAGCTCGATGGCGTCGTTGCGCGTGTCATCCTAACCAAACATTACGCAGGTTAAGGAACATCGACCGCAGTCTGTCTATGGATGGGTTTATCTATCTCGAGTTTCTCCGTGCTCGGAGGGCACGTTAAGTCGTTGGTCCCGGCTGTTGTCGATAGATGACAGTCGTTAAGCTAAGTCAGTGGCCCTCGGGCGGCTTGAAAACACAGGCCTCCGCCAATCCGTATTTTTTATACTTCTATATTAATTATACTTGATAACTTTATTGTTATTTAGCGAATGTATTTATGTGCGATATGATATATTTCTATATCCGTAGTGTATTTATGTACCCGTAAATATGTACTAAGTGAATGTGTTTATGTATACCAGTGGATACTATCAGTGGATTTTAAAATCATATACTAACTTATAACATTAAGTACACACTACACACAATTTATTGTTTATTTATCTGCCTATTTTGAATTAATGTCCTCCACATTGTGAAATTCAGTTAAGTAATTATACCTCATACATTCAGTCTTTATTTGTGCAAAGTTACATACGTATCTACATTTATATCTATATATGTAAAACAAAGTCGTGTTAGTTACACCATTTATAACTCAAGAACGGCTGGACCGATTTTTATGATTTTTGTGTTTTTGGATTTGTCTTCGTCGGGAATAGGATAATAAGTATTATAACATGGAAAAAAAAAACAAAAAAAAAAAGAAGTAAATTACATTTCTCATACATTTTATATGAAATTCTTTTTTTATGATATCTCAAGTACGAATTGGCATATCTATATATATAAAACAAAGCCGTGTTAGTTACACCATTTATAACTCAAGAACGGCTGGACCGACTTTTATGATTTTTGTGTTTTTGGATTTGTCTTCGTCGAGAATAGGATAATAAGTATTAAAACATGGAAAAAATAACAAGAAAAAAAAGAAGTAAATTACATTTCTCATACATTTTATATGAAATTCTTTTGTTATGATATCTCAAGTACGAATTGGCATATCTATATATATCAAACAAAGTCGTGTTAGTTACACCATTTATAACTCAAGAACGGCTGGACCGATTTTTATGATTTTTGTGTTTTTGGATTTGTCTTCGTCGGGAATAGGATAATAAGTATTAAAACATGGAAAAAAAAACAAAAAAAAAAAGAAGAAAATTACATTTCTCATACATTTTATATGAAATTATTTTTTTATGATATCTCAAGTACGAATTGGCATATCTATATATATAAAACAAAGCCGTGTTAGTTACACCATTTATAACTCAAGAACGGCTGGACCGATTTTTATGATTTTTGTGTTTTTGGATTTGTCTTCGTCGGGAATAGGATAATAAGTATTTGCATTTGAGCAGCGTGGTGGAGTATGCTCTAAACCTCTTCGATTGAAGGGAGACCCGTATCCCTGCAGTGGGAAGAGTAAGGGTTGATGTGAAAGCAAATAGCAAATTGTTAAAAAAATACTATACTGACGATTCTTACATTTCCACTAACTCCATTATTTCATCTATATAAATTATATAATTTGATGCTCAATACGGTTTTATAACAGGTACATTAACTACAGATGCAGCAGCTTCATCACTGGAACTCGACCTAACCTAACCTTAGTAGACTGAATGACTTACTGTGGATTTTTGTGATCTCTCCAAAGATTTGGTCGGCTTAATAGCGGAGAAGTCAAGAATTTACTTAGATCTTATATTTTTTATACCACTAAAGTGGCAAACAAGTGTACGGTCTGTCTGATGGCAATTACCGTAGTCTATGGACACTTTCAACACTCGTGTTTGTAAAAATTGTAAATGGACCTGAAGAAATGTTTTTTTTTAAATAAGTTCATTCTGTAGTGCCTAAGGAAAACATTGGCAGGTAGTTTCGTTCACAATTTAAGAGTTCTCTAAAGGTAAAGTTTTGGAATACAGAACGTGACAATTGCAGTTCTTGTGTGCGAAGATGAACTCCCAGACGATAATAAAAGGCTGTTGGCATCATATCGAGCAACTCTTAGAAACAGAATATAATCGGTAGAACATACACAGCGAGGCAAAATATGTTCATAACCGCAAGAGTTTAATACCGTGTACAAGCTTATGATCATTGATAAATCTGTCAAAGGTCGTGTTTGAACTGAATCGCAAGGTACTACCTGGTCTGCTACTCAAAAATGACCACAATACCCGATATGCGGTTGGTTTTAAGACTTGTATAAGATAAGTTTTTGCCTCAAGCTGAAGTACAGCTTCTTTGGACGTTATTTTTTCTTGTATCCCAGCTTAACCTTCGCCTCCAGGTGACACCGGAACCGAAATTCACTAGAGCTCTCGGCGATAAGAGTGCTAGTTCTTAGCTCTTGGCGGTAAGGTGCGTGTTCTGGAATTGAGGAATTTTAACAAATGGGATTTTCTTATCAGTGAACGTTCAGTAAATGTGTCTCGATGCCACAGCCATTGATATCCATGCTAGCGGGGCAGCTGCCATCAATTCAAGTTTTTGTGTATTTGCTGGACAAAAAGTTTGTAACGTCGATAGAAGATCCCGACGCTAGACCCGACCTTGTTTTCTATCGTGGCAGTTGACAGCCAGTGCCTTGACTTTTATTCGCCAATGCTAATCTTACTGAAATATCACGAATGACAGTTAAGGTAGTGAAATCATATTTACAGTAACTGATTAATAATCAGTGCATAAAAAATCGGGTTATTGACCAACTGGACCCCGGTTGGAATCTGGAAAATCACACGTCTTCCGAAATATAATTAAATCCAAGAAATTATATTTCGGAAGACGTGTGACCTTAACCTAAGAAAGGTCTGTTTTCCCCTCTGGCATGCGGAAGCCTGACGGCAGTCGCTCCACGTAAAAATCGTTTATTTGCCAAATCCTTAGGCTTAGGTAGCGGACCCTGCTAATAAGGACCTTGCTAATGGATTAGAAAACGGGAAGAAAAAGGAAGAAAAAGAAGATCAAATCGTGATCTCCCAGGTATGCCTCAAGTTGACTTTTTATCACACTCTCGATGTCGTTGGGGAAAAGCAGGTAGCGATAGACGTGTAATTCGATGGATCTAATTAATTGCCCATTTTCAGCACAGCACAGGCTGCATATTGGTAGTGGTTGCACATCCATGATGGGGGAACTTAATAATTTTTGATTATTGATTTGAGTTATACCTACTAACATTTTATTGTTGCCACAATTTATTTCAATAGCTAATAAATATCGATATAACGTATTGACCATTACAATTACTATTACGATTACGATACTTATATTTTTCTACGACTAGTTGCGCTTAGTTGTGTTATAAGGAACCAATGTTATGGATAGCACTACTAGTTATTCATATGAATAGGACCACCAGGAACGGGTGGTTGTGAGTTGAGACAAAAAAAATCATAAAATATTTAGCCGCAAGTTCAGTAATTCTAGTGTGCCGTGAATTGAATATGAATTCCATGGTGACTTTTTCCCATGGAAATGAGATTCACCTAAAAGATGCGATAAAATTTTTAAAGGGTCTGCAAAGATCGCACGAGTGATATATCTGGTATTACAATTTTCGCAAAGGCCTACAGAATAACGACAAATGTCAGATAAAAATGTCATCTTATTATCTTCTAAATAGGTGCTTAATATTTTATCTTACATTTATCTCTTAGATAACTATTTTGTTTACGACAAAAACAGCTAGCGACCGAGAAAAGCATACATTTTCACTAGGCAAAATTGGATTAGTTGCCATGTTTACTATGTTTTCCGGTGAGTTTAAAGATATAGTTTAGAAATTTGTGAATTAAAGCGATGGCTGTAGTGCGTCAAATTCAATTCGAGTAATGTAATGATTTTTCTTGTAATTGCTAATTGTATTTCTGTAGTGTTTTTTTTTATATTGCAAGTCCTATTCTGTATTCGTTCGATATTACGAATATTTTGTTAAATAGTGGTCATTTCAGGGCACTTTTATTGTCTAGTGGTGCTGTGAGTGTTTAGGAAGTGGTGAGTGTTTGGGAACAAGGTCCATGAAGAGTTTTCGTGTTATAACAGCACTTGCCATCTCTATTATCGGATGCACAAAGCTACTATATTAAATAGCCATGGTAGGCATGTTTTAAGTATGCCAAGTAATGATAGTATATTAAGAGAGTATAAAAAAAGAAACGTAAAGGTACCCTTATATTTTATTATTATCGAAATAGATTTGACGAAAATTAATGTAAAACGTTTGATGTATTTCTATGACAAATTGAACGCTCCAAAAATACTTAAAGCAATAAGTAATAATATTTGAATTGGCATCCTAATTTATTTTAGCGCAAAATTGCCAGTAAAATGACTCGTTAAATGTCACGTTACGTCACGTGTACGTTTCCACTAGAGGTAGTAGATATAAAAAATACTACGTCCGTTGGCAATAAGTCTACCAAACCAATCCCTACTCATCCCGTTGCTCCCTTCAAATGAAGGGATTTAGACTATGTACCATAAATCTACTAAAATGCAGATTACTGGAGACCGTATTATTATGTCACCCGGAAGATACGGAACAAGCTTAATAACCATCATCTATAGAATTCACAACAGCCGAAAATTCGACGGTTTAACATGCTATACGAGTACAGAGAAAACTCGAGACAACTTAAAGCATCCATAGACAGGCTTCGACCGACTCTGTTTAACTGCATCTTCGACTAGACTGACACTCCAACTACACCATCCAGGTTCTCTCACCGCGGCAACATACATATGGCGCTGATAATGTGAAGTGATTAACGTTGCTGATGCACGCTTGTAACACAAAGACTATCGAATAACTTAGCAGAAAAAAATGATTTGAGAGATGGAAAGTATTTTTGATGGTTCATAAAAATGATATCATTGATTGATACTGACGGTTTCTATGAAACTGTTTTAGTTAGAAAAATCGTTTTAATTTTTCAGTAAAACTTAACTTGAGAAAGAGGATGGTATTTATGACAGACGCACGGCTATAGATACCAACCTTTTTTCATCCTTTGTTCTATGCTTATCTAATTCAGACTGATAATCATATACTTACTTATAACGGGTAGACTACAGGCAATGGAAATGTTCATGCTTCACCTAGGTGAACTGCCTGTGGTCCACTGAGATGGATTGAGTAGGCGACTACGACTTCGGAGTAATTAAGCGCAAGTAGACCGAAATGAAACGTAAAACGTTTTTCTCTCGATGTTTTCCTCCACCACCCTTTTTGTTATTAAATCAAAATTATTGTGAAAAACTATAGGATAGATTCAGTACGTCTGTTTATAAAAGTTCGTATAACTACACTATTCGTTTTTAAAACACTATGTTTTTTTTTCTGAAATGTAGATAGTGATTGTAACTTGAATATTATAGAAAACTCTCGCGCAAATATTTGAGGAATTCTTCAGGCTACATTAGTTATTTACTTAGTATGACATATCATATTGGAAGTTTTTTTAAGTTATTCAAACGGGGATTTTCAAATAAAGAAAATTTCCGCTGAATTCTTTTTCACCGGAGGCATAAAATACAAGTGGTGATAATCACAAAAAAATTCATTCATAGCCTTACTATGTAGTACTAACAGGTAGGTCGTATACGTGATTGCCACTTAGTGGTACAAACAATATGGTATTTTTTTTTTGGATTATTTAAACTGCTGAACATGGAATAGCTACTGGGTATCCCTAATAATACTTCTGTAACGACCGATTACATTTTATTTTTTACAAGCTATTAAGTTTACCTCGAATTTGGTTGATTCAAATTCGACTTTTAAAATTGTTCCCTTGAATCAATTGTATAAATGTAGAGCGTGAGATAGGGAGATATAACACATTCTGTTTAGCTTAAACTTTGTATATTCAAGTAACTTTGATGACAATACAATATTATGATACCAGGGTATGATAATAGTGTATTTTCATTACCATAGGTAACGTACAATGATGTCTTGGAAGCTCCAATAAAGATATTTTACAACAAATATAGATTTTTATCTGTATCAGTTATAGTATGATGAAGCCAGAAGGTCGTCACCAGATTTCGCTAGTAAATATTATCTACTACAAAATATTTAGTAGTAATATTTATAAGCCTAGAATAATTTAAGATTTACTATTCATACTGTAGTAACAGTCGAATTTTATCTCACTCTACCTAACTTCATCAATAACTGTAAAAAACTTGGTTAAAGATATTACTAAAGACATATTTACATGTCCCGATTCCCGATTGCTTTGCTAACTAAAAATTAAACAGTAGTATATTGTTTTATTTATTAAAACAGAAGGTGTGCCAAGTCGCTATGTAATCATGTTGATGATATTCGGATGTACGACGGTTTTCAACATGCAGAAACACTGCATCAGTGTCAATATAGTAGCCATGGTACCCTCTTACAACGAGAGTAATTCGGTGAGTATAAACAAGTCATAATAATTCATACTATAAATACAGTGTAGTTTCAAAGTGTCACCAGTCGAAAATATATAACACTATGTTGGCTAATTCCTCTTAAAATAACAGTGGTAACTAACCGTCTTTTTATATCCACATTATCACACAAATTCAACAAAGCCATATCAACGGTGTGATGAGTTATGCTTGCTTAATTTATTTTATCATTTACAGAATTCTCTAAACTGGAATGCGTATCAACGAGCTAATGTACTTAGTATAGTGTACTGGGGGAATATGGTAGCTTGTTTGGTGGCAGGCTCTATGGTAATGCGATGGGGATCACGGCAAATCATCGCCATTTCTGTTCTAGGGTCGACTGTATTAACTCTGCTTAGTCCACGAGCAGCCAAATTCAATTATATTGCTATGCTTATAGTGAGATTACTACTTGGATTTTGTGAAGTGAGTATTTTTAACCTTTTTTTACAAGGATACCTTCATAACAGCAGTCAAGCATTCTGTGTATGCATATAAAGACGCTTACAACTAACCTATAAGTTAACATAGTTGTTGAAACCTCCGTTAGAATGGAATGTCTTTATTTTGCCTTAAACGTGATATGTATGTATATCTATACAATTTTAACTAAGTATGAAAAACAAATTTCTGTAAACTACTTATTACATAGTAACAGTCAAATAATAGAATTCAGCAATAAATAAAGTTACTATACAAATAGTTAATAATTTCAAATTAAAATTAAAATACTTAATTTCAAATTAAGTCGTGGACTACGCCAATCCTAATGGATTGGGAAATCGGATAACGCTAAGACGAAGAAGGTACTGATGTTTTGATGACCGAGGTTGAATGCTGCTGCCTACTTTCAACCTCCGTCATCAAAACAAAATTCCTGTATTATTAAAATTAGTCCTAATTGGTTAAGATCATTTACTTGTATTAGTTAGTTGAATACTTTGGTAATATATATACTTAGAGTCTTATTTCTTATAATATCTTTTTCAGGGACTTATGGTACCGGCGTTGCAATTCTTAACTTCACGATGGGCAATACCAACTGAAAAAGGAAAGTTTCAAGGCTGTCTTATGCTTGGCACTCTTGGCATGTCTATTTCTTGGGCCGTAAGTGGATGGGTAGTCGAAGCCTTCGGATGGGAATGGGGATTCCATATCTTCGGCATTATTGGTATCCTGTTCTGTGCCCTATGGTTGTACGTGGGATATGATTCCCCTGATACACACCCGCGGATTTCTTTGGCGGAGAAAACCTTTATTTTTAACCATTTAGGAAAAGATGACGCGGACAAGAAAGTACGTTTTTTTCAACTTTGTGATTTTCCGATGGGATTCTATTTGTACTCCATTTTATTTCTATTTATATTCCATTTTCTTTCACATTCTTTGGCTTGATGGAAAAATACTGATGAAATAATCCTATTTTAATGCTGCCTATACATCCCTGTGCATAATTTCATGTTTCGACAATTTAGGATGTTAGGAAGTAGCCGAAGTCGACTGGAGGGCTTGAATCATAGCGAAAGGCCGTGCATCAAGTCAGTGTTAAAATATTACTTAGTAGATCTTATTTGTTCTCGTTACGTGAATAATAACAAGAGCAAGTGGCATATAAATGACCATCGTCTTTAGAGCCATATCAACTTCATCTGCTCCAACCCATAGTACTCGCCACCGACTAACAGCAACAAAAACAGTGCACAATCCTCAATTTAGAACTGCTCAACTTACACATCACAGGGGTTCGCAGCCAAATAATATAACACGGACAACTTGTATACATGGCCACATTTTGGATCGTATACAATAGTAAACTTTGAATAAAAAAATTAAATAAACAAATAAATAAAAATTCTCCATAATTATCTTGGAATAAGTAATGTGACATTCATTAGTCTACATTATTATCTTGTGAAATGTGATGAAAATTATGTGAAGCTAACTTCTTTAGACAGAAAGGGTCATAAAGAAGGAAATAGGGATATTCGGAAATAGGTATTTATTTATTTATTTGTTGTATACTTCTAAATAAGAAATGTCAGAATCTGCTGTTTCTGGTAAATTCAGTTCTTTTTTTATACAACGTCTGGAGGCATACAAGCATGGCAGAATGCTTTTATGCCTCCGGGCGTTGCATAAATAACACCTGATGTAAAGTGTTACCGTAGTCTATAGACGCAATACATTAGGTATCACTCGCGCGATGCCACCTCTGCTGCTAACACAGCAACTACATGGGAGCTTACTGGTGATCTCACACGCAGGAACACAACAACCCTCTAGGAAGTTGTTATTTGGTTGCGATTTTCTATGAGGTGGAGGTACATCCTTCTGGCGGGCTGCTTTGATTCGCCGTACCTTTCTTATATTTCATAAAGGATTCATTGTACAATGTCCATCTATCAATCTATCTATAACTTCAAGCCAAATCTCTTGCGGGGTAGACAGAGGGACCCCAGCGTCACGTGACTCAGTCCTTACACACCTTACTCGCGTCTTTAACATTTATAGATCTTCTCATACACACTCGCCGGTTTCTAAGGCTCCCGACATCACCTTTTAATAAAACACGATCTATTTAAAAAATTTACCTACTGTGACCAAGTAGGTAAATTTTTTGGCCCTCCTCGGCTCCTACATTCTAATTTCGCGTTGTATATTTTAATCGTCATTCCTTCTTCCTGCATTCTATCTACATGTCCGAAGCAACGGAGCATGCCTCTTCTTATTTTAACACCGACGCTCTCTTTCAGACTAACTCTGATTCGATTCATCGTCATTGCGAATGCGGTCTTGCAGACCGCGCACCGCGCCGCGCGGTACACAAATTTTGGGCAATACTCGCATTTCGAGTGCGTTTATCCTTCTTTTATGCTTTCTCTGCCATACGCAGATCTAGTGCCATACACCAAAGGCTAAGTGGAAGGAGAGTACGATACACGCCGGCACTGGCATGATCGTCCCGATCTACCCCAGACCATAGAACCATCATTCCACCGAAAAGTTCATCAGTGTCGCTCCCCTTGCACTTAGTCTCTATCAGACATAAAGCATCTTCAGCAGTCATTCATCATCAGCTCATTCATTTTACCATTCAATCCACCTCTCACATTCTACGTGCCTATGCGACACTCAGTTCCCCTCGATCCGCCGGAATTGGCGCAGCGTAAAAGGTGGCTACACTCTCCGCCGCATTCGCCATTTATCGCACTGACGGAAGCTGATCGGTGCGCGTCGCCTTTAGCTCGGTGGCTCAGTCGTGAATGACGCAACTTTGACACTAACGCTCGTGGGTTCATGAACATGTCTGTTTGTCTTGGTCTGGATGTTTTAAGAGAGGTAGGGCGCATCAAAGCAGCCCGTCTGAAGAAGTAGCTCCATCTCGCAGAAAACCGCAACCAAATAACAACTCCCTAGAGGGTTGTTGTGTTCCTGCATGTGAGTGAGGTCACCAATAAGCTCCCAAGGAGTTGCTGTGTAAGCAGCAGAGGAGGCATCGCGCGAGTGATAATTAATATATCGCAAGCGTTAATAGGTTGCGGTACCCGCTTTACATCAGGTGGGCTGTATGCATGTATGCCTCCCGACGTACTATAAAAAAAAATAGGGGACGCCCTAAACCGTACTCTGTTTTAGGCCAGAATTGCAATCTGTAGATTGGCAGCACCAAACGCGCACGCTTCTGTCACATGATACAAATTGTTCAATGTATTAAAACAATAACTTTTTCAAGTATATGTTCTATATTGTAGACCAGGTTTAGTGTCTTATCTTACCCTATTCTGATTATATCTATGGATTAAATGTTATCATATATCGAAGATGTAGACTTAGGTACAACAAACATAACCGTGTGTAAATTATTTATTTTCAGCCTCCAATCCCGTTATGGAAAATCGTTACTTCAGTACCATTTTGGTCATTGGCACTTCTCCACTTTGGCTCAGGCTTAGGAGCATATTTCGTTATCAGTGTCGGCCCAAGTTACATCAGCAAAGCTCTTGGATTCGGAATATCATCTTCAGGGACGCTTTCTGCAATTATTTATTTGGTTAAAGCTATCGCCTCCATAATAAGTGGTACAGTCGGTGATGTATTATTGAAACGAGGTTTATCCTTAAGTGTACTAAGAAGATTATCGACTGTAATATCACACATATTACCAGGATGTGCATTATTCCTGATGGTGATACCTGACATGGTGTCGGCGTATTATATTTGTATGCTCATAGTATCAATGATGTTTAATGGTGCTATAAGCTTGACAGTATTTGGAAATGCACACGATCTGACAAAAAACTTTATTGGCACAGTATCTGCTTTAGCAATGATGTTCATGTATTTGGCTGCTGTACTTACTCCATCTGTTGCTGCGTTTTTCACTAAAGAAGAAGAGGTAAGTTAATTCGTTATGACTGTGTCATTTTTATTTATATTAAATCGGGTGGCAAACGTGCATACGGCAAATATGATGTTCAATGACCATAATTACCAATAAACGCTTGCAGCACAAGAAGAATATTTTGCGTATCCACTGTTAATTTGGCAATTTATTTCCAACTTCTTGGTGTCCGTATATACCTACAGACAACAAACCAGCAAAATATCACCCTCCAAGTAGTTGTTTTCAGGTTTCTGTAAGGAGAAGAACTTCCGTAGTCTGCCTATTTCTTGTCAAATAAAGCATCGAACATCTTACCCGCCTTCTTTTCTATCTATTTCTTAAAGACTTATTCCTACCTGTCATTCCTTTACTTTACTTTTACTTTACAAGATGCAAAGAACGACGAATGCGTTAAAATTCTTTTTTCTGTATACATACTGCATACATTCAGTACATATATAACAAGTAACATAAAACGTCCCAAAAGTCGCATCGTAATCACTTCCAAACTTCTCATGGCCATATGTTTGGCGTGGTCACTTGGCACGAATATACGTTGCTCATCACCTAAATCTCCTATTATTAGGTAGGATGTAGCTGCTCGCGGCTCCGCTTACGTGGAGTTCCGCATTTCAAGTTTTATACAGAAACTCTAAATAAAAAAGCGCTTATAATACTCGTACTAAGGGACGATGTAGCTTCCTATAATAAGTCTAATGTTTCCAACTCGAACAACCTTTACACCTCTTATAATATTAGTACAACAGGGCGAATAGAAATCATAGAAATATCCATATTGGGAGTAAGAATAGTTAAAATGGTAAACAATAACATTATATATCATATCCATAGTTATATCCATAGATAGAGCATTTACTGAGTTGAATCGTTTATAATATATATACCTCGTAGTCTGTCGCCAATTAGTGAACATTGGCGAACAGAAGTTTATGTGTGAATATGACGATGACAGAAACAACAATCTACGGTCATTCAGCTGCCACGAGATGTGCACCAAAGAATTTAATCTTCCCGAAGCTATTCACAGCTACATTGGTGGACTTGTTCAATACGCTGGACTGTAAAACACGGGACATTTATGTCATCAGCGAGTATTTAATGCTACTTCTCAAGTTATGGGGCTACGCATGAATTAAGACAATACAAAAATCATTTTACGAAGAATTCGTCATTCCTAGCACATGGGCGCTCGTCGTCCTCACCTAGATCTACCGATGGAATAACAGCTGGCCGGATAGTGCTAGGTATGTAGGATAGTATTCGGAAGGCGGATAATCGCTAATGGTGGCAAGCATAGAAGAAAGGGTTATCTTCAGCAGTGGGTAGCTATGAGTGAATGATAAACTATTACGACCTACGGATTATTTTTTTCTAATGTTAAACAACTTCGAAACGCAATTTAAAATTTTTATGTTTTTGTTACATGTTACATTTACTAATACTGCTCGTTCGGTATTGGATAATTTTGTGTAATAGTCGCTTCAGTAAATTGTATTTATATTTGCCAACAGAATAATATAGATATGTGGAAACCAGTATTCTATTTGGGCGGTGCTGTATTCATACTGAGTGGACTCCAATTCATATTAGTGGGATCCACAAAACGGCAGCCTTGGGATGCAGTGGAAATAGATGACAAAACAACGGAGAAAAATATTTGATTTAAGCCCTGTAAAATTTCCCGGTTAAGTACTTACTCTGTTGGCTTCATGAATATAAAAATGAAGTGATCGCGTGCGAATTGGAGCTCCTACATTTGGAGTGCTGCATGTACTGAGAACAGTGACTGACTGCACTTACACAAGTGTATAATGAAATACACAGTTACAAAAGTTAAAAATGCTTGAGTATTCAAATACAAATCGCACCTTTGTTAGAATAAGGGCACAATTGTACCCCTCCGTTGACAAAACAATAAAAAAATTGTTAATTGTTTTTCATTATTTAATGAACATGTCTCAAACAATTAAAGTGTACAGGTTCATTTATCAAATGAACTTCTACACTTTAATTATTTGAGACATGTTCATTAAACAAAGAAAACTAATTTCAGAGCAATACCTACTAACACAAAGGGGATAAAATGGGGACAAAGGGGGAAAAAAAAATTAAAAAGGCTCTCCTGTAAAATTGTAAAGTAGCAATTGTTCCCTTCTTTTATTCCGGGTGCGATATATAGACATATAAGTTTTGGTAAAGTTACACCAAAATTTATGTGCGACCTCCATGCGCCTACTAGTGCATATGCCCTTTGATTATTGAAATTATTTGATTAATATTATTTTATTTATTTTATTACTAACAATTATTAAGGAGATCCAATATCGCCATGTTTATTTACGGCTTTAATGGAATACGTATTCTCCAAAATAGACTGGGATAATAGGGGTCTAAGGATTAATAGCGAATACCTTAACCATCTCAGATGTGCAGATGATATTTTCTTGATCAACGAAAATCACGAAGACCTCTACTCAATGCTGAAAATACTCGAGGAAGAGAGCAAAAAATGTGGATTGCAGATGAACGCTAAAAAGACGTGCTCTATGACTAACAGCGTACAGACACCTAAAGTCATTCAAACTCAAACCATAGACTACGCCCCGAATTGTGTATATCTCATCTCGGCCATAACATATTCTTTGAAGGTCGCACTGAAAGGCAAGTAGAGAGGAGAATTAAAATTGCATGGAGTAAATACTGGGCAATGAAACACATATTTAAATCAAAGATTCCCCTACGCCTGAAGAGATACGCCATGAACTCAACCATTTTACCTACTCTACTATACGGGTGCCAGACATGGGCGTTGACCAGAAGTATTATTCACAAAATACAAGTATTCCAACGGGCAACTGAAAGGAGTATGTTGGGAGTAAAACTATGAGACCGACTTAGAAATGATGATATTAGAAAGAAGACCAAAGTAGAAGACGCGGCAATGCTCGCTTATAAATTGAAATGGAGGTGGGCCGGGCATGTAGATCGCACATCTGACGGGCGGTAGAGCGATCGGGTGCTACACTGGTGGGCACGGGATGCTAACCGCCCTCGAGGCTGCCCACGTGTACGCTGGAGAGACGACATCGCCGAGGTGGCGGGGCCTGCCTGGCCGAGACTCGCCCAAAACAGATCCAGCTGGAGCCAGATGGAGGACGCCTTTATCCAAAGATGGGTATCCAAAAACTATTAAATAAGGAAATAAACTGTTTAATTTATTAAATCGCATGTATTATATAATCAAAATATGTTAATTAAATGTAATTTAATTTAGGAATAAATGGCTACATTATTATTATATTATATTAGGGTAAAAAGTATTTTTACGTTTGCTACAGTTTTCCTGTAAATAAAGGGTAAAAGTACACTATTTTGATTTATTTAATGATACTCGTATTTTAACACCAACGCTCGTGGGTTCGATTCTAACACAGGAACAGGACAAAGATTTGCGTGTGTGAACATGTGTTTGTTTTTGTCTGGATGTTTTGGGAAGAGAGGAAGAGCGAATCAAAGCAGCCCGACTCATGAAAAAAACGCAGTCACATAACAACTGCCTTGAGGGTTGTTGTATTCCTGCAAGTGAATGAGCTCTCATTCGCTTGCAGGAATACAACCTCTATTGCTCCAAAGGAGTTGTTGTGTTATCAGAAGAGGTGGCAATGCACGATACTTGATGTATTGCAATAGTTCATAGGCTACTCTTACTACTTAACATGGGGTGGGTCGTTTGCTTCCCGACGTTGTATAAAAAACACATCAGGCTCACTAACATCAGGAGTTCAAGTATTTTTAACGTACATGACGACAGCTCCAGATTGATTTATATATTTTGTAGAAGAGAAAGAAGGTACTTAACACCGAAGAATCCAGCATTCTGTTAGTAATAAAATATCAAATTCCATGTTCAACCTATATAGAATAACCAAAAATTATAGAGATATGCACATCAGAATCTTTCTATGTCGTGTCATAATTTTGCATAAAAATGCCACTTAAAATATTTTTCAACGTCATTTTTGATTGCATTTATTGAATTACTATGTTTAAAGCATCCGAAGCCATATGATAGATTTACGTTTTCACTCTCAATCCAGATTTAAAACAAGAAGCCATTCAGGGAAAAATCATGTTTTCCAAAAAAATATGTATTTGGGGTTTTACTTATATTCATGATAATTACAGACGATCTTCTTCCTACCGTTATCCAATTTCCTTATCCATTATTATTCACGGGTTCCGCTACGTAAGCCTTAAGATTTGGCGAAGATACTGATTTTGACATGAAGCGACTGCCGTCAGACCTCCACAACCTAGAGAAAGAACCAGAGCTTACTTAGGTTAGGTCACATCTTTCGAAATATAATTTCTTGGGCGTGTGGGTTTCCTCACGATATTTTCCATCACCGACAAGTGATAATTACAAATATGTAAGAAATCGTGATAATTATAGACAATATTTGAACAAAATGGATTCAATACAAATCTTTCATATAAAAATTATAAAAAGTTACATAATAAAAATAATAGATAAATAATAGGAATGCTTCCTATTGCTATATAATGCTCCATTGGTTATGGCATGTAGAAAGAATGCAGGATGAAAGAATCACGATGCAGATATACAATGCAAAAGTGGAAGGATATAGGAGCCTAGGAAGTTGGCCTTCCTAGGCTCCTACATCCTTCCACTTACCTACCATGACCAAATTGGTCGTGTTCTATCAGAAGGTGATTTCAGGAGCCCTAGAAACCGGCGAGTGTGCATGAGAAGAGCAATGAATGTTAAAGAAGCGAGTGAGGTATCTAAGGATCGAGACACGTGGTTATCTCTGCCTACCCCGCAAGGGATGTGGTGTGAAGTTTTAGATAGAAAAATGATAATAAGGAGCATTATGTCGAATCGGTGCTGGCTGGCTGGAGCGGATGCAGCAAATAGAAATTTCTGCACATTTGCTGGTGAATTATATTATTAATATATTTATATTAATTGGTGTTAGCGGCTTTTCGAATGTAGGTATGTGATCACATTACGTATGCAAAATGCTAATCTGTGTAGCTTCATAGCCTTTTAATTCATAGGCTACGGTAACCGCTTTACGTCAAGTGTGTCATATGCTTGTATGCCTCCCGACATTGTATAAAAACCAGCTCTTAGAACTGGTAAAGTACTTACTTCCACCTCACAGTAAACAGGCACATAACAACTCCTTGCAGGGCTGTTGAGTTCCTGCGAGTGAGCGAGGTTAACAGTAAACTCATAATTAATTGACGTTGAATTAAACAATTTTTAACGGAAGTATCGCGTGTTTTTTTTTATTTTGTTGAACCTGACGTTTAGAACGCTTTGCAGCGTCCGTGGTCGCAGGAAGACTAAGGTGGTATTTGTCTTACATTAGTTATTCAATTATTACATCTACCGACATGGATGGATTAATTATATATGTTCCGATTCACACAAAAATCGCTCACAGTGTCCGAACGTTTGTTAGTATATCTCTGGGTTTGTGACTTGATTATTTTTTGAACTGGATCCCGTCATAGTTATTGAATGAAACCTTCAAAATGCATTTTATTGCGAGTTTGTTTGTCATTTTATTGAGAGAAATAAAAACAAATAAAGTAAATTATTTAATTACTAGCGGCCCGCCCCGGCTTCGCCCGGGTGGACATTTATTTTTTAAACATTTTGGGATAAACGAAGAGTAAATGTATCTTTAGAGAGTTTTTCTTAAGAAGCTTTTTTTTCAGACTAATTACTTTAAGTGGTATTTAATTTTTTATTAGTTTTTATCCATAACCCTAATTACAATCGGAAAGTTTATTTTTTATTTATTTATATTATTTTAGTTTTATTTTTACATTTCTATATTTCGAGACTTTATATTATTTTAATTTAATAGGTTTTACTTTTTTAGTTTCCGATATGTCTACCTCAAGGCTGTATAGATAGATAGATAGATTATTTTAGTTTATTTGTATCATAGAACACACATGTAAGACAATGAGATTGGGTTTTTCACAGAGAATTGGTGCCTAGATTACAAAAAGAAACATACAAAAACTATTATCAGATAGACAAAATACATACAGTACAATGTACAGCGATGTTCAAGCATGTGTGTTGCAGTGATACAAACAGGCAGCAGCTCAGTGGGTTGTCTGCTCGAGGAGCAAACACTGATTTTCAGCTGCAACCTAATGATACACGCGGGAATGCGCGGCAGCGATACAACACACTCTTACAACCATAAGGACATTTTTTGTACCAATTAATAATTAGCACAAAGATACACAGCGCCAGCCAGCCCCAAATCAAGCAAAGCTGTATAAGCATACTGTTACATATTGTCTTAATATAACCGTTAAAATATGCATAAATACAATAAACAGTGTACATAAAAAAATCAATATACGATAAAGTAGGTACATTCAATAACGAACATTTAATAAGTCAACTCTTAAACTAAATTGTAGACAAAACAACTGAAATTTTACTTCAAAACACCCATGTTTAAGCTTTATTCAAAATCGGCTAGTAACAGAAAGGAAAGGTCCTCTACCAGGGCGACGAAGATGGAATTTCTAGTGATTGTGAACTCAGCAAAGCAGACTTGAGTTGTTTTTTAAAAGAATACTTCGATGGAGCGTTTCTTATTGGAGGCATATTGTTCCAACACTTGGTCGCCCGGTAGCGGAAACTACCATTAAATGCCGCAGTCCTGTGCAAGTGAGTAGTCAAAGGAGCTCGGACCGACCTGAGAACACCCGGTCCATATCTATTATGAAAGGTGCTAAAATTCAATTTAGTGTATAGGTACATAGGCTTTTTAAATTTTATTAAGTCAAACATAAGTGTTGCGAGATGTAACCGTCTACGTGATTCCATATTAAGCATAGCAGCCTTGATAATAAATGGCGATATATGACTTCGTGGCGGAACATCAAAGCAAAACCGACAGCAGGCGTTTTGTATACATTGAATCATTCGCCGACTCCTATGCAGAAGGCGTGGCCCATAGACTAAGTCACCGTAATTTAGCCTTGAGAGGACGAGCGACTCACACAGTGTAATACGTGATTTTTCTGTTAAATAATGTCGGATCTTGTAAAGAATTCTTAATCTATAAAAACAGCTTCGCACAAGGTTCAACACATGTCTCTCAAAGCGCAACTGGCTGTCAATGACTATACCGAGATTTCTTGCTTCATTGACATGTTCAACTTGGCTACTGAGGATTTTTACGGAGGGATTACCACTCAAGATTCGCTCAATTTGCTTCCCCGAGCCGAGGACCATGAACTTGGACTTAGACGGATTAAGTACAAGAGCATTCATATTGGACCAGGTAGTAATTCTATCTAAGTCTTCGTTCATTGCCTGCAAAGCTTCAACCGTCTTACCAGATCTCACAGGAATATAAAGCTGAAAATCATCGGCGTAGCAATGGTACTTGCAGTGGCTAATTACATTGGGAAGATCCGCACTGTATAAGACAAAGAGGAGCGGACCCAGTATGGAACCCTGAGGAACTCCACGCGTTACCAGCTTGTGAGCCGATCTCGAATGAGAACCATCTTCTCTTCGGAGCGAGACAGACTGAGACCTATGTATACTATATTGGCTGTGGTATTCATTCGTAGATGGCAACAAAATAAGTATATTGATTTTTAGGAATCCTACTCGAGAAAGTGCAACATATAATTGGCTATGAGAAAAGCATCCTTCTCTTAGGTCGATGCCAAACATCGAGAAAGTTTGTCCCTGGGATTTATTTATTATAAAGGCAAACGATACCTTTAACGTTTTAAAAGACATGGGCAAATCTGTTGGTATCATCGGGATCCGCGGAATGTGAGCTAGCTGTCCGGCCGTGGGACCGGTGATGATTGTTGCTATAATAGATTGTCTCGTAATTCCTTTATCAAAAGCCTTGTGCATATTGGGAGGGCTTAAATTTCTCAACAGCATAATGGGAGTACCTACTTTTAATTTCAGTTCGTGTGGTGGCAAGCCGGCGGGATAGAGAGAATTTAAAAATTCTTATAGATAGTGCACTGTATCTTCGATGTTGCACACGTTATCAATAGATTTGTAACATTTAAAATCACCTGGTACTTTTCCAATTATCATTTTGTTTATCTCATTTACTGAGCTGTTTTTCGGTGAGACGATCGCCGTCGAATAGAGCCAATCGAAATTCTTCTGTAAGATGTTCGATGTCGGGATAGATTGTCTCTATAAGGATTTCTAGACTGTGAACAGTTTGAGCCAATTCATTATCCAATAATATTTGGAGGCTATGTGCAATTGGAGATGGTAATTTTCCGCTTCCAAGTTTAAGTATTTTTTGTGAGAAATTGTCGTTGCCGTCAGTACTTAAACGTGCTCTCATATTCGTGCGCAAATTGAGAGTTTCAATTGATTGCCACAAAGGTGATGATTTGAGGCACGCTTTTCTTATATAACTTTTTAACTGGAACAGAAAAAATGTGGTACGAAAAAGTCAAAACATTCCAAGTCGGTAGCGCGCGAATGAGCCGCGCGGGTACCTATCTCATGGATGTGCGTTGCCCGCTGCCACGCGCCGTGGCCGCCGGTGTCGGTGAAACACTGAACAAAATCCGTAATATCTTTAGAATGGAATGTCCGATTTCGTTAATTCAAAGAGTAAACTACAGGCATTGAAACAGTCTTGAATACGAAATGATTTATTTGTATAAGGATTAATACCACGGTACGAATAATGTGGCCTAGTTTGTACCGGCGTTACTATAGCATATTTTAACATGATAAAAGTAGTTATTGTGACGTAACTGTAATAGTTAGACATATGGTATCGCGGACTTTTTTGTAGATATTGATGTCCTCTATAAAACTGTAGTACATTACTTTGCTCTATTGTCAATAGTTTCAGCAGCGTACGCGGTATAAGGATTTTTTGGTATCATTTTCACACATTATCGAAGTTTTCATACGGATCCCTAACTATTTTGAAAATATTTTATAGCCTATGTTAATCATTTATATTGTAGCATTCTAATGGTGAAATAATTTTTGAAATCGGCCCAACAGTTTTTGAGTTTATTCATAACATACATACAAATCTTTCCTCTTTATAATAATAGTATAGATAGTATAGATAACTTCCTGTACGGACTCATATTTTACCTACGGACATCAACTCAAAATACTCTCACTAGATTTTTTGAATAGTTCTCAATATACAGTAACTGTGGTTAACTTGCTTATTATTCATCACATTGGTGGAAACGATGACATAATGTAGTTTTACTGTACCTGTTTGTTTGACTTTGCTCTTTCGAATTCTCCGTCCATTAGCATCAGCATTGGCGAGCTCGGTGATGCAGTGGTTAGTAACGCCACACAGGACAAACATTTGTGTGCATGTACACGTCTGTCTTGATCTGGTTGTTTTTAAGAGTGGTAGGGCGCATCAAAGCAGTGCGTCTGGAGGAGTACCTCCACCTCACAGAAAACCGCAGCCAAATAACAACTACCTGGAGGGTTGTCGTGTTCGTGCGTGTGAGTAGGAGTTGCTGTGTTAACAGCAGAGGTGGCATCGCACGAGTGGCACTTAATGTATTACAAGCATTCATAGGCTACGGTAACCACTTTGGGGCTGGAGCTGGGGGCATATGAGAGATGCTCAGTTAGGCTACTTTAATGCATCCTACCTCTCGTCAGAGAGGTCGTTAATTAACAAGATGCACCACATGCAGGTTAAGTCGGTTGATACACCAAAACGAGCTTTCGCTGGTCATATTATAGATATATTTACGATAAAGCTTCATAGGATAAAGTTAACGGCCACACTGACTTTTCAAGAATACAAATGTATATTTAAAATCAATTAATATATTTTAGTATATGTTTAGATACATTATCATACATTATATACACAGTCATACGTTCCATTTTATATCAACATAATATTTTTATTACTCTTAAAACAAATAAATGACACAACAATGAGACAAACCTATATCTGAATACACAAGTAATCGATACATTAATTAATATTTAAAATTCAATAACGATCAGTTGATATCAATATTTAAAATCACTAAGAACATTCAAACTCTAAGTTAAACATCCGATTACTTTATAATGATGAAACTATTGTTACGTCTTTGGAATTACATCACCAAAACAACTCGGGTTATGGTCACACATTAAAATTTCAGGCGGGATTCGCAAGACAGCTAACAAGTAAAAAAAACACAAATATCCCTAATATGATGTACATAATATAAATATATCGAATATTACTCGACATCAGCGATTTCTAGATACAACTTCAAGATTCACAGTCAATGTTTTACATAATAAACAATTCATAATTCTTAATACATATATAATCCATCTAGAATATCCCTGCAAGTATATTTTTATAACTTATTCTGTCCATATATCAATATGTTGTGCTTTTAGTTTTAAACGTACGATTCGGATTCCGTATCAGACTCCGAACAATCCAAAGCTAAAACGTTTTGGTCAGTTTTGTCAGCACCACTGTACAGTCTAGGCACAGACTTAGACCTAGATTTATCATCCTTATTCACGTGAACTGGTTGAAACTTCTTCAGCACTCTCTGATATACCATTTTTCTTGGTGGTACTGGTGGAGGTATATGCGGTGGTTTCTTATTATTATTCTGTTCCTGCTCTGAATTGTGATATTCTGGCTGGACAGACGTGGGTGTGGCCTTGTAAATATCCGATGGGAATATATTCGCCTTCTCTTCGTGGAAAATGTCCCTTCTGCGGTTATACACAGACGTGTACAGAGGCTCGATAAACTGAGTGGTGTAGCAATTTTCGAAGGAGTTCTCACTCGCCGGTGACTCCGTAGATCGGCTGTTGAAAGAGTTCTGCGGCTGGTACAACGTATCGCTGCTGCTGGAGTCAGTATGAAGTATGATATTTGCAAGTGATTTCGACTGATTTAATTTGTTGTTATTGTAATTACGATGTCTCGACTTTTTGCTGTCTTCGGAGCTGCCATTGTAGATGCCGTCGACATAAGAATATGAGTTTTGTAGCGGATTCATGACGTGTTTCTCTGGTTCTCTATTGTTAGTCGACGCACTGGTGGTACAACTCTTGGTGCACATATGAGCCGGATCGAATCGACGTTTACGGCAACAATTCACTACGTTAACTTCGTAGGATCCGTTACGATTTCTATCCACGTTATTAGTTTGCCCATCTTCGCTGACTTCTAGGCTTTTCGTCCTCGCTGCTTGACGAGACCAGTCATTTCTTGTAAAAATGGTGGCTGCCGGTGTAACACTTCCGTCTGTTTTGTTCTGAGAAGTCTCTCCTTGGTTTTTCATCATCTGTCCGTATATATTCTCAGAGGTATTGTTCGTTTTGCTGTTGTAGTTGGCACTCTTATGCTCCCATCCCGTATACACACGTGAGTAATTCGTATTCGCATTTGACATAATTTCTGCATGTGATTGATACTGATTTTGTCGTTGGATATTTTCAGTGAACATGGCGAGATCGTGAATGTTGCTGTATACTATATTTTCTTGACTAGAAACTAGGTCACGTTTGTTTTCAATGGATTCCTGTTTTGCCTCTAATAAATTGTCTGAACTTTTTGCTCGGTTGAAATTTTTATTTGATACGTTTTTATCAATTTCTTGAGTTTCCGCAAACATGCTGTAAACTTTTGAAGTTCGAGCTGCTTTCGACATGCTTCTTGGTGGTTTTTGTGGCTCCAAGCCGGTAATGTACTTGGCAGGACTGTGGCCATAAATATCGGCTGTGGAGCGTTGCAGAGCTTGTTTGGAAACATAATTTCTTTCATCGATGCCATTTGAGATTCCAATGTTTATTGAGTTGTGGACGTACCTTTCTCCTTTGTATGGAGTCGTGTATAATTCTTCATTCACTGTGCTGTACATTTCAGCTTTATTTGCATAATTACTTTGTCGTTGCGTTATCCGAGGAAGACCGTTAACATTATGGTTATCAGTATGGTATCTCACTGAATTTTGCTGCATGTTACATGTAGGAGCTGAGAGACTATGTAAAATATTTCTGGGTGCCGGACTATTTCCTCCGTTGCTGTTTGAATCGTCTTCGGAAAGCGTTAGTCCCGAATCTCGGCTTAATGATAATTTTTCTTTTCGAGGTGTAGATAATTCCATCGAATCCAGGGATATACCGACTGAATGTAGACTGTCGCTTTCTTCAGCACCAGAATCTAATAAAGCATTCGAAGACTCAGGACTGCCGTTTCCCAAGAGACTGGAGATCTGTGATCCAAATAGATCATCAGCTTTCACTATTAGTAGTTCAACAACCATTGGCACTGCTTTGGGAGCTTTGTCACAGGGCGTGTTGGGCCAGAGGAGGCTTGGTCCTACACATACACCGAGATTCATGGGACACATAAGGTTAAGGTTGGACTTTTTGGCGATAGCCTGCAAGAGGCACACGAAGTACATTAGCATTGTATAGTGCGCTTTTGGCAATTTCAACAGCAAAGAACGCACTGCAGTTACTTTTTCCGCTTGTGACAAACCTGTAACAAAACAAGTTGCTTAATATACATACACATAGGAGAAATTCATATTAACAAAGTTACAAAATCTAAAGAGTTGTTCTAAATGATGCCAACAGCTACTTTTTATAACCGCACCGCACGCCGATGGCCCTCACACGCTGGAACCGCAATGGTCGCGTACTGTGCGGTTCCAGAGAAGTTTTCTTTCGAGAACTCTCAAGCTGAGGAATGAGCTCAAAGCCGAGGTTTTTCCAAGGGACTACAGCATGGAGTTCTTCAAGAAATGCGTGAAGAGGTTTTTAGAAGGTCGGCAACGCATGAGTGACACCCCTGGTGTTGTAAATGTCCATAGGCTACAGTGACTGTTTACCATCAGGCAGGGCGTATGCTTGATTGCCACCTTAGTGGTAAAAAAAAAAAGTGCGTATATATGCTTTATCATTGTTATTTATGTCTACATAAACATAAATAACAATATAGTTAAATATACAAATATTGGACATGGAAATCGTTATATATCGTATAGCAATATTTCATACGCCAGTTGGATCGACTGCGGAATACCTCCACCTACTTGAAAACGACATACAAATAACACTACCCTAAAAGTTGTTTTGGTACTACGATTGAATAAGCTTCCAGGAATTACTGCTTTAGCAGCAGGCCAGCGCGTTGTCACATCTCACTGGCGATATTTCTTGAATTTATAAGCTAAGCTTTTAAGCAGCTGGATATAATTATAATAAAATAAACGGATAGAGAGGTAGGGCGCATCAAAGCAGCCCGACTTGCAAATATTTACACCTCACATAAATCCGGAGCCAAATAACAACTCCCTAGAGGCTTGTTATGTTCCCGTGAGTGAGCGAGAATACCAGCAAGCTCCTGTGTTACAGAAGGGGTGGTTCATACGGCTACAGTAATCACTGTACATCAAGTAGGCTGCATGCTTGTATGCCTTCCGACGTTGTAGAAAAGCAGTGGATCTTATGATTACTTGCTATTTGATCTAGTATAAAAATATATGAACGGAAATAGTACATACAATGCCTATATTTGCTTATGGATTGCTCATTATACAGTTAGCATATAACAAAAAAATCATTGTTATAATCATGATACACTTACTTAAAACTTGCAGCCAAGAAGAATAAAGTTCAGCTAGCAGGAGCGGTTGTGGTAGTGCTCTGAAGAATTCTTTCACAAGAGCTGCCAGTAGCAGGACGGGTGCGCGATCAAGTTCAGGGCAACCTTCTGCCCAGGGTCCCAGCGCGTCCAACTGCAAATAGAAATCATATTTAAAATTTTCACATAAATCTACATAAAGATGTAACGTCACGAATGTAAAACTAAAAATCTTTTAAGTGTTTATATGTAACGAATTCCAAGATCCGCTCATGCCTTCCCAAAGGAGAAAGTTATTCAACCATCATCGCATGTCCTTGATACTAGCAAATCTAGAATATATCATAATGAAATCAAAAAAAAATTGTTGTGTTCTTGCCAGTGAAGTCACGGAATGCTGTCAAGGTGCTAAATTAATAGCATAGCAATCTTGCAAGCGCTTTATAGGCTTATAAATCTAAGCTAATAGCCGAATAAATCAGATGAAATATCGAGATTTATTTGCAAATTACATTGAATCTTACCTTATCTCTAAGCAATCTAAGCGCTTTGGCGTTAGCACTGCGTCGGAAGACGCCGTGTGTGACAGGTGCGATGGTCCTCAAACGGCGCAGCGCTTGAAGCAGTGCGGGGGGAGGCGTGCCATTGCAGAGCCGCGTCAGAGCCACGCCGAACAGGCGCCCGCCACGCCGCAGAAGGCGTAGCCCGCGCCCGGGGGTCGTGCTACCGCTGCGTGCAAAATTGCAATAAATAAGGCAATGCAATACATAATGATGAGTATAGGCAGAAACTATTCTGATGTGTTGTGTGACACCTCAGAATTATATCCGTTTCATATACTAGAGACCCGACGAGAAAAAAAAAAAAACCCGACGAGACGAGAAGTTCAATCGGCCGATAGAAAGTTGGGATCTTAACCAGTATGAATATGTATTTAAATACATGACCTAACCTAACTAAACTACTGACCGATAGAAAACCTGTAACAGTAGATGGCTCTAAAGTATGGATAAAGACATATTAGAGGTTGGCCGTAACTTCGTCGGTGCTTATCCTGGTATCCCATTAAAATATTCGGAAACGTTTTATAGCAGATCTACAATATCCGATAAAAGATGTAAATTTTTAAAATTCCCGAAATCTAGCTATTTGGACTGTGCGTCGAAATCCCCACCAGTTTTATCTTTTATACAGCGACGTTAAGGTATAAATATGACAAAACTATTTTAAAGAATGAAAAACCTCGATATTTTGTGATATATTACAATACATAGGTACGCTACAATAGCATAAATGTTATAAACAGCCGATACTGTTCTTAAAAATTGTCGAAACTAGCTGTCCCACAGACATTGTCCTGAACGAAAAAAAATATAACTAGAACCCGATTGAGCCCCGTCTACCGGGTACAATTGTGAATCTAAACCATCCTGGGACTCACTCAAAGACACGCAATATAGATATGATCAAAATACATACAGTGAACATTTTAATGCAGTGAAAATTTACATGACTAAATAGGTATTGAAATTAATCGAGAAGCTTGGAACAGTGGACTTTTATAGTGTTCTTAGATCACAATACACGTTGAAATGCAAATGTGCTGACTATGCCAATACATATTCGAGAAGTACATAACCAACTTACTTTTTTAATCCTTGATTCTTCTTACGCAACTCGAAAACCAACCCACATGGATTGTTCTTGGCGTTGACGTGCTCCAAATCAAAACCATCTTCATTTGACAATGTTTGCCTTATTCTGGACATCTAGAAATATAACACATATTTTCTTAGGGCCCATAATACGAAGTATAAAAATATTAGTTACATTGATTAATACTTTATAACACCGTGTTATTTTTCATCCTTCCTCATCCACATCCTTCCCTGAACTTTAACCGCATGAAATTTAATCATATTGAAAATTTTAGGAACTCTAAATTTAACCATAAAAATACTATAGATAGTATTGTAATAAGTAATAACCTTCGGCCGGTTTCCTTGTGTTTATTTATCTTCGCTCGTATACAAAAATAGATAGTAACTGACATACTTCAGTCACATTCATGCCTAAAATAGTAAAATAACTATTACCCAGTAAAGAACAGGTTGATTACAACGCGTACACAGTAAGAATGTAGTTCGCTGGAAGAATATCCTTCCAGTGAGAAGTATTTCTACCATTGCCATGTTATATCAAAGTTGTAGTCGTTAAAGCACAACTTGTTCTTATATCTTGTTTGTAATTTGAATATATTGTCTGTGGCGGTCTGGATGCGCGAAAATGCTTAGTGGTGTGGTAGTGGAGATTTCCGGTTTTTTGCACAGTAATTTATCCTAATGTACAAGCGCCTTATGAGGAAAATAGTATATGAAAGTTTTTAATATGAGCTTGTGACAGCAGTCATTTTTAATGTTACTTGATGTTATGTATAGGATCATGTTAGTACTAAAAATTGTATTCCACATAATTTTACCATTATGTTTAGAAATAAAAAATATGGCTGACGAGCCCTTTGGTTAATAAAAAAATGAAGGAAGTGTTCTTCAACTTAAGTGGAACGGGTTTTCGATGAAAGGATTAATATTAGTAGTTATTAGTATGAAAGAATATCAGCGCGATTTTGTTACGTGCTTATTTACCTGAATAGCATGAGGTCTCTCAATGCCGTGCAGCGGTGCTGGCGGGGCATCTCTCGATATCCTCACACACAGCGTGAACTCGGTAGCTGCTCCCCAACGACCTTCCCCTTCGGTGTCGCCCTCTCCATCGCCTTCTCCTTCTCCTTCATGACCACCGTTCTGCAGCACATGTAGCGCTTGCCGCACTACGCATCGTGCACTCATTTCTGGACCAACTGACACCGTCTTACACTGGAAATTGGAAACACACGAATAACGTTCCCGGTCTTACAAGCGTCGGCTGTAAATATTTCACATTCATGTTTGTTAGAACCTGAATGTTGATTTTTTTATGTTATATAAAAAAATCAACGGTTCGGAAGCAAACAGCCCACCTTATTTGAAGTGTTTACCTGAGTGTTTGCCTACGAATGCTTGCAGCAAACCTCACTCTCTCGCATGAACCCTCCAATGAGTAAGTAATTGAAAGCGAAAAAAATAACTAAAGTTCATTCAGTTATTGAATTTCTACGATTCTAGATTCTAAACCACAGGCCACACATAAGAGATGTAAGGCGACGACGGCGACTAGGCGAAGACTTACCACCCTATTCATACAACATTATGTACAGCGTCAAGACGCAAAACATACTCAAAAGACGGGGCGCAGACGTTCGCACTCATAACAGGGTTACGAGCGGGTCGTTCTCGCCCCGACTCTACGCGATATTTTCACTTGAAACGCTGGACACCGCCGCGCCGCGGCCCCACCTTATCTCTTATATACGCTTTAGGATATAGAAAATAATACTTTGAGTTTGCACACGATATGTGCGGGCATCGAATAGCAATTGCCAACGGAACGGCATACAGTGAGTATAGTGTGGAAGGCAAGGAGAAAAAAAGGAAGGCACAGAAAGAGGGTAGAAACACATGTACGCTCTTAGTGCACTGACATCTTCTGCCATTTTCAGTCATCCCATGACCATGGCGTCTGTAACGTTGCAACGTAACAGCGGGAAAATTAAACACAAATCGCGGTAAGTATTTACAATAGTGATATAGAATACTGTGAAAGGTTAAAGTTAGAGAAATATTGTGTCTGAGGCCCGTTCGCAAGGCGTTCTATTATCGTCTCACACATATACTACTCTGTGTAAAAAGTATCGGGAATATGTCAATAAAAAGACCCGCGTAAAAGAGGTCGTTCTAATTTTTTTACTGCATGTTGGTAGCACTGTACTGATTTAGCGCGCAAAATTTGAGCGGGATCTGTCATTTAATTTGTTTTAAACTACACTTTTTGTTGGTCATAGTTTTGAGTCCTCGGCGATTTTTACAATGGAAAATATTGTTGAACAAAGAGTGTGCCTTAAATTTTGTGTTTCAAATGATATTTCATGTGGTGAATCACTAAAAATGTTGCGAAATACCTACGGCGAATCGTGTATATCGAAAACAAGGGCTTATGAATGGTATAAGGCTTTTAAAGAAGGCCGAGAAGTAGTAGTAGACTTGCCTCGTTCTGGTAGACCTTCAACCGCTACGACCAGAGAAAACATCGACAGAATCAAGAAGCTAGTGCTCGAAAATCGACGTATGAGTCTGAGAGAGTTGGCTAGTGAGGTGAACATATCTTTTAAGTCCGTCCACAACATTCTCATTGACATTTTAGGCATGAAACGCGTCGCCGCTCGACTAGTTCCAAAAGAGCTCAATTTTGTTCAAAAAGCGCAGCGAAAGCATGTCGCTGAAGACATGGTTTCCCGAGCTTCTACGGATCCGACCTTTATGAAACGTATAATAACTGGCGACGAGACATGGGTTTATGAGTACGACATGCAAACAAGCCAACAGTCTTCAGAATGGCGTCTCGAAAACGAGCCGAAACCCAAAAAACCGCGGCAAAGTCGCTCCAAAATCAAGGTGATGCTGACAGTTTTTTTTGACTACCGTGGTGTGGTTCACTCCGAATTCCTTCCAGAGGGAGAAACAGTGAATAAAGAATATTATTTAGGCGTCATGAAGCGTTTGCGTGAGAGTATCCGCCGAAAACGTCCAGATTTGTGGCAACACAACTCATGGATGCTGCACCATGATAATGCACCATCACACACAGCCATTATAGTGAAAGAGTTTTTAGCGAAAAATTCAACAAAAGTTCTCGATCAAGCACCGTATTCACCTGATATGGCTCCGTCTGACTTTTTTTTATTTCCCAAGTTAAAATTACCACTTCGAGGAAAACGTTTTGAGTCGATAGAAGCCATAAAAGAAAATTCGCTGAATGAGCTAAAGGCCATACCGCAAATAGCCTATGAAAAATGTATGGAAGACTGGGTGAAGCGGTGGAGATGTTGTATTGCAAGCGATGGGGCCTACTTTGAAGGCGATAAAATAAATTTAGATGAATAATTTGTATTTTTTGTTTTATTGACAAATTCCCGATACTTAGTACACAGAATGTACATGTTAGTTGTGAACGTATGAAAAAAAAAATACGAAAAGAAATTCAATGAATTTTTACACGAGTTTGTTTCCAGAGTCAACATATATTTTCATTATAATAACATCTGTTGAATCAATTACATATATGTATATAAATCATTGAACTACTATGTACTGTACATAATACCTCAATGATATAAATGTACTTACAAATTCTATAGAGCTCGTCGCATCTTTGTAAAAGATCTGAATGTTTGTCGACTTTGGTTCTGTGGCCAGCTGAGCATTTAATGCATTTTGAATTTTCCTGAAAAAAAGAGAGGTACGCTCTATTATAAAACATAAATGTTCACATTCTTAAAAACTACTATACTTTAATTATCAAAATATAGTGAGGTATCTTTGGAAATTGCTTATTTTGGCAAGTAAGTGTCTCACTATGATATTTAGAGCTGAAGAAGTCAACCTTTTTTTGCACGTACTTTGCCAATTGTGTCGAAACACAAATATTAGGCATGTTTGCTGCTAACTGTCCATCGTCTTCATTATGAAATTATTCACTCGCGAAAATGCAACAATCCAACTGGCAATTAATATTTAACTGTAATCTTATGCAAGACGTGGTACTGCCCAGTTCTGCTGCTTTTTATTTGATATTGCAGGGACGTCAATCAGAACCTTGTTTATCAATTCATTAAAATACCGAGATATAAACTAAATAAACAAAAAAACATCTTACCTGTACCAAGAATCCCTTGCAGCTTGAGTAGGGTACGTAGCAAGGTAGTTGGCCACTCCGGTAATCGTGGGCCAGCCAATGAGAAAGCCTGTGTCGTCACCTTCAGGAAGCGACAACCATACTTCAGCTAATCTGACACTCTCTTTAAGCTTAAAGCAGTTAGTCCCCCGTGACTTTCCCACGAGGAGTAAGTCACTAAATAGGAACAGGTTACGATCTAGCGGTGGGGAGGATGCACCCAGAGGGCACAATTGGACAGGCGCTTCCATTATGAAGGTCCGTGGCGACAGAGAGCTGCTAGAGCTGACTGTACCACCGATGTCCAAACTTGGTCGCTTACGGAGGCTCTTGGATTTCTGAAAAAGATATAATGGTAAGTATCAAAACAAGGTAAGTGACATAGGTCAATAAACAAAAGGAGACAATATCAATCACACTAAAAATTTTTTTGCCAAAGACAGCCTACGTTGTTACCACTGTTCTATAAATTGAATGGGTAAGGATAGCCCAGTGGATAAAGAACTCGCCGCCGAAATTATCTGACGGACGATGCTTCGAATCCTGGAGCGAGCATGAACTACATTTATATTTTCGGATTTATATATATATTTGTAATTATTACTTGCTCGGCGGTGAAGGAAAACATCGTAAGGAACCTCGTTTGTCCAAGAAAATATATTTCGAAAGACGTGCCACCTAACCTAAGAATGTCTGGTGTTCCCTGGGTTGTTGAGGTCTGATCGCAGTGGCTCTATGTAAAAAATTGTATTTTCACCAAATCCTTAGGCGGTTACGGACCCCGCAAAACCTTATGGCTTAGTAACGGGATAACGTCGTAACGAAGTTCTGTAAATTGAATAGCTATATCATTTCTGTCTTGGTTTCTTCTTTTTTACTTTATAATAGAAAACTATTATGTTTATGTATTGCATAATCTGAAGAACCTTTCTTGCAAAATTTATAAAACCGGTGTTTTGCATACAATTCTCTATCGTATACATGTAATTTGAAATGAATAAACAACAAGAAATTTAATATTAATACATTTCACGAACTATACGTCACTTGGCAATGTCAGCTATGAATATTCATAATAATTATAGCCACCTAATTACTATGTGACTTTCGTTTGATATTGTAGCTCATATTAATATGCTAAGTTGATGTAATGATGTGTCTAGTTGCATGATAAACCGCTCAGTAGTTATAGTCATGCAAACTCGTAATCAGTAGAAATTCTCCGTCAATATGCAGTACAGCGTATTAAGGATTACTAGACAAAGTTAGGTGTGATCATCATGCTGGGATAAATATTTACCAGGTAGGAAGTAATTAATTAAAGGTGTCAATGAACTTAAGTACATCATACAGTAGTTCTTTCTTAGAAACTAAAAATTACGACCAAGTTGATTAAAGGTTGAACTTAAGTACATCACAAAGCAGTTCTTTTTATCGAAACTAAAAGTTACGACCATGGCTATCATCTCAAACTATTGTATCCATCATAAGCATGGAATTAACAAATGAAATTATTGTTGAGGTCGACATTATCTTTTTATTCTCAGCGTTATCCCGTTTTCTAATCCATTAAGCCTGGCAGGGTTCACTAGCTAAGCCTAAGGATTTGGCAAAGATACTGATTTTTACATAGAACGACTGCCATAAGACTGCTCTACAACCCAGAGGGATCACCAGACATTAGGTTAGGCGACACGTGTTTCGAAATATATTTTTTGGACAAGCTAACGATATTTTCTGTCACCGCCGAGAAAGAGATAATTACAAATATGAGTAGGTACATAAATCCGAAAATACTTTTACTTGGAGTGACTGCTATCAGACCTTCACAACCCCGAGGACAACCCAGATCTTTCATACGAAAATTCGGATGTATATCAAGTATAGTTATTAATAATAAAGATAATACGAGTATTGTAAAGTCTTTGGTTAGATGCTGCTGTATAATTTGGTATGCACCTTCGTGAGCCTTCCCCACGTCATATTTGTTCCGCAACATCGGAGAAGGAACTTGAGTTCACAATTACAACAACTGCATGTGAAAACAAATGGTTCACAAGTACTGTGGTGGAACGCAAATCATCAAATCCAATTTTGATTTCTGGCGAGCAGTACCAGTTCAGCCCATCCCGCCTCTTTAGATGAAGTTGGTAAACCCATCAGCCAAATGAAGATAGAACGTTGTTTTATTGCGGATTAGCTGAAGCTGAGGGCGTTGTTCAGGTCGCCCGAATGTCATTGACTGAGCTTAACGACTACACTGCAATTAGACTTTTTTTTACATAACATCGGGAGGCATACAAGCATCCGGCCTACCTGATGTAAAACGGTTACCGTAGCTTATAAACGCTTGCAAAACATTAAGTATTACTCGCGCGATGCCACATCTGCTGCTAAAACAGCTACTCCTTAGAAGCTTAATGGAGACCTCACTCTCACGCGGGAGCACATCAACCCTCTATGGAGTTGTTATTTGGCTGCGCTTTTCTGTAAGGGGGAGGTACTTCCTCAGACTGCTTTGATGCACCCCACCTCTCTTAAAAGTACAACTAAGACAGAACGCGCAACGACTCCATCCTGTACAAGTCAGCGGCTTTTACAAAACTTTTACTCGCATTCTGAATACACAGCTTGTTGTCATTATATAAGTTATTGTTACCTGTGCATGGTGTGATGCAAGCGCAGCGGGTGCATCAGCATCATGCAGTGCGAGGTAGTCGTGCGGGAACAGATCCTGCACACGCTCCAGGTCCGACAGCTTGGCGGCTCTCCGTCGAGCGCACCCGCTGCCAACCAATCGCTCATATTGCGCCAGCCGCTCGATCTGTCAAAAGAGAAAGGAGCTAATTAACATAGGGGTTTGTGTAAGCGCTGCGAGAACCTCAACCAATATTACACGAGTTTGTGAACTATTTACGTAAATGTCCTCGAAGGAACCTCTACATTTTGGATTCATATCCATGAGCAAGCCTATCAAATGCTCGAGATTGTAAATAGCTATAATTGACACATAATGAGTTGACAGTGCTTACAAATTAATTAATACGAAATAAAATTAGCATTTGCATCGGTCTACTGTACGAACTACGGTACCTTTTGACGAGCTCAGTGGCACAGTGGCGAAAAGCGCTGTTACGTTACATTAACACCGACGCTCGTGGGTTCGATTTTCACACAGTACAAACATTTGTGTGCATGAACAGGTCTGTTTGTCTTGGTATGGGTATATTTAAGAGAGGTAGGGCGCATCATCTAGGGACGTACCTCCACCTCACAGAAAACCGCAGCAAAATAACAACTCCCTGGAGGATTGTTGTGTTCCTGCGTGTGAGTGCGGTCCCCAGTAAGCTCCTATCGAGTTGCTATGTTAGCAGCAGAGGTGGTATCGCGCGGTTGGTAATTAATGTATTGCAAGCGTTTGTAGGTTACGGTAACCGCTTTACATCAGGTGAGCCATAAGCATGTATACATTCCAACGTTGTATAAAAAACCTAGGAATTATAAAATTAAATTATGTAGCAAATGAATTTGAAATTAGACGAAGAGGAAAATAAAGTAGTTTTTTATATCGATTTGCTTTGATCACACAAAGAATCATGTAGGCAAGGGACTATCCATCATTTGTCAATAATTCGAAAGGAATCCAAGAAACAATAGTCCATATCCGGGCATGCATTATGGTTCATTAAAGACGATGGAAGTTAACGACACTAATCTAAAATTCTCATCGCATCGTATGTGACTCCCGAGGGTGACTTCCCGAGGTACTCACGATTCTCTCAACCGTGTCTTCAAGAATGCTTGTTTATTAACAGGACAAAGGACCGTGAGAATCTCATATTGTGTAATTATATCTACTTACGCAAAAAGGGCGCCCAGTGCGTCTAGTCAGATTCAAACAGTTAACATACTTAAAATTATTGACTGCTATCAACGTCGGTACTAAGCATAAGTCAGCGAACTAGCATCTCAATTCAGTAGCATAAGTATTCTATAAAGGTTGCAAAGCGCATAATACGCTTCGATGTTACACAAGTACACACATGCGATACAAGTGCACAATGAATTGATCACGGAGTCACGTACGCACGACTGCAACTGTGAAAATGTAGAACGCATGCGAATGGCATTCTCATTTATCTGCATAACTCGAGTTTTGAACGATAATCTTTAATCAGACGTTTACATAAAAGTAATTACGGAGTTATCATTGGGGTTGAAAGGCCTCAATTTCCAGAGCGACGTTCCAAACGATTTAGATTCGAGAGCAACCGTGTGCATTGGATCGTAAAATTATGCGTTTGACTCACGACCAACATCAAACCTGCGGGAGTTACGTGCTTGCTGGTTTCATTATGTTCTCAGAATTCATAGTTTCGCTTATCATCTTAATATCCTGCCTTTTATATTCGTATGATTGAATTATATGAATAACAATTACACTGATTAGTTCATAAAAAATAATGACTTGTTAATGTCACGATTATCAATTGTTTGATACTCGAAGATTGGCATGTAACATGTGCAAAAACTACAAAATCAAAATATATTGTAGCGTTGTTAAGCATTCTGACGTACGTACGTATTATTGTTAAATGATATGCGATTATTATTTATTCTCACGACATAGAGAGTACGAGTATGTTCATATTTGTACAGACCTACTTGTGTACATTATTGTACCATACCAATTATGAATTCATCAAAATTGATAGCCTGATATCGGGACCGTTAGAGGGCTGTTCCTACGACCTTATAACAAAAAGCTTAGCTAATGCTTGTAAATGCAGCATAATTGCTGACTGTCTATGAAAATTTATCAAACTACCATCACCAAAAGCCAGGTTCAAGTTCCATGAGTATGTCGTTGAGTCATTTGATGGGATGACGTTCTTTGTTTTAATCCATACAATAAGGTATATAGGTACTTCCGCGATGACATTACAATTTATTACAGTTAGTCATCTAATGTCTATGTACAACATGACAACAACAAGATGAAGAATCATTGCAATCAGCAGGTGTTTATTATTTTGCATACCAGTATAAATATAAATACAAATAAATGATATACCAACCTAGCAGAATAATCTGGATATCGATAGGATTTACAAGATTCAAAAATTAAAACTTATATTGGCAAGTTACTTTCGGCATTTCTTCTTCGTTATTAGTTATTTTCGAATTGCTGGTAGATTAAAAAGAAAAAGAAAGTAAACTATAACAAATAAATGTCAAAATTACCTATTCTGACTAAATATATCTAACTATGCCAACGGGGTTAGAAGAGAGAACGAGCTCCACATGACTCGAATCTTGTCCATACCTAAGATGTTGCGGTCCATACACATCTTACTACATTCTCATAACATACTCGTAATTACATTTTCATATGGAATATGTGTGTTAAGCCTGCAAATGGATCGATTGGTAAATGAAGAGTTAGAAGACAACTTCTACTAAATATCTGTTATTTTTAAAGGTGCCTATGATAACGGTTTATGGTTTATGTGTCTCAATTAACTAGTTAGTAAACGATTAACGTTTTGTATGGACAGCCAAGTCTTTAACAATTTTAATATTTCTTCCATAGTTGTTTATAATGATGGTTACTATCCATCCGGGAATTACATCTTGTCATTATTTATGCGAAACAAAGAGAAAAATATCGTTGGGTAATGCCAAACGTAATTAAAATCATAAACTTTTTAATATTTCCAAAGAAATAAGCAACAATTTTTTTAAATAAAACAATATATTTTTGGTGTAATATAGCTGTTTATGCAATGAGCTGTTAATGATAAATTTAGGCTAAATCGGTAAATTGCGACATTTCAGATATTATTTTTATACAACTTCGGCCGCATACGGCCCACCTGTGTAAGCTTGCAATACATTAAGTATCACTCGCGCGATGCCACCTCTGCTGCTAACACAGCAACGCCATAGGAGCTTAGTAGGTATTTTGTATCATATGGTGGTACATCACCGCCCTATAAACCAAAAGTCTTGCCGGGCGGGGTGCGCCACCGGTGGACACGGCTAAGGATTATGCACGAATTATGCTGTCTCTCTCTTTCTAATAAGTTAATAATCCTATTATAAGGTTAACCGTTTTGTCTCATAGAAAAACCTAAAAGTGGTACCGCAAGCTAATCATTGAGATTGTCTATGGCACAATGTTAGTAAATAACCCAAGTTATTTACAAAAAAATTAGAGCAGGAAAAAACGAAGTATTTTAGAATTTCGGGAACAAATTATAAAACAGATGATTAGCAAGCCTAGCACTGATAATCAACTCGATAACGCTGCAGAGGAGGATGAGTCCAATGTACAAAGAAAGCCAAAACATAAGTTAGAGAAAACGGAAGGAAAGCTAAGATAAATTCGAAAGAGATGCGGAGGTTGTTACGACCGTTTTACAACAATCTCCGGCTAAACGCGTAAATACGTTTTCCTCTGCATGTGATAAACCAATGTGTTTGGATTATTTCAATGTGGTTCACAGAAAATAATTGTCATTTTATACCATCCTCGATGGCATTTCATTATATAAATATTTTTTCAATTTTGATTTAGTTTTCTAATGAATACATTTTTTCAACGTAATTCATCATAAACACTTTGCATTTCAAACAAATTTTGTTTTTCCAAATTAATGTTTTTTCACTTCTCATAATAATATCCATCTCCTGGATACTATGAAAATTTGACGATTTTTCTAGGCGGGAACAACACTTTCAAAGTGGCGCGAATTTCTTAGCACATTAAAAGTCTAGTGTGACGTGCCCACCGGTGATACACCCCGGCATGTCGGCAAATACCTGCTCCACCGGTGATGGACTCAACGTGTTAAGAAATTATGCAAGTTTTTAAACTTATACTAATTTTACTATATATCTACAATAACTTTATGTTGAATCCACGAAAGTACACGTCTAAAAACTTGTTTAAGAATTACGGTTAACAGTACATTATTATTCTCTTATTCATCAAATATTAGTCATTAATGGATTACTTTCTTTTTTTGTAGTATTTTTTATTTTAATATAAAATAAAAAAATATATTAGTGCATATTAGGCAAAATCCTGTAAATATTCTACAAATTATAATGGTTTAGTGATAGGTAAAAATGAGATATTAAGTATTTTTGAGTGCATTTGCGTTAAGCATTGTTTACTTCTCAATCAACACCTGCGTGCTTGGTGTTCTGGATAAGTACCAGGAAATCGGAGCATGACAAATAGGCACGTAAATGTTATCTGTGTACGTGTTACACGGAACTGCACTTTCTAACTCAAATATTTGCTCTGGAGTAAGTGGGTACGGCGACTTAAGTTTTTAGATAACGAAAGAACTGTCCTAAAACTTAGATAAGGCGATGCTCGTTCGCTGCCCGCGCTTTATGGCACTTTTACGTGTAGGATTGGTCTTACAGTCTTTCTGTTATCGTTTCGTTTATCTGTTTCAGCGATAATGAATTTCGTTTAGAACATTTTTGTTAATAGAGAACAACTTTTTCTGCTTTTTGTAAACCAATATCAATAGTCAATACCAACATAAAAACTGACGACGTTAGATACCGGTAAAAGTAACTTATAATTATTCACCAACGTTTTAATTTTTTTTATACTACGTCGAACAGCATACAAGCATACGTTCCACTGATACTTTATTACTCGTATGACTTGATATAAAGCGGTTACCGTAGCCTAACTACGAATTACGAACCCACAAAAGTTGATGTCAAAGTATATATTATATATTGGAGCTCTTAAGTTTAAAGAGAGGCTTTACCTCCATTCCTGGGTTCTACCAATTATACAATGGATTACGTTCTGAGAAGTTGTTCGCTATGATGCCCTTTGCTTCGCCATCGGCAGGCAGAAATCATTCTCGCACACTGGAATTGCAACAATCGCTTACTGTGCGGTACCAAATATTTCTTCCGAGAACTCTTAGTTTGTGGAATGAGAACTTGCTAGATAGGTTTTCCCATGTGACTACCGCATGAGGTTCTTCAAAAATTGCGTGAAGAGGGTTTTACATCGTCGCGGATGCACTATTGCTTTACATCAAGTCAAGTATAACCTATGTCTGTTTGCCACCGCACTGGTACCTATAATTACTCGTCACATGCTCCTCACCGCATATTTATTGATATATCTTACACCAGAAACCACTTAACTGTGCCAAGAATCAGACTTACTCACATGTGGCTAATAAAGCTAAACTGCGTACAGTACGGATAAATGTAGGAATTACTTGAGTAGGAAATTGTGCATTAATTATTACTCAGATAGAGTTGTCAGCAACCTCGTTTGATTATAATGGGCAATAATCTGTGTGATTTGCCCATAGGAAATTGCTAAGTAATTTGTACATAGTTCAGTTTAGATACGCTTTAGAGCTTTAGATTGTAAACCGTTTCATTTGCTTTGCAAGAACCTTTCACATTTTATGGAACAATATTTAGGATATGCTATTACTAGCGTGGAATTAATGGCGCAGATAATTTTCTATTGATGAATTGGAGAATCGAGAGTTCGGGAGATAACAATCCTATTTAAACACGCAATTCTTATATATACATATGTAAATATAATTCGTTTATCTCGGAGACGGGTCTAACAATTTGGATCTAATTTTGTATTCAGTTAAGGTTTTGCTTATTAAGAATATATAGTTGTTGAATTAAACTATTTTTAACCGAAGTATCGCATGTTTTATTTATTTTGTTGAACCTGACGTTTCGAACGCTTTGCAGCGTCCGTGGTCTCAGGAAGACTAAGGTGGTATTTGTCTTACATTAGTTATTCAATTATTACATCTACCGACATGGATGGATTAATTATATATGTTCCGATTCACACAAAAATCGCTCACAGTGTCCGAACGTTTGTTAGTATATCTCTGGGTTTGTGACTTGATTATTTTTAGAACTGGATCCCAAGCAGGTGGTACTTGCCAACCACCTTCTCTATTGAATTGTTTAATTTAATGTGTAGCAATCGCGAAAACCTAAGACAATACAATATATAGTTGTATTTCACAAAGAAATGAAAACATAGCAAAACTGTTACAATAATTAACAGTAAAAGATAACTAATAGTTTTTTAACAGCTTTATTGTATAATGAATGGTTTTTACTCTTTTGCTTCATCGCAAATTGAATTAAACATAATTTATCACTCTGGCTCTTCTAGCCAATGGTCATTTATGAAATGCTATTAGTATAAGGTGCTCAAAGGTCTACCAGTATGAGGTTCTTTATAAAAAGTGTGAAAAGGTTGTTAACGCACGACAGTGATACCCCCTACTGCCCTTTTGCAGGTTCCGAACTATATCAAATTTCATTACAATGAGTTTAGCGGTTTAGTCGTGAGAAGTAAAAAACACAGACAGAGACTAACAGAGTTATATCTATCTATACCACGTGACTCGATCCTTAGATACCTCACTCGCTTCTTTAACATTCATTGCTCTTCTAATACACGCTTGCTGGTTTCTAGGGCTCCTAACGTAACCTTCTGATAACACATTGTCTATTTGAACATGGTAGGTAAGTTTTGACCTTCGTCGGCTCCTACATCCTTCTTCTTTCGCGTTGTATATCTGTTTCGTAATTCTTTTTTTCTGTATTCTATGTAAGAAGGGTTACTTTCGCATTTATAATATTAGTGTTTTTCTTATACCACTAAGGTGGCAATCAAGCATACGGCCTGCCTGATGGTGAACAGTCATCGTAGCCTATGGACATTTGCAGGGGTGTCACTCATGCATTGCCGATCCTCTATAAACCTCTTTATGCATTTCTTGAAGAACTCCATGCTGTAGTCCCTTGGAAAAACCTCGGCTGGGAGCTCATTCCACAGCTTGATAATGTGAATTGTTCTAGCATTCATCATCTATATATATAAAAATCTCGTGTCACGGTGTTTGTGGTCGCACTTCTCCGAAACGGCTCGACCGATTTTTATGAATTTTTATGTATATTTGGTAGGTATGACAATTGGTCGTAAAGTATATTTCATAAAAAAATTAGAAAATAATAATTAGAAATAATTTATATGGCAGAACTTACGAATAAATAATAAGTCTATTTATTCGTAGGGCAGAACAACAACAACAGCTAGTATTATTATATTATTACTCAATAACATAGTAGGTACACCATGCCAAAGGACATAGAAATATTAAAATAGTCTGCCTTGGGAATACCTACATTCTGGGAATACCTGAAGACCGCACCCAGATACTAATTCCATTGAACACTCTCGTATATTTATGACACCAAAAATTTTTTAAGGAGTTGCAGGCGTTACGCTCTACTGCTTCACATCAGGTGACCTGATTGGATTTTGCCACTGACGAATAAAAAACTTTCGAAGTAATGTAATCTTATGATCTACTCAGAGTTCAGTCCAAGTGGACTTTAAAGATTGCATTAATAAAACGATAAATTATAATGTTTATCTATCTAGGAGTATCCACACTTATCTGTACAGATAATGATGTCGATGACAAAACGAAAGCGCGCAAATCTCGTAGGTACATACTTCGGCGGGGTGTACTAAGTGTCGCTGCGGTTCTATCACGGTATGTGTGGATTCAAGTCCCTGTATATATTTACGCTAAGTTCTTAAAAGGGTAAGAGAGAACTTACCGCCACATGGCTCGTGTCTCGCTAATTTAAAAAGAGGATCCTAGAGAAATCTCAGGCTACGAATGGTGTTTATGATAGGACAGATGTATAATGCATAGCAATTGCATAGCAACACTAGTGATTAATAAAATTGACCGAAATAAAGCATCAATGATGACAGAATTGTCAATGTAAAAAGAAAATAGTCCAATGACACGACTATCCATAAATAGATACTGGGCTGTACTTTTTAATAGCAATACGGGCTACATTTGAATATCATTCAAATATAAATTACGCAATGCAAACTTGACAATATTGCGGCGGGCGTAACAGTGTCGGTCATTTATGCAATCACCGCATAGTCATCATAGATCATTCTAAATTTGATTGATTACTTAGTGCCCCTTACATGAGCACTGTACCGTGATAATGTACTACTTAATATATACTGGCTCCTAATAACATCATACATTTTTATTGTACCTTACATTTTATCTACAATGAAGGACGGGACCAAGGTTTTGTATCTAAAATTACATTTTAATAGGTGAATTACTGAGATCAATTTGACTCGTAATAAAAACATTTAAGATGGATCTCCCCGATTGCTAAGTAATGAAGGTAATAAGGACAGTGAAATTCGTCTTATTGACATGTAATGTGCATTAACTGCAAAAATGCAGACGTAAATTATCAAATGGGCACATTTCACTTCCAATAAAACTCTCGAGGCGCCGAAATACCTCGGAAATAAATGCTTGACATTGGTTTAAAAGCGAATTCAGTGGCTGTGAGGATATTAACGGTAATGTGGTATTCGGTACACTTACATGGTCTTGGAATGTGATCAGCGCATGATTCATTGCAGAGTCAGAGATTGGGGTGAAGATAGCTCACGTCTGGATGTCTGAACGAAGAAATAGCTAGATAACCTTATAATAAACCTCACTTTTTACATCGACTTTAAATTTAATACTGGTAGCTCGGTCATAAATCAGATGCTTGATAAAGATGGTTACAGCTGGAACTATTCGATTAGTGTTTGCTAAACAGATAAATAATTATTAATAATGAAATGACCTATAATTAAACCTTCAACTTGATTATCTATTTCTGCTGTTATATAAAATCATGAAAGGTATGTAATTCATAATATAAAAAAGCACGTAACATTGATAATATTATGATTCTTTATAATGATTTCAAATGTATAAAATAATTTTTACGCCCCAATCTTGCCATTATTATTGGTACTTACTGACTACCAAATTTAAAATACTTGTTGTTAACTTGTAGGTTTTTAACATCGAGTGTGATAAGAGTATTAGTTCTAGAAATAACTAAAATATCTATCTATATTTTCACGTTAAGTCGTTCGTGAGGTAGGCATATAGCACCGAGCGTCAAATGATTCGTTCCTTACACACGTCACTCGTTTCTTCTAAAATAATCGATAATAATTAAGAAATAGGCCATATAAATAAATGCAAGTGTTTCAAAACTATTCTGGGTCCAATTATTCATCCATACGACACCATACGTTACTTTTTTTTTTTTAACCAATTAATACACTGGCGCTGGTGAAAAAAAATCTGCTGTCTTTTGTAATGCGAAGAATTTTGCAGGGTCGCTGCAATCTATTATTTATTGTTACAACAAATAAGGAATAATAAGTTTCTTAGCGGCACAAGTTATATATATATAATGCGTAAGGGATTCTCCTCGCATTAGAAGCTTCCATAGGCTAGTCTAAGGTCTCGGCCCAAAGTAGTACAAAAAAGCATTAAAATTTAATATTATTAGTGCTCAATGCTCAGCCAAATTACTTCGGCAGTACCCTAATATCATGGCAAGCGGAACTAGCGATGCAGCGAAGAGGAGCATTGGGGGTATCGTATTGACATCTCGCAAAGGTCGGCTCGCAGCGGGTCGTCCACGACACACATACCGAGCCATTGTTGTAAAGCGATACTACATTACTTACTGTCGAATCATCCTGGTGAAAACAAGCCTCTGATCGCGATTAATGATTAATATTTCATTTTTGGATAAATACCTCCCACTAAAAGTGTTTTGTTTGAAGACAGCAAAGGAAAAGCTTGAGAATTTGCTGAATAATAAAAACATCACAATGGATTTTTAGAAATGGAATTGGGATATTCACCATAGTGATGGGCAATCTCCCGCCATAGGCCATAAACAAAACGCTCGGTGTCGCATTATCAAAGTAGAGTGACATAAGCAGTAGGAAAACTTCAAAGAAAAGTTCGAGGTCAGTAAAACAAATATGATTGAACCAAAGTTTGGCGTCAAATCACTATCCTTCTTCTTCGAAATGAATTTTTACGTACTGTGTAGCGTGCCGGTCACTGTTGTGATTGTGAGACCTAACCGACATATTGTAGTTATCTTAATAATTAAAATTTAATGTAGGTATGGGACTTACCGCGATTTGTTTTTATAGTTCCCCGATTTTTAGCGACGTTGAAAACGCCATGGTCACGGAATGACTCGTCAGACGCCGAAATGTCGGGAAAATATAAAAACAAATCGCGGTAAGTCCCGTACCTACATTAATAGTGTAAACAACCGTGAAAGTTTAAAATCATACCTTCGAACTTAATTTTAATGAATAGACTTGAACATACTTTTGTATGGCTCTAGGCTAATTGCAACAATAACCAAAATAAGACATTCCATTTGTATTGGACCCTGTGATTTACAACTTAAATACTTAATGCGACGACCTAACTCGAGCGTTGTTAAATATATCCAAAGAAGTCTAAGTGCGTAAGTGGTAGATCTACAACATGTATCTCTTTACTGTACTATCATCAAAGTTCACGGGTGATCCTTTAACAACAAACTTCCATTATACGTGTTTTCACATCTAGTACATAGGTACCTTCATTTTCTAATCAATAAGATTAGACTTTTTTGGTATAGTCATTAAACTTTATACTCGTAGCTTCCATCTTTCAGTAAAATATCAATAAGTGTTATTAGTCAAACAGCAATACAACAATGAATAGAAACTTTTCCTTTGTTTTCAGGTTTCTTTGTTCTTATTTTCATATTCAGTCTTTAATTTCATTATATGATATTGAACTATACTTAATAGTCAAGGTAATAAGGACAGTGAAATTCGTCTTATTGACATGTAATGTGCATTAACTGCAAAATGCAGACGTAAATTATCAAATGGGCACATTTCACTTCCAATATTTTGTTTATTTGTAGTTTATTCACGAAATTTAGATCATGGGAAATGCGTATATCCTTAGTATTTGGCAATGCGGCACAAGTGGTAATCATGCGATGGTCTACTTTCTGTTGAAACAGAGCTCTGTAGAGGTTCTAATTACAAAGACTTAACAAATTAACACTTGTTTGTACGTCAGTCTGTCTGTTATAACGTAATACCCAGTTCGAGTAGAAAACAGAGATGTTCGAGAAACATATTAGCGATAAAATGTTAGGAATAACTAATATACTCAGTAATTTGTATGTTATTTCCTTAACTTTCTATTGACAAGTACGGCCAGCCTGATGTGAAATAGTTACCGTAGTTTGTAAAAGCTAGCAATATAAAGAGTAAAGCTCGCGCGTTATTCGTAAAGCAGCAACTCCTTAGGCTCGCACTGGCAGGGACACTACATCCCTTCAGGGATTTGTCATTTGGATGCGGTCTTCTGTAAGGTGGAGGTACTTGTCCAGTTGTGTCGCTTATTAAATATAGCTTTGCTTTTCATTTATCTTGTTAGTTGGCAAGGTAACTGACTTGTAGGTGAGTTTGACTCTAAAGAGAATGTTTAACAACTTACACCCATAATTTTAAATTACTTATTCATTTTTATTTTCGCGCTTCATCTTACGATACTATTGATGAGAAGACGGTTGACGTAGCCTATATAAAGACCACCCCGCACCCACTTCTGATGAACTCTAGTGCTCTTGCTCAATCATAATACCAGTTTATAAAGTTTACGAAAAGTAACAATCCGTTCATAAAAATGTACGACTTTTAGATTCTACACACGTCCTTGGCATAGTTGGCATGCTCAATAATTATGCAATTAGTAAAATATTATGAATTGATTATATTAACATTAATTGATACCGTTTGGGTATAAAATATATAGAAACCTAAAATAATACAACTCTATAAAATAATTCACAAGCTACGGTTGTTCTAACTACCCATACATTTTCAAATCAAATCATTTTTTTTTAATTTTAATAATTAGGTCACAAAAACCTTAGTCTACTAGTTTTTAAATTTTTATTTAAGAATTATTTACCTCCTTTTTGTAAATAATTACTGAAAAGAGAATTAATAAATTTGAAATATATACTAAAATAACCATCACGGATCAGATTCATTTAACCCGGTCAGCGATACATGGACGTAAAATCGAGCAATGTAATTACGCGTCTCGTACGTGTGCCATAAATCATAAAGAAAGCAGCGCTTGTTACCGAAGAAGACATCAAGCGTGGAATTTCCGATTGGGAATGATGCAGGACTGCCTTGAATTGGAATAAATGCATTCTGTGAGCCGAATCTCGACACGCGGGAGATCGGGGTCATCGGCCCGCCGTGCACCCCCGCGACCCCGCAGCAACATTCGTTTTAAAATAACGACCAGAAAAAACTCTGAAAGTTAACAATGTTTCAAATGAGCTGCCAGCCTGTAATGTAAGGCGACGGACAATTAATGGAGACAATAAAAGAAAAATTTCGCGCTCGCTGTACCATTGGGTTGGTGATTTGTTGAGCTGTTTTGAATCTTGTGTTCATAAGGTACCAAATTAAAGAATTGGTCTGAAGGAGAGATTCTGTGTTAAGCCAAGAAGAGGCAGACATGCTCCATTAGTTCGGAAGCATCCATAGGTTTCAGTAACCGCTTCTCATAAGTTAGGCCGTATGCTCGTTAGCCGTCCGTCGTAGTATAAAAAATAACTCTTGTGATTTATGAAATATTTATTACACATTATAAATTGATATAAATATCTACCGAGAACTCTTAACCTGAGAATGAACTCCCTGCCGAGGATTTCCCTAGGAATCAGAGCAATAGAGGTTCCTCACAACGTGCGTGAAGAGTTTTTACAGGATCGGTAATGCACAAATAACGCTAATAGTGTACAACTGCCCATAGTCTGCGGTAACTGCTTGCCGTCAGGCAGATCGTATACTTGTTTCACACCGAAGTCGTATAAAAAACAAATTAAGAATTTCATCGATGAATTCAATAGATTAACATCATAATAAACCCCAATTCTTTCGATGAAGCGTCTAAATCAGCTCACACGTTTAGTAACGCAATGATTGGTACATAAGTTAAACGGACATATCTATTGCTTAACGATTAAATGGCAAGCACAAAGAATATGCATCATTACACATTAACAAAACCATCTCTTTTATATATACGTTTTAAAATATACGTTTGAGTGACGGTACATCCAATCGGGTTACGTAACGATTAAACCAACAATAGAACAAGCGTCAATCATGCGTTGGAGACGTTTTTAAATAAGTCCATGGGAGAAAGTACATGGCCCAAGGCGCGCACGTAATGCGGGCGAAGTGCCTACCTTATGGTGACCCGTGTAATGTATGGACTGGTTAATTGTGGCGAGTTCGGGGACTGCGCCCCCACGCACGGGTCACTCCACATAGTATGACCACTCAATGAGCTCATGACTGCTTGATTAAATCAGACGTATTGACATTAAAACCCTCGAGTCCGTGTGTCGTTGACGCATTACACAGCCGATACTATCTATCAGTGTTGATTGACATTTCGAAAGATTTTCCTCACATGGCACGAATCCATAAAGGAAGTTTACGACTTTTGTTGATATATGAACGATTATTCCGAAATAGTTTACGAGTATAAAAATGTTAGGTGTCTTAATAATCGTATTAGGTTCGTATAAATTATCTCCTAAAGGTAGAGCTCGGTGGAGAATGAATTCTGAATACCGTTAAATATTTGATCGGATTTGTGTCAACCTATGAAGGGAAGCTCCGCGGAGCAGTAATATAAAGCATCCTTTCATAGCATTAGATGATTACAAATTCGAGTGCAATTTATTACTTAACAACGACGTGAAATTAACGCAGTTACGTAATGTTTCGTTGGGTGTGTGCTGTTAGGAACTGAGCTTCGGCTTGCGCGCGGTTGTAAAAACTCGGTAAACTATCGATAACTCACCGGTTTCCCACTTTCGTATTGCGTAATGTAAGTACGAAACAGTCTTTTTTTTTAATTTACATCATCGAGTGCAATACGGTGCACTCAATCGATTCGCGATCGTTTCGATACTTACCGATAGATGAGACATTCGAGATGAAGAGCATAAAAAATTGTTTTGTAAAGTTGATTAATGGGGGTAATTAATAACGGGATATTTTTATACGCATTAATCAGCTCTACAAATTAAAATTTCACATTAATTTATTAACGTTAGGTTAAAAACATTTTTTGACACAAGAAAAAAAAAGTATTTTAACATAAAAATATTAATAAATATCATAATATTTGTAAGTTTGTTGCTTTGGTCTATTCTAAGTTTCATACTAATGGGTGATCTCATTGTATGTTACTATTAAGTAATTAGATTGCGAAATTATTTCATGCGTATGAACCGGTCTTCAGGAAAGAGATTACCTACATGTGTAATCGGTTTATTATAGGCAGGTATATGAAAATTGCATAAAAACTCGTGAAAGTTTACAACCCCGGTAAGGAAGTCGGCCGTGTACGGGCGTCAATCTATCGATGTTGTTGATGTCCCACTTTTCAATCGTGTTACGTAAACTGTTGTAAACACCAAAGAAAAATATAGCTTAGTTCGCCGAGTCATAAAATATCGGCCATAGTGTATATTGAAGCTAACAAAGCAAACAAAAACAAACGTATAACGATTATAATCTAGAAATACTTTCACGAGCTTGGTGGCGCAGTGGTGAAACACGCTGTTACATTACTTTGACACCAACGCTCGTGGGTTCAATTCCCACACAGTACAAACATTTGTGTGCATGAACTGTTTGTTTTAGTCTGGGTATTTTCTATGTATAATAAGTATGTATTTACAAAAAACAATATTTACATATGTTTATCAGTTGTCTAGTACCCATAACACAAGCTTCGGTTACTTTGGGGCTAGGTAGCGCTGTGTGATTTGTCCGACAATATATTTATTTTTTTATATACTCGTACCAATAATGTTTTTAATTTTTCTTCTTTTTCACCCATTGGATAACACCTAGAATTGTAATTGCACAAACAACAACCACTTTGTTTAGTTAATGAACAACTCAAAAGTGGAAGGATGTAGGAGCCGACGAAGTCCAATACCTAACATGACCAAATTAGTCGTGTTTCATCATTGAACTACTGTGTACTAACATACTGTTTTATCAGAAAGTTAGGTACGTAAGTTAAGAGTCCTAGAAACCGGTTGGTATTTATAAAAAGAGTAATTAATGTTAACGGGACAGGCCCACCACTCATACCCACCACTGTGTCTCCTGTGTAGCCAGAATTAACAGCGGCGACCACAAAAAATGCAATGAACAGTGAAGTCTATAGCCATCCCGGGGGTTAAACTACAGCTGCCTTGGAACTTACAACGAATTTAATCAGAAGAAATTTGTAGGAGTAGGAAGTTTTGGAATTGACTTAATTAATGTTAGAAAAACAGTACAAGTGTGGAAGGACTGGTTACGTGGCGCTTGAACGTCTCTGCCTACCCTGCAATAGATTGACGTGAAGATATATCGATAGCACCTGGGGCACGTTATTAGTATACATATTCTGATACAGTGTCTTCAATTTTACAGTAAACACATTGCTCAGTTTTACAACCTTACTATATCTTCGTATTCCATACGATTACGATACCCAAGTTAAAATAAAAGAGGTAGGACGCATCAAAGAATCCCGTCTGGGGAAGTACCTCCACCTCACAGAAAACCGCAGCCAAATAACAACTCCCTAGAGGATTATTGTATTCCTGCGTGTGAGTGAGGTTACCAGTAAGTTCATAAGGAGTTGCTGTGTAAGCAGCAGAGGAGGCAACGCGCGATTGATACTTAATACATTACAAGCGTTAATAGGTTACGGTAACTGCTTTACATCAGGTGGGCCATATGCTTGCATGGCTTCCGACGTTGTGTAAAAAAAAACTTCCGAATTGTTTTAATAATTTCCTCTGAGGTTGTCCCCGAGACCCAAGGAATTGTTGGAGCGAAACATGTGCACAAAGCCATGCTTCCCGGAATTGTATAAAAACATGGGTACCGTCGACAGTCGGAACACACGATGACGATACGACTACATTTTAAATTAGGGCTGCCAATCATACTCTAAATGTCAAAGTTCTATAAATATCAAAAATATCTAATAATGATTTCTCTAATTACGATTTGCGCTCTATTTCATGTAGTCATTTTCTAATCCTATTAAGTTAGTACTATATAATAATCTTTATATTTATATTCTATTTTGTTTTTGTAAAGCTGACTTTTTTACTGCAATAATTGTTGAGTTAGACCTCAGGCAGCTGTAACACAGAATGTGATTCTTTTCCCTCGTTTTGCATTTGTCACAAGTTTTGACTGCATTGCCTATCCAACTACTGTGACGGACTTTTCGATTGTTATAGAGAATCCATTTATCATCGCAATTGAAAACTAGATTTAGAATCTCCCGATTTAAGGCAGTTTCCGCGCGATTTGGTTATTGTTGTTCATGAGGTCTATAAGGTACCAAATGTTCGAGGTAGGTATTTCTTTCTTTTTAATTTGACATAAATTAATCATGAGTATACCACAATATAAGTAATTTAATAATGTTCTTTATTAAATATCCATTAAAACAAATTTCTGACTGCGTGGGGATCCCGTTATTGCCATAATAAAGATGATTTTCATCTTATTTCATTAAGAAAAAATATATTACTGTATGTCTTTTACAAAGTTGACACCCCTATTTCGAATTAGCTTGGTTCTCGACAAAGTGATACAGTAATAAATCGGCGTACTTTTTGCACCTTAATTTACAACACCTTATTATCTTTTTACTAAACGAGGATAGGTCTTGACGTGTAAAATGCGAGTAGATAATAAATATTCATCTTAATGCATTTATTTTTGCACTGATTTATTATAGCAATTTTATATGGAGTCATCTTACCCGCAGATTATCTGAAGTAGAAGATAAAATTTGTTATCTTTTCTATTGTTTTCTATTGACAAATTTCATAGAAATTGTACGGAAATGGATGTAAAATGTTAACTATACGACTACTGAACTCTTTCGTCCAAGTTAATACCGAAGTGTTACGTGGGATATGATAATCAAGCATTCCATAGTAAAAACGTCATTATGAATCCTTTTAGGGGTTCATATCGAAATGATGCAATGGGATTCCATTACTAAGGGACATAAATGTGGAAAGGCAGGTGCTATCCGTCTCTCTGTCATACCTCACAGACTTAAGGGGGAGGCCTATGTTCAGCAGTGGACGTCCTTCGGCTGATATGATGATGATAGTTGACATAACTGTATTGAATTTACCAGCCAAATGGATATAGAACTGTAACCCAACTGCACGGCGATCGTGTGCAAAGTTAGTTGAAAATGTCAAAATAGTTACATCATAGCGATGACCACAGCAACTAAACTACATTTTCACTGTTAACTTCTATATACACAGCAGTTTCGGAGCACTGCTGACAACACCGCTCGTTCCGAACCAATCCGTAGGACAGCGGTGTTACTACCTCACGCTGATGACATGAATCTAAAAAGATATATGTAGTTTTAAAAATATAACGCTATAATCACTGTCACGTAACCGGGCTCAGACGAGCGCGGGCTGTGTACGTGACGTGCAGTCATCTCGCTATAGATCACTGACCATTCCGCTGTCCTGAACCATTCGATCCGTCACGTCGGACACCTGACGAACTATTTCAAAGTCGTGACGTATAAAAAGGACCGTTTTCAAAATTTAACAATCAAAATCTTAAATTCTTAGAAGTTTTATATAGAACGCATCGCTAGTTTTTATTCACTCGTAAAAAGGGTTTCTTTTAAACCGGTGACGTCTCTAATGTTACTAATGTAAGGTAGTGATCATTATTATATCATTTGGGTTACCGGTTGTGGAACATTGTATTGTATTACAAGTTAGATATACAAGATAAATATAGAGGCAATAATTACCAAACAAAGTATCATTTACCATAGTTAATTCTCCCACGTCTTTCGTTTGGTAAATATAAGATGCGATGATGAATCCCAGATAATTATAAAATTTGAACTACAACATTCTTAGCAGTCAAATATTCTATTGTTAACTTCCAAATTGCAAGGTAATTGTACGAATACGAGAACACGTTGCAGCGTCCTTTGTAACTACTCCGACAGCTCGTTGCAAAACAATTACACCGTCAATAGTGTTTTGCGGTGGGTCGGACCGTCTTGTCTGGTGGCACCATGACGTCGCCTAATGACGACAGTGAGGGTCACTACACTATTGTCCTAACACGTGCTGAGATCGTCTGTCTTTGGCTGTCAGATGGCACATCTATTTTTAGTGAACTCTTTATATTATGTAATCACCGCCTTCACTAAAACCTTCATTTATCAGAAAATTTCTCCTAAAATTTTTACGTGACTTTCTGAACAAATTGTGTCACGTTTAAGGGTTATTCATATAGTCTAGTTCTACGTGCACGTTTGTGAGAAGAACAGAGCACAATGATGCGAGTCTACCTATTAGAAACCATTGATTGAACGGGCACCAAGAAATGGGGTTCCGCGAACACAGAACAATGGTGGGTAATTTTGTAATGTCTTCTTGCCATGCATGACGCAACTCACTCTTGTATGGGAGCATACGTTATCCCTTATATTCCTATGTTTATTATTCATACAATGATATTGGTTATTGTGTATTTAATTTCTCAAATGCCTTATAATCGGCATTTACAACACAGGGCCATACCGACCACATGCACGTGAGACGCATTCTACTTTTTATGCATTGTCTTTAAAATGAAAAGTCCGAAAATATTGTCGTTACTGAAATTTTACCAAGTTTTATAATAGTTTTAGTTACATATAATCCTCGCATTGGCTTAGTACCGTCAAACACTCACGCAGTTCATCTCTCTTAGACAGCTGGAGTGACAACAAACGTAAGACCTGCTTAATGTGAAGTAGTTATCACAGGTTATGGACGGCCGTAACACTAACGGCATCAAGGCAGAAGAGATTTTTTACACTCGCGTGGTAAAAAATCTCTTCACGCCATTTTAGAAACCTCAACTAGGAGTTCATTCTTTAATATACCATGAACGTGACTGGTGAACAACAGGTCTCTGGTTCGAATCCTGGCATCTGGCATGTAACCACTAAATTCGTGTTTTCGGATTTATTTACATATTTGTAATTATCACTTACTAGACGGTGAAGGAAAACATCGAAAGGAAACCCGCACGTCCACGAATTTATACTACGAAAGACGTGTGATCTAAGAATGGTTTTCCATCTGGGTTGCGGTGGTCTGACGGCAGTCGCTCCATAATCACTGATTATGGAGCGACTGCCGTCAGCCAAATTGTAATCGTAGCGGAACCCGCCAATCCCAGTAGATTAGAAAACGGGATAATCCTAAGAAAAAGAACATACATGAGACGGTAGGTCGGTAGGTAATCATACCAACGACCAACTCCTCTAAATATATAAAGGGATACTAAGTCTATATAATCCATGTTCCTTCAAAAGTAATAATTTTATTTCGCAAACTACAATATGTACTCGTTTATTCGACGCAAGCTAATTTTGACATTTGCGTCACACAACCTGTGGATAATTTTATACCACGCCTCCATTTAATAAATAATGACTCACCAATCACAATATCGCCGGCTGTTTTAATATGATACATCATATCTCTAATATGAAATATAAAGTTGTTTTCGTAAAACACTGAAAATTCTGCGATTACATAGCCGTTGAAATTTCTAAAAATTATTCTCGCCACGTCCCGTATCTTTTTAAGAATTAGTACGTAGATCTAGTAGTTTAGGTTGGAAGCGTTGTCTGTCCATCATAGTTTTTCAGGTAGGTATACTTTCATATCATTATCGTCAGTGCGTATATGCTGCTGGATATAAAAGTCTTCTTTAATGATTGCTACCATATGTAGTCCTCGACGTTCCGTATCTACTACCGATAGGACGTTTTGGACATTGGACATCGACCTCTTTGATTATTTACCTGTCAGGTAAATAATCAAAGATCGACACCTCTATTATATATAGAGATTTTTAATTTTATATACAGCGTTAGGAAACAAATAAGCACACGATCCACCTTATGTAACGCGATGAAATTGGCCGCGTTTTGTAATAAGATGATGACAGGAGTCAGAAGCCTTAGAAACCAGCGAAACATGAAAAGGGTTGTGTATTGTGTATATAATAAGTAAGTAAGTTACCTTACTTCCTTCTTTTATATTTAAAAGAAGCAAGTAAGGTAAGTAAGGTAAAGTAGGACTTATTATGAAGATATAGATAGATAGACATAGCTACAAACAGCAATGTTTTTCGAGACCTTTTTACTTCCTATAAACCTACCAAAACCAACTAATCAAGTACTCTGTACGTAACCTAATCATGGGCGTAAATCACTTATCATTGTAGCACTAATTACCCTAGATCGGAATACAACCCTCACAAGAATTACTATTCGGCGGCAGTCTTCTGTAAAGTGCACTTCCCTAATCAGATTTCTCTAATTGAATATTAAGGGGGTCTTACCTCTCTTTCATCATAACCTAATATATCAAACGGCATTATGCACGGCGTGGAGCTTTGGTTCTAAATAATGATAAAAAGTATTTTTTATCACAGTCATTACTTTCTTCAACATCTGGCACGTAGACTTTGGTAAGTACGGCGAGACACGGCCCATCCTTTCCTTCAGATGCCGCGATTAGACGCGCTTTCGATTCAGAATCAGGAACCAGTTTAGCGACAATAACAATGAATTATTCATAGAGCTTGTTTACATCGAGCTCTCAGCGATATTAGTAAGCCCTTTTTATGACATACGGCCGGCAAGATTGTGGCAAACCGCAGCCTTACAGATGCTATCTCAATTGAGAAGTATTAAGGTCAATAACAAGCCGATTTCTCCTTGAATGAAAATCCGATTTCAATTCATATTTTTATGTACTCAACCAGTGTTTCTATTTTACGCATATTTCGATCTAATATTTATTTTTCTTATACTTTTACTAAGAATATGCTAAAGAGTAGTTGTTCTGATCCTTGTGCTTTGACTTCGTATGATCAAAATATTTCGAATCGTATGATAAAAATATTTTGAAAATGTCGCTTTTATGTAACAAGACATTGCAACTAGTAACGACTTAACCTATGACAAGAGACTTAAGGAGAGGTTACATCTTTCAGAGTCGCTATTCCACAAACTGGAAAAATAACGTTGCAAATCTACGAGGAAATAAGATAGGTACTCTGCCAACGTCAATATTTAAATAATCATACAAATTAAGAGACGAGAGAAAATTTATTACACCTAAAATTATGAATACATTGTCATCCTTGGCTGGAGTACCTACGTAGTTGAATAAGGCATGACTCAAAAGTCCCATGTTCCTGAACCCATTTTTAAGCAATTATTACGTGTATGCCATTACAAAGACACGATATATCTCTTAACAAGATATCAAAAGTAAAAGGTAACTAACGATGTTAAATTAATAAAGTGTACTTATTGTCGATCAGCTATAATCGGTAATTATGTAATTGGTAAGTAAGTAACTTGAGCAAATATATTATACCGTCGAGAACTCGTTCAAAGATTCGATGACCTGCAAATAATAATTTAGGCGAGAGACCCATAATTCTAGTTCGAACTGGATAATTACGGAACAATTTACGAAAGGTGATTCAATCTATCACATCTTCGTGTAATACACGTGCTTTCAAATTTTCTTATGTAATGTGATTTGAAGCTTCAGACGGCGGTGGATCACGCTATATAAGACAACAGACCAATTTGCCCCTGGCAAAGTCAGGCCTATTCACTAAGTAATTATATTGTATTTTGTACCATGCTCAGGTAAAAAGCCGCTTTGTTTTTATTTTTGAATGGGCTTGGAGGAGCGTAACTTATATTGATGGAATATTTTGTCAATGGTTTTGTGTATTTTGAAAGGGTCTGCAAGAACATAGTAAACTTGTAAATAAGAAATAAGTACTATTCTTCCTTTTACTCAATTAAAATTTGCCTTGTAAAAATTTGTAGCATTAGTTTATGTCTAATATTAGTATGTCAATGAAAATAGTATTCAAATACCTTGCTATTAAAAATGAGTTTGTTAAATAATATTACGTTTTTTTAACATCTTTTTGTAAATCTTTTTCGATGTCTAATCTGTGCAATCTGTATATAGTTTTTACTCGATTAAAATATAAATGTATGCGCTATTCACGCAAAAATTTGAATTTCAGATATCGGTTTCATTATACGATGCAGTTTGAATGCATAAAGTTGGGACACGCCCTGCCTTCACCCGAGCAATGATTTGTGATACTCCTGTCATAAGTACTAATAAATAGGTGTTTTGATATACGATTTTTTAGTGCTAATCATTAAACGCGTGAGAATATTAATTCTTTAATGTCTATAAAGATGACTGAGGTACCAGAATCACATTACTGATATACTTCTTCATAACATGTATGTACTCGGTTTGTAATTTGTGACAAGCAAGCGTCTCTGATAAAGATCGATACATAGTTATCTCCCTGTCGTTAATTTGTAAGTAAACAATCGCTTTACCGTATGTTCAAGCCACCCTCATTCTTCGTATGCAATTTTAGTCCGGCATTTGCGGCAAGCATTGTTGGTATAAAAATTAACGACTTCAATATTGATATTGTAATGTACATTCATGATATTGGTATCCTTATATTAATATTTTATAAGTTAATCGCATTCAAAAACACATACCAATCGGTACAATACTATAAGAATAATATATAATAAGTAGGTAGTCCTTAGGCACATTATTAATTGTATGTGTACCCTAGAGAAATTATATTTGTGAACCATAAGGAGTACTAAGTTTCAGAAATTCCATACTAGATTCGTACGCTATGGACAACAAATGTAACGTATCTATGTACCTACCTACTTACCTCTTTAATCCAGCTGCCTAGTGAGCTATGTAGGAAGAAAAATGTAGATAAAATATAATAATGTTTTTCATGTGTTCAATAATAAGCGACGTAAAATCATAATTATCTCCAGTATCCGATAGTACCGGGCTATATGATAAGTGTTGTATTGTCGGTGTCATGTGCATAGTCTGTTATGAGGTGTGATAATGTTACAATATGGGTATGACGGTCTGTACAAGCAAATTGACACCATTTTTTATTACAACGCTGGTTGGCAACAGTGGACTATAGACAACTGCAATAAAAGAACCGCCAGCGCATTGCCCCTCTCACTACTAAAGCAGCAACTCCTTGCAAGCTTTCTGGTATGTTACTCACATGAACACACCATTTAGAGAGATGTGTTTTGGCTGCGGTCTTTTATACGAATGTAAGTACGGTACTTCACATGCTGGCTGTCGCTGTACTAAACCAGATTCTCGTTAGTTAGCAGGGTACATTATGTGGAGGTAAGATAGTTTTATATCTTAGAGATGATGGTGGGATGCTTACACCTACTTTACTTCATTGCCCTTCTATAGTGTTGTACTCAATGGTGTTAATTCGGAATAAAGAAATTATTTCAATTTTTAAAAACATTGAAAATGACTGAATGCGATAGAAATTATTTTATTGTGTAATGTACAGGTTGATAATTGTTTATGTTTAGTTGATGAGTGTCTATTATATGCATATTAGGCAGCTGCCAAGCTCCTAAGCATTGCTAATAAGTAAATCCTTTTAATTTATAAATTTGGTGAAAAATATTACGATTATGTGTAAAATAAGATATAATATACAGAGCTATTTGTGGGGTAGAGTGTTATTAACATTCGATCGCAGATATGCGTACCTTATTATAGTGTATTGAGTTCTAAAGTGGGGTATTTCTGTTGTGGGTTCATTATAATTAATTTATTAGCGGAATTATAATACAAAAGGATCTCTTTCAGTCAATCATAGAATATTTGTAACTTCTGTCATAAGTTTTATTTAAAAAAATAATTTAAAAGGTACCTAATTGTATTGGTTGTCTGGTTTGTTCGCACATGCATTGTATCTAGGAATTTATTAGAATATATACTGCGCTAAATCAGGATGTACCGGACATAATCGATTGAACGCAGTAGCAAAATAGAATAAAATCAATTGTTATTGGCTGAATAGATTTGTATCGGTTCAAAATTCAATGGCACCTACTGTTACATTGCCAAGGTTTCATTACCTTAATTAAAATATATCTATATAGAGACATGCATTCTCGAAGTATAATTAATTTCTTCAAGTCGAAAAAAATACATTAAGCTTGTGGTAGCTAAAGAAGGAAGCACTTACATGCATCATAAGTCCTTTGTATATGTATAATCAGTAGTCGTCACTAGCACGATAACATCACAGCGTTAACCGCGGGTCACGTACGACCCCTTGTTTGTTTACAAGCCGGTCAATTCGGTAAAAGGAGCAGAACTAACGTGCGTACAAGAGCGCAGCGCGATGAGGACTGCTGCGCTAGCGAGCATGAAGTGGAGCGTGCGTATGCGCACCGAGTATTGAAACGCGCGAGCGATAGAGTCCACGCCGCCCGTACGGCCGGCCGTGCGGCTTGGTTGATGCGCGAGCGCGACGCTGCCGACGCGACGCAGCCGAGCTGTAATGTGGGCGAACGCTACGCTCAATTACAACCCCGCCCGCCTAGACATGCGCAGCTTAGTTGTATCCCCTATCCCTTTGTAAATGAACACGGTAATGACCTACTCATTAGGACATAATACATTTTCTACAGAGACCCGGAATAAAAAATGACAATTAATCTGTTAATTGGGCCCAATACGATAAAATAGAAAATTTATACATAAAAATAAATGATAAATTGGCCATATATACCAATTTTTATCGCCAAAAAGTAAAAGTCAATCTCCAGCTTTCTTAACAATGCTATAATTTATAATAGTAATAAAACTGCAGCACGCTTTTGATATCATTCAAAAACATCAGACAAATGACTGTCCTATAAACCAGTTGTTGCAAAAACGCCCTGCCTGTATCATACGGTTAGAACACCAGAGATAACATCGATGCAGTAGGTCACCGTTCGTAGCGAATGACAAAAACCATATAAATCATCATGCAACATATCAATGGAGTAATAAATGTAAGAGTATAGAACAATAATAAAAGAGTTTCGTGATCGCCGTGTTGCGGACAGCACGCGCGCGCGCTCTGGAGATATGCTCTGCCGGCGGCAATGGGAAGTAGAGTATGTCACACGACTTATCAATCATAGCTGCACGTACAAATAAAACATCACGCTAACCGTTGATTTAGCTCTAGATTACTGGACAGAAGTTGGCCAACATAAACAATTAAAAAATACATTGACGAGATCGAAACAGACCGCTCAAATCGCGGTGCGAATTAAACACGGTAGTACACCGCTCATTTGCACAACAGGTGGTCATTAAATTTACCTACTAATATTGCTAATATCAAGAGTGTCGAAACTTCCGACAGTTCTTCGATTGCATTATCGTAGGTATCACCGTAGGTTTGGTCGTCAACTTGGCCGGTTGACTAACATCTCTTATATAATACACTTAAATGCTACTTCGTATAATGAGATGACAGTTTTATCTTCACGAGAATATATGTATTGACATTCAGTCCGCATTATTGCACAAAGTCGGGGAGATAGAAACTTGTTGTTGATTTATGCAAAACACGTCAAGCCGATAGTGAGTACACATTTCTCATTTCGGCTCTGGTATTCGACCTTAATAAACAATAGTAATAAAGTATTATTTGTTGGGCAGTGTAACCTGAATTCGTCGACCCCGACTGTGTCTGATCGAATTAAACCAGTTAAATTATATCATTGGTCTTCTGTCGACTGTAATTCGATTAGTTGGCCCGCGCCACGCTTCGCTGATGAATGTCATGACACTGGAATTCTTATTGAACGTCCTAACCGTGAAATAAAAAGGAAACTTTCTTTTAAAACTCACAGGACTTTTAAAATATATTACTATGGTGTTACAACACATGGTAAGAGAACAACGTATTACTTATATAACTTTATTTATTTACATAACACAAGTAACAGTAGTTTTTTTTATGATACGCAGATGCACTAATAAGACTTACAAAATAACAGTAATAGACTATGATCATGATCAGGCAATTATTAAACTTCCTTCTAAGTTTAATAATTGCCTGATGATGATCATATACATACAACAAATACATATATTTTTTATCTATATTTGAATTTATCAGATCCTACTTGTTAATGAGTGAACTGTAAAGGAAGAAAACCAGGTTCTTTCGGTGGAAAATGGGTCATTTAATATATATGCAACAAACAAAAAGTGAAGATCAAACGAGAATCACAAACTTTAAAAAGACATCAAAATTTAGAAAAAATATACAATATAGTTTTACGGCCAGTCCGTAACACTACTTACATTGTTTGTTGTCACACTAGTATGATTGTAGAGTGAACTCCCTGTTGAAGTTTTCCCAAAGCTTTACACCATAGTGGTATGGCAACACAATACTATATACCTATCATCAGGCACGACGTATACATTGGTTTGCGTTGGTCTACAGTAGTAGTAGTTCCATTACATTATGATTAGTATGATATATTTTCCTCACCTAAAACAACTATCTTCACGCCAAGTCCCTTTCGGAGTAAGCAGAATGAACCGAGCGCCACATAACTCGGTCCAGGTGGTGTCAGGGGCCCTAAGAACCGGCAAGCGTGGGCGAAAAGAGCTATGAATGTTAAAGAATCGAGTGAGGTGTGTAAGGTCTCACCTATAGCAAAATATTTATTGTAACTAGAGAGAGAATAAATTAAGGTGCAGTACACGGCTATTTGGTCACTATGCTTTTTACGCCAAGAGGGTGTGTAGCTTATGGTTAATAAGCCCTAAACCATATTCTTTAATTAGACGGGTTATATCAAAAATTTACTACAGAAGTCGACTAAATTAGTACAAATAACATTACAAAGACGTCACATAGAACTGGTTTGTACGTTAATTGAGAAAGTTTAACCTATTTCTTGCATTATCATAATGAATTATATATTTAGTTTTTACTCAATGTACCGTACATAACCACATACGAGTATCTTCACGCCTGTCTCCCATTGGAGTATGCAGCGACTGTGGAACGTAAGGTGCACCGAACCAACACCTCTCTCGCTTCTTCTACACCATCGACGTCTTCATGCATGCTCCTCGGTTTTGGGTGCTTTTGATTTGGCCCTTTTTCTAGCCTAGGGCGGCCCTTACCGATATCTCAATTCCTAACTCATTCAATTTTGTCTTGCCTGATACACTTTTTTTGTAACTCTTTTGTCAATAAATCTTTCTAAATGACCAAATCATCTCAGCATAGCTTTTTATCCTTTATATAAACTTATTTTATTAAAAAAAAATCACTGATCAAAGAGATTTCAAAAAAAAAATTGCAGACCTAGGTATTTGATATTAATTTCAGCTTAATAGCTCCACTTGTGTGTAAAAGGGTCTTGACAGACGGACGGACATACAGACGGACAACAAAGTGATGCTATAAGGGCTCCGTTTTCGTTTTGAGGTACGGAATCCTAAAAATTAAACAATAGAGAATATATCGAGTGATACATACCAAGAAATGAACGCCGAACGCCTCCTTTTGAACTCACTTCGAATACATATATATATATATATATATGTATATAAAAGCCATAATTATTTCAAGTTATAAACTAGTTTTTACTTTATACATATAATGATGTAGATACGATAACAGGTACGCCTACAGTTGTGTTGGTTCGGTGCCGGGATTTAAATTCGCGTCACATCACAATCAAGCCGCTATCGTATAGTTAAACATGTGTCATATCCAAACTCGTCAAACGAAGTCGTCGCCAACAGAACACGCTGAATTGCTAATAGAAAATTAATGCAAATTTGCAGATAGAGCAGTCGACACTTCAACTTGGCTGCACCATCATGCGAGTACGTGCTGAATGCTTACGAAGTTCAACGTCGACGATTTTACTATAATTTTGGGTCACGGTGAGTTATACACGTGCAGTAGAATTAACACGTATAATGTACTCTCATGAAAATTCATACAAACTATCGTAAAAGTTATGAGAGCCCGATAGTGTTACGCCTGTCCGTTCTAACCTTGCAAGCAAGTTAAACAGCATCGACCGCAACCTGCCCACGGAGGAGTTTACCAATCTCGAGCTATTCCTAGTTTCGGAAGGCATGTTAAGCCGTCTGTCCCGGTTGTTGTCGATAGATTACAGTCGATGACAGCCAAGTAAGACGCTAAGCCTTCAGGCGGCTAGAACACACTGGCCTCCGCCAACCCTTAGTTGAGCAGCATGGAGTAGGTACGCTCTAAACCCTTTCGGTATAAGGGAGACTCGTATCCCTGTAGAGAGATAAGTAACTAGTAGTAGTATTATCAAAGTAGCGTAACAACGCGTTTCACCACTGCGCCGACGAGCCCGGTGGCGCAGTGGTGAAACGCGTTGTTACGCTACTTTGACACCAACGCTGGTGGATTCGATTCCCACACAGTACAAACATTTGTGTACATGAACATGTCTGTTTGTCTTGGTCTGGGTATTTTCTATGTATAATAAGTATGTATTTACAAAAAAAAAATGTATTAACGTATGTTTATCAGTTGTCTAGTACCCATAACACAAGCTTCGCTTACTTTAGGGCTAGATGGCGCTGTGTAATTTGTCCTACAATATTAAAAAAAAAATATATAAAAGCGGAAAGAAGTGTTTTTTTATGATGGTTAGAATACACTGTATATACTCATACAAGACTGTATATTTCAAGGTGTCACCTTGAAATATACAGTCCAACGTATTCTAGAGGGTGCTACGACTGGGTTAATATTACATCATTGGTCGAGCGGCTACTGTCGCCATCGGTGACCCATGATGATAATTAACATGTGTTGTAAGGTGGGTTCGAATATTTTTTTATAAAACTAGATTGACAAACAAGCATGCGGCCCGCATTAGATGGTAAGCGGTCACCGCAACCTATTGACGCACGCTACACCACGGGGATTATTAAGGACGGCATTCGCTAACGTAGCCATTTACTATTATTTAGCTATTATTAAGGACGGCATTCGCTAACGTAGCCATTTACTATTATTTAGCTATAGTTTGTAAAGTTGAGATATATGTGAGATATGTTTGTATAGGATCATTTAGAATTATGTTATATGTGAGATATGTTTGTATAGAATCATTTAGAATTATGTTATATGTAAGATATATTTGTATAGAGACATGTAGAATTATACAATAGAAACGATTTAAGACCACGTGCAAATATGTCGGTGAGTCATTTCCTGCCCGGCCAAATCGCGCGCTACGAGCGGCCCGTGATCTGGCGCGGGCTAGTAACTGACTCGGCTATGACCGATCCCACTTAAGCGCGCGCGGACCGCAGTCGGCGCGCTTCAACGTCGGGGTCGGTACCTTGTATTATAGAAAAAAAATAAGTTCTTACTTGAAATATACAATCAATCATAATCTGGTACCGAGGATTTTATTTATACCCCGACGCTCATCGAAACCACCCAACAAGCATTCGGCTCATCAAAACGTACAGTCCACTTCGAAGAGCTACAGGGATGTTACTCGCGCGCTGCCAATCTTATGACCTAAGGATGTTTCGTCACAGTACGTACAAGCCAGTAATTTCTCTACCATATCTCACCCTTCAAACTAGAACACTGCTATATAAATATAGCTGCGTGGCGGTAGAAATAGGTGAGACAGAGGTACCCATGCAGACAGACGACTTTTGTACAATTTCTGCCTCTGATAAAATATCCGCTCAAAGTGAATATTATTTCCGCAAAAAAATACCAATGCTTCTCGTATATATAGTATACTAGGAATGTATAAGCTAATGCTTAGCTGTGGGACCAGAGAGGGCAGACTAATTTGCAACTAGGCCAAGACTCACCTACTACTATCAAATTGGACGAGTTTTATCAGATGATGTCAGAGACCCAGGAACCGGAGAACGTGCATGAAAAGAGCACTGAATGTTAAAGACGTGAGCGAGGTGAAGACCGCGTCTGGTGGCACTCGGTTCACTCTGCCTACCCAGCAAGGAACCTGACATGAATATATATATAAATAATATTTTGTCACATTTATTTCCTAATAACATATGATGCATATGTGAAGCTTTCGTTTTCGAAAGTAGCAGCATATAATCTGCGAGTAGCATGACGTTAGTTGCAATATATTTTGTGTGTCGTCATTTCATTATACTGTAGTGCAAAGCAGACTGGATAAAACTGTGAAATATTGCGATTGTCACGCCAGTTATGAAACATAACAGGTTTTATGAAAAGTTTAGGAGGAAATCTCCCTCATTGTCGACATTTTTATAATCTACTAAAAGTTATATTTCTATACCGACTCAACTGTCTAAAATACAGCTTTTTTTATACAACGTCGGGAGGCATACAAGCGTACGGTCCACTTAAAATAAAGATATAGAAGTATATATCTCAAACGTTAATAGGCTACGGTACCCGCTTTGCATCAGGTGGGCCATAAGCTTGTATGCTTATATGATGTATAACATAAATGGTCAGTTTCAGAAAACTGGGTCGATTAATTTAATATGGTTCCTAGAGTTATTTGTGGGCAATCATCCAATTTTCCTACATTCGTTATAAGAATGGCTGCCACTGCACCGTGCGTGATCAGTTACGTAGATGCATCACGCGATGTATTGTAGATTCATGTTTTGTTATAATATAGTATTACTATTCCAATTCTATTGTTTCACATAGTAATTTAGTACATCTGTAAACATTTCAGGGTTACACGAATACTGTAAGGTAAGTGAATAGGTAGCACAGTGTGATACACCAGGATTCTTCCCGGCACCTTAACCAGCATGAGATCAATTTATATCTTCACTCCAAGTCCGTTCTGGGGTAAACAAAGAGAACTTAGCGCCATATGACTCGGTTCTCACACATCTTTCACGCTTCATTAACATTGTCTCTTTTCATGGACGTTCGCCATTTCCCAGGACTCCTGAGATATGTGAGCACGAGGAAACCATCATGAACGGACAGATGTAATGATAGATATATAGAGATGTTAGGGTCACAGATGATGCCAACCATCTCATGCCACTTGGCCCAAGCCGCGGCAATACCTACACGCCTTGACGTCGCAATCGATATCACTAGACCGTGTCTTCCGTGAGAAGGATGTGGGATCTATTGCAAGTCAAGTTCTCTTCGCCACATTCAGTTTCAGTTTTAATAGTTTTAATTGATAACACTGAAGCTCGGCAATAGTTACGGAATAAAAACAAGAAAATCGATTAACACACAGAAGAGAAAAAGGTAAGGAGCTGTTCTTAATAATACGAGTAGCTATTATTAACAAGCAAAGATAATATAGTTCAGTAATCTTTAATCAATCAATGTAATAATCAAGTATCAATAAACTTTTTGGAAACAGTAGAGAAAAAAAAGAAGTATATTCTCCGCTCTCAAAAGCCTTTTACCAAGCTTGATCAAAATAATTCAGACCTTTTCCGAGAATTCAACACATTGTAGGTATAACAATTGTTCTATCAATAAATGTATATTACCTACTTAATAAACAAAACATGAGTCATGCTTTTTAATCAGAAAATAATCATCATTAGTATCAATCATTCAATCTCCGTGCTGAGTTCTAGTAACCTAAAATATTTCATCAAAAATATTTGCAGTATTCCTTTTGTATGTCTAAAGAACAATGTTCATGTTTTGTTTTCTTTATCGCGTTGCCTACTTTCCTGCGATTATATTATTCCATATAAGTTTGACAATAACTGGGCGTGCCCTCTCGATATTTTGTACTATTAGAAGATTATTGGTACTGTTGCCTTTTGTTTATGCTAAAGCACCGTTCCATCGTCCCACTGTCCTCAAGCAGGCTTTTGTTTCACGGTTTGTTCTATATTCAAGGGGCCCCGTAGTAATTTAATGGAAAGGTGTAATTTAAACAATGAATCTGCAAGGAGATGAGAGCATTATGAATACTGTTATGGAATGCTGTTTCAAAGGCCAGGCTTGATGTAGTATTTATAGCATTTCAAACAGTTGATATACTTTATGCTTATAAACACGTATTATAAATATATATATATATATTCTAGTCCTTTCCAAATTCATTTGCATAGAGTGAAAATTGCAACCAGGGTTAAACGGAACAAAATGTTCAAGGAGTGGATTGAAGAAGAAATAGAACTATCCTTTTAATATGGATTTAAAAAGAAAGTGTCCACTATGTGGAGACAGAGGTTGCACCAGAGGGAGACTTTGTACAAAAGTCGTCTGCGTGGGTACCTCTGTCTCACCTATTTCTACCGCCAAGCAGCTGTATTTATATAGCAGTGTTCCGGTTTGTAGGGTGAGATATGGCAGAGAAATTACTGGGTACTGTGACGAAACAGCCTTAGGTCACAAGATTGGCAATGCGCGAGTAACATTCCAGTGGTGTTGCGAGCGTCAATAGGCTGCGGTGACCGCTTACCATCTAATGCCGGCCGCATGCTTGTTTGCCAATCTAGTTGTATAAAAAGAAGACAGACCCGTTGATCCAACTCGACGGCAGGTCACTTTCTATTATTCTCCTGAGATCATCGTTCGCATCACACATTTGTTAACGCTTTAGAACGGTACACTTAGAGGTAGATTTTTATTTCACACTATGAGGATTCCACTTTCATAATATCTATCTATAAGATTTCATGAAACACTCGGTTATTGCTATATAGATTTTAGGAGATTATACAATACTTATTACATATACGTTTAAATATTACTTTTATTTGTATGATACTAAGCCAACAAAAGGCCACTTTAATACTTATAATTTATTAACGTCATAAAATATTCCATGGCTACAGCGGATCTTTAAGGTTTCTAAGCGGCGAGTTTACGGCTTAAATAACGTATGTGGTATTTTATAATACGAAGTATTGAATACAGATTAGATGATAAATAGCGCGACTAATAAAATTTGATAGAGTCGAGCTTAAAGCTTTTAACGTCCACCCTCATCGCCATTCAGCGTGGCTGCGCACACGCATTGCCATGCGCGCTGTGCCGTCTTGTTCGTGGCGGCAGTATCGATTGTTTACACACTAACATGCATACATTTAAGATCTTAAGGTCAATTGACAGCCGAATCCACGCTCTATTGCCATCGCGATAAGAAGACAGTGACTGCTCACTATTGGTTCTGATGGCATACCGGCAGGCCACACAGATATGCCCATTTCAGGAGTTTGGTCACGATCATACGTACTCCAGCACGCCACTTTAGAAGGGGATATCGACGTTGACCGATGGTTATGACGTTAGAATAACTTTGAATAGAGTAATTAGCTCATGAATACACAAGGCGAATAATAGAGACACTGAAAATGTTAATAATAATAATATTGTGTACGACAAAAGAATGTAACTATAAAAATGGTGGGATTTGAAAGAAAACATTAAGATCGAGATGATCCGAGACACTATATTATTGTACACCGACATTGTCTCGAATGTCGGTGATTATGATCGCTTCAATATTAACAAAGGTCGTCCGAAAAACGTCAATAAGTGTCAGCCTATTCTTTCAGTGAGTTTCAGTGATCACCTTCTTTCTGCATCATTAAACCTCGATAACTTACATTAACAGTATTTCCTTTAGTTCAATCCTTGTCTCCCAAATTTTCACCCAACCCATTCTCTATCAAATTTTCACCCCTTATACGCAACGAGAGAAACGAAATTTTGCCATTTAATTTTAATAGGCAACATTAAAAATAGGCAATCATTTATTGTGCTACTAGTCTATTAGCATTTACGCGTTAAGTATTCAAATCAGTAATCTGGTGAGCGATAAAGCTTTAACTGCAAACTAGGAGATAATAAAAGAGGCCTTAGTACCTATACAAAAAGCCAAATATATTGTCTATTTGTCCAGCAGCTCAACTAAAGTAGCTAAATTATTAGCATCTTTCGTTAATTGTAATCTAAAAGTATCTTCTAGCACATCATACGTAATATTTAATAACAATTATCTCTCCGTTAAATAAATGAGGTGTCACGCAGCGCCGTTAGAGGCCATTAGACGATAACTTTCTAGATACGGCAGCTCTTATCCTGCCATCTCTGTCTTAATTGGCTAATGTTTTAGCTAATGTGGCCATACCTATGTATACGCGCGCACATACTTTTTTATTGCCGTAGAAAGTTTATGTCTAAAAAATAGAGACTGTCTTATGTCATGAGGCCCTTCACAATATCCGCTTTAAGAAGTAGAGTATTTAAGTTTTGCAAGATTTGATGGGTCATTATGTCCATATATCTCTAAGTAATAGTTAAGCAGATTGTTTGCAGGTTATATCATTTGTAATTATTACGTAATCCATATATTATATTTTAACTAAATAAGGAGGTAGTTTCAATGCCATGTATATACCATATATATATATATAACTAATATATATACATATATAATACCATATATACACTAAAATTGTATCCTAATGTTATTCCAGTCAAGGAGCTACTTCAAACTTATTATACACTTCTGTTTGACTTAATCTTACAACAATTGAAGATCTCATAAGAAACATTGCTTCATTAATGTTAACGTATTTATAGTTACTTTATAATCATGCACATAAACTGACTTTAATTTGCTTTAACTGCAAATTGCGTATAGAAGTTAAACGTATCTATGCCTTTCAAGTACCTATCGAGCGTGTATTGTATGGCTCTATAGACTTGTGGGTGGTGAACAGACGAACAGACACTAAAGAGAGACATTCGAATTCCTTTTTTCCTGTTGTATTGGTGCAGTAAATAAAAAAGGAATTCATTTGTATTACTTGTAAGTGATACACATATAAACGGGAAATTTTAAATAGTTACGTACCTAACATGCATACCGCCAGGTAAAAGCATTCATTTCTCATAAATAATGTGCTTTAACTTACATGCTGGTCAAAAAACGTTTGAGAAATATATATTTTCTTATTAACTCACAATTTTTGGTTACTGTTTAAAAATGTACAAGCCTATACTAACTACAAATAATAATCGTAAACTCAATAAATTACTTCAATAATGTTAACTATTTTATAATCATCATGCGATTAAATTCGTCTTTAGTTTGCGTGTTTCGAAGTTCAAATTACGCGAACAAATCAAACAGTCAACATAATTCTATAAATGCCGCCGCAGACATAGCTATACAAAGCCAAGTTTACTCTATTATAGCTAGCACTGAGCTATCAAAGCCTAGTGGACAAAGAATCGGCCCATATCTTCGGAGAGGTAGGGCGCATTCTCTGGGGAAGTACCTCCACCTCACAGAAAACCGCAGCTAAATAACAACTCCCTTGAGGGTTGTTGTGTTCCTGCGAGTGAGTGAGGTCACCAGTAAACTTCCAAGGAGTTGCTGTGTATGTAGCAGAGGAGGCATCGCGCGAGTGATACTTAGTATATCGCAAGCGTTAATAGGCTACAGAACCCGCTTTACATGGTGGGCCGTATGCTTGTATGCCTCCAGACGTAGTATAAAAAAAAATACTGACTGCTCCTGTTTCCAATCTTGGTGTGAGTATGTATCATTGGGGCATATTATAGCATATGGTTATTTCAAAAGGGCGTTAAGTTAGTAAGTTTTTACAGGGTCGGCAATGTGCGAGTAAATACGTATTTCTGAATATATCTGTGCAGTTCAAATCCTGCCTATATGTCTTGGTTCGAATCCTGAATTGTGTGCGTTTTTGGATTTACATATTGTTCGTATTTGTAATTATCACTTGCTCAGCGATGAAGTCAAACATCGTGAGGTAACCCGTACATCCAAGAAATTATATTTCGAAAGACGTGTGACCTAAGAACGGTCTGAATTTTCCTACGAGTTGTGGTGTATTATCATAATACTCGCCAGTTCTAACGGATTAGGAAACGGAATAATGCTAGGATGAAGTAGTGTGCAGTCCACTCTATACGAATGAAACAATCTTGTTACATTTATTTGGAACGAGACAGCGCTTTAACTTAAGATATCGACTGCAGCAATTAACATTGTCGGAACTGCATTTTGACGACTTAAAATATCAATCAAAATATCAATATCTATGCGCTTGCAAAGTTTCATATCTTAAACTAGACTCCATATCTATTTTTCATACTGAAAAAAGTAGGAAGTTTTCGTAGATATTGATATTTTAAGACTTGTAGTGCATTAAAATAAAAATCGTCAAAATGCAGTTCCGACAATGTTAATTGCTGCAGATTATCGCTATTTGCGTGATGCGCTTTATGCACTTATATATTTATGTATTGCTATTTGAATACAAATTCTATTAAAATTAATAAGGTTTCAGAATTAGTTAAAAAGCTTGACAGTGTGAGATTAAATCAAGTTTATATATATATAGAAATATTGCATAATGCCACCACGTGCAAACTGGGGTGATTAGAAAAACGTGCATCATTTTAAATAAACGTTTTCCATGGTGATACGATTTGTCTTTTTCCACGTTTTTAAGTGTTTCCATGCATGCTGCATGTAACATAAACAAACAATCGTGTATAATATTCCATACAAAACAATTATTCAACACACGCTTATTAATTATCTACTAGTGGTGTATATATTTTTTACATTTAAATGCTAACTCACATATATAATTTATAAACATTAGTGCTAATTTAAGCTTGAGTTGCTATAGTTTAATAGATATCAATAGTATCTAAGGACAAAGAATTATATAAAATCCATACATATGCAATATTTTGTATGAATTGAACAAAGTAATCTCTATTTGTTTTTTTCCTATCAGCAACACTAAAAACCTAGCGCTGACTTTTAAAGTAGACTAGCCTTTAATCATTTCAAAGTCGTTGCAGCGCATGACTTTATAAATTACAATGTGGCAACACTAAAACCACAATATTTCATCCACAAACAGAGAGATAACTACGGCGATTGGTATAATTTATAATTCGGATATCGTAATGGCCATTGCGTCACTGGATATTACTATTACTCCAGAAATAGTTTCGGCTGGCTGCAGGTAAGATTTTGACGTCATTCGTTCCGACCCATCTCTCAAAATGAATGATAATTTCGTGTCAGTAAACGAGACGCATAAATCTCCCATGGGATCACTTTCACTTTGTGAGATGGGAGCAAAGTATTTCAAAGGTTATTTTGATGTATGGACGCCACTTAATTTAAACCTAAATTGAGTGTAGTTTTGGATGCCTTTTCTATTAATATTATTCAACAATAATAATCCGAGTCCTTGGCTAAGACTAATGATTCTTAGAAAGAATTGTATTAAGTATGTTGTAAGAGCATACAAGCACTGTGATTAAATATATACTTTTTGAAACAACAAAATCTATAGCAATTTTGTGCGCGTGTGCGTATGTATAAAAGTGAATAATACCTCACACAAAGTATCATAACAGTGGAGTTCTTAGTATAAAAACATTTTAATAAAAAAAAGTCAAATCTAAGTCTAGGTTCATACAGTTGGTGTATTTTTTATTTACTCGTAATTGAAATATTTAGTTATATATAAATTACTTCAATGTAGTCGTAATGTAACTTCTCTGAATTAATTTAGGACCAAAGGCCTTCCAGATAAAAAAAATGTTAAAATAGATTTACATTTGGCGAAGATAACGCTAACCATATACACACATAAATAACATACGGGTTGAAATGACAACGTCTCTTTTGTGAAGTCGATTAAAATCATCTAAGATTGTACACGCGACGACAGATCAAGCTATATAAAACTATGCAAATTTCACCTTTTCTACCGCGATATAGGGCGCAAGGGTGTATAAGTTGATTATATTATCGTTGTCTATACCATAATGTACAAGTATATAACAGCTCTTGATGGATGCCAAGGCATTAGACAAATTTTCCTTTTTACAAAATACTGACAATAAAATCTGCATTTATATTTTTTTTATCATCTATGCATATAAAATCTAGAGATTACATACTTAGAAACTCTATAATCGTACAAGAACTAATTACAACTTCTTAGATGGTTACGTTTCCGTCGTTGTATTATGAGCTTTAAACGAACTTTAAATTTTTTCCGCACGCGTGCAGAAAGAACTGATGTGTTAACCGAAAGTTGTAGGTACGTAACCAGATTCATTACGCCAACAAGGCTTATCTGATGGTATCTTTAAAATGCAAGGAATCCTTAATTAAAGAGACTTCAAAGAGATTTATGTAGGTGAGGTTACATAAGATATGGTTTATTATACCTACTAGATTTATATTCATTCGCAAAGAAGAATATGTAGGGCAGTTGTGTGCCATAAACTTGAAAATACAAATGTGAAAACAATATGCATAACTACATTTTTCATAGCATATCGCAAACAACAATGTAGCAAACAAGCATACGACCCATCGACGTTAAGTACGCAGCCTAAGGAATTGGTCTTCGATGGTAGCCTCCTGTAAGGTGCTATTATTTTTGGGGTGTAGTGATTTACTATCGCCTTTAGAGTTAAAGCCAACCTCACCTGTACTTGATATACTCTGTTAATTTTATTTTTAATTCAATTCTATTTTATTGTCTACCATAGGTTATATTATGCTTAAAATATAATTTATATGTTGATGCAATATGATTGAAGACTGGTACCTAAGCTAGACAAAGCCTGTAATTACAGGCAATCGAGTTTCCCCCTAGGTAAGCTGTCATGTTTAAATAATTACTACATTTAATTACAGAATTAACAAAGAGGCTCTGGGGAAAGGAGACTGCACTCAAATAACTCCCGCTCAAAGAGACTGCACTCAAATAACTCCCGGGAGGGTTATGTTCCTGCGAGTTTCCGAGCAGTTACTGTATTAGCAGCGGGAGTGACAATACGTTAGCTGTACGCCTAGTATTTCGAGAGGTTACGGTAACCACTTCACATCAGCGGAGCCAGATGCTTGTATACCTGTGTACCTTTTATAAAAAAATACTAATTAAATACATTTTACCATACACGTAATGCCAATAATGATAAAAGTTTTGTAAGTATCTTCGTTTGGCATAATTAATGTCCAGAGGGCATAAATGTACTCACGATTATTATATAACTCCGGTAATAGATAATGCATAATAATAATGAGGAGTGATATTTAACATACTGGCAGGCAGTTCCTATCTCGCTTCGTACCACCACGTCTCTATGATTGAGTGGGACAAATTAGATAAGGGCATAATGATTAAATCTGACTTTCACTTTAGGGGCCCTAATTACGCACTTGGCCGTACGTTATATACTTATGTACTGTAATATGAGTAGCACGATTGCGTTGAATGCGTTAGTCTAACACATGAGTTAAGCACCGTCGGTTATAGCATATCTACGGGTAGGTATATTTCAAAAGCATGACATGTCAAGCGAGGTAGGGCGCACCAAAGCAGCCCGCCTGGGGAAGTACCAGTGGCGTAGTAGTAATCTCGGCGACGAGTTCGGTGGCGCAGTGGCGAAACGCGCTGTTAAGGTACTTGGACACCAACGCTCGTGGGTTCGATTCGACACCCAGGACAAACATTTGTGTGCATGAACATATCTGTTTGTCTTGATATGGCTGTTTTTAAGAGAGATATCGCGCATCAAAGCAGCCTGACTGGAGAATTACCTCCACCTCATAGAAAAATAACAACTCCCTGGAGGGTTGCTGTGTTCCTGCGTGTAAGTGAGGTCACAAGTGAGCTCCTAAGGAGTTGCTGTGCTAGCAGCAGAGGTGGCATCGCGTGAGTGACACTTAATGTATTGGGAGTCCTCACACACATTATTATGATAACTATCCCTGAGGGAGTTGTTATTCGGCTATGGTTTCCTGTAAGGTGGATGAGTACCCCAGACGGACTGTTTTCATGCGCTCTACCTCTGATGTAATTACATTGTAACATTAGTAATGATCGCTACCATAACCACTAAGATAATTAGACTGAAGTTGTAGCAAAAATGTCGCAAAGAAGTTTAAGTGGCGCGTTATATAACGCAGTTTTTAACAACATTTCATCACACGGGGACAGTTGGTTGATAATTCGAGCAATTAACAGCATGTTTGCGTTAGTAAAGCAGTGGCCGGGCGCATGTCACCGCCAGGCGGCATATTTGCGCGTGCACGAATGACATCGCAAAAACTACGGTGGGTTCCCAACAATTTCGCAACCCCAGTTAATTACTGCGTTTATTATATAGTAAACAATTATTTTTGCTCCACTTCGGTTGTTTCGGTTTTTAATGCTTCATCTTTAGGTAATTTATTAGTAATGTAAATTGTTGTGTAATGAAGAGAGCAGTAAAGAATTACCCTACAATTATTAATTGGCCGATTAGTCCCTGGCGAAACCCGGCGTGTGCATGTGAGATTAAATTGACGTTTTCCGATTTATCTATATATTTGTAATTATACACTTGCTCCGCGGTGAAGGAAAGTAGCCCAGTAACCCGTAACGTTGGGACCCCGTACGCTCAAGTACGGAAGATTAGGAAACGTATACTAGGAAAGATGTGTGACCTAGCCTGCGATAAGTCTGGTTCTACCTCTGTGATGTGGACGTCTGAATAAAACAGTTATAACAATTAAATTTTATTACAAAACAGATTTGTAATAAAACACAGAACATATTTTATTACAAAATGACTGATATTTGGGCTGGGCGATCGAGCTTAGATCGGCGTTATTTCCTTTTTTTTGTCACGTTTTTTTCCAGTAAGACACCTATATAGATAAACTTAAAAAGCTAATTCTTATCCTTATCTAAACACAAAAATTGATTCAAATCATTGAAAATTGTTTATATGTATACAATATAATTTTCATTTTAACGTAATAACATTTTAAAACATCGTAAATCCGAAAAGCATCGCCTTACGAAAAAACCCGCGTCTATCATTATCACCTTTCAAAGAATTAGCATTAAACATCTAATAATATAAAATAGATGCATATAAGGTTCAGATTAAACGACTAATAGAATGAAATTCTATTTCGAAGTGCCCTTATCAAGTACCTTTCCAGAACTTTCTCTGATAATGGCTGGAAACACGAAAACAGCCATTATACGCCTGGTATCTTTAGCTTCGACCCGTGCCGCTCCGGTATCGAAATAATAACCTCTCTCCATATTAATTACGTCCTAGACTTTCTACCATAGAGATAAATAGCGTCACCGATGTAATACAAGTGGTAATGAGAATGAGATGGGTATTCTCCCAGATGGATGGGTACAGACGTCGTTATTATAGAATCACCGTGGGCGTTACCATTATCAAACATGATGAGACATGTGATATAAACACTCTACTATCTAATTATTTAGGGTTCCTTTGACGTTAAAATTTAATGGAAAATTTTACGTAATATGTCGTAGTATAATAAAATAAAACCTCAATTTTTGATTAATTTCATAAATAGAATATTTAAAATATAACTGGGGGTCAAACATAGAGATATGCAAAGTTAATCTTAGATGTAATGTCAAGTAATTGAATTATGAATGTTCGTGGTTATTACAGAAAATATGCGGCAAGCCGTACTTTTGTTTGCCTCCTTTATATCATAAAACTGTTATGTAAATAACGGTATTTCGCTGATTTTATGTAATTAAAAGTTTACAATACTGTCTCATAAGAGGTTATATTCAAGGGGTGTGTGTGCAAAAATCGTGGCTTGCCGAAGTTTTAAACAAACAAACACAAGTGTTATAATACCTTGTTATGTGCAATACGCTCATATACTTTATCTATATTCATATAGAAGATAACGATAAACCTTCTTCTGTCCATTGTCATACTATTACCGCAGTCTATGCATGCTTAAAACACGAGGAATGTTGGAATTGGAATATTATCTCGTTAAATCGATAGCCTTAAGTAGCGGGTCTAATGGACTAAATCGTGATAACGCTAAGCAGAAGCTGCTATTTGATAAGTGTGAGCTCCAAATTCTATAAGCCATTATTTAGTTAGTATCACAGAATAAACACGATTGTTTAGTGTTTAAACATACACCCCTGTAGTGGGTGGGTAACGGTTCATCTAAACCTTCATGTATGACACGGATGTCCCTTCTACCGAAGAGGTTTAAACAATATGTCGTCACGTTGCTTAATTGCAGATTGACAGGTTACGGTCAACGTTGATATACCTAACATATTCAGTAGGTATAGAGTGTACCTATTGAAAAATGCAGAGTATTAAATTGCACTCACTCATGAATGGAAGTGAAGTACTCATAATACCTCTTACACTCGCACACTCGCATCAGCTCGATACGCTTCCACGGATGTTATTGTTAGCTTCCCGATCGTTATGTGATGTCGGCAACGGTTATTGCAAATTTCAACGACAATCATTATAAACATGTAATGCTATTGTCCACATGTCGACTATTGTAGTTTGATTTAAGTGGGTGCTTATTACGCTAGTCGCTGGTCGAAAAATGTACGACGTAGAATTTCTACGAGAATCCATACATTCAGTTTCGTCAACCATTTGTGTAATAAATAGGCTCTCGGCTTCCTCCAAAAAGAGGGGCCGACTTCCCGTATAGCTATGATAAAACTTATGTTTGTCCGTCTCGTGTAAATGATTTAATGATAGAAAGCCTTAATTTTAAGTTATTGCTTGACCAGGATAAGTAGAAACATGCGTACACAGTGTATAAAGTTCTTGATATGCGTCTTATTATAACCGAGTAGTACTGAAGCTGCTCTGATACCGCATTATGTTCAAGAGTGTATATGTCACATAATAATATGTAATATAATTAAATAATGCCTTACATTATTGCAGTTAATCAGAAGGAACTTAAATGTAACGTTTATAAACGTATATTTTATATCGCATTTTTTAAAATATAAGATATATTTAATTATTATAAAAAAATAATAGTTTTTGATTACATTAATCTAAATATACCTAAATTAAACCGATTTCTTGGTTTGTGAGCTAGTAAGTGAGAGCATTTGATGACGCATGAGTGACTGTATACTCCCATAGACATTTATACATAGTTCTTTATTGAACATACATATTGCATGAATGCACTTCAACATCAAATTGGATTTGAATTACACATTAATTTAATAGATTTTGTAATTGTTCTTACCTTTAATTTATATTGTATAGTTTTTATAACGCCAGGTTTTAGATATAGTCGAATGTGTATTATATGTTATTATTATATACTTCTTTGCAACTAACAAAAACAATATTTTGAATATTTGCGCTCTATTATTCTGGACTATAATCGTCACCTTATGACGGTTATAGTCCAGAAGAATAGAGATTAAACCGTGTTGAAATAAAGGGTAAGTACATACAAATATACATATTCATCATCATCATCATTTCAACTGAAGGACGTTCAATGCTAAATTTAGGCTACAGCGATCGGCCCTGTGTCACTTGTATCCATCGGCTACCTGCGATCTTCACAAGATAGTTAATCGTCATAAGGTGAAGATTATAGTCCAGAAGAATAGAGATTAAACCGTGTTGAAATAAAGGGTAAGTACATACAAATGTACATATTCATCATCATCATCATTTCAACTGAAGGACGTTCAATGCTAAATTTAGGCTACAGCGATCGGTCCTGTGTCACTTGTATCCATCGGCTACCTGCGATCTTCACAAGATAGTTGGTCCATCGCGTATTCACGGCTACATATTTTCGAATAAAGTTTGACTTTTCAACGGTTTTGCCGGTCATCAAACAAGTGTATCATAAGTGATACGATTTTCAACAAGAATACTCAAGTAATTGCCAGTAATTTCAATCGTACGAGAATCAAATTTTTGAAGATAAATCAACCTTAGTTAGTTTTTCACCGCGCCAATTGCTTACCATTAGTGATGTGAAATTATCTGCCAAAAATGCTTACCTGCAACAGAAATAATAAACACTTTAGTGAGCACATAAACACACTACAATTTTTATATTTAGTTCACCATATTTTGCAACAACATTCTCTTAGTATATAATTTATACTTTACAAGAAGTACATTAATTATTGCTCAAAATGGGGTGTAAGTTATTTTGAAATCAGTACAGCCAGCATAAAAAATAGACAGTAATTTTGTTTCTTACGACAATATAGTAAGATTTATTGTATACATCGGTGAACCTAGAATGAGTTAGTCGATGAAAGCCTGCCCATCTATTTCTAAAAGTATCGATACTTTCAGATTCGAAAAATGTTTGTATATATTACGTAATAGCTTCTGCACGCGTAGGAATACCGTTATAACAAGAACATGTAGCCTATGTCAAGTATGGTAGTAGTAAACATTGTCAACCAGACAGAGATAATTGGCATTTAATATTAGTGCAGTGTTCTGTTAGGTTCTGTTAGATGGTTTCGTGCACACAGTTCTATGTTACTGGTTTCCGCGCGTCAATATCAAATGCACGTGACATATCTAAACGATCTTAAGCTTCTGGTCTCGTCAATTACTGTTAGATGAGTAGATAGAAACTGGCGCTCGCCAATTTGGAATGGAACAGCGTCATCGACACTCCTAGTGAATAATTGTTCTAAACCTCTTGTAATTAAAGGGAGAAATGTGTTGAAACTTTTGCTGATGTTATACCTATGTGAAGCTTGTTTATTTCAGGTTTTCATTCATTAATTTCGCAAGATGGCTGCCATGTCGACATAACCACAACATTCGCGGAACGTCGCGTGTTGCCACGTGATCGACACATGCAGCCAATCTATTGCACACGTGCAATAATTATTCTTACCCGGTACTAGGTACTTTGCGTTACCCATACTAGTCTCATGAACATTAAGTTATAAAGAGATTTTTAATGTCTGTACGAATTTATAAATTACCTTTTCCTTATAGGTAATAAATGTTAAAGAAACGAGTGAGGTTTGTAAGGATCGAGTCATATGGCGCTTGGTTCCCTCTGCCTACCCAGCAAGGAATTTGGCCTGAAGTTATAGATAGACCTTTTTCTTCTAACAGTCGTGCAAGGAATTTAATCACATACCTATAGCTTTCCCGATGCATATTTTTACTATCTTTATGAGTTCATATTAAATCACGCATCAATTAAAATAATAATACTGTTGAGAAACTAGCTTGAAAAACTTGTGGTTTATTAACATGATTTAGGTATGTGATATTCCAATTAGGTATGAATCATCCCGCCAAATTTTACCTACGTCTGTTAAGTTACTTACATACAATAGTTTGCCTACAGCTTTGCTCGTTAAGACATATAATATATCTATGATTTTATTTATTTAAAAAGTAATCCAACTTTATTAGTGAAATAAACTATGCTCCTTAAAACGAAAAAAAGTGTTTTCTTGTTACAATATGAAACGCGCTGTTATGTTACTTTGATATCAACGCTCGTGGGTTCGATTCCCACACAGCATAAATATTTGTGAGCATGAACATGTCTGTTTATCGTGGTCTGAGTGTTTTTAAGAGAGGTAGGGCGCATCAAAACAAGGGAATTACCTCAAACTCTCTGAAAACGGCACTCAAATAACAACTCCCTGGAGGATTGTTGCGTGTAATTGAAGTCACCAGTAAGCTCCTAAGGAGTTGCTGTATTATCAGCAGAGGTGGCATCGCGCGAGTGATAATTGATGTATTGCAAGCGTTCATAAGCTATCCGGTTTATATCAGGTGGACATGCTTGTATACCTACCAACGTTGTATAAAAAAAAATACTTATTTGCCACCCAAAGTACTAATTCAATAAAATAATGCCATTTTACAAATAACATAAGAGTATATAATATAGTTCGCAATATGAATAATGTTATTTAACTATTATGAGACTAATCTGATTTAATCGCCAAACATGGATGTAGAAACTTCAATGCGGTGTTATCTACAAAAAAATGATTATAAAACTAATTTATAGCAGCTTTAATATCTCTGGTTATTATTTTAAACATTAGCAAGTAAACATTCGCTTTCCTGTTTAAGCAGTTAATACAAGAAGCTCACTCTCACTAAACGAGCGAAAGTAAACGAACTAGTGTGAATATGTTACTTCATATGCGACCATATATAGAAAAAAAAGCGAATAGCACTTGCGCCAGATGATCTCGCAACATTACATTACAAAATAGTCGTAATTATAAAATAAAAAGCTACTTATTATTTATTTTATTTTATTTTCCTTTAATTATGCTGTTAGTTCTTCCTTGATGCCATATTTGAAGATTTCAAGCATGGGTAACCTGAACTTTAACTTCTCGTAGTATATAACATTGTAAGTTCTCCATAATAATATGCAATAAAGGTTAAAATGTGTGTGTTCATTTGTTTATCTTTCTTTAACGTCAAAAATGTGCAATGTAAATATGTGATTTTTTTGATGGAAACAGTGGAATGGCTCGAGAGTGACACAATCAAATTTTCATTGAGGTAAAATACCTTACTCTCATGGAAAAACACGTCTTGACGCTGTTTCATGCGGGCGAAGCCGCACGTAACAGCTACTATTAAAGTAACACATAATTTTTATACGACTTGTAAAGACCATAGCTTTCGGTAATTTGCAATACATTTCAGTTTGATATATTAAGCCATTGTTAACGTAAGCTGTGTTTGTAAAGTGCTACTACAAAGATTCCGTTTCTATATTTTGGAGGAAGTAGAAATAGTGTAGCTGTAACTTATAATGACTTTAGACGAACTCGGTGGCTCAGTCGTGAATGACGCGACTTTGACACCAACGCTCGTGGGTTCGATTCCCACACAAGGCAAACATTTGTGTGCTTGAACATGTCTGTTTGTCTTGGTCTAGATGTTTTAAGAGAGGTAGGGCGCATCAAAGCAGCCCGTCTGGAGAATTACCTCCACCTCGCAGAAAACCGCAGCCAAATAACAACTTCCTAGAGGGTTGTTGTGTTCCTGCGTGTGAGTGACGTTACCAGTAAGCTCCCAAGGAGTTGCTGTGTAAGCAGCAGAGAAGACATCGCGCGAGCGATAATTAATATATCGCAAGCATTAATAGGCTACGGTACCGCTTTACACCAGGTGGGCCGTATGCTTGTATGCCTCCCGACGTAGTATAAAAAAATGAGTTGGATTAAAAATGTAATTAACGCTTTCTCATTGGGTAAAGGTTAAGTAAAGTTTTTACTGTTTTTAATAGAAAGCATGCGATGTCTAGTTTATGTCAGCCGAGTCATGGCGCATAAAACTACGACGTGTTTCGTAATTTACATTGAAAGCTTGTGAATGAATAAACGTAACAAACCATCATCGCCTCGAGGGGTGTGAACAATGGCTGATCTCAATTCAAATGCGATCTTGAACCAGTATGGTAGTTCTGGTTCTACTGGCTGTAAAAACCTAATGTCAATGTTCTTCTCTCTATTTATATTTCTATATCTTCACGCCTAATCCCTTGTGGGGTAGGCAGAAACAACCGAACGCCATAAGACGCGGTCCTTACACATTTCACTCGCTTTTTTAATATTCATAACTCTTTTCATGCACAATGCGGTCGAAATAAGAGCATTGCGCAAAATTTGTGGCGTAACACTTGCTGACCCCGTTCGTAATGACGACGTAAGAATGAGAGTACGTCTGAAAGATGGTGAAAAGACATGCGCCATTGGTTCGGACATGTAGAAAGAATGCCGAATGAAAGAATGACGAAACAGATGTACAATGCAAAAGTGGAAGGATGTAGGAGCTGGGGATGTGGTTCGGACATGTAGAAAGAATGCCGAATGAAAGAATGACGAAACAGATGTACAATGCAAAAGTGGAAGGATGTAGGAGTTGGGGAAGACCAAGACTAACCTACCATGACCAAATTGGCCGAGTTTTATCAGAAAATGATGTCAATGTTCTTACTCGATACAAACTCAGAACTCAGACGTGTAATCTAGTAACAAAGAAATGTCAATGAGATACAAGCCACTATAAATGTTATAATCAGCATTTATTAGACAGCGACAGGCGACAGTTACAAGCGTCAATGTTGCCGCGACAGTCTATCATCGTCTGTTGCATGCTTTTGTATACAGAGACACCTCATCGTAGTTGTAATTAACTTGTAGATTCAGTGGGATAGCTGCGTAACGTTGATGTGATCAATAGATTACTATCAAGTGGCACGTTTAATGTTAGTACGATAAGTTTGGTAATAGTGTTGTATTAGGTATATATAAAATTGATTTATTAGCACTAATGTGTAACCATGAGCCATTGATCGAAGGTGGGACTGCACTTGCGTGCCCATAGATAGTGTTAAGTATTTTTCTTAGTATTTTTCTAGTAGGCGGACTCTACCGGCACCACACGAAGTGGATCCATGTCTCGCAACTATATGTGCAACACGAATCAAGTATGTAGGTACATTTCTATTTGTGAAATTAGACTTGGTGAACAGCGAAAACAGAGTAGAGCTCTGTTTAATTTTCACGCCCACCTAGAGACTAATAAAATCTTCGACTATTGTTTTATCTGATCCATCTATCTATATAGTAATTTGTGGTGTAGATAGGGTATGCTCAGTACCACATGATATGGCACCTACACTTCATACTTTATTGCATTTTTCATGCATGCTAACACTAAGGCACTTGACACCGCTGTTCTGATAAAACACAATCTATTTGATCGTGGAAGTTGAGTCCTGACACTCCTCGGCTCCTCTATCCTTCCACTTGCGTGTTAAATCCATATTTTTGTTATTTAAGATATTTTTTTTAAATATAGCTTTTTATTTGGTCTGTAGTTTACTCTGTACTCTGTACATATAAAGTTTGTATAAGAAATACAAACAATAGTGATGACACAGATTCTAGTAAACATAATACCGCTAATCGGTGAGTAAGCACCGCGCGAGTGATACTTAATATATTACAAGCGTTAATATGCTACGGTGACGGCTTTATATCAGGTGGGCCGTATGCTTGTACGCCTCGCGACGTGACTATGAGAACGTGGGCATTTTGTCGTCTGTAATTATTGTTGAGTATAAGAAGGTGAGTTTAAGACGTTTTATTTACATAGAAGAGAAGACGTATAGTGTTAGTTTTCTTTGTACAGCGCTAAGATGACAAACAAGCATACGTCCTACTTGATGGTCAGTAGTTACTGTAGCCTAAATTTCTTGTTTACCACCTTAGAAACACAGAAAAAAATACAAGTGCGACCAGTCGTTTCTCCGGACCGTTGCACTGTAATTGCAACACCTACATCTGAAGGAAATTATTGCTGTTTATTACAGTTGTTGCCGACATAATCACAACCTGTATGTTATTGCTAGATCTACTTTCCATCTCGCACCGACACACTACGGGATCTACTATATTATATAAAATGGAAATCAATTGGTGAGTGTAGATTATTTTGATGCCATTCCAGTGTACTCGAAGCATGACCGATATCGTGCCGATGTTATTTAGGCATTATTACGGGATTACTCAGTTATTGATGAGCTCGGTGGCGCAGTGATTACTAACAGTACTTTGACACTAATGCTCGTGGATTCGATTCCCACACGAGGCAAACATTTGTGTGCATAAACATGTCTATTTTTCTTGGTCTGGCTGTTTTCCAAGTAACATACGTATGTATTTCCAAAAAAAAGGTATTTACGTATGTTTATCAGTTGGCTAGATGGCGCAGTGTAATTTGTCGAACAGTACTTGCTATTAAATATTATTTCTTTATTTACACTTTAATTATATTTTTAAGTATACTCGTACAGTTCTTTAAAAAAATACATTTAAAATATAAAAATGGGGGACACCCGACTGTAGTAAGCGAAGACCCACGCTACCGGCGGGTGCCAGAGTAAGGAACCTCCGCATAATGCGGGCCGTGGCCAGAAGAACCGCCTTCTGAATCTGGTTCTTGACCCAACTGCCAAGCGAGAGCCTCTGAAGATAGCGATCGAGACTTCCCTATAAGTCCGTTTGCTATTAATTATTATTATTATAAGCCTGGAAAAGCTGTTAGCAACATTTAGTTTTAAATAACACTTACCGAACAAACATTGAAACAGATTATAAAATGAAACTTCAGAGTTGATAACTATATTAATTTTAGATTTGGCAACGCAAATCTAACCTGCCAGTGTCCATAGGCAGGCGTGTTTTCCACATTTCAAATTCGGGCTTCTAAATAGCCTCTCGTTGGTAATTCCCTCACTAATGCTCTTAACACAGAATGATTGATATTGTGTGCTAAATCATAAACAATTACAGTGAACAATGCGCTTAGATGTGTTTTTATACTCGTGCTGAGTGTTCGCTCAAATTACCGTGAGCAAAGCAATATTTGCGTTCGTTTATGTGAAATATATATGAACAGAGAATAACTCTTATCTCGTTCAAGTATCTCTTAAAAGAATGACTTGATTACGAATAAAAGATGATTTAGATTTAGACAAAAATTCAAAAAGATCTGGATATTTAGAAAGTATTAATGACAGAAGAGTTACGAAAGAAGTGTGTGGAACAAGAGTGATTGAGATATCGACAGGGTCCGCCCTAGACGCACACATACAGATTAAATTGGTGGTTTGCTTAAAAAGGGCCAATACAAATTACCCTAAACAGAAGAGCATACATGTAGAGGTTGATGAGCGTCGACGAAGCGAGAGAAGTATATTTGGATTGGTACATATGGCGTTCCATAGTCTATGGGTGGCAGGCGTAATGATATGTTTGTATGTATTTCTGATCGAATTAATCAGAAAATACATTAATATTTTTCTATAAGTTTATACGAGAATGTAAACATTGAAGAAATTATTATTACGAACTTTCTGTAATCGTCGGTAAAACCAAAAGTGTACAACCCTATGCTGAGCTCAATAAAACTATAAGTACAACCTGATGTTCAAATTCGAGACATCGAGAACAGTCAACAACGAGAAAGAAAATTGGCACAACTTTACGTCATTGTTTATAATAATTAAATCATTCTGAAAAACAATAAAATTATGTTTTAAGTACCACCACACCGTGACGCAGTAAACGACGGTTCTAAAAGATTTTTTATAAATATGACATGAACTGACTTTGTCATCCTACTTTTGAATATAATACGTTTTATAATATTTATTCTAATTGTGTATATCGAATTCCACTGTGGAATCCTATCGCGGGAAGATAGAACGCGAGCATAAATCACGTATCTTAATTGCAATACTCATTTCGCGATACGGAAAGCAAATCTCGATGTAAAGGGAAGTATCGGCTATTTGACTTGTGCACATAAACCGGACGCATCTAATGCAGTTTCTCTTTAGTCGGTAGCTGTAATGGGCCGCGGTCAGTTACACCGGGCTAAAGATAGAGAAATTAGCGGCGGCTGTGGCTTCGTACTCAGAGTGAATGCACTCGCTGCGCCGCGCGGCCCCGCCCATACCTTATACGAATAGGCGCAAACTGCAAGATCGATTACCACTAATTATTGCCTACGATATCCACCACTGAAATATTGACCGTCCCTAACATTAGCCACTCAATAATCCGTTAAATTCAAACCATCGGTTTCGATAAGGAAGATTGAATGGTACATATGCTATCGCTCCATCGCCTTCCTCGAGGCTAGGGTAAGATGAAGTACCATTTGTTCCTGCAACTTCACCTCGGTTCATCAATCAACGCATGAGAATCCATTACCCTTAGGGAACCAGTGTTTTGATATTGCCAATGAGAAATGTTGCCGTGTTTAAATTGTTGTTTCTATTAGTACATTTGTACATTTTCTAACTTGGGGGCATAGGCCCATGATACATTCCCCCTACTGCAGTCAAGATTGATGGTGATAACCGTCAAAGGTACAATGAACAAGCAAATTCATTGCTGTCCCGTCCTAGGCGCAAAACTAGCGTCGTTAAACACAACGAATTTTATCAAAAATATATATATGTATAAATTCACGCCAAATCCCTTACGGGGTAGGCAGAGAGAACAGAGCATCACGTGACTCGATCCTTACATACCTCACTAGCTTCTATAACATTTTCACTTTTCATGCACGCTCGCCGGTTTCTTGGGCTCCTGAAATCACCTTCTGATAAAACACGACCAATTTGATCATGGTAGGTAAGTCTTGGCCTTCCTCGGCTCCTACATCCTTCCACTTTTGCATTGCATATCTGCTTCATTAATGACATATATTATAATAATCATATTTCTTACATTTATCAAACATCGCGGGAAAATAATGACATTTCCACATTGTCAATCAGGTATATTTGGAACAGATCAAAGAAATGGCCAGAGCAGAACAGGTCGGTTACACATTTCCACTGGGGATATGTCTCTCATACAGAGAAGATTAACAACGGAAATCATCAAACAATAAACAGCGAAGTTCATTGTAGTTCTAGTTAACTGAGGCTGCACTGGAACTTACTACGAATTATCAGAAGAAATAAGTGGCAGTGGGAAGCTTAAAGATTACATAAGCCTAAAGAAATGGCTAGTTATGTGAAGCTGGACCGGACCACAGTTTGCGATCTTATCACTATTAGGAACCTATAGCTGTGAGTTGTTGGTTACTTAAGAATGTGATTTTATAATACCTGTTGATTGCAATCGCCTAACCGTCTGACAATTCTCCCCAGTTACAAAAGATTTGTATAATATGCTACTACAGTATGTAGTTCTAGTTAATCACAAATCTATCGGTAGTACACGGAAAAATAAGCGAAGTTTCTTCACAGACTTATCAGTACTGCATCTACATGTTTACAATAGGTTACAGATTAATACCACAGCAGTGTAGTAGCTGTAATTTTTAACTTACCCTCATAACAATAACTAGTAAATTATTATGCCCCTACTGTGTTTGTCCATGTAAACATCAAACTATGCCGGGATCAAAATCTTTGGTCTGAATTTTACGTACGCTATTTATTAGGTATGTGCTTCTAGCCACTCCCAGCTATATTACCCAGCTCAGTTTACTGTAAATGTCGACTAAAACAATGGTGCAAGCGTACCCTGTCAACAAGGCACGCCAATTACCGTGTTTAGTAGTTATAGTAGGGATACCAACAATCGCCGCTTTCCTTCACTTTCCTATCGGTGTTCGTCAAAGTGAAAGTGGTTATATGCCGTGAAAACGTGTATTTTATCCCATATTATATGACACATTCAGTTGAGAGGTTTCTAAATAATTACATTGAATATAGAGCCGTGAGTAGACATCACGCATGCGTTCAATTGCAGCAATGCACCATACAGCTAGTGCTGCGCTCGTATTGCGTACTTTTCGATTTTTAATCAAAAGAGAACCTTGATATCTTCATGCTAGCATTACCCCATTTTTTAACCCCTTAGAATTGGCGGGGTATTTGAGCCTAATGATTTGACGAAGACATGGAGCGACTGCTATGAGACCTCCAAAAGCCACAGGAAAAACTTGCCTTTACGCTACCGTACCTTAAAAAGAAAACTTACAGAGAAAACCTTATCATGCTAAAATTTGAGCATACCATGCTATAATCAAGTGGATCCTCCTGGAAAACCTACAGCAAGAATTTGACCGTTTACGGAAGAACTCGCTATAACCATATGTAGACTATTAAAATCTTTTATTTAATGTTACAAGTTTTTATCTTTTTTATACAACTTCGGAAGGCATATCCTCCCGACAGTACAGGCTCGTCAAAATGTCTAAACTCCTTTCCAATATTCAATATATCACAGCTTGTAGATACTATACAATTATGTACTCGTATATACATAGTTCAAAAGATTATAACTGCAACTCGTACAACTCGCAGATACCTCATTACTTCCTATAAAGATATTTTTGTTAAATAAAATATCTCTAACAACGAATAGTTACACGATTAGGGAAGTAAACGTAATTATATGCAATTAAAAATGAAGACTCTGATCAACTCAAATTACATAATGTTTAGAATTGAAGTGCACCATTAGCAATTTTTATATTCAGCAATTTTCTATAACACTAACAATAAAATTGGTAAGATAATAAGATAGTGCAATTATTTGCACTCTTATTATCTCATTGCTGCGTTTGAAATCTGATGGTTGTCTTGTTGAGTTAACTGGATAGCCACTTACTTAAGAACGAACGACTGCGTTGTCTTTTGATTCCCATGACCGACTACAATCTTTCTTTCACGAAGCTCTTAGCAATGGAATGGGCAAATTAAAAAGTTATTTTTTTCATACCAAGTTATGTGACAAGTAAATAGCTCATTTGATGGCCTAGCTATTTTCAACATAAAAAGAATTACTCGTGAGGTGACAATGTCCAAAGGGTATAATTATTTGGCTGTAGTCTGCTTTAAGATAATGAATGTCCTCAGTAAGGCTACTCACACTTTAACCAGTGCCTCGTTTGCTGTTGGCGGGACGCACCACATGTAATTACGAGTGGCATTGGCTCTGAAAATATTGGTGAGCCATTTCTATATATTTTAGCTTCACGACATACCGCTAATTAATCAATAGTTATTAAGTAAGTCGTTGTAAAAAGTGAGAGTTTTCTACAGTATTAACTCATGGTTAAATTACATGGATTAACAAAAGGAAATATACCAAAAGTTAAAATATTAACAAAGGGGATTCTTCGTAAACGTGGTAATATAGCTCTACCCAACATAACCGCATAATAAAATATGGTACCACTAATTTGCATGTTGTATTAATTTTATCAATCAATAAAACGGTTATAAAATTATAAAAACAAACGCGTTATCGATATAGTTTTAAGTAAGTTAACATAACTCTGATAAAAGAAATATATGTTTATAATATCACACAGCAGCACAACATGCACAGACGGAATTTCTTGTTACATAATTTGAATACTACCACTACACCAACCCTAACTCTACCCACTGCAGTGATACTGGTCTTCTTTCAAAAGGTTTTGAGCACGCTTCTCAAATGTGGATTGGCGGAGGCCAGTGTATTCAAGCCGCCCGAAGGTTACTGACTTAGCATAACGAGTGTCATCTATCGACAACAGCTAGGGCCGACAGCTTAACGTGCCCTCCGAAGCACTCCAATTAATTTGATCTAACTACTGGTAATTTCAAATTAGTGCAAATAAATTCATTCAATACATTAGTGATTCAATCTGTGAAATATACGCTCCAAATTATTTCATAAAGGTTATGATAGTCAAATTATTATTTTTATTTTGAACAGAAATTCTCAACCCTTTAGGCTACTACCAATTTAATTAAATATATTTGATGTTGTAAAAACCTCAAGGTGCTAAACAAAATCTAATGCATTCCTAAGAATGCAAGCTGAATATTAACTAGCGACAAAGAAAGAGTTGAATTATTTAAGGGTTTAATTATATTACCTATTTACATATTATTGTTATTTATTGTTTAGTCTTTGCTTTGTAAATCTTATTGACCGAGTTGAATGAAGCTGTTATCAACATTAAGTATTATATACATTTTAATAGAAAAATAAAAACCTCCAAGGTGCACATAATTTTCATAGATTTTTTAATTTTCATTCAAAAGGAATATTACCGAACTACATTTTTTTATAAATAACATAACTACAAAGAAGAAGCTATTCAGGTGATTAATTTCATGATATTAAGGTGATTAATTTTATGCTACACACAATTAAAATAATTTATTAAAATGAAACTTATGTATATACATAATAAGAATGAAGTTGAATAGTTTGATACAATTGTACAAAAAATATCAATTTTATTACAGTGAATGTTAATCACCATTAAAATTTATTTTAGTAGGCCATAAAATTCGAACCGATACTATCAATATTTAATTGCATTTTATACTCACATTTAAACATTTTGATTGGAGCGTTGTCGGATTTATGGCATTTCTAGTAACGCGACTTCTGTGAACCTCGGAAGCCAGTGATTACTGCACAGTAGTGTCATTGTAAGGCTGGGTACACACGGGAATTATCTGCCGACTGGGTTTCAAGAACAAAACACGTTCACACAATCTTTACCGGAGATACGAGTTGTAAGAGTAGCCGAGATAACACGTGGAAAATTATTTTGACAATGAAAAGTTAAATAGAAGTTTCGCCAAAGCATTGAAGTTAGTGATATCTTAATTAATTTGGGGACAATTGTTTGTGTTTGGGATTTATGGGTGGAGAGGGAATGATAAAATATCCTATAAAAGAAACAAGAAAAACTATCAATCTATCTATAACTTTACGCCAAATCCCTTGCGGGGTAGGCAGAGAGAACCGAGCGCTACGTGACTCGATCCTTACATGCCTCACTCGCTTCTTTAACATTCATTGCTCTCAAACTAGAAAAACCTATCAAAAAATCGTCGTTTGTAGCAAAAGTAGATTATTTGCCAATGGCAACACTCGAATAAGAATAATTAGTAAAACATTGCTTGAATTTCGAATTATTATATGAAAAATTACAAAATGTGTATTATTAGTGTACAGTTAAGATTAAGCTTTACTCTCGAAGTTCGATAGTAACTCTAGTACGTATGACATAAAAACGGTGCAAATATAAAGTTACTGCATTTTATACAGTTATGACTATAATAATCAAATTAAAGACACATTATTACACAAGTTTTACAGATTTACGAGTGAACTCCCTTTTTGGGAAGTCCCTCCACCACGCAAAAAAGCGTAACCAAATAACAAACTCCCTGGATGGAGTCCTAAAGAGTAGCTGTGTTAGCAGCAGAGTTGACATCGCGCGAGTGATACTTAGTGCATTGTAAATATTCAAAGGCTACGGTAACCGCTATACATCAGGTGGCCCGTATGCTTGTATGCCTCTCGACACTATATAAAAAAGAACGCCTAATAAAGTTCATCGATTAAATTTCTTGTTAGTGTTCGTGATTATTTTCATATTTGTGCGTTGAAGTTACGACTTCAACGCACAAATATGAAAATAACACTCGTACTTATAAGTACTTCATATTTTGTATATGTTCATATGTTGTTGTGTAATACCTACTTCATATTTTGAAAGCTGTAATGATATTTATAACTAGACTATTAAAATCAATTGGATCTTATTATTAAATGGAATCATGATAGCCCAGAGACATATGTCTCTGTGATAGACCCCTCTTTTGTTTTTTATATTTATAATATAGCAAAGTGGTCGCAATATCTTCATTTAGATATCTTTTTTGGCTAGTTAGGCGTTACTTCATTTAAATTGAGAAGTTTTAGGATTTAGAGAAACAGACGAGTTAATCTATTTTCCCATGTAAAACGGATAAATATAGGTATGTAAGATATAAATATCCTTTATAGTATCAGATTAATTTTGTAATTATCATCAGTTCGGCGGTGAAGGAAAACATCGTGAGGAAACCCGCACGTTCCAGAAATTATATTACGAAAGACGTGTGACCTAAGCTAAGAAAGGTCTGGTTTCCTCCGGGTTGATGACAGTAGCTCCATGTAAAAATTAGTATCTTTGCCAAATCCTTAGGTTTGAAAGAGAGGTACGGCACGACGATAGCCCGACTGGGATACCTCCACCTCACAGAAGACGGTAGCCAAAGGACAACTCCCTGAAGGATTGTTGTGTTCCTGCGAGTGAGTGAGGTCACCAGAAGATGAGGAGTTGCTGTGTTGACAGCGGAGGTGGCAACGCGCTGGCGACATCCTTTTTGTTGCTAGCGTTCATAGGCTAAGGTAACCGCTTTACATCAGGCGGACCGTATGCTTGTTTGTTATCCGTCGTAGTATAAATAAAAGTTAGCGGAACCTACCAATTTCAACGGATTAGGAAACGGGATAACACGAAGAAGAAGAAGAATTATCATTCAACAAAAAAATAGGCTACACTGTAGGATCAATGACTATGCTTAAAGAACTTTTTTTAGAGAGGTAGGGTGCATCAAAGCAGCCCGTCTGGGGAAGTACCTCCACCTTACAGAATACCGCAGCCAAATAACAACTCCCTAGAGGGTTGTTGTGTTCCTGCGTGTGAGTGAGGTCACCAGTAAGCTCCCAAGGAGTTGCCGTGTAAGCAGCAGAGGAGGCATCGCGCGAGTGATACTTAATAAATCGCAAGCGTTAATAGGCTACGGTACCCGCTTTACATCAGGTGGGCCGTATGCTTGTATGCCTCCCGACGTAGTATAAAAAAATACTTTTACTTTTAAAATCGCTGTAATGACTTGCTTTTATTGTAATACAATGCGAGTTATTCCTGATTACTCTCACAATTTTTATCTGCCGTTTAATTGACGCGAGATTTCAAAAGTTAACCTTCGATACCTGTAATGGACCCGGTGTAACAGTCTACTAACAATTATCTCCAATTTAGATTTTTATTTCCAACTTTCCTTATTCTATTTCTACGTATAGATGACTCAAATTACTTTCTACATTTTAATTGGCAATATCGATGCTATGCTTTTGAAATATTTTTAAGCTGACAGATATATCATGAAGAGTTACAATTTATTATAAATAAATAAATATTGTCAGACAAATTACACAGCGCCATGTAGCCCCAAAGTAAGCGAAACTTGTGTTATAGGTACTGGACAACTGATAAACATACGTAAATATATATTTTTTTGTAAATATATACTTATGATACGTACAAAACATCCAGAGCAGACATGTAACATGCACACAAAATGTTTGTCCTGTGTGGAAGTTGAACCCACGCGCGTTGGTGTCAAAGTAGCGTTACTAACCACTGCGCCATCGAGCTCGTCAGAAGTGAATAATAATGAATACATTGTTTACATAAGACGAAAGGAAAGAAATACAATACCGAGCAATAGGTACGTAATGATGGGGTTATTAGAAAAGCAACATTGTCTTATGATATGACATAACGAAAAGTTCTTTGTCCTAAAATAAATATTATTATTTTAAGACAAAGAACTTTTCGTTGTAACTAAGTATACGCACGACTGCATTTCAGTGTTTCGAAGTTGTAAAAATTAACATAATGAGTTTAAGTTATTGTTACTAGATACATGTTTTACGCAATTTCTGGATAGGTACTGTACTTTTGGTATATTTATATCAATATATACTGTATCTCAGACTTTGTAGTATATTGTAGCTAGATATAAACTAATTAGTAAAGTTTTGTTAGCAAAGAAACAAAATACATTACACAAAATAAATGAAAATGAAATACATTTGACTATGTAAATAGTTTACATCCAATAAAAATTGAGAAATACAAATTCACTGTCAACAGTATCCATACAATCCAAGGCAAGTGAAACTAATGTACGAGTATGTTAGCATTGACGGTAAATTGATACCGTATGTGCACAACAGCTGCTGTAAGAAAATTGTGTAAACAAGTGATAATTTGCGAGGCGCCCGTTATGCACACCGCATTCACCCGTGACAATTTTCCATGTTGCACCTCAGCAAGCCGACTAATGACAGATTGGCGTTAATGAAACAACAGACGTGGTAATGATAAGCTTCCCTTGTAATGAGAGGCAACGAGCACGAACTTTGTACACGTTCACCGACCGACGCAATGACAGACCATAGTCTAAACCACAGCGTTTGGTAAGAGTCGGTAAGAATAAATGAGGTATGATGTAGCTTTGTTTAGAATTAAACAATGTTACCAGGGGTTATGTACTATGAAATATTTATAATACCCAAGTATTTGTTTAGTTCAAAACTACACGTCTATCTTGTTCAACTATAAAACATGTGTCTATTATCTACGACACGACGATACGATTGAATCGTCGGAACTTATAAATAAAACCTTAGTTAATAAACCAGTTGATTTATTAACTAACAGGATAAGAATGTGAATGAAAAGATGAATATTTCATACTTATTGTTTTATACTTGTGTTACTTTATATTTGTTTTCCACATTTATAAAACGAGGTTTTATATCATTGATGTGGTTAACAAAATAAAATCTAAAATATTTTCTATTTCTACATCCAGATTCCTTTATTTAATCGAATGGAATTTATCTTTGTACGCCTGCAGCAACCTGCAATCTCTGTCGCAGGCTGTTCATTCATTGTATTGTGCATTTGTAAATCGACTATGTTGGCAATACGACGCTGCATTAGTCGGTGCATGTGAAATAACAGATACTAGGCCACACTCAACTGATGTCTGTCATTATTTTGTACATTAGTGCTACAAGTGTGCCCTTCTGATGTGCACAATCTATTGGTAACTCCATAACTACGTATGGGTTATTTGTGGTCACATATGTACCTATCAAATCCACATCTCTTGTTCGCTCTTTGTTCCGTTTGTGTTGGATTACAGGGTACTACTTGAATGAGACGACTACATGATTGTTAATTTATACAACCTCTGATATTTTAATATTAGAGACCTTAACCTTTTCTATCTTACCTTTATCCCTATTTGTGGTTGGCATAGGGCGAATGAAGAGATTCTTGTTTTTTTTTTGTCCCTTATTAATTCTCTACCTACGTCCTTTTTTATGTATGTAACTGTATGAGGTTCATTTATTTCAAGCAGTTTTACATTTGTGATAGTTTATTATTCCACTAAATGAACATCAATCAATTTTAATTACCTTTAGCCCAGGTACATGTACAGTCCTAGTTTTAACACCCAAGCCAAAACTGATTTATAGGCCATATATTGTGGGTAGGAGACGATGTAAAAAGTCTATCTTGTCTTTCTCAAGCCAAGTTCTTGGCAGGGTAGATAGGAAGACAACGGATTAAAAAAGCGATACATTGATTATGTGATTTTTTCCTTTGTGATTGTAATATAGGTATCATTGGGAACGGCTAATTATACCGATTTTAGAAATATATCTGTTACCAGTGTAACCTATGTTAAAGTATTTTTAATTCTAAAGAGCCTTATACAGTCCCGAAGGTATTTTATTTTTTATATCACTCACTAGTTGCATAAATACTTCGTCATCTTGTACGCATTCCATATTTTTTTATACCGCTAAGGTAGCAAACAATCATACGGCCTGCCTGTTTACCATCAGGCATTTATATGCAATATTTTCCTTGGTCTTCTCTTCCCTTTTTCCATATACAACGCTCGCGGGTCCAGGGCTTAAGCTTATACAAATCCCATTATAAATTTCGATATCGAGAATTTGGCTTCGGTTTAAGTTTTGTTTCTTAGTGAAACTTTAAGGATCAAATTATCAAACAAGCAATTTTATGTCTACGTTACTCCATATAAATCTCTTACAGGAACAGTATCAGAAATTCCAAGAGAGCAGTAATACTGTAAAACGGCAAACAGGCGCCACTATTTATAGACATATTTGTGCACAGGAATTCCACAATGAACACATTAAAATTTAACAACTAAGCACACACGCATATACCATTACGAATTCCAAATACAGCTCCAAAATCGTTCGTCGATACGTTTAGAATGAAAAGTAGGTAATAATTTATTCGACCTCGAAGTAGATTCATGAAACATAAAATGTGTAATTCAACTGATAGGCACTGATTTATCTACACTTGTAGTGTGAATGTAGCTAAATGGGTAATAATAAACAGTACATAGTAATACATAGTAGTAAATATAGTAAGCAGTCAATAAGTTTCTTTGTACATCATCATATTAACATGAAAGTTTGGTGAAATAACGACTTAGATCGATCGCAAGGAGTTTCACAACAAAGGTAGATTATTCATTGGTAAGAATATCAACAATGGCAGTTTTATAGGGTTTTAAACAGCTATATACATGAATAAAATTACATAAACTTATTAATAACCAGTTGAGAATGCGCAGGCTTGCATTGCCAGAGGAACACCTGGGTTCGTCAATTATATAACAATTCATTTTTTTTTTATTTGTCGGCCTTAATGTATGCTGGAGACAACACTCGGGCGATGGTCGTTTGAAGGAGGTACCTGCTTCACATCGTGCGAGAGAAGAGATAGGAGCGGTGTTCCTGAACATTCCTATTCTACTTTTTAATGCTGAATCCGAATCTGAAGTCAAAATTCGAATGCTCGAAAAAAACGCACACACAGACAAACAGATTTCATATAGGAACGGTGTTTCTGAAAATAAAAAACAGAAATTATTTCAGTTTGAGAAAAGTTCTATATAAATAGGCCACGTCGCTGTCGTTTAAAACGCAAAAGAATGCAAAGAAAAGTAATGTTGTGTCGGGTTATTACAATGTAAGGGACCAATATATATATATATATATATTCAAACAATATCCGATATTCAAACTCAGCACACATCACTGGTCACATTATAACCCTAGAACTGCATGATTTAATTTATTAAAACTTAACATTAAATATTTATCAAAGCAATACTTACTACAAGATAATTACGAAGTACTCAAGTTAACAAATTAGATGTAATCTATAAAAATGTATTAATTTCGCAAACTTTCACTCATTTAAACTAAAGAGAGATTATAATCGGTCAATCGAGTTCGAGGCGCTTAGTGCTTGAATTGCAATCTGTTTTCATGAATCATGATTAGATCTTTAGATGGCTACCGCAGCCATCCTTACACGAGATTATATATATTATTATTTTTTTATACTACGTCGGGAGGCATACAAGCATACGGCCCACCTGATGTAAAGCGGGTACCGTAGCCTATTAACGCTTGCGATATGTTAATTATCACTCGCGCGATGCCTCCTCTGCTGCTTACACAGCAACTCTTTGGGAGCTTACTGGTGACCTCACTCACACGCAGGAACACAACAACCCTCTAGGGAGTTGTTATTTGACTGCGGTTTTCTGTGAGGTGGACGGTGACGGGCTGCTTTGATACGTCCTACCTCTCTTAAAACATCCAGACCAAGACAAACAAATATGTTCATACACACAAATGTTTGCCTTGTGTGGGAATCGAACCCACGAGCGTTGGTGTCAAAGTCGCGTCATTCACGGCTAAGCCACCGAGCTCGTCCTCGTATATATATAAAACTATGTAATTTTAGTAGTTTTAATTCTAATTTTAGCATTCGTCTTTGTTTTCATCACGGTCTACATAATGTGTGTACGTATATCATGACTCCAGGTGGCTTGCGAGGTAGGCAGAGGGAACCGAGCGCCATAAGACTCGGTTTGGACTCTTACCTTACATAGTCCACACACTTTTTTACATCATGACATCACCTGACATGTAAATATCAATATCTGGAAATTTTACTTACCATTTTAATCTTCGATATTCAAATTTACTCGAGCTCAAAACATGTATATGAAAAACCGACCGATCGTACCGTAACTTATTAACCGGCTGTAATTTCAAAAATACCCCGTAACGTGGTTATTTTTGAAATTACAGTCGGTATCTGAAAAACTATTTTACTCAATTAAATGGCCAATAAAAAACGATCAACAAAATAATGGAAAATAAATTAATGTAAATATGATCTCGTATTTGTAATGCAGTGAAAATAAAATAATGAAAATTATGTTAACAAGTACACACGGTGACAAGTCACGTTAGACACTTGCAGTACCATTTTTACTCTTATTGCATGCGTAATAAAAACGGTATAAAGGTCAAACAGTTTAGCTTGAGATGTCGCTATTCCTCTACCTATTGTAATTCAAAATTCTATACAGACAATAAAGGTCATTATCATCACTAATATTGCAATGTGAATGTTTGTTTCTTTCGAACTTTTGTCACGGTTGAATGGCTAAATCTATTTTGGTGAAATATTTCATAGTGTACCTTGCACGCGGAGGAAGTAGGTATTTAACCAATAAGCGTATAAGGCTTTTATCGAAATATATTTTAAATACGTTAGTTCTGTTATCGATATTCTATCGTACGCTCACTCATTAATTAATTATGTATATGCGCATGTAGTTGCTAATGAACATTATAAGCCCAGTGGTCAGTATTACGACGCTGGGTTAATAAAATAGTTAAAGCTGTCTTCCTAGTGCCTACCTTAAAACTTACCCTTAGTACCTGCTAATTCAGCATGATATTATACGTCATGAAAAGCAAAGAATCAATGATCACACAGCCTTGTCTTTTGTTATTTTTTATTATCGCGGTACTGGGGATATGCCAAAATATATCATATAAGGCGTCACATAATAAATTCTTCCTTTTTTTACACCACTAAGGTGACAATCAAGCATACGGTCTGCCTGATAATAAGCAGTTACCGCAGTATATGGACATTTGCAACACCAGGGTTCCCGACCCTGCAAAAACCTCTTCACCTTTCGTGAAGAAGCCCATGCTGTAGTAGAGAAAACCTCGGCTTCGAGTTCATTCCACAACTTGAGTAGTGTCGGCAGAAAACTTCGTTGGAACCGTACAGTATGCAACCATTGCGGTTTCAGGGTGAACTCCCCGCCATTGTGGTGTGGTTGTAAAAACAAGCTGTTGGCATCATATCGAACAATTCCTCAGAACACAGCTCGTTGTACAATCGGTAGAATACACAAAGAGAGACAAAACTTAAGGCCTCAATGCCGTCTATAAGCTTGGGATCGCCGACAATTCTCTTAATGTCATTTGTATATTCTAAAGTAATGTAATTTTATAAAAAATTCAACAACAAAACAGTAGTACTAGTAGTAGTAACAAAAAATATTGTAATTTTACTGCTAGTTTGGAGGACTTTTACAAGTACCATGAAACGCGAAGTTTTAAATTATAGATTCAACTAATGTCACGCACAACTAATAACAAAATTTGAGAATTTGTTATGAAACGCATTTTTTCTTGTCGAAGTAAGTCCTAAACTTTAAATAAAACTGATAAGAAAGTGCTGTATGTAGCAGCAGCATGATGCAAGCGTTCATAGGCTACGATAACCGCTTTATATCCAAGTGGTCCTATGCTTGTACAGCTCTCGACGTTGTATATAAAAAAAAAATGAACTATCCAGCAAAATGCAATGCAATACAATACTGACTAGGTGCTGCTGTTATGACCGGAATTAAGTGCATACAGGTATATGTTCAATAAATAACTGTAGATCAGATTCTCGTACAGCTTCCATAAGAAACAACTTACTATTCAAGTGCGAGCAACAAAGCTTACGGCGTAAATACAAACGAATATTATTGCACTGACGTGACCGCATTTGACTTATGGCTATTGCAGTAAAGATGCACACAGCACCTGTGAGGAATACACCTTTCACTTGCATCGAAAGTGCAGTTGATGTAACTATGACCTGCGACCCTGTGCTGCAACTCTGTACCTACTCAATAGTTTCATTATATTATAGCTGTCAAAATGCGGGTACTGGCCTTAGGGTTCAGTAATTGCGTAAATAAATTACTCAACTTGAGGCATTGTTGCGCTTTGAGTTATAAACATGCACTTGAGTAACCCGTAGGACCTCACGTATGGGTCATTTCTGAATGCCAATCAGATTGTAATCATTGCGTTTTTATTTGATAATTAGTCAGTATTGTTGTACCAACAAAGACACCTTGTCAGATTTCTTAATCGGCATATCTGTTTTGGGGTTCCCTTTTATTCTCACCTTTTTTTCTTCGTCGACGGATTCTCAAGCTCGTAAATGATAAAAGTTACTAACTTGAAATATTAATGTTTTAGTTGTAATGTTGATCCAACACCAAATCTCTACTACCCCGCAATGAATCTAACGTGATGATATATATAAATAGATAAAAAATCGTAATTGAGAGATCCCTTAATTCCTAAATTCCTCTCTTAAACGTCACAGTATCACAATCATTTTAGTTCCAATCTGTGATGATGAATTCCCTATAAATGTTTACTAGAACTAGAACTACACTCTGAACACAGTACCCATCAAATTTTAAAACCAGTTGTTTGAATGAGAGTACACTAAAGAAGATACATTAACGTGTTTGCTGGTCTTATGTAGGACGCTATAAGAGCAATTCAGCAGCTTTCGATGTCACACACGCAAATGCTCATCTCAGACTTATGCATATTTAACTACAGACATTATGCTTATATCAAATAAACATCATAAAAAATATTCTGATCAAGAAACATAAAGCTAATGAAATTTAATTGCCAACTGGCGAATGATATTTCATTAATAATACAGCGGTGTTCCATTTAATATAGAAGTATAAAATTATATTACTCATAGACACCGATACCCTTAGTTCTAATATCGACTTAGCTAGACCCGTGTAATAAATATAGTTGACTGTTAATAATATTCTCACCAATGTGTTCGACACGTCCAGATAGAGCCAGATAACTTGGAGACGACATTCGGGATAAACCGCTATCAAAATATATTTGACCCAGAAATCTGTTGCATAAAGTACTATAGAGGTTCTAATGTGCACTAAAACAGCTAAAGGAGAAGATAATTATAATTCAAAAGTTACATAATTTTCAGGTTTAAAGTTTTCAAATCGCATCTCTCCTTTCTCCGCTGGTGAAAAAACACATTAAACTCGATGTGAAATTAACGTGCGTAATTTTCTATTGTATTTTATTGCATAATCTATTCGTTTCACTATTTGACTGATAATCTATTGTCGATTGTATAACAAGGCAGAATAATTGAATGTTCAAAAGGTAAAAACTAACTAAAATCACGTTGGGAAACCTCAACAAAAGATTTGGCTATCAAAAATGTTAATACGTAGAATGTTTGTGAATACAACATATCAAGTCATATCAAGCTAATCACTATCTGCTGCATGTAGAGTTTAAAACGTGATTACATTTTAAAAACATAAAGAAGAAAATTGCTTACACAACAGCCAAATAATACCTACGTCCAACAGGTGTCAAAATTGTATTCGATTTAATTGGCACGGCTACCATATTCGTCGAGTTAAAATTATAAATTTATACGCCTCTGGCATTTTTAAGGTGATGGGCCAAAATTAAACAGGCGCGGCGCGAGTGTGACCACGACGATGTACAGGGTGTAAACCAAAAGGCATACATAACTTCGTAAAGCTATGTATTTTATTAGGTAAGGGCAGTCAATTGTACTAATAGCAACACAAGATGATCATTGGCTCCAAGACTGAATAAAAACTAAATCAAACATCAACAACAATCACGACGATTTTCGCTAAAGTTTAAAATGTTATTGAGCAAATGTTGTTGTCGAAATAGGTAAAAGTCGTATCTAAATACGACTTTTAGCTAGCTACAGTTTTGAGTATAAATTATATATTATATAGAGAAGGGATATACACACTAGTTATATTGAAAGCGAGATACGAGAGAGCTACCTTTCGGAGGGTTCAGTAAGGATTTTTATAGTGCATTTCAATTTTCAAGAAGTCCCAATGAAGCACGTTAGTGTAATCTTAATTTATTAACTCCTACCAAAATTAGCTTATTTATTAAATCTAATTTAATAAATAAGCTAATTTTAGTTGGAGTTAATAAATTTGGATGCTTATATGTTTGTAATTCAATCACGTATAAACAGCTCAATAAATTTGAAAGAATAATATGTTTTTATAAGACGATGATCGTAAACAAACATATCTTGACATACCTCTGTGAATAGGTTACCCTAGCCTATGATTCAAAACAAGGAGTATCGCTCGTACTTTGTTCAACAGCTTATTGATAACATCAATCACTCGCATTACAACAACCCTCCGGGGAGTTGTTTGGCTGCGATCTTCTATGAGGTGGAGGTACCTTCAGTAGGGCTACTTCGATGCAATCTACATCTCTAATACGCAGGTAATATAAGTCATAGCTAGGGTGACAGATTATTTCTAATAATATTTAAGCTTATAGAACATTATATGTGTAATCATTGAATATTAAATATGCCACAACTGTGGAACCTAAAACATTGACAACGAATAGGGAAATTAAACGAAAAAAAACTAGAACCATTTTTTTTCATCCGCCCAAAAATGTAAATAATATTAGGATTATTTCTCTCCGCGTCCTGTTCGATAATTTCACCCTGTATATTTTTTTATCCTATACCTTTATCATGAACCTCTGAAATTTAACCGTCGTCTTCGATTAATGGTGGTTAGTTAACCACCTGTCAAGTGACCACTTCTCTGTACAAATCGCGCGGACCACCTACGGAGAACGGTCGTAAACATGCAAATGCATAACTCGTATGAAGATATTTACAGTGTGATAAGGAGTCCGTAAATCACCGTAACAAAAGTTTGCAAAAGTTATCTGACTATCCCGGCGGCCTTAACTGGCTGGAAAATGGCTTGACCAATGTCGCTAATAATTACACGAAGCAGCGTTTATACCTCAGTCATTTTTAGATTATAAATTCTATGAAGTTTGTAGATAATCTGAGTAACTAAACACATGTTAAAACCGTTCCTAGAATGAGAATCCATTTACGTTAAAAGTGTTTACGTTTAAAAACTTCCCTATTAACCCTTCGAAACCCGAGTGGTCGTATACGACCGCGAAATGTGTGGGAAAACGTATATAACGGGTTCTGACTGCTTTGAAATCGATCGAGTCCTCGCTTCTTTCTGACCCCGCAAGGGATTCGGTGTGAAGTTATAGATAGATAAATACACACGCTAACAATAAAAAATACAAAGATAGAAGTCGTGAAATCTGACTTCAATGAAGACGTAATTTTACCAAACATATAAGCTAAATAACTCCCTGCAGGTGACAACCCGATGTTGTACAAATAATTAAAAAATTGGCGCCATAGGATGAAATTTAGAAAAATGTAACTTCCGCGGAAATAAAGCTGATGTTGAGCAACTAAGATGGTCCAAAACGATGGCCGTGAGAGCAGAAGGGGATGATATTGGCGATGCAATGCTGCTTTAAGATCAAGGCTCATGGTTTCTATTTCAACACAGGACAAAAATGAACATGTGTGTGTATGAACATGCCTGTTTCATTTTTACTTCGACTGGGCAAGTGCCCCCATCTCACCGAAAATATCACCTCATAGAAAACCGCAGCCTAAAATAACGTCTCCCACGTTACTAGTAGCCTCCTGAGAGGTACTAGCAGTAGAGATGACAATGCGCGAACAATATTTCCTGTATTGCACATGTTCATAGGATATGGTAACCACTTTACATCAGGTGGGCAGTATATTTGTATGCGTCCGGACGTAGTATATGAGAATAAAGTGGCAACTGCGCACTGAATACCTATATCAACGTCCCATGGCGTAGATCTAGTCATCAGATGCAATAGAGATAGCTACGAGTATATGTAGCTCTTCAGAACTCGCTCACCCCCTGCTATCCAGCTGAATATTATGTTTACTTACTGACTTAGGAAAACAGTATGACACCGTATGCTCTTTTATTCATCTCTATGAGCAAGCTTTATAAGCATCTCTAAACGTTTTACAACACCACGCAAATTTACACAAAGAGAATATGATTTCTTAGAAGTTCATGCATAGCGAATTCGCGTCATGCTCCTCGGGTCGCATCGTAATTTCGAGATTTGATTTCATAAGGCAACCTTAACACTGTCAAAACATAAAAGTATGCAATATAATTTTCTATTGTTGTAATAAATATAATATTATGTCAATGGAGTACATATTCAGTGGACAGCGTCGACGTATTTCTCATATTATTACAAACACTCCCCACGTAATTAGGAAGACATCAACGCGCCTGTTTAAAAAATGCGATTTAGTAACTTTGACTCTATTTGTCATAAAATAAAATATGTAGTACATAAACTGAGCACATATCAATAATTGCTTTGTTTCTATTATATATATATACATTTGCGAAAGCTAATACTTTCATACAACGATAGAGTAGGTAAAAATTAAGTAAGTAAAGAAAAACTTTGAACGTCCGTCTTATTTAGTGTAGATTTAGGACGAAATGATGACCTTACAAGTAAATTCCTCTCTAATTTTTTACTTCAAGGCATTTAAAAATGTGCTTGCAATATAAAATTATGTACTGACAGTAAATAAATTTAACAGGATGCACAAATTCAATACGATATTGTGTCTTTCTAATACCACTATACTAAAATCCTAACTCATCTCTCAAAGTACAAGCAAAATTAAAATTCATATTACTAACACTTAAAAGCCTCCATAACATTTGCAATAGGAAACCGCCGCGTAAAATGTAATCACAAGTCGAGAAAACCATTACCTTATAATTAAACGCTGTGGTTTCAGATGGAAATAGTTTGTTTCCAATAGAAAAGTGGTAGAGTTAAATACTACGATATTTAGTGCACGTGATAAGTTAATGGAATGCTGGTCCCGTTGAGCACGCCCACTGCAATCTGACGATATCCCGCTATCCCGCGCAATCACCTGGATTACCGGGATTATGAGGATTATAGATAGTCGTGCCGCGCGATGTATAGGGTTGCTATTATCCAGATTAATCCAGAACTTAAAATATTTCAATTTAATTACTTATATATATATATATATATATATATATTGATAGTTTAATCGCCCTTGTTGCTGGTTCTCTAAAATATGATCTATTAGTCAATTTATTTTCTTCATTTATCTCTATATCTAGAAACACTATAAAAATAATGTACGGGTGTGGCCCAAGTGTCCTTTCTTGAATAACTTGTTGAAATAATAAGAAAAGCGGTGTTTGGTATACCTAATATAAGTATATATTAGGTATACCAAACACCGCTTTTCTTATTATTTCATATATATATATACACTTATAATCTATATTATTTTAATCACTTTCATTATTTACATACACTATCGCTTTTCATTAAGTTGACTTTATACGGGAAACTGCAGTACCATTTTCAAAAGACACTTGTTTGCAATTAGCTTTATACAAAACATGCAGTCAAGTATTATTAAATGACGTTATTGTTTTTGTCGCCCGCCATCAAATGAAAGTTAATATTCAAATTTAGTTATTATATATACGTTTCAAGGCATCTTGAACAGTACTATAACATTAATGAGCAAACACACTTTAACCACAATCAGACATTCTGGTGTACCCATTTTTATATTTTGGAATTAAACTACGAATAGACAAATTGCCTTCGCAACTAGTTTATTAATTAGTAGGTATATATAATTCTAGGAGACTTGGCAAGACACCAATTCATTATTTCCATAATAAAAAAAGATCTACAATAATATTTTTATAGTATATAGCTCGTAGCTGAGTCCATAAAAATGTATTACATTGCCGACTGGAGCTGAATCATACTAGGAAAAAATCAATTGACTTCCGATGCAAACTGAGCGGCTGACTTAATTAGAATCATGCATCAGGAGGATAGTTTTAATACTTTTTCGACCTATGTTTCGTAAGCAAAGTTGGTTAGTTTTATGGTTCAATTATCACATATTTCTATTTGTAAAATAATAGACTCTATACACCGTAAACATAACCTAAGAACAATATGTACAGCATACACAATAATTTATAAACCTATATTCGAGATTACCTTTACAGAAAATACAAAATTTAAGAGTGCTCAATGTTAATAAGTCAGATTAGGTAACCCTAGGTATGCCCGTATTTCGAATTAACCCTTATAATACGGTTACGTTAGGCTTACGACGCTCTTAGCATCGGCAATCGGGGAAGCGGGTATTCTATTAATGGTTAATAGTAAATTGAATGCAGTTCGTAAACGTGATCTAAGAAAATGCCGCCTATAATTTCGCAGAATCCATAGGGGGCTGTTCCTATTTACTAGAAGTTCAATTATTTATTATCATCTATAACATTTCGCTATAAAACTGTCCATAAAGAGTAAAATTTCTAGATATTAATAATTTTATATTAACATTCCACCTCGATTTTGTACAAAATTGATAGTGAGATTATTTTATAGTTAATTATAATATTGTTAATAAAATGAGCATTTCAAAAGATTTTACAGTAAATTAATTATTGTGAAATATCACACTTTTTTATCACACGAAATAGCTTTCCCCAAAATATAAAGCATACACTAACAGAAAGTAAAAATTTACGATATCACGTATATTTTAGTGGACTTGAACATTGATAAAAACTATGTTGATAGTGTTAATTTGATGAAGACAGTTTCACTTCTTGATTTGAAAACTTTTATTTCATCACAGTTCATTTTGTTGTTGTATTGTACGTACATTTTTGTATAGATAATTCTTCTGTACGTGATATACACTGCCCTGCTCCTAAACGGTTGGATCGATTTTGATAATTTTTTCTGGGTTTCTGGATAGTTTGATTTCATAATTTGACCCAGTCGACCACACTGTACAACATCAGTCAATTAGGCTAGTAATTTATAAAGTGATTGTAAAACAAGTGTAAGAACTGCGCCAATTTTGAAGAATAAAAACGTTCAGGTACTGACACAAGCGTCATTGAAGTCGACTTCAATGAAGTCATTTTATAAACCATGTTTTAAATTTGTAATGTTTTACTTTACCACCAAATCTTCCTGAAAATTATATGGACCATACTTATTAACAAATAATCCAAATTGCATTATAAACAGAGCAATACTTAAGGAAAAATCGATAATGATTTTTTTATATGTTTTTAAAGATGTAGCGCGCATCAAAGCAGCTCGAATTAAGACGTATCACCACCTCACAGAAAACTGCAGCCATGTAACAACTCACTGGAGGTTCATTATGCTCTTACAGCTGAGTGAAATTATAAGTAAACTTCCGAGGAGTTGGTCTGCTAGCAGCAGAGGTAGCAATGCTCAAGAGAAACTTCTTGTCTTGCAAGCATTCATAGGCTACTGTAACCACTTTACATAAGGTGCGCCATATGCGTGTATGCACCGACGATATATAAAAAAAACTTTTTGGCCATTCATAAAATCTTCCTCGAACTTATATGAAAATTTTGCAAATACGAGTATAAATTACAGTACAACTTGACGAAGCCGTTCCGAAATCTCAGTACCTATACTAGAAAGCAATAGACTGATACAATGAACATAGGATCTAGTCTTTTTTTGAAGCCAGTTAAAGAATAGAATGTTGTCTATCGTGCATAGTTTTTTTTTTATAAATCTCCATAAAGTCTTCACAAACAAGTTTCGTTATGTATGTGCTAATATGCGAGTCTGGCTCACATTTGGTCAAAGTAAATGAAACAGTCATTTACATTGACCACACGCATGGAAAAATAAGAAATTGTTTGTCATAATTATTACCTTTAGCTAATAATAGTTCATTATAGAAGAAGATCAAATTTAAATGTTAAAAAATACATCGCGAATGAATTTGCCAAAAAAATCCTGGTCACATTATAATTGATTAAAAATGACTTTTTTTTAAACATATCAATAATTCGCATAATAAACAAGCTATGTACCGATGTAAAGTATAAAGCCTGTAGAATATGTAATCGTTGGCTTGCCTATTTTTTCGGGTCTAACTATGGGGTTGGCAGGTATAAACGAGTACGTAATACTAATAATTTGCACTGATCTGTTTAATACATATACCTTATGTCAAAATAAAGCGAATTTTATTGCGAACACCATGACATATAATAGTCAGGTCTGGATTCCGGTTGACGACCTTCAAAAATCGGAATATTAGTGCAATGAAAATGTGTGTCGGAGAGGTATTATGTTCATAAAATTGAGGAGGATAGCGATATATTAAAATGCTATTTATTTCCATATAAGATTAATTTATCAAACAGATGAAAGCAAATTTATAATATTAATTGCCTGTTATTTAACTCGCAAACCTATAGTTAGGCCGAAAAAACGTAGACAACCTAACGTTTGCATATTCTATAGGCTTCATACTTTTGATTAGTATATAATTTGTTTCTATCTATCTATAACTTCACCAAATCCCGTGCGGAGTAGGCAGAGAGAACCGAGCGCCACGTGACTTGATCCTTACACTCCTCACTCGCTTCATTAACATTAATTACTATTCTAGTATCGTTCAAGGTTTACCCTTGAACGATACTGTTAACGAAGAAACCAGAACCAATGTAAGGTTTACGGTTCATTCGTGCTAACACCGTAGCTTCTCAGAAGGTAACTGGCAACCTATTCACTCGCACGATCACAAAAACCCTCCAGGAATTGTTCTTTAACTGCGGTCTTCAATGAGCACGATCTATATCCCTAGCCCCCACTTCCCTTTTTCCTGAGTCGCTTTGTTAATTGTTATCGCACACCATTTGCAAGGGAAGTAGATGAGAGAAGGGAAGTAGTTTAGAGACTAAAATGATAATAAGTCACTTACACTCCAAATGTTACAAAATAATTATATACTTCATTTCGAATTGCGGTCAGTATCACCAGATTCACCACCATTGTTATGTAGCAAGTAGTATTATATAATTCATTCTAAGATTTGCCAATATGTAGGCATTTAAGTATGCCCGTAAATTTAAGTAAATATTATATCTACAAACTATAGATGTCTCAATGAAAAGTGTACTAACCATTTATGTAACAACTTTCATGGACCAACCCGTGACTAATTCAAACCGCGACTTCTTGCGTGAAGTCGAAAGATATCCCCTTCGACTCCACGCGCGTGTCTATACTGTAGACAAACGCCGCATATATTGAAAAAAAAATGTGTTTACCGTAAGTTATTAAGGTTTAAGAAAATAATTGACTGTAAACACATGCACAGTATGTTGTTTAATTATATCTTGTCACTGCCAAAACAAGAGATTCCAGTGATAAAAATGCGCACAATAACAGTAATAATAATTACACAGAGTATTTACCGATGTCATGATAAAACACTGCATTTAAAGATAGACGTGAGATAAGCTATTAAAATACTTTCTCTGCGTAATTGGTTCTAGCCGTGGCGACGAAATTTTGTTGGAGGTAATGCCCTCCGCATATGCGGTACGCCTACTTTGAGCAAGAGATTGTTTTGAAAATTAACTATGTTAATAAAATAATGTAATTAAGAATAACAATAAATTAAATTAATTCACTATTTTAATGTGCGAATCAGAACAAAAAATGTTAGTTACATTAGTGCAAATTCACTATACTTACAAAAATTTACTGAAAATTCATTATATCTACTGAAATATATACGGTTAACAGCAATGTCTGAGAATAGAAATCTGTAACTCTGAAACTGTATCAGTAACTTGAAATATCGACTTTTTCACAAATAAGGTTTGCTGGTAACGCCTCTGTTACAACAAATACAGTAACGTACTTATGTCAACGATTTAAATCCTCAAGTTGTGCAGTAAATTATCGAATGCGCAGACAAGGCAACGGTGAAGTGACGTGCACTTCAATAATGGGAATGTAAGGCACATCGGTGTGAGCAAAAAATGTTAACAGTTATGGAAAACATAGGAGTTTTCGTTGTAGACGGGAATGAAGAATTTCACAGAGTATTGATGGCATTGTACAAGTTTTTGTGCTTAGGCGCCATTGTATGCCGGATGCCTCCTAGTTGATGGGGTAATAAGTAGTAACGACTACATGAGAGGTGAGAAATCAACGACGTTTAATTAATATTTAATTGTGAGGAGAGTTTTTCGATAGCACGTAAAGGTATTGAATACTGTTAGCTTGTTTAGTTTAGTCGTAATTTATAGTACCTTAAAATTGAAGGTAACTCCACAATATAATGAAATGCACTCTTTATATACCTCTTAGACGGTCGGAGCGTTATTAACTGTAGTGTAAACTCGATATTAATTAAACACTTTTTTTCGTGTATACCCGTATAAATGAGATTTTAGACTACTATGTAAAGCACACATTGCTTACGTTAATATGACGTACGTAAATAAATACGTACCGGTTCATATTCTCGCGCTTGTCATACCGTTTATTTCTCCCTCCTTCTTCCTTGTATACCATTATTCGTATATCTCAGAAGAACGGGGAGCTTTAGAGACGAAAGAGGAAGTATCTTCCTCGTTTACGTCTCAGGATCGTTTTATGCCCTTTATTCATTTAGTGTAATTTTACATACATTTTTGGGAATAATGCATACACACGTCCGGACGTATTTAAGCAGACGCAGTCTACTCCAACCCTTCTATGTAAATTTTGCATTTTTATCTCTCATAATACTTCTATTTCCCGAACTCTCTACCGATCTTATACCTATTTTTCGTCTCTGATATTTATTTCCCGTTTTTTTACTCTTCTAGATATGTTTAAGAATTTCATTCTTCTCCTATCTCTCTTTTTCTTCTGTCTACTTTATCTCGTTTCCATGGTACGGAAAATTATTTTTTCACTCAAGCGAAAAGTTTTTATTTCTTTTTGATATGAAACATCTATTGGCGCGCCTTGACAGTAAAATCGAACCGTATGTAGTGACGGCAAATGGCATGACGTTCTCTCATGCCGTCATGCCCTCTTTACGCCACCACTCTCGACTCCCTTGCGTGCATGCGCATACTGGACTCTCCGTTGCTTATCTGCACGAGCTGTTATATCTATCCGATGATTTTTGATTTTTATTTATTAAAATTCTGAATATAAGGTGTTTTACATTTGCCGGGCGCCCGTAACGGCCATCATTTGTACGTATTTTTCCTTCCCTTTCTCAACTATTTTCTATCTTATCTGTATGAAATACTAAATAAAGCTGTATACCTACATAAATAAGAATCATCGTTCTTCATCCCTCAAGTTTTTTATTACAAATCGTGACCTATAAATAAGATAGATAAAAGAACACCGCTGCTGTTACGCACTCCGTGAGAATACAATTACTACAATTCAGTTGCTAAGAGGGAGGATTATCTGTAAATCGGTTTACGCACATTACCTTGTAATTAGTACATTTACACTTTTAACCTAACCTTAATTCTACTATCCTACTAATATTATAAATGTGAATGTCCGTTTGTTTGTTACGCTTTCACGCGAAAACTACTCAACCGATCATCATGAAACTTTCTACACATATTCTTGGAGGTATCAGAAGTAACATAGGATACTTTTTATTACAAAAAAATATTTTTTATCAATGCGAGCGAAGCCGCGGGGAAGCTAGTTAATAATAAAAATCATTTATACAACTAAAAAAATACACTTTAGTTTAGTAGTTTCAGGATTTGGTTTGAGTATAGTATTACGTTCGCGATAACATCGACACATTAGTATGAAATACTGATATTCCGAAATATTGACGACCTCAAAGGAGGATCTAGTGGATATATTCATGAACAGGCTCATGGGGCTAAATCCGTGACTATGCACGTGACGTGAGTACGCAGTTTGATGGGAACGAAATATTTAATGTGCATGGGTAAACATTAAAGTGCGTAAAACTTGTTCCCGCTGGAAACTGGTTTTACGTTTAAGTATAAACGCGGTCGCTAGTGGCATGTACTACACACTACTCGTACTTCCAAACGTTTCGCAACGTCACTACGCACGTGTCGCGCCCATATTACAAGGGTTGTCACTCATCGGATCTTCACTAGTTTTTTTTTAATTTTTTATTATAGTAACAAAGTAAGACTTTTTTTATCAGTAGGAATGACGGCTTTAGCCACATTCTAATATTATATTTGTACCTTAATTATTCAGACCATTTTTTTACATGACTTTTGTCAGAGCGTTAACCATAGCCAAATGTTGATCTGAAAGTATATGCTATGTAACCAGGTAAGTTTTTTTCAAACCCGGTTCAGTAGTTTAAATATGTCATGCATGACACAATTTTAAAAATGATTATTTCACTAAAATTAATAAACTAATTTATTACACAAACTCGACCCTGCCTCGTATATAATACGAGTATATAAAAAGATAAGTGCCATAAGGCCAACGAGTTTGATACTACCACTCTGATTTTAATTCCTATAATGTGTATAATAAGATCGGTACAATAAGTAAATAGTAAAGTTGACTTGTTCTTAACTGTGCCTAATAAGATTTTCGATCAAATCGAAGTATATCAGACCGTTTTATTCGATCCTTGGACTTTATATTAAAGTACTATGGAATCTGGAGGGTATTACGTTTCTCGCTATAACGATATAGCTACTCACGCAAAACCTCGGCAGAATTTTAATACTAATTCGCAGTCATAAGTATCTAGGAGTTAGGCTGGTCAGTGTCTAGGCTAAGTCCTTAAAGCTTCTAAGGCTTCATAATTCCTCATAGTAAATAAGCCAATCGCCTATAGGTAGCTGATCTACCGGCATACTAAAATGAGGTATAATGATATTTGTCGTATTAGAAAACTAGGCTGTAGGCGTGTACAATATGTACGAGTATATAAGAAGAGTCAAGTCATGATGCACGTGACGCGATGAATAATATACTCGTACTTGTCATTCATTAGTAATTAGCTCAGGTGTTCAAGAAATCCCTTGTCATTAAATTATAGAACCATGCAATAACAGACTGAGTAACAAGCAACTGTTTGGGCAGTATAACGAAGTATCATTGTAAAAATAAGGAACATAACATGCGACGCGTCTCTAGATAGATCTACTGCAGCACTGTTACTCACTGGTCTCTCTTTATCTAACGGAAGCGGTTTACAACATACTTTGCCACGCTGCTAGGTCACTTAATTTTGAGCGCAGTTTGTAGTCAAACCGTCACCACCTGAAGACCACTTAGCATGACTACTACTACATCTTCATGCCTGGTCCTATGTGGTGTAGGCAGAGAGAACTAAGCGCCATAAAACGCGGTCCCCACACGCCTCGCCAAAAAGAGCCATGATGTATGATAGTCAAAGAAATAATTCTTTAACTACCATACATCATGGCTCTTTTTCAAAGACTTATTGCTCTTTTTATGTCCAAATACGCCGTTTCATAGGACTCCTGAATCACGAAGTCAAATACCGCCTTCGTATTTTTGGACAACAACTAAAAATTGACATAATAATGTTATAAACACAGTACCTACATTGCAAACAATTTCAAATGCTCGGTTAAAGATTGAGCTCGGAATTTCTTGAAGTATGGTAAAATGAAATCAACACATAAACCATTTAGCCAAATAGATATTATACAGGATGGACGTAATGCGACAGTGGTACGTATATCTCGTCTGTCATACAATAGGTGTTTTCCCACCCACTAATGTTTTTCTTTTACTAATGCCATGACGTAATAATGTGGACAGTTATATTTGAGTACAGACCACACAGTGGGCGTAAGGGCTTGTTTACACGGTCCGATCGTGTTGTGTCGCAACTAGTCGCAAGCGAAAACGCACGTGACGCGCCCACGCGGCTTGGTGTCGATTGTAATCTATGTTTAAAAAATATTTAATTGACTAATGATTGTTGAAGTTCGCTAAACAGTCCCGTGTAGTTTACACACCTACCTGTGAAAGAGTATACACATATTTAGCACATGTCGCAAGCAGGCATAACACACTTATCACATACAATAGGGTTGCCAATACGTTTAAGATTGTCTATTCCTTAACATTATAATACCTTTCCACTAACATACTGCTATATTTCTGTTTCTTATATATTTTTAAGAAATACCTAGTTGTTCATTTTTTTTTTTGCATAAAATGTAAGAAAACATTTCTATCTATTTATACTTTAGGCAAAGTCCCTTGCACTGTAAGCAGAATGTATCGATCGCCACATGATTAGGCTCTATTATGCACACTCGTCAAAATGGAAAGAAATACTCTTTCCATTCCGCACTTTTCATACTCCGCATGCGTAGTGGTACAGTTAATAAAGCAATTTTATAAGATTTGCTTAAGGTGACAGAGATATTTTAATTAGAGTTCGTAATCAGAAACACAATCTTATTTAGACGACGACACCACGATTGTCGATGTTATCAGACTTGTGTGTGACAACGGAGTTACACTGGATTATCTTGCGGTGCCATAATTTTAATTAATTTATTCAGTTGATTCCGTAAATTCTTTCGTCGAATATTAAAACACGTATAATCAAATAATTGCAAAAATATAGGCGCGTTATGAAAGAGTATTTTTATTATATTTTTTTTTTTATATTGTTTTAATTAATTATTTAGTGCACATGTGGGCAACACCCGGCCCGCTGTAAGGTTTGATCCGGCCTGCGAGACATTTTGAAAAAACCCAATTTAAAAAAAAATAAGTACACTACTTATATACACTCACGGAATCTACCTATATATATGCACTACTTTTAAACGCGGCCCGCGAACGTATTTGCATGCTAAAGTTTGTCCCACAACATGTCAAAGGTTGCCCCTACCTGGTATAGTACATATTTAAATAGTTCATTAAAAATAGCAGTACGGTGCAACCGCACATAACGCCCGATCAGCGCTTTAACATCAATTAGTTTAGAAATAATCTGTATAAATAAGTTCCTGCAATATTCGTCGCGCATAACATTGGTATACTCCACAAGCATCAATCAATTAGTAATTAGCATATATCTAATATAGCGATTAATCTTTATCTATCTTTTAATCATCATCATCATCGGTGTATACGCGTACAATAACCCATTGAATATTGAGGTCTCGTGATTACAAAATATCTTAATATGTAACTAGACAACGATTACTAGCTATTGTATTATTAGTTCGGTCATATAAGTGCATCAAGAATCCTATCCTATATCCATTCTTAGGTCAGTGACATAGGAATGAGAATGTCACAAAGCGATACACATTAAGGAAAAGAGAAAGAGTAAAGATCTTTCTTCTACTGTAATTGGACAGGGATCGACAACCCTAAGTTTAGTTTCTATTGAACTGATAGAAAAGGAAAACAGTAGTCATGTCACGATTGTTGAAAGTCACGTAACAGAGACTGAGAAAATCGCTTTTCCTCACAAGTTGCATAAGCAGCATAAGCAATTATGTATACATAAAAGCCCAACAACAGGAAAGCTTCGCGTTTCTGAGAATTTCTTAATGAAATCGATGTTTCAATGAATTTATGTGACGCAAAAAAAAACGACCGCTAGCGTGAGTCAGAGTTAGTATGATAAAATTAAGTATGGTTTGAGGCACGCAAATGCCTCGAGGCAGCGGTATTCAAACTGTTTGGACATCGCTAATAAGTAATGGTTAATGCTCTTCAATAATAATTCAAAATTAAGAAGCAAAGATTTTATACTCTAAATTTAGATACTCTGAGGGCACTGAATATATATAGATGAAAAATCTTATTGGTACATTTTATTACATATCATATCATATTTGAAATAAATTCTTATTGTTGCTTATTTCGCGTGACTTCTCACAATTTACACCAATGCTACAGATGTATCAAAGAATGTTTTTAATTTCACATGATTCACTTTGCTTGTTGTTAATAACAGAACATAATTATCAACTAAGATACCACGGCAAAAAAATATGTTCTAACCAACGTTCTGAAGTAATTGCGTTTAATCTTGGCTTGGTAGGATTGAATGGTCATTGGTTGTATATTGTATTCGATTCTATAACAAATCGCTCGAAACAATTTTATCCATTCCCAACTATATCTTCAAAATACTCTTTCTAAAACGACTTAACTTCGTCAGTGTTTTTATTTAAAAACTCAACTTTGAAAAGAAAATAAGCAGTCATTTTTGTACCATACTGGCAAATGTAAATGTATTGTAATACCTCATTGACGATTTGCAAAAAGACCAATATATGCAAGTTTCTTTCGGCGTATCTTCTACGCCAATAGCGGTAGACTGCGAAAAGAAGAATGAAAACTATGGGAAACAATTTAACAGAAGATCGCTCAGTCCTAGCAAGCTACGGTTACATTATAAATTACTTTATAACGTTAGATACTCGTAGAATAAATGTTTTGTCGTGGTATCTTAAATGATAATTGTGTTCAACATGTTCAAAACAAGCAAAGTGTTCACGTAAAACTTAAAACAGTTGTTGAGGGGTATTATATTGTAGATGTGGCATAAATTCTGAGTAGTCACGAGATAACAAATCTATAATTATGAAAAATGTTTGATTTCGACTAAAACAGAAGTCAGAAAGTTTTTGGGTTTGAGAAACGCTTTCTTTTTCTTAATGTTAGATATTTTCTATTTTCCAAAACAGTACTTGTTATGTTCAAAGTGTAAACATAGTATTTTCTGGAAATCCCAAAAAGCTTTAGTCACCAAAAAAAATCTACCTCTTAATTGCGTATATCGTATAAGTATTTAAACGACATGAAATCCGATTAAACTCCTTAATCACGATATTAGCGGGAAATAGATTATCTTATTATTAATTTGGGTAATTAGCCATTAAGCTACTAAACGTTATTGGTGAGATTCAATCTCATAGTGAATAAAGCAAAAAAAAATAATAAGAGCTGATTTATCCAAAGAAATTAAGGTTCTCCGACCATATGTTCGTACAGCTAATATTTTTTTTCTAATAAGAAGAAAAAAAAGTATGAAGAACTCTATAAAAATGTCCATATCTTAAGAGATACGAAATCTAAGATTTCGGTAGAACAGAATGTCAATCAATGTATACCATCTTATCATGCAATTTTTTATTAGGCATATTAGCAATAAGGCGAATACATTTCAAGTAACTGTTACGTTAAATTGAGAGCATTGAACTCTTGAAATTAGTAAGCCTGCGATTAATTACATTACGGACTGATTTAAGCGATAACTATCGTCATCACATTAACTACTTGTGCTTAACAAACCATGTTTAAAAAAAGGTATAGATAGACAAACTTTGTATGAAGATTAAATAGAAAGCGAACATCCACTGAAAAAAGTATTTCAAAATTTGCATGAGTTACCGTAATATACATTGTATAATAAACAGAACATTTTAACTTAATATTTAATAGATTACAAACGTTTAATAAGCTTGAAAATAGAATTAAATTAAGTCCAAACTTCATCATATTTATACTAGGTCCGTATAAATATGATGAAGTTTGGACTTAATTTAATCTTGCGTATGTCTTGCGTACTTTCCAATAAAAATGTATACATACACGCAAAAAAAATTTAAGTCGAAAAACCACCTCCTTTTTTAAATTGTTTGAAAACATCATATCCTTGTCGCTACTTGAAAACTGAAAAATTACTACTTGTACGTGCTTAACAGATTGGTGTCGAATAAAATCCTGCAGATTATCCAGATTGCGAGTGTGTAGTAAACATACTGGCAAACTGGCCCTATTCTGATTTTACATGTAGAGATTAAGAATGCGGCGCGTCCTTCTTTATTTTATGACCATTAGATATGTATGACATTGCTTAAAACGTTATCTCATATCTGAGACTATAGGGAAATTAAAATGTACGCCAGCGAGCCCGTCTTTATTCGTTCTTTGTATTCATTTTAAACGAGGAACACTTAAATAAATAGGTACATATTTTTAACCTCAAATAAATCGAATATGGTTTGACAAAATACTATTGTTTTTATACAATTATAACCTAACCCATTATTCATTTACAGGTTAGTTAATAACCTCATTATTATTTTATGTAGTTATGGGAAGAGTTTGGAAATAGAATAATATTTTGTATCTATATATGATCAAATTCACGGGCACTGTTCAGACTTTGTTCTTTTCAATGGATCTTAGTGGACCAAGGGATTTCTTTTAAGAGTTTATAAGAAATGAAATTACTTTATAATTATTATTTATTCGTAGTTTATAATGTCTAACTTTATAATAACTCTTCGAATTAGTACTATTAGCAAAAGATATTTGAAGCAGTTTTGACATTAAATAGTTACAGAACCAGCAATTATTGAATATTTATATATAATACACCTAATATATTCAGTACGTGTTACTAATCTCAGTAGCCAGTATACTTTCCTAGTGATTAGTTTGTTTAAATTAATTTGTTGTATCTACAATGTATTACAATCTTTAAACATGGTCATACTCCAAGTTACTTTTAAAGAATACATGTGCGAGCTGCAGTAGACCGTGTCAGTAATGGCATTTACATGTTGTACTACACATACGTAAGTACCGCTTTTGACATTTTGTTTACACATGTCACACACAGTTAAAGCCAAAACCCACAGGGGCGAGAAAACGGGAAAGAGGCAGTCATCAGGGATGGCATTTTTTTCGTGTTTGTATGCGACCTATCACACAAAATATGATCGCACCGCACTGGATCATCAAAGCAACCTAACCGGGCATGTACCTGCACCTCACAGATTACCGCAGCCAAATAGCAACTCCCTGAAGGATTGTTGTGTTCCTGCGAGTAAGTGAGATTGATAAGTGAGGTTAATAACTTTCTAAGGAGTTGCTGAGTTATTAGAAACAGAGGCAACACGAGAGCAATATTTCTTGTATTGCAAAAATCGCATTGCATGCGCACGGTCGTTAAATGGGATCGATCAAGTAGTCAGTGGCTTGTCTCTGTCTGTGGAAAAAAAATATGGTAGGCATAGCTGTTGATGGCACTGTCTCAAAAGGGGGAGTAAACTACAGAGACAAAGTATGAGATTAAAATAATTTGTACGGAGCGAAAAATTGCCACGGCACGAAGAGAGACCCAAAGCAACAAGTACTAAGCATCTCTCAATGATCGGGCACAACTGACCGCGTTTTTGGTAGAGCCTTGGGAAGGTGGCGCGTTTGTAACACAAATATGAACGTTATATTCTTATGAAATCGAATATCATGACCAAGACAAAATAATTGCGCCTGCTACCACACACGTTATGTAGTATCTGTTCAATATGGGTGAAACTCACTACTTTCACAATCGACTGATTTTCAGTCAATTTACGATTGAATAACTGATGCCGAGAAATGGATAGTTGCTCACATAATTAAGAAATAAGAGGCTTCGAAATGGACATAAGATAAATGGCACTTAAGTGAACGGGTGATGCAACAATGAATCTGTGCGCAAGTGCAGGAAATATGTCCGAACGGGCGCGACCACGGCGACAGGTGCTTTCTAAGCGTCATTGCTGTGTATTATTTTCACTTAAAATCCTATAATCTTGATGTATGGTAGTTATCTGACATAAGGATGATTTTCAAAAGTTAAATTGAAAAACGTCCTCGTCTCAAATTACCACTTTTCGAATGTTATATTGAAATGGCGATGAACAACGCAGCTATTTGAAAGGCGACAGTGGCGTAAGCTCACACAAAAATGGTCTTAGAAGATTGTCTGTGAATAAAAAAAATATATCTACCTTGATTACCATTCGCAGTTTAAAAAAAAAGTTTAACAGTTATCCATGAGCCATATAAAGGACGCACAACTTTTATTTTACTATATGGTCATATGGAAAACAATATCGCACGCTTGATGTGAAGTAGTCACCATAGTCGCATTACAAAATATAAGTAGTATCGTGTTATGTTACCCTACTATCGCTACAGCTCCTTAGGAGTTTATTGGTAACCTCACTCGCACTCATGGCTGCAAAACGTTCCAAGATGTCAGTTTTCAGTAAAGTGAGAGAATATCAGTCACCCTGTCACTCTTACCCTAAGCGTCATTTGCTAGGTGGCAGGATGCACCACGTGTAGCTAATGGTATCTCTATCTTTAAAGATGATGATGAAGCTAATTACACCTCAAAAATTACATGATAGTTCCTGTTTTGACATTTACTCGTTCACGGACAGAGAACAGGAACCGGAGTGAAAATATGATAGATTTTCAGGTAGTACTTTATATCATGATATTGATTAGAGATGAAAAAGTGGAATAAGTGAATGAAATTATTCAAGAGATGGGCATTGTCGGCTGCCCTATATGCACATATATTGATCAAGTAGGTGACGTGTTAAAAAAGGGCCAACTAACGAGCATGCATGAAAAGATTGATGAATGTAGAAGAAGCAAAAGGCGCACAGATCCAAACATACATTATGTTTGGATCTGTGCGCCTGGCGTTCCATAGGCTCTGCCTACCCCAACGGAAGACAAAAATGGTGTATATGTACAAGTAACTTTACATCATATTACTTGTAATCTCCGTCGACAAGAGCTAAAAGAAACGATGACCAGATGGTGCCAAAAAAAAATTTGTACGTCTATCAAACCACGTTCCTAAGTACAACTTGCGAAAAAAAATAAACAGAAGTGATTGGCATGGCGCGTATCTAATGGAACGACAGCACAGAAATATTTCAATGGCACGCTTTTACATTATGAAAAGGCTTCGGCACAATTAATATACAGCTGATTTTAACAAAAAAAACCTTAGTTGCCCACCTTATCAAGCAGTTACCGCAGCCTATGGACGGAAGCTTGCTTTGGTACATGACTCTCGCGTTGCCCACACAATATACAGTTTGTGATATCTACGTGAAGATTATTTTTATAATATTCGATTTAAAGAAGACACCGCAATTTATAAAATTATCTGATAATATTACTAACTTTATCTTCGAATTAGGATCTATTATAAAACTTAAAAGTTGTGTCATATGGTAGTAATGAAATCAAGATTAGTTTACGAAAAACTTGCTCAAAATATCTTAGTTATCTTACTTAGAAAATAAATATGAATGATCTCACTTAGTGTAACAACTTTTTAAAGCTTCCTTAATGCATTTATGGCTCCACTTGCATTAAATATACAATTTAAATACATTATTTCAAACGACTTAAGACATACAAGAGGTTGCCAGTAAGCTCCTGAGGACTTGCTGTATTAGCAGCTAGCGACACTTGTGCTGCAAGCGATCATTAGTCTATGATCGGATTTCTGTAAAAGTCAATCTTATTGCACATTTTCCAATAACCAAATAAATAAATATTGTCGGACAAATTACACAGCGCCATCTAGCCCCAAAGTAAGCGAAGCTTGTGTTATGGGTACTAGACAGCTGATAAACATACGTAAATACATTTTTTTTTGTAAATACATACTTATCATACATAGAAAATACCCAGACCAAGACAAACAGACATGTTCATGCACAAAAATGTTTGTACTGTGTGGGAATCGAACCCACGAGCGTTGGTGTCAAAGTAGTGTAACAACGCGTTTCACCACTGCGCCACCGAGCTCGTCAAATAGCAACTCCCTGGAGAGAAAACCATAACTTTCTTAGATTAGGTCACATGTCTATCGAAATACAATTGATGTTATAATTCAAGTCTAATATACATATATATATAGACTTGCGGGTTTCCTCGCGATGTTTTCCTTCACCGCCGAGCTAGAGATAGTTACAAATATAAGTACATAAATCCGAAACACGAATTGTATGGTACGTACTAGGATTCTAATTGGTGACCAATTGGTCAATAGGTCTTTATCCACTGGGCTATCACCGCTCAAACATTAGAATTTTGAAACTATTTTATTACATTAATATAATGCGACTCAGTGTCTAATATATCTAGACGCACTATAATAGTCGCTTATTAGGTACACCCGTCATTGAATATCCCACATGCTCAGCCATTTAAGAGATTAGCCGCAAATATTAGCTTGAGCGCAGGATAAAGAAGCCTTTATCATAGTAATAATACCGTAGGCCGCTAAATAATACAGCATTACGAAAAGGGCTCACATACACAATGAGGTGCAGAACGTTCCGCAGCCGAGTTAAGATGGATTGCGGCTGGGTGTAATAACCTCGGTATGCAACGCGTGCGGCGGGCTGCGGGAAGGGGAGTAGTGCAAATTTTGCACCCCGCCAAGGATGACAAGTATCATACCAGAATACAAGTCTCGAAGATGGCTCTGGAACCGGTAAGAAACAAGAAGATACTCCGATAGAACGAATACCTTATTACAATATTCGCTATGATAATGAGTGAACAATTTGAAGTTCACGCTACAGAAATTAATCTTAGCATATAATATGGAATATAGTCTATAAAAAATTTGGAAACATTTTTATACAACCTCGAGAGGCAAACATACATAAAGCCCGCCTGATGTAAAGCGATTATCGTAGCCTATGAACGCTTGCAATACGGTAAATATCACTCGAGCTATGTTACACTTCACTGCTAACATGGCAACTCTTTAGGAGCTTACTGGTGACCTCACTCACACGTAGGAACTGAACGACCGTCCAGGGAGTTGTTATATGGCTGCAGTTTTCTGTGAGAAAGGTTTCTGACAGGCTGCTTTAATGCGCTCTACCTCGCTTACAAACACCCAGACCAAGACAAACAAACATGGTCAAGCACACAAAAGTTTGTCTTGTGTCGAACACACGAGGGTTCGATTCCCACACGAGACAAACTTTAACAAGACACAGAAGAAAAACGTTGGTGTAAAAGTAGCGTTACTAACCGATCATGTCAAAATTATTCGTCAATTTATATTTATTATGCACTAGCTGTAACCCGTAGCTTCGCCCGCGTACTTCAAGGGAAACAAAACGTGTTTTCCCGTGTGACTGTGATATTATTACCATCGTAAAAAGTACAATCTTCATACAAAAAAACACATCAATCCGTTGCTCGGTTTTGACATGAAAGAACACTTTCATATTTATAATATTAGTATGAACTGAAATACCTGCCAAGCTTCGCTGAGCGTTAATTGGTATTTTTAAATAATATCGCGTGTTTCTGGTAAGACACCTATATAAAATATATATATCCTATATATATATCCTATATATATATAAGCATATAAAGCAAAAGCTAATAAATACAAATTTTAATCCAAATCGTTACAGCCGTTTCCGAGATACACGAGATATATATATATATATATATTTCGTATATCTCGTAACACTATACATATATATATATAAGAATTATTTGTTTAAAGATGTGCTTCCCATAGTGGACTATATCGACCCCACGGAGTCGATTGCAACAAGGGGAAAAAATGATTTAAAATAACAGTAGGTTTAGGACTAAGAAATTATTGTTTTGGTAAGCCATTTCCTGGTGTGCAAATATACACACCAGGAAATGGCTTTAAAAATTCTATACTCTCTAGAAATAAAAACCTGTGTAGAAAAATAATTATAATACATATGTATATGTCCGCAACACACAAAAACCACTGCCTATTAGCGTGAGAAAATTGAAACACCACTCATCTACAACATTAGCATGCTAAATAATTTGCCACATTAGGAAACAATGGTATTCAAATGATTGAATTTTAACAAAGCACCGGAAAACAGTTAACAATTAACAGGCACTTTTTGCTTATTAAAAAATTAAATTTAAATATCGTAATTATATTATATACTAGCTACTCGACCCAGCTTCGCACGGGTGATCCAATCGTTACCAAACTTCATAGGATCACCTGCTGGGCTAACCTGAAGATTCACTGAAAATTTCATCAAAATCTGCCTAGCCGTTTTTGTATCCATACATATATACAGACATACAGACAAACATTCATTTTTATATATATAGATATATTAATTTATTAAAATACATATGTATATCTCCGATGTTAAACAGCGTCATTTAGTCCTTAATACAAGCAAAGATTTTGTTATAGCTCCTAGTACACGTAAAAACAAAATAATAAATAAAAATGTAAATATAAACTTATAATACACAAAAACGAGCGAGGTATGTAAGGATCGAGTCACGTGGCGCTCGGTTCTCTCTGCCTACCCCGTAAGAGATTTGGCGTGAAGTTATAGATGATAGATATATAAAAAAATCCATACCAAGACAACACACCCGTACGTGCATGATTGTTTACCTAGTGCAGGAATAGAACCCACAAGCCTTAGTGTTAAAATAGTTATTATATATTTATATATTATATAGCCACTAGACCACCGGGATCGACACATTTAATGACAAACGAATGTATATAATCATTATTTTAAATTAATCATAGCTCTCTTGTTTAAACGTGGTTTTATGTCATCATGATTATAGTGCCAAGAAAGACAGGTGCAATGGATATTTATTAATAAAATAAGTAGTCAATCTACGAACTACTCGTATATATAAGATTAGACCCTAGCAAATGATGATTATTATCTATCTGCCTACATGATCATACATAGTCACGCAAGCGGACATCACTAATGGTGACATAAAACATGGTATACACGTAAGAAAAACATTTCTGATGAAGTTATGATAACGTGGCAGTGGTATAGTAACAATAGATTACTAATGTTTTAAAATCAAATAAAAATGAAAACCGACGTCCGACTTAAATGAAGTCATTACCTGCAGTAGCGCTCGATAATTTTAAATTTTCTTTCTTTCAAAACTACTTATATCTGACGTGAATCTATTGTGATCTAACTTCAAAGTCAGGTATTGAGAACATGTTTACCTACATGATTGCGTAGTTCGCTATATAGTGAAAATCAAATGGGAAGATTAAGAATTAATTAAGATTATTTGAACTTCTGATCAAGACATGCTTTAAAATAGAACGAATTGCAACCTGTAAAACTCAAGCCGAACAAAATATAAATGAAAGACGCCATTAATATGTTTCGTACACGCATTGATTTAAGGTGATTATTAAAACAAAGTATTGTGCTATAAATTTACTGACCGCATACATTTATATATGAACTTATGTGTTCTTGTCACGTACATTAAATTAATTGGTTTGTTAAATCATCGCACGTAAGTTTGGAAAACGTGTTTTTCCATAGGTACCGAAGTAGGACGGTCGGCTTGGTTGTATTAATATCTGTTCTATGGCCGTTTACGGCGGAAGAGTGAATGTCCCCCATGGCCTGAGTGGGCTAGGTACCTATCGGTTTACAATCACTTAATTGATCTCGTGTTCGATGACGAGCCACGACACGGTTCCGTTACGTTTGTGTCAGGGAAATACGAATCACTACCAGGAATCTGACTTGCAAAAAAATATCACATAAGCAAATTTTGTTGCGATGGAAGTATAAAATTCGAGTACATGTGATATCTGTTGACTTGTAATAAATTAAATAATCACGAAGAAACTAATCCCTGTCATTTTCATGCGTTTTGACAGTTAATTTACATTCAGTTTCCCCTCCCGTTTTTTTAATATACATGTATGTACAAGTCGAGAGCTCGATGGCGTCGTTGCACGTGTTAATCGAACCAAACACATAAGATAAGCAACGTCGACCGCAGCCTATCTATGGATGGGTTTATCTATCTCGAGTTTCTCCGTGCTCAGAGGACACGTTAAGCCGTCGGTCTCGGCTGTTTTCGATAGATGACGGTCGTTAAGCTTAGTCGGTGGCACTCCGCATTTGAGCAGCGTGGTGGAGCATGCTCTAAACCCCTTCGGTTGAAGGAAGACCCGCATCCCTGCAGTGGGATGAGTAAGGGTTGATGTGGTGGATGTGGTATGCATGTGTGAAATCGGGTTCTAGATTTTTTTACTTTTAGATGGACAACATCTGTTGGGCCCGTATTACTATATAATAAAATCTAAAAACAAAATTTGTATACACTTATTCAGTTGTAACGAATAAAGTGTCAGATAGTTATATATATATATATAGCTGGTCTGATGATAGAGAATGAAGCGACACCTCAAAGATATACAGCTGTTTATCTAATTTTGGTTTGCTAAGTAAGAAAGCAACAGTGACAAAAAAGTCGTTCCTACTGAGTCCACTGTTTTTTTTATACGTTGCAAGATAGCTCCGCCAATTGTGAAGAGATCTTAAAAAAATATATTTGCCATCAAAAGATACAACTTTTGTAAACTTCATGTTTAAACTTGTATTAATATTAATATAATAAGTAAAAAAGTTGTATCTTTTGATGTTGAGAATTATATTTTTGTTATGAAACTTTATCGTTTAAAGATTAGGAAAGTTCGAAGAAGAAAATGTCAAACGAGCATACGGCTTGTCTGAAGTAAAGCTGTGACCACGGCACATTATCATACTAGAGAAGAAAATGTCAAACGAGCATACGGCTTGTCTGAAGTAAAGCTGTGACCACGGCACATTATCATACTAGGAGCTTCTTGGTGACGTTACGCCCTCCAAGGAATTGTTAGGGGTTGTTGATTTCTGTGATATAACTCTAACTAACAGAACACTGCCAGTGTGGCTGCGGTGTACACCGAAGCAGGGTTCTTTAAATTTTATTTAAATCTAATTCTGTTCAGATTTAAAATATTTTTTGTAAATAATGTATAACACATTTTTTACACATAACACATTTGGATAATTTGGGAAATAAATGTTTCAATACATACGTTTCAGAAAGAAACATAATCTACAGAAAATTCTCTGCTAGAAATTTTACAAAGTGTTTGCATTACCACGACACATTACCGCGAACGGTTTGCGAAAATTGCAAGTTCCACACGAGAAAACTTGTATGTTTTACATTGATGGATGTGCTACGTCAAAAATAAATCGCATCGTATAAAATATTTAACCTTCAAGCCACATTGTAAAACGCAATTTGTCACACTCTTTGCAAAATCCCAAAAATGTAAAAAAAAGGAAGTTACAAAGACTGTATGACCTAATTTATAAAAGGTCATAATAAGGTTGTCTGCATTGAATGTAAGATGAAATCACTACGATTCCACGAACGCAATCAGCGCTCAGGATGTCGGTCAACATTTAAGTATTAATGAGTATTTGTTGTGGATACCGCATATAACTGACCCGAGTTATAGCTAACTTTTATATAATGTTACACAAACTCTGATGTTCATTTAGAAGACGAAATTCATCCTGTATTAAAACGGAAAATAAAACGTAGGCTATTATTTTAATAACAATAAACCCTACACGACCATCATTAGACAACGCACGATATTCATCAAAACACAAACAAAGCAATCAAAAGAATCTAGCGAAGCGTCTGCGCTTGTGTGCGGTAATTGCTCGATCCAGGGCAGGCACATGTATAATTTAATAAGAGCTTTTTTAACCGCGCAGATGTTCCTATTCGGCAGACAGACAAAAGGCGTTAACGCGATAGAGATGCGCCAACAAAGCGAACAGATGCGCGACTTGACGTCGCATTTGTCTGTAAATCACACGAGCAAACAGCGCGCACACATCCCGCGTGGCGTGGCTCGTGGTAACAGTGGGGTGTGGGTGTGTGCTGTGCGTGTACCTGCTAGGCGCGGGGCAAAGCGTACCTGCTCCTACCTGCCTATCACGCATTCTTGCACTATCTGCGAACTATCGGAAGGTTTATCGGCGCGTGTGTCGTAACGATGCCCGCATGCTTGCATCCTGAACTTTGCAGCCAGACTTGTCTACGTAATTTGCTCTAATCTTTGACTGTATTCGCAGTTCATTGACAACGTAATTTATGAATGTACAAGTCAGGACCTTTATATTCCGCAATACTCTTTTTTTATTTTTACACAGAAACAGCACGAAAATAATTTTATTATGTGGTGAAACAACAATGAATTACGGTAAAATACCACTACCATTTACCAGTATCCGCCGACCACAAATCCATTCTGTTGCTGCAATCAACGTGCAAGCAAATATAATTTACATATTGCTACTAGAAGTGAAATACGTCTAAGACATAAAATATGAACTATAAAATTTGATAGAGTTTGTGAAATTTAAATGCTCTAATTTATATCACAATTGCACATATTATGAAAACACGAGACAAAAACCAAATAGTAAATTCAGCACTCACAATGAAGTAATTCTGTATGTGATGGATGTGAATACTTAATACTTTGATGTGAAAATTAAAAACACTAAAATAACAATCTAAACATGATCTTTGCTTGCGCCGTTTGTTTACGCCGCGCCACGCCATGTGAAAATGAGTTGACAATTTGCGCCTTTCGTTCTCAATTTTCGTCACCTCTCGGTCGTGATCTGTCGACCTCGAAACCATTAGCGAAACAGATCGGTCCACTAAAATTATAATTGCAAAACGTATCCGTTTCCGAACGCGTTAGTTTTTAAGACCTCGTAATATTTGATCTATGATGATGTATAACTTTCTTTAGTCGAGATTTGGATTCAGTGTTTATTTATCATAATTGATGATATTTAATTTAGATAGTAAGTCATTACCAATTTTATACATTCAGATTTAATTCGGTGAATTTTAATGCACAATACCGTTTGATACGGAGGATCATTTTTCAAATGTGCAATATATTGCACTGCACAAATATAAACACTGAGATTAAATCTATCTGTTAATACGGTATTTAAATAAGCTCTTATTACACTTGATGCCATGCACCTTGGATCTCGTGTTGCACGATGATTCATGTCAGATAATTTGACGAGTCATGACATCAAATGTCGATTCCCTTGTATTGTATTGTCTTATCCGAGGATGATGTGATGTCATAGTTCATATGAATTCAGCATTTAGCAATCTAACACGTATATATGCATGCATACATACGTGCAAATATATTGTTAATGTAGAACTAACACATAATATTATCTATAGGATGCCAACACGTTTAAAATTTAAACTTATTTAGAATTTAACGCGATAGTTCGATCGGAAAGAAGTTAGGCACGTCAATGTGCGGCGGATAACTTTGTGGTATTTAGAAAATTGTCAGGTAATGTCGGGTGTTGGTTGTGTAAGAAGCAGTAAGAACAAGGCTCAGAGAGGGGGCGCCGCAACAGGTGTGCGAGGCCGGCGCATGCGCATGGGAGCGACACGAAGGCCACGACAGCGCGTGGCGTTCTCTAGTGTCGCAAGTAACTTGTTCGATAGGTAACCCCATCACTACAGCGACGTTGAGATGATTGGACGAAGTGAACTGAGCACTTGCGGCACTTAGTGGCTATAAAAATACATATTAAAATTAATTCAACAATCACTCACCTCTTTGAGACCGTCCAACCTTCCTAAAGATTTTGACTGTCGCAATGGCAAGAAGGATTTCAATGCATCCATGCGAGATGATTTTTCAGGTTCCGCATTCGTGGCTGCGGTGAGGTCTGCGCAAGACAGACGTGCTTTTCGTCGCTTGTCCAGGAGTTGCTTCGCTGTTCGCGAGCGACGCTGTACTGGAACAGCATCTTCCTCGGGTTCGCTGCATACTTCACGATTCGCGTGCACTGTGTGTCGCCGCCGTGACACGGGCGGCGACGTCAGCCGTGACACCAGGGACTCGAACATGGTGCTACCCGCTGCGGTACTTGGAAGACCAATCCCGTACAATTACTCCACTCTCACAAGAACACATATTGTGTTCCCTCTTGACTTATTCCGTGTCGAATGCCTACAACCAAACATTATTCTGTGACGATCTGCACCCGCGGCAGGTGACTCTAGCTAGGCCTCATTTACCTATCGATTAACGCAACATCCGATCACAGTTCCGCAGTACAGTAATTTGGATCGTTGACCGATCAACGCCGGTATTGTCACAGAGCTGATAGCGAGCATACTCGAAATGGCTTTGTTTGAGATTTATTCACACAGTGTGTCGTACCGTGACGAACGGAAATGGCAAAACACATCCACATTACCATGAAACTATCGTTGTACAAAAGCGAAACGTCCGAATGATGAATTCATTGCTCAAATAAATAGAAACAATAGATGTAGAAAGAAGTCCAGTGTTCTTTTTCACACGTTTCATGGATTATGCTATAGGTTCGTTAACCTACTTACCGCCTTAATATTGTAATTAAATGAGACTGCGTCTTAATCTCAGAAGGCGGTCGCGGTCGAAAGTGTGCCGCAGTTCGGCAGCCGGTGTTGGATACCCAAAACATTGTCGTGGCAGCGTGCCATCGCAACATCGAAATAGAGTACACGCAAGGCCAATAATGACGATGAAAATAGAAACAATCGCCAAGGAAATTCCGGCTGTTTATTCACAAATTGTGGGTGGCGTTTTGTTTACGTAAGCATTTCATTTACTCTCGATTGAATTACTCCATAATGAACTTCATTTGAATGCTAAACAAATATATGTAAGTAAATGTGTTTATAAACATTTAAAGTAGATTTTTGTTTGAGTTTAGAATACAATACCCATAAATAATCAATCTCGTAAAATTTTTGATACATTCATTGAGTCAAAGGAATGATTTGAATACGTTCTATGAACTCTTCCTTATATAACAAGACAAATTGTATTTCTCAGAATATTTTCATTATTCTATTGTATTGCGCTCTATTGTAGATATCATCGGTTGTCACAGCAATTAAGTGTTCAACAATAAATTCGTAAGCGAGTATCTCAACGCTCTACATTCATCCATTTCTGAAACAATAACGTTGCGCCGACATAAGATAAAAGTTGGTTTGTAACACATTCAGCATTTTATTTAAAAGTACATCGAGTCGTTTTAATTCCAGGTGAAATTTAAAGTTTGTTGTGTGTATGTATGTGTGTATATCTTCACGCCAAGTCCCTTGCGGGGTAGGCAGAGAGAACCGAGCGCCATAAGACGCGGTCCTTGCATACTTCACTCGCTTCTATGACATTCATAGCTCTTATCATGCACGCTCGCCGGTTCCTTCTGACATCACGTAAAGTTAAATAGTTTAATAAAAAATTTCATAAAGTTTGTTGATAATATTTATGTTTCGAACACTCATATACTCACTCATTTCTGTAGAGTTTTGTGGGATGTAGTCTCAATGTGTGTAAGTAAGTATATGTGTTTGCGTGTGTGCATGCTTGCATGTGTATGAAGAAGTGGTCGTGTGTGAGTCGGTGTCTGGTACATAAGCATGTATATTTGCATGTATGTAATATGTCCGATCCGTATAAACAAAAGATTGTGTTCAATTTCCTCCTGAATTTTGGAAACGATTAAGCTAATTTCTGGCAGTGAGTGTATCTTTATACAGCTTAACACTGCTTTGATTTTTGACTTAATTTGACCAGTAGTTTGTTAGCAGCTTAAAGAAATATGAGCTTATTCACACATAAAATAAGAAATCTGCGCAACTTGCCAGTAGACATTTGCCTGCCTGCCTCGCAATCGCTTAGTATATTTTAATTTTGAACTATGTACTTTTATTACGAAATATACGGCTCGTCGTAAATTGCCGAAACAAAGATTGTATATACAGTTTGTACCGACTAAATAAAATTTATATGGATTCTGCGAACGCACGTTACCTACATAAAATATAATTTGGGTTAATATACCAGGCACGCACATGTGTTTCTATTGCTATTCATACCATTATTCTTCAAAAGGGCTTTGAGAATGAACAAATAATTGCGATAATAAAACTTAACCGATTGTGACAGAACACACAAGTGACACAAGCTAGTCGTAAACGAAATGCAGTTCTGAACATTTTCACTTTTACGCACCTGTGTCAAGCGAGATGACTGTTTACATCTTTTCTAGTAGGTAGGTGTATACGAGAGAACAAGTTCTTAATTGAAAATCATTTCGTTACAAGTACTGAGTCGTCGATGATAAAAGAGAACATTAAGACGGGATCGCAGCGAGATAAACGCGGTACAATTGAGTATAGCTACGCTAGAGATGATTGCTGCTCCTTGGATGAGGTGTTGTTAGTGGGCGCGGGCGCGGCACTCGAGGGCTGCCGACTGCAGTCGGTGGCTATCGTTTGTGGAGCATGGCTCGGCTAATAAAACGGTTAGTCCTAAGCCGGCGACGTTGACGCAAACCGGTACGCGAACCGGTCCACCACCCCCCTCTTACACCCCACCTCATCCCGCACACTTCTAATATACACGCATCCACATCACCTTATCAAGAGAACCATTGCGGCTAAGCTTCTCGTCATTCCGCTCTCCTATTTCACGATCACGAGCCGGAGTCGCAGAGATAGCTCGTATCGGATTCATCGTTGGGAGCGAGCTCCGGATAAACTGGCAACTTAATACCTGACTAGAGGTCTGCCTAACCGCAGTTTAGATTAAACGTTATCTATCTAGTTTCATTTCAACCAGAACGTGAGAGGGCGATGCGAGCTATAATTATGTTTTGAGCATAATATACTGATGCAACAGTCAAAAATAACGCATCGAATGTTTTATAATAGGCGAGACCGTGAACAAATCTAATGTAGCGTGAAAACAATTGGCGAAAGTCTACGACAAGTTAACCAATAGCGAGCGCAGTGACAAAGGCATAGATTAGAAAGTGTGTTGTACTGTGTATCAGAAAGCCCATGATACGAAGCAAGCACACGCTCTGATTAGCGTCCTATCTTCAAATCTGTCGCAAAGTACAGCACGACCGTACTCATATCTCCATGGCATATCATAGACCACTATAAATCTCGTCAACTTCAACGTCATAATATCAGTACATTACCCGTGAAGAAATAGAATTACGTAACTACTGATCATTCGCTAATTCATTTGAGTGCAATACAATGCGTGTCTGTGGCAAATAAAAACAATATTCTTCTCCCGACATAAACCAATTGGAATCTTTTGTGTTATGATCGATGAGGGGTCCACAGAATCTAATAAATCTTGTCACTTGGTTCTGAATGCTCATGATAATCATGCTTTCTATTTACTGCAGAGATTTATTTATTGATATGGATTTAACATTATTTCATTACTATATTTTATACATCATCCTCGTTTAAAATTTTAAGCATCTCGGTATCCAGAGAATCTTTTGAAAACCATTTCTCAGTAGATATCTACACCAGTTAATAAATGTGGCCGAATGTCAAGGTCCTAGATATAGCGGTTTAGGTCACACATTGATAATGTCAAAGACTTCTATGTAGTATACATAGAAGTCTTTGGATAATGTTGATATTTCAGCCAGGCGGATACATTCTACAGAAAAACTTAAATGTATTTTAGGATTATATAATACTGCACCATTTCAAGTGTAGGTTAAGGAAATGTAACAAAGATTAGAAGGTCAAACGATGACCTTGGGCTTAAGTGGGTCGCTCGTGAGATGGGCTATCGGGTGGCAGACGTCACGCTCTAGCCAGCGCATCTCGCCGGCGACCGCTTCGCTCTCCGCACCAACATCTCGCTGACCTGCTATCTCGTCCCGTGAATCGGTTTTATCAAAAATATGATTAAAAAGGATTTATAATTAGGCCAAAATCTAAGAAAGTAAACATATTTCTCGTCTTTCTTTGAATACTATCAAGAAAAAGCCTTGTATTCTTCCATTGCACTGTATACTAGACTGCATTATTTAAAACGGATATTCTACTGGTAGGATAGCTATATTGTAAGGTGTATGTTGATATCGATTTTTAAAGTAAAATTTTAAAATATGTGACAAAACAAAGAATCGTATTCAGTAATATACAAACGTGAGTGAAAGCGTCTTCTAAACTCATTTAAATGTATTTTGTATTAAATATACCAGATAAACATAATATACAATAGGTACCTACACACCTACACGAAGCATGTACGCCGCAAAGTAATGTTATCTCAGAAGATTTAGGATTATATCCAATTTATTTTATTGTTATCTATTCGCTGTACAGTGTAAGCTTCTGTGGGGCGTTTCGATTTATTCCTTGGGTAATGTATATATACGATCTATCTTCATAAAGCAATTCGACATAAATTGTTCCCTGGGCATCTAACTGAACAGTATTTATGTTATGGCACTACAGTAATGTAAACAACTTGTCTTGCGTTTACGGAGTGTGAAACATTCGTGTCGATGGAAACGTAGTCTTCTCTGTGCATCTGAGATGTTATGAAGGGCGCGGACCCGTTACTTGGAGCTCGTATACATTTATACATTAGCTGCAGCGTGACAGACTTATTTAAATGTTTCTAACTGTTGCTTTGATCGCTGGGAGCGCTATAACCCGGTCGCTGGCTCTTGCCACACTCGGCCACTGAAAACTTGTTACAATTTCAACTTTGTCGTAACAAGGATGTTAAGGGATAACAAATTTTATATCAATTATTTTATATTGCTTTTGCTCAGTGGAAATGTTGAACGAATAGTTAGGGTGGATTATGAAATAAAAGTTACATCATATTATTCTTATTATGAGTAACAACTTACTTACATAAAAGTAATCAAACGGAACATATTTACAAATACATAGTTTATTATAACGTAAACTATATATTTCTACTACTCCGTGATTAAAAACAAACAATATTGCTATTGTTAAACATAAAACAATATTCGTCGAAGTCTCTCAAGTAAAACCTTCAACCTGCTGCGTTGAGGACTGGGTCAAGGAATTTGATATATACGAATTACCAACTGAGTGACTTTGGTCAACGACAGTTAGCCAACAAGACAGTGTCAAATAATCCCATTATAGTTTTCTCTGAGTCGATTCCTATGGGTTGTCGATAACGGTAACTGTGTTGTGTACAAGACAAATAAACATTGTTATGAACTAGTTATATTAACTGGTGTGTGTGCCCTAAAAAGGGAGATGTTAATACGAAACGTAACTGTTTAAGATAGTTTATAACTAGCTGACAACAGATCATTAGCCTTCTTTAATTCCCCTAAACGTTTTCATATACTTGTATCAAAACTACATAACAAACTCGTCGTAAAAAAATCTTAGAGGAGATAAAAAACCGTCTTTCTTCCTTAAAATAGTAAAATTTTATGTTCGCCTTTGGAGCGTAATAAAAATTCTTTCCGTCGGCTTTTAACTGCATTCTAATGCAGTTAACTCCGCCAAGAATTGAGATGCTAATCCGTTTGAAGCCACCAAAACATAAGAAATTATACTGCCGAACCCTTTTTAAGAAAGTGATAATTTATACATTTTACACGTTCTACGTTATGTTGAATGTTTCCATTTACAGATTAGGTAAACAACTTTTGAACAAGTCGTAGAGTTATGAAAGAGCATGTCATAAATGATAAAACCGGGGCAACAATATTTGTTCATAGATAAGTAACAAGAGCCACATGAAATTTGATAATTACTTATACTCGTTTGGAGTAATCTAAACATATCTATACCTACGTCAAGCATATTCGAAACAGGTCACTCACACTGTGATTTTTATTTACACACATTAATTGGGAATAGTACGTTCTTTTAACACAAATATGTTTACATGCTGGTGTTTACAACACTTGCATTATAATAACGTTGATAAAAGACCACAAAATCAAGTACTCTACTAATTACTATTAGATCGACGTATATATGGCTTTTATTAGATCTTACAAACTTAATTTCAACTCATAATTTTATTGTATTCTCATCATGAAGCAATTCAATAAAATGGTGACGTCCAGCTGGTGTGATGGAAGCCGAAGACGTTTTCTTTGTAACATAATCTAAGGTATCGAATTTCAGCCATAACTTGTTCTATCATGACTATATTTAATATTTTGGTGTAGCTCGGACGATGATGAAAGTAGAAGGTGGATAACGCTCCTAAATGATTGACAAGTCCATCACTTTAGTTCGGGTTCGTTTGACTTATCTAAGTTACTCGTAAACAGGGGCATTCAGTGTGCACTATGTTTTTAAAATTATAATTCTTATTCATTTTACTCGTTTCCCTATTAATTCGTATATAAAATTGTATGTCGTAGTTCATCAAAACATATTTCTACTTTTCCTGATAGCCAAAATATTATTCTACTTCAATTTTAAGCATATTAAATACATGCATATATATATATTTGCCATAAATAGGTAGCCCATTCAGAAGCATTCTAAAATAAAATGTTATAAAAAATAACAATATTCATTCATATATGAAAAACTTGGGCATACAAAACAACGGCCAAGTAATCAATTCCTTACAATACGTGCGTTTTCAAATTTTTTGTTTTTCTGTTTGTGTGTCAGGGCTAAACCAATTGGGACAGGAGGGTTACGGGTAGTGAGTGTATTATTCGGAATTCAGAAAAGCCTGGTACCTATTATCATAGCATTATTAAATTTTTGTGTATAAATCATGAAGGATCTTAAAATTACGCGTACGGGTCGCGGGAAGCCGCTAATGCAAAATAAGGCTTAGCGATGGGATAAGGGGTACCCCTGTCACAACTTCAGCTATGTATCAAACCATAGTATCAAAGTTCGATATACCCTCATTTTTATATTTCAATAATATATATACATAAGTATAATTAAATAGACCTCGACAAAATCAAAGATGACACACAATTTGGAAAACTAATACAAATAATGCAAACAAGCCAAAAACCCGGATAAATTCAAATTATGCAATTTTTAAATTGGACCTATAACATAGTACCTAATGCTTACATAAATAGTATAGGTATCAAATAAAATTATGTTAAACTTTTATTATGACAACAAAAAATATGCCTAACTCGTTATGTCAAAGTGTGTGTTAGGAGTTACTACATTATACGAATCCAAAGAATTTTATTTTATCTGGCAGGTACGCGTTATTACTACACATTGATGTATAGTTGGATTTAGTCGAATTATCGTAGGGTAAGTCATCATCATCATTAGCCCCATAAGAATTATGTATGTATATTTTCATGCCAGATCCTTTGCGGGGTAAGCAGAGTTAATGAGCGCCAAAAGACGCGGTCCTTGCAAACCATATAAAGGAATTCTGTAGAATTGATTTTTTCTCAATTTTTTGTATTAATTTTGATACAACGTTGGTTACTTTATATAACATATGCTAAAGGTACGTAAATTCATGATATGCTTATAGCTAATAATATTTTATTTTCCTTTAGTAAGAGTTTCTTATCTTATGCTGATAATAACAGTCAACGAAACTACAGCCATAAATATATGAATGTTTATTTATATTATTATATTGCCAAATTGTTTTAAAGGCTCTTGATAAGATTACTTATTTATTTTCTAGTCTTCCTGAGTAGCTAACTATACAATCGAAAAAAAATACTATCAAGTCAAAAATAACTTATGGATTGAACCGTACCTATGCAGTTACTTGACAACTACCAGTCATTACGTTCGTTATGCCATGAATGGGACAAACACTTGACAATAATACAATTTGAGCAATTACGTTAACGGGGAACATTGTACTGGCGATGAAGCCAACTCTTGCTGATTCACTGGCTTTTAAATCGAAGCAGCCATTTAAAACCAATTTAGGTGCCTCTCAATTAGGAAACGACGACGTTTACCAACCTACATGCAAGTTGTTTTCAGACTTTGTAATGGTTTGAAGACTTAACAAAGAACTGATGCAAGAAAAATCCACAATATGGTTGTTGATGAATATTTAAGTGTTAATTCTGATGTTTCTAATAGTAACAGGTGTCCAGCATCTATACTAAATCTTTATAAGCGATTAATTTGAATAACCTCTGCGTTAATTAGAAAAATCATAGTAGGTCAATGACGAGACACGCAAAACCTTAGATCTGAATCACTGATGCTCAACGATGAAATAATGATGGTCTGATTAATTTGTTAGTAGAAATTTTGACTTTAAAGTGTACAGAAAAGGCATGCATTGTTTATTCAAGCGATTTAGAGGCTAATGATAATTTGAGTGTTAAAAAGTCAGAGAAAGCCGCAGATGAAAATAACTATATTTTGTGACAATACTCTAATGCAAATATAATGAGCTTAATATAACTAAATAGCTGGTCTTATGTAACAGATCTCTTTTGCAATACAACGTTATTAATTGTAGCATAACTACGGGTTTCAGCAGTCTTCGCTAATGATTTAGTTCAAGACTTTTTATCTCCGCATATTATTTTATATTTTCCACCCTTCCGATTGCCTTTGCGATTTCCGAATAGAAAACAGCTTGATTTGAAATAACTTGCTTACCAGGTCTGTTAAAAATTAAGAGGCGTCAGCGTTAATAAGTGTATAATTACCTGCATACTACATAAATGTGGTTGTGTTTGTGATATTTGGCACAGGCACGTGTATGTTTATAAATAGAGTTACGATAAGAAATACATAGATTCAATCTGGCAATTCATAGTAACATTCACGCGTGAGTAAGCATGACAGGTACATCAACGTCAAGGCATCCGCGCCCACACGTGTGACCGCGAAGCCCTACCTCACTAACCCTATTTACTAGACCGATAGTACTAGACGCAACCTACATATGTCTACATCCATTCCTATTATCTGTATATATACAACCTATTTAGATGCCTGTTTACAACGGGGCATTGAAAATAGGATGTTGTTAAAAATAGGAACGTAATTATCAATGAAATAGTAGATAGCATACAAAATGTATGGTGAAACTAAGGACTCAAATGAAATGCTAAGGTGTCATTTGAGATGCACAGAAAATATACAAAAAAAAAATACAAAAATCTTTATTTCTTCATAACCAATATTCAATGTTACAGAAACGGAAAGTTATTGTGAACAAGAGTTGTTCTTTGAAGTGTTGTTACGTAATGCGGCTGTAATTAAATCTTCCGGCATCGTATCCGTCCTATTTATCCGGGACTAGAAAGCGAGTAGTAGCCAAGCTAGCCCTGTAAACCATTGCGGATGTTTATGCTGGGGACAGAAATCAGATGTAACGACTGGTTATAAGCACGGTATCTATTAATGCTAACAACGTTCTCAAGAATTATCTCTCATCTTTAATACAGGTCCTCCAAGAAAGGAAGACGTAATGAGACTCAAGAATGCTTGAAATCCTACGTTATAACAATGTCTAATGCGACCACCATAACGTTTGCATAATTGCTATTACATACTTAGAGAAGTTTTGAATGGTGTTGTGGAGTGAAGTCAAGTGTACAATGTTTAGCCTGAATGTCGAAATATTGGTATTTGCTAACTAACCTTTTACCTTTATATCGGTACCGGTTTCATCTCAAGCCTGAACTTGTGTGATGAGATTGAATATTTCCGTTGAGGTCTTTTTCGTTTTGTCTTACTTAAAACCTGTCTCATGTTGCTGACTAAATTATCCTCCCGATAACGTCATTGTTTTAGGTTACTAAGTATTAAGATGAATCGATGATCAAAAATAACTTAGTTTTAAAAAAGCGAATTGAGTATGTAAGATTTAAAAAAAAGTCTAAAATAATGTAAGTTGCCATATCGATCCGGGGCCCATAAATTTATCATATTCGAAGGCGGCTAGTGGGGGAAGTACGCTATTTCCTTCTTAATTATTTAGAAAATGTTATGAACGATACTACCCATTGATACTAATATCTCAAAATCTGACAAATACTGGATATTCCTCTAATTGTCAAAGTATTTCTTCTCATACCAATGCATAAAGGAAAACAGATTTGCTAGACCTAGAGTCTCTATCTCAAATTTCTAAAGAAATTGTAAAATTATCCAATGCGTGCTTGCAGTAACGAAAATATAAATCTTACAACGCAACTCATATGAGGTTATGAGTGAATAATAATTTAGACTTCCTTCTTTACTTTATATCACATATTATGAGATAATATCATCTATTAATACAAAGTAGTGTAGGTTTTCAGTCAACTTTAGTTGTTTTATGATAAGGTTTGATTGATGTAAATGAATTCATAAGATGTTTGCAGTAGACAACAGTCCTTCAAGTTCAATCTGTTCAAATATTACAGCATATAATGTGGTAGGTATTTTCCGGAAGCAAGTCTTCGCGATAGGATTTTCTTCAGATTTTTAGTAGCTAATTCAATATTACCTAATTTAAAAATAATGATTTCAATTTTAACCGCCAAAAATATTTAAGAAATGTACCCACATAAAATACACATTTTTCAAAAAAATCCAAACATATTTGTTTCATTTATGAACATTGTATTATATAAACTTATTAACGTCAACAAAACTGTTACTTAGATAGGTACTAATATACTATAGGTACTAATAGGTATACTATAGATGCTAAGATACTATTAAGTATATTTTATATACCTACATATATATTTTTAAATGTATCCAAGATGTTGTTTCATTGTAGCCTGCACATGTAACCGAATGTTCGTTAATTAATTAAGAAATATTATAAGGGTTGTTGTTAATTGCATTGAATAAATATGTTAAGTACTATTTTTTAACAATTTAATATATTTTTAATATAATTGTCTAAAACATTTATCGACTTAAATGTAGATAATTGAGGCCAATAGAGTCACCCGTAGAAAACTTAATAATGATTGAACTCTGTAACTTTTCTATTTACCGTGAATTTTGAAGAATCACCAAAACCGGTGGATCAGAATAGTGTCCCAGCTTCATTAAGGGCTACTTTCCATGTAAGTAGACTGAACAGCCACTCACACGCGTCCGCGGCGTCAACTCACCGTGAGCCTCGCACGCGATCCAAAACAAAAAATAACACGGTTCCTTCACTGAGTCAATATCGAATTAATATTTCGAGTTCTCTGAAGAGATCTTACACTACACAATAAACCAGTCAATATTGGAAAGGATCACTGGAAAGTTGAGTCGTCAGCTATTTTCGACGCGGAGAAGTTTGTTGACAGATACTGTGTGCAGACGAGACGTTCTCGCCGCGCTCGCGCATACACCGGTGTGAAGTCGGCCGCGGACAGTACGGTGTTCAGGCTTCGGGTAGCTTCGGAGAGACTCGGCAGCAATCGCGTGGTATGCGCGGCACGCAGCCCCAGACCCAGAGCCCAGAGGCTACGTCTTTGGCCACTCCGTTCCGATCTACGCAATGCCTGTTTCGCTTCGCATACACTAAATATAATTAAATTGCAACAGCCGATCGCCATCTCGACGGTATAATGTACACTTGCCTAAGATCAGGTTCTGTCCAAAGTCGGCATTAAGTCAACGGGAAAGTACAGTTAGGTGCAGGCGCGGGAATGCGTGAGCGAGGTCACGGAACTAGTTGTAAATGACAAGCCTTCCGACGAGGAACCCAGCTTTGCTCAAATTGAAGCTCATAATTTGCAGAGCATAAATCACTAATTTATAATGCGGTTTTTCATTATAATAAAAATGAAAAACATATCTGCCCCATGACGGCCATGACAATAACCTCACTAAGAAATATTACATATTCTTACAAAAAAAATTAACAAATGCAAATCTTGCTGTATTGTGGATACAATAGGTCCACAATATTGATAAATAATCTGTTAGGGTATGCATGTGCTACCTGCTAAATGTGGATCCGCAAGTTTGGCGGGTCATTGACGCATCAACCGCCTACGCTACGATTGCTGGTCAAAAAATTGCGGCAACGACTAAAATTTCACTCAAATATTTGTTAAATTGGTTATAAAAGTTTTACCAAAACAAACCACCAAAAAAGGGCAGGGAGGGACCTCCAATGCCACGAAGACCTCAGCTCAATTTTGTATAAACAAAACTAAAAAATGTTTGCATATGTGCCAGTCGTTCTTCATACTGTAAATGTTTAATGTTCTTTGAAGACCCCAAATGTATGATAAAAACAGGGTTTTATTGGTTTTATTATTTTTGGGATTATTAAAACTGTTATTCTATTATTTGTGTTTATTACATAACATACAAAACATTATATCACAGACCAGCGGTAGTTTTAGATATTCTACCACAATCTAAATCTCAATCTGCATTAAGTATATATAGTTCTTCGTAATTCGTATATATAAACATACACATAATAGGACGGATGTTGCATGAACAAGCTCAAACACAATCGGAACGTACTAACTTCCGTTGTGCCCTGCAAGTACTACCTATGTCTGCATTGAAGGTTCCATTACAAAGCAGAAGATCGGTTGCGTCTGTTAATTACACAGCTTCAATGCCCTATTTAAAATTCAATTACTTACTAAAACTGGCTATATATTTAGTAAAGTATTCTTAGTTAAATTAGCATGCATCGTTATCGATTCTTAGCCTTCAATTTAAACGTGCATTTACAACTAGCAATATAGCTATTTAAAAATATTCATCTTCATTTGTGAAGGCTGTCATACATCATTCAAATGTCTACAATCTGGGTGTTGTCAATGTTCAGCATTCGCAGAGCTGTGCCTGTGCCACATACAACGCAATTTGACCACGATTCTCGTGGCGTGGCGTGACTCATTGGCCCACAACCTGTTTAGAGACCTTCGAGCTAGGTTCGCTCTTCTATGGGAATAAATTTTCCTCATAAGTCAATTATTTACAAGTAAACAAGAAAATTAAGCGTAATCTATTACGGATTATGTGACCTTTTTAACTTACATGAATTATAATGCTTAGAAATAATTTAATCGGTAGGAACTTGTATTTAAAAAGTAAGAAAAAGATACAAAAGTTGAAACAAGTTACTCTCAGTAGCCGATCATCTAAGCTCTGAGTCAGGATGTGAGTCATGCGCCTGCAAAGAAAGTCTCGACAAGAACCTCGATCACTGATAGCGCAAGCGCTCGTGCAACCAATACCCGAAGAATTCTATTGTAAGCGCCGCACAATTTACAATCTTATCTAGTACCAAGCTACTGGTAGCGAGCTCAGATAATACGTGTCGTGCCGCAAACATTTTCAAGAATTTGAAAGCTAATTCGATAACTCGAGTTTCCGTAATGGTTGCCGATGCGACGAAACTGTCATGTTACTTTAATGCACGTAACATCATAACAGATGCTAAAACAGCAGGTATTTGTGAAAAATCGCGTGCATTGGTACAAAAAGTAGCTCGGGCGCCGTCAGTGAAATCGCGCGTGTAGAAAGCAGAACTGGGAGGGGCAACCGCCAGCCGCCGCACACGCACTAATGCTGAGCCAAGTATTAATTGTATTTGTCAGTGTTAATACGTGTGTATTATATATATATTATAAATGGAAATCTACATCCATTGACTGTCTTCATATACGTCATAAATGCATACTTATTCGTCCTTCGTGATCACTGACTGATCAGTTATCTGTTGCGCTCAAACATGTTTATTCTACAAATGCAAGTTTAAATAAATTTCAGTACTACTAAAGAAAAATAATTTCAATTTATCAAAAAATTGTTGCAAATATTTTTAAAACCATACAAGAAATATTTAAAATAAGCCAAGGCAAGAAGCCCAAGATGCACTTGGTCACTTTTGTTTAATACGTGACTTAAGATTAGTCAACAGGTAATTAAACCACTTAGCAGTCATTATTGAACACATCTCGATGTCCATATAAAGCACCAATCTCAAGTTTTACGGTATCGCCTCCCAAATTTTCATCAAGAAAAAGTTTATTTCTTTTTTACCGTTAGACGTTTCGCCATTACAAGGGCTAGGGATAAAACCTGCTCCATTAACAATTTGTGCCTCTATCCAGCGACAGTAACATGCATGTAACTAATAAAACTTTGTAACCGTTCTACTTAATTACCTTTTACAGTTATTGTTTGTTCCCTTCTCTTGGCTTTTAAGAATCAATTCACAGCTCTCTCGCCTTATATTAGTTTTCGATAAAATAACTTACCTTCCAAGGTTAGAAAACCCTTAAAAGACGATTTTAGTCTCAAGGACAACATTCTCCTGTATTCAAGTAGCATGAGTTGGATATATTAATGAGTTCTTAAATTACACAATTCAATCGATATTGGTGTATTTTATTATAATTTAAGGTTTATTATAATTTAAAGATTATCATGTTTTTATTATATATACAAAATTCAATTGTACTAAAACCAAACTAAAATCTCGTACTAAGACAAAAGTAATAATTTTATTAGGCACGGGTAATATCCAAACGTCTGTGTCACTCATACAGCATTCGTGTCCCTTCATCATTTCAGAAAATGTATGCGCTAAATGAAAATTGTTTTTGTCTTTTATCAGGAACACCGTTCCTATATGAAATCTATATGTTTGTGTGTGTGTGCGTTTGTCCGTCGCTTTTTTTCGAATATTCAAATTTCAACTTCAGATTCGGATTCAGCATAAAAAAGTAGAATAGGAATGTTTAGGAACACCGTTCCTATCTCTTAAGGAACATGGTAAAATGGCCGACACATTAAAAAAAATTGAATTATTATATAATTGACGAGCCAATTGTTCCTCTGGCAATGCAAGCTTGCGCATTCTCAACTGGTTTTTTTATAAGTTCTAAGATTTACACGTTAGTGCTATTATTACTGGGATAGAACTATTTAGGCTAGCATAAATGAGGGAATGTAATATCATAGACTAGCCGCACATTTTCACAGTATCTGTGATTCCCAGAAAAGTCTTGATATCTCTAGCTCCGCGTATTGTCTTTTTCTATTCACGAATAACCTAGCTGTGCAGAAATTCGTTAGCTGGGCAGAAATTTTATTGCTGTGTCTCTGCTATCAAACTATCCGTATATCACGGCTCTATAGCTAGTTAACGAAAAGAGGTACAAACCTAATATCTGAATGTTAATTAAGTAGTTAATCATTTCAAGTAATTTTCTTGGTGGGTATGTATGTAAAAGCGCCGAATAACCCGATTCAACCTTTTCCTCTTATATACTTAACTAGTTTTCTGTTCCATTCAAAAGTTGTTGCAACAGCTTTACCCAACTTTACCATAAAAATAATTTCGATCTGGCTTCATTAATATGGGATCTCTCTTGAAATCACATGCTTACGATCAACTATAGGATGTATGCGTTAACAAAAAGATCCTATAGAAAATTGGATCCTAATATTTAATCAATAAAAAATCGTTCCTATTCGATAATAATGAATAAGACAGAAACAATAATATTAAAATTTAAAAACCATTATTAGTTAATCAAAATGACTACACAGTTATTTACAATAACTGTGGAAGTAAATCAGTAACATTTTAGGCGCCTACATTCTAGGCTGGTTAGGATATTTTGGCTCCTAATCTATGCTGATTCACAGAAAGATATCAATAATACAAAAGCAGTTGAGTAAGTAGCAGTGCCAACTACTCTTCAAGGATATTTTTATAAGCCCGAAACAAAGCCTGGTCATCTGACAGGTGATTTAGAAAAACAAGTTACAGGCAGTTAACATTTCAAAGCGAGATATATTTAGCTTAACGAAACTACGGGTGTGTCATATTACGAAAACCTTTTGTTGAAATGGGTTTGTTTCGAAATGCGTACTTATCGAGGCGTAGAGTAGCATACCATATTTAAGCTTGTCACATCACTGCATTAAATCTAACCGCGAAAGGAAATGTCACTGAAACGGGGATCTTCGTAGTCAATTGAGAATTTGAATAAAATACCGACGAAGCCAACGTGTAGGCAATAAGTAAGATTAAATAGAAAACCAGTCTCTTCTAAAGACATTTTAGCTTTTTATAATCTTTAACGGCCGTGCTGTGCATAAATTAAATACGCTAAAATGTTCACGCTTTAAATCACAATTTGAATTTGTTTTTTAAATTAATAGTGGTATCTTTTTTTATACTATGTCGTATGGAAGACAACCAATCACGCGAAAGATGTGAGGCGGTTATTGTTGCCTATTAACGCTTGTAATATGCAATACAAGTAGTAACCTGCTACTTTGCACTTAGTTGCAACCTCGGTAACTCGCATGAACACAAGAATTCATCAGTGAATTTTTATTCGTCTGTGACTCCTGAAAGGTGGATTTTTTGTATGCTACTGGCATACAAAAAGTCCTATTCTTTTCGTTTTCTTCCCAGAAGGCAGTACAAAATGCTTTCACACAGTTTGTCGAATCTAGATCTCCAGAGTTTATCGCAAAGGCATAAATAAACTTCCGATTAGATGGCAGCAATGTATAGATAATGAGGGTAAATGTTTGAATTAAATAAATATGTTACATCTTAGAAAAAAACGAGTTTTAATTTTTCGGTACAAATCGACACTTTCATACTTTAACCCATAATTAACATTAACATTAATATCTTTAGTGTATCTAAGTTAAACGTATATTACGTTACAATTACAACATACATGTATAGTGGTATAGAGACGAAAGAAAGAATAACGATTCTGATTTACAACGCGTAAGTAAAAGAATGTAGGAGCCGAAGATGGCCAAGACTTACCTATCATGATCAAATTAATCGTGTTTTACTAGAAGATAATGTCAAGAGCCCTAGAAACCAACCGTACATGAGAAGAGCTTTGAATGTAAAAGAAACGAGTGAGGTGTGTAAGAACCGAGTCATGTGGCGCTCGGTTCTCTCTACCTAGCCCACAAGGGATTTGGTGTGAAGTTATAGATAGATATATAGACGTATTCATCTAACTATTACTATTAGTAATGAAGACATATACTTTGTAATACTATGTATAGTCGGCACTATATTTATAAAAGGAAAATGATTATGAAGAGGAAATCTGGTTCTTAAGAGAAACATTGTGACGACGTGCCCCCGGGCTCGAGTCACAGTACTCATTATGCCGGCTAGCCGTAATTACACGACACGAAAACTGGGTGCTCCAAATGACAACCGCTCGTCACGACTGCGCTCGTCAGGACCATCACAAATAATTTAAACCGAGAGCAAAGATCTTGTACTAGATGGCGTCGTTGAGCGTGTCAGTGATACAGAATACGCGATTTAGACACATATGTTCAAAATAAAATTCTCAAAATAGCAAAAGAATATTTATTAGAACAAATTTCGAAATAACTAACAACAGACGGGTTAATATATAATACCACTTTATCATAATGGTATTGTTCTATCAATGAGCAATTCTCAAACTAGCTAAGTATTTTTTTAATAATAAATTAAAGATATTTTACTTCTGGTAATATGTTAATTCCAAATAAAAATATTATAGATGTAACTATTTCGCCAGCGGATGTTAATGCATAGGTACAGAACATATTTCCTACTACTGGCTAAAATAATTTTAAATACTTGCGTACTTACATTGTAGACTTTTGCTGGCGACGGAAAAACGAAACTTTCTGATGCCCAGAATTGAAAAGAAAAGTTGAGAAAGAAGAATTATTTTTCACAAAAATGAATACAACTGAAATAAGCTCGAGTGTCAATGTCTATAAACGAGTACTGTAAATATTATGCCGAACTCCTATACATATTTTTTTTCTAAATGGCTAAATGCTAATTTTTAGTCCTAGTCTATCTTCAGACGAAAACCTGGAAACTAAATAAAATTAAAATAGTTTCAGGGGTGAACGACATTCGCCGCCACCGCTGCTATCTTCTTCGTTATTGATCAAAGTACCTCCATGTGTCAAAGCATGCTCGGAGAATACTTTGAAAAAAATCTCTCGTTATTGCCACAAGTGTTATCTGCCAAACAGTCCTTCTGTAATCTTTAATAGATCATGGCCCAATAGTAAAAAATCACTCAAATATAGCTAAAATTTCTTTTTATCTGCTCACATTGTATACGTTTTAAACAAAACTAAATAGATTATTGACAAAAATACAACTTAATTTTTGCGACTATTTGAATTTGTCAAATTCCTTGCCTTGCTAAATGAATATATATGTAAACAAGATAAATGTAGTCAGCAAGGTTCTTCAAAAGTCAGACGTCGTATTATCAGAAGGTGAACTGAATAAAATAGTACTCATTTTATTATTCAGATAAACTTATTTTTGCATTTTAAGTAATAATTTCCATTAAATAAATTTCTCTGCAAGGAAATCATTATATAATGGGAAATAGCGCGAAAATCATCCTGCTGATATATAAACAAGGTTCCGCTGCTAACGCAGAAACTCCTAATCAGTATTATTATTACCTGAGGGTGTAAATATTTTGTAAGTTTTTTTTAGGTACTTTCATAGTCCATTGCTTCTAAATTTGGTACATATATATTTGTTCATTATTTATAATACACAAATAATATGTAAATTTCAAGCTTCTAAACAAATCCCTAGATTTTCTCATGCATAATGACTTCCGTAGAATAGTGGTGCATTTCTAATAGATTCTGTAAATAAATGTACGTGGCAGCAGTAAATAGATACATCCTGGAGTGTAACAGATAATTCAATGAGTGCTTCAGTATGCCAGGAACGTCCGTTCCGGCGCGCACACGCAGTGAGAGCGGTGCCAATTTAAGAGATCGTTCTCTTGATGAAATTTATCTCTTTTTGATTCCTCGGGCATATTAGAAACTTTTTTCTTGTTTTAAGAAATCAGTAATTTTGTAAGAAGAAATTATAATCTCGAAAAGGGATTTGACTTAGTGATAGTTAATTATGATTATATAGGTAGCAATTTTTGTTATCTAATTCTAAACATTTAGGTTTGTCTGAGAAAATACCTTGATATGTGTGTGTGTTTGATATGATAGTTAAATACAATCACGTTTTTAAATCTAATAGAATCCAATATTCACGGTTTTTATTATTATTAAGTAAATTATTAAGAGAGCTCGATAGAGTCGTTGCGCGAGTCATTCTAACCAAATACGCAGGTTAAGTAATGTCTACTGTAGCCTGTCTGTGAACGGGTTTATCAATCTCGAATTTCTATGGGAGGGCACGTTAAGCCGTCGACCCAGGCTGTTGTCAATAGATGACAGTTGTTAAGTTAAGTCAGTGGAAAAAAATGATTGATGAGTTAGAGTCGGTATAGTAGTAGTAGTTGACTTACTTTATTTATTAGCGATAATTACCGGCTCGCATAAGAAGCAGGAACACAGAATTGATCTGCAGACTGTATTCTATGGTTGGCACTACGAGTATGTACACAATAGTTTTACTAATATTGTTGCTCTTGCTAAGATTAATTACACTAATTTAAAAATATCTATGGCTACTTCCGAGCGCGAACACCAGCTTGATGGCATCATTGATTTGTCACCTGACAATATTACATTCCCGAATTTCATGAAAATAATATGAAGCGGTCTGTTTCTTATACTTTATTATATTTCTTATATTTTATTTTCCGAACTCCATCATCGAGCATTTAATTTTTATTATATTAAAATAGTATTTGGTTATTATACTATATATTGTCATCTGAACAAAACTTATTAGCCAAGTTTAATTAACTTAATAATTAGAATTTTTCGAGCATATAGAAAGAATGCAGGAAGAAAGAAATAAAAAAAAAAGGAAAAAAGAAATTTCGAAACAGATATACAACGCGAAAGTAGAGAAGGATGTAGGAGCCGAGGAAGGCCAAGACTTTCCTATTATGGCCAAATTCATCGTGTTTTATCAGACGGTGATGTAAGAAGGACTAGAATCGTACATGAGAAGAGTATTTGGCGTGAAGTTTTAGATACATATAAATTAGATTCCATAGATTTTGTCTGGTCCTGGTACGAATCTGGTGCAGACTAAATTCGTGTTTTCGGATTTATGTACATATTTGTAATTATCACTTGGTCGACGTCCTTTATTTACTATGTTTATTAAGATTACATTGCAATTTTTGTTATATAATATAGAAAAAATAGATTTGACTGAGGAATACCTAGATTTGTGTGTGTGTTTGATATGATACTTAAAGCCTCCTACAATCGCGTTTCCGATTTATAAATTTCCGGATCCAATATTAACGGTTTTTATTAGTATCAAGTAAATTATTAATAGAGCTCGATAGAAGAAACCCGCACGTCCAAGAAAGGCCTAGCCTAAGAAAGGTCTGATTTTCCCTCAGGATTGCGGACGTACGAGACGGCAGTCGCTCATGTTAAAATCAATATCTTCGCCAAATCCTAAGGGATTAGGAAACAGGGTAACGCTAGGAAGAAGATTAAATTACAAGGAGATCAGTCAAATAAAAAGGCGTTTAAAAGCACATTTTATTTAACATTGGCTTTATGTAGCATGGCAATTTTATTACAGTCAATAACAATCTGTCAGCCATGTAATGACTTACGATTTACGTCCTTACTATGACTCCTCATCCCTTACTTATGTGCATAGAGTCGTGTGCAGGCAGACAGCAGAATATTATTTTTGCCGAATATAAAAAACCGGCCAAGTGCGAGTCGGACTAGCGCATGAAGGGTCCCGTACCATTATCTATAAAAACGGCAAAAAAATCACGTTTGTTATACAACAAACGTGACAACAAACAACAAACGTGTGAACAAATATTTAAGGGGGCTCCCATACGGGAGCCCCCTTAAATATTTGTTTTATTTTAATTTAATTACTTATTTTTAAAGTTAATATATAACGAAATATTTTGTGAATATTTCAAGCGTCTACCTGTTGCCGTTATCAATATCGAGCAAAAACGAGCAAATAAATCACGTTTGTTGTATAGGAGCCCCCTTAAATATTTATTTTATTCTGTTTTTTAGTATTTATTGTTATAGCGGCAACAGAAATACATCATGTGTGAAAATTTCAACTGTCTAACTATCACGGTTCATGAGATACAGCCTGGTGACAAACAGACGGACGGACGGACGGGCAACGGAGTCTGAGTAATAAGGTCCGTTGGGTACGGAACCCTAAAAATAAGTCCAATTAAAGACGGTATGTCATTACCGCGTAGTATGTTCACGCAGAGGCCACGGTCTCACGCATTCGTACATAGCGTATTCGTGGGTCGCAGCGCATGAAGTTGGTAGTATCACATACCTATACTTTCATACAAAGCAAAGCTCGTACAACGTGCGTAGCAAGTCCGTGCACAACAATGAAGTAGCTCTAGGACGAGCTAAGTGTGAACATAGTGATATCAGTAACAGTGAAGGATAACCACATGAACTTCTTGTAACGTTGCTTTGACAAGTCCCAATGAAATATGTATTGTATCGGTCGACCATTTAAATTTAGAGATAAAATTTCTTGCAATAATTATTAATGTAAGCAAGTATAAATCAAATTTGTCATTGAACTGACTGAATAAAAATATCTTTATCTCGTACCTGCTCAACTGAGTAATGCCGACAAGTTTCAATCATTTCGAAGGGTCGACAATGACTGCTTACGGTATTGATATTGCACCATTAGGATTAATAAAGATCCACGATAGTGGTATCAAATGCACTTACGTACTTGAAAACAATTAAGGATAACCTAAAATTATTTTCATTCAAATTGTTAATATAACAATATCATTGATTGCATTCATTAGCATATATTCTAAATACAGGGCAATTGATTTAATATTCATTACATTTACTACTAAATAGGTTGTATTACGTTAACCACAGAGCTTTCACTGCTCTAACAAATGGGTATGGTAGCTCAGTGGATAAAGTAATAAAACCGATTATTTGATGGACCCTGGTTCGAATCCAGGCATGTACCACTAAATTTATGTTTTCTGGTTTATGTATATATTTGTAATTAAGTCAGGTGCCCTAGGAACCGATGAGAGTGCATGAAAAGAGCCAAGAATGTAAAGAAGCGAGTGAGGTGTATAGGGACCGCGCTCGGTTCTCTCTGCCTACCCCTCACAAGGAACCTGGCGTGAAGATGTATATAAATATATACACACATACATTGTAATTATTACTTGCTCGACGGTGAAGAAAAACATAATGAGGAAACCCGCATGTACAAGAATTTTTTTATTTTACTACGAGTATATTGGCTCAGCATAGTGCCTCCGCTTCGTATGTTGGTAAGCGAAAAGAGGAACCCAAATTGCAGCGGCAACTGACAAAGGACTACATTGTCCTGTCAGTTGACGCTACCATGCTGGCCCGCAAGGTGCTTATTCACGCTTCGTTTGAAGTATCCCATGTTGTAGGAAGGAGGAAACACATGTGCAGGCAAAGCGTTCCACTTTTTAATAGTTCGACAGAGATAGGAGTTGCCAAACTTTTAGTACGAAATTACATTTCGAAAGACGTGTGACCTAACCGAAGAAAGCTTTGGCTTCTCTCTGGGTTGTGGATATGTGACGGCAGTCATCCAATGGAAAAGATTAGTTCACGTTATAGGTAATAAAAATGGGCCAAATATAAAACATTATTTGACATCAATGATACAAAAATAATAGCGAACATTCCGGTACCATGAGGTGCGATTTCGATTCTCGTATATAAAAATCAATGTATAACTTGGGAATAAATGTGCTGTGTGTAAAGCCTTCGCATATTAATAGCCATCATTATCATTGCTATCATCGTGGTACAGATCGCTAATGTTGCTATCACATCCAAGAAAATATAAGCTTGGAGCTCAGAGATGTATGCGACCACTGCTTATTTTTAACTTGGTTTATCGATTTCCCTGCAACTTCGTTTGATCACGGTAAGATAGACATAACATTTATTTTGTATTTTTGTACACATATTTAAAAAAGTACATTGAAATACGTTTTTAGAGATAAAGCTTTATTTAGGTGCATACGTGCTGCAGTAACACAGAGGGGTAACAACTCATTATATGGTGTTGCTTAAAGAGATCTCAACTTTGGTACTTACCTTAGCTACCTAATCTACATAAATTTCATAGAGCACAACAGCCTGCAAATAACAAATACCCATCATAGTCACGGCTTTATTCTCAGTAGCCCAAAGAGTAATCAGTGGAGAATAAAATATGCTGAAGAACAAAGGAAACATACTTACGTTTCGCTTTTTCTCCGTCATATATAATACAAAAAATACCCAGGAAGCAAACCAATTTAAGACACCTAATTTCTAATTACCTGAAAGAAAATTATAACGTAGATTTATTGTTGAGATATCTGCAAGGCGGAGGAATATTCTACTACTTTGTTCCCGCTTACCTGAAAGTAACAGGTTACCAGGCACAAGACAGTGGCATTTAGCATGTGTTACAGCGAGTGGAGAATTTCAATTTATCGAATTTTGTATAATATAGAATAGAATGCATTGTATATAATGCTTTATCGATTCTTACCATCTTAATTACATATTTACCGATTAATGGATTCGAGTAACTATTTTTTCCAATACAGTATTGCAAGCGATCTGCTGCTAATACAGCAAATCCTTAGGAGCTTATTGGTAAACTCACTCACACGCAGGAATACAACTCCCCAGGGAGGTATTTCGCTGTTTTTATGTGAGGTGGAGGTACATCGACGGGCTGCTTTCATGCTCCCTACCTATCTTAAAAGCACTCACACCAAGATGTCCATGCACACAAATGTTTTTCCTATGTGTGAATCGAACCCACGAGCGTTGATATCAAAGTAGTGTCATCAAATCTGACCATTACGCTACCAGCTCGTCAATTATTTCACGATTAATTCACAATCACCAGCAATCATGCGATGCATATTCAAAGAGACATTTTTAAATTAATGTTTTGTTTTCTATCATATGCCAATACTCATATTTCTTGTTTTATATCAATCAGTAAATATGTAAGTTAAATTCAACCGCTTCATTTTTTGAATATTAAGTTCATAAATCTTTTAACTATCTTTTAAAATCGTTTAACTATAACAGAGAGAAGTTGGCTGTAGTGGTACAGTAATCAACACGATCTAAATAGATTTACATGTATACGATAGTATACAGAACATAAAGTATATAGAACAGGAATGTCGGCGGCGTCTAAGTGGTATCTGACACTCTCACGTAGGATCATTTAGCATTCCTGGCACAGCGGCGGCGGTGCTTCGCGTGCGATATATGCACACACAACTGCCACGATAATAGGAATCTTCATGTATCTATCCACAAATAGGACTTATTGTGAGCAAAAGATTACTATAATTAACTAAATTATATATGATTATTGACAAACAAGGTTATATTTGAATATATCTCATTTGTGTCATTGTTTTACTTATAAACAACTTTCAAATAATATTATTTTGTATATTGTAAAATTTATGGCCATATTCAGTAGATACTAAAGGCATCGTGAACAGCGAATGATCGTGAAATTGGATTACTTTAGGCAGATACGGGATGTAACCAGAAACTCAGAAACTAGCATAGTTGACTAGGATAGGATTTAAAAATGCGATGAAGATAATTTATAATGTAATGATATTATTTGTTTGTCTTTAATGCACATTATAAAACAAAAAGAAACAATGATACATAGGTGAACTTATTCCTTAAAGAAATCTCTACTGGCCAACATTTTGAGTTTTTGAGAGGAAGCTCCATAACATTGAATAAGTACATGCATATAATTACGTATTGTAGCCTGTAATAAAACTTGCGTACAAAATGAAATATATGCTACGTAATATTATCGTTAAACAATATGCAATAATACGTTACATACTAAATTCAGAAAATTATTAAAAAATATAATGAAATAAATAAACAAATTTAAATTTAGAAAAAACTTACTTGTCGCCATTGAGTAATTGATATGCGTATATAAATGAAAGGCTAGATTATCTGTAAAGTTCATCTATCAGTGAAATAGTACCTTCACAATTTAAGGAAATTTGTTCAGCGCTCGAACTTCAACGCTAATTAAATATATTTCTCTTAATTTGAAAAATAATTTTAAAATATAGAAAGGTTAAGTTTCATTGAAATATGATATGAATAATTAAAAAATTATAAAGGTAAATAATTATCAAAATATTTAATATTATCAATGAGAAACTCAATAGCAACAGGCAATGTTGAAAAAAAAAAATAGAAATACTTGAGATAATAGATATAGCTGATGATGTCTCGTCAATTAATTGAGCTTATACGTAGCTGCATAGATTTAGCATTCTAGTAGTCATTCAGTGTAAGTACAGAAAGCCTTTTGCCGTACGGGGTGGTTCTAAGTTGAAACCCCTTGATAACCTATAACCAAAGAATTTATGACTATAATCACATCTATCAGCGTAGGTTTGCATATTATCTATTGGAAATTGGTATTTAGAATAATATAGATCCGCATTATTTCGCACCAATTCACCACTCATTTCATGCCACTCATTTTGGCACGTTCAAAAGGATGATTACGAACTTCAACGTAAATACATAAAAGTATTCAAAAGCTTTTTCCAAATAACATTTTAACAAATCATCATATCTTCGCTATATTTATATGAGACCAAATACGGATCTAACTCTAGACTAGAAGACATCGTTTCACCGTTTGAATTATCTAAATCCGTTTATCAGATCTAAGACATCATTGAATGCATATTAAAAAGGCATCTGCGAAGAATATCAAAACTCCAGCCTATTTAAAAATAAGAATAACTAATTGATATATCAAGGAACAGTCCCAATTGATTGGTTCTCTATTCTCATCGTATAATAAGATACATGGGAACAAATTTGTAGCAAATTCTAGTAAGTGTGGTAAGAACCAGAATACGTGTTTTGTAACCAAACAGTGGAAGTACGATAAGCATCGTGTTACCACCATCTCTAGCCTAGTTGACTGCCGTGCGAGATTCATGTACAGTACATATACCTTGTAATAACCATGACACCTACACACGGAAGTACTATTATTTCTGGGTTCTGGCTGGTGTCTAATAAACATTTATAGGTAATGAGGATGTATATTTAGTAGGACATTTATGGTAAAATCAGAGCTTATGAAGCAGGAAAATACATTGAAAATATATCATCTCATACTTACATATAAATCAAAATCTGTTTGTTCGGTATTCATAATTTATGCGCTCCTACCTCCTTTACCGTTCATTCCATTGCCATAAAACATTGTCAACTTATTGCTAGCACTCGCGTGAAGTTTTAATGTAAAAAATATTAAAATTCCACTTCGTTCAGTTTATAGTATAGTATACAAATAATACTTCACTATATACTAGAATTCATAATTATATATATATATAATTTACGGGGAACATGTCGCGGGTGCCATCCCAACCTGCTCGCCGCCGTCCGCGTCTTCCCGCTATCCTCTCTTCATGAAAAGTATTGGAGCAAAAACATGCCTATATAAGTAGCATTTTTATACAGAAAATCAGTATATCTGCTTGATTGTAATTTTTTAATGAGGCTAATATATAGCTGACGATATGTTTCGTCACGTAATTGAGCTTCCATGTAACTGCATACACTTAGCTTATTCCTTTTTTTTAGCAGTTCCCTTTCCTAATCCATTAGGATTGGCGGGGTCCGCTACGTAAGCTGATTAAGCGAAGTTACTGGTTTTTACATAGAACGACTACCGTCAGGCCTACACAACCCAGAGAGAAAATCAGACCTTTTTAGGGTTCCGTACTCAAAGGGTAAAACGGAACCCTATTACTGAGGCTCCGCTGTCCGTCCGTCCGTCCGTCTGTCACCAGGCTGTATCTCTTGAACCGTGATAATTAGACAGTTGAAATTTTTACAGACGATGTATTTCTGTTGCCGCTATAATAACAAGTACTAAAAAATAGAATAAAATAAATATTTAAGGGGGCTCCCATACAACAAACGTGAATTTTTTGCTCATTTTTGCTTGATATTGATAACGGCAACAGGTAGACGCTTGAAATATTCACAGAATATTTAGTTATATATTCACTTTAAGAATGAATAATTAAATTAAAATAAAACAAATATTTAAGGGGGGCTCCCATACAACAAACGTGATTTTTTTGCTATTTTTATAGTTAATGGTACGGAACCCTTCGTGCGCGAGTCCGACTCGCATTTGGCCGATTTTTTAGGTTAGAGTACACGTCTTTAGAAATGTAATTTCTTGGATATACAGGTTTCTTCACAATGTTTTCCTTCACCGCGGAGCAAGTAAAAATTACAAATATGTACATAAATACGAAAACACGAATTTAATGGCACATTCCAGTATTCGAACCGGTGCATGCATAGGGGCAGGAATTGAACTTCATAGATATAGCATTTAGAAACATTTACTCTCACATTGCCGACCCTGAGCAAACTTCTTCATGTCCTTTTAAAATGAAAAAGCTATAACTAGCCCCAATTATACAAACATGTCTTTGCAGTTAGTTCCTGTGAACAAACTTGTCCTTGCTCATCATCTCGATAGCATGAATATACTATATACGACCAGCTGCGTCACTATAAGGAATATGTGAACATTATCATATAATAAGATGCAGATCGACAAAGATACCACTAGCTTTTAATTAATTCAATGTATATTAACGTTTAATATCAGAGCGGTAAACAAAGAGTTTATATCTCAAGGTTTTGTATCAGCATATAAAAACCAATAAAATCACTATTAACTACGATGCGTATGCTATCTTTTCATCAATTTGCGTAATTAGCATTAAAATGCACAACTGGGTATAAAAACGGAGATACTTTTGACTATTTGAGTGGGAAACATGAGAACTGAGGTCACGTAAACGCATATCGCCTGATCAGCGCTCAAATTGAATAGTCATTATAACTTTGTATAGAGTCGAGCCCCTATTCATTGGGATTGAGTTAGTTTAGTTATAGCAGTTAAATGATGTGGGTTATTTGTAAGCTAAATGAAGATATGGCGCACCAGTTATTTGTACTAGTTTAGTGAACATATTCTCAGTTTTTAATGAGCCAACTAGGTATAGAGTATAGGATATAGATATAGCATAGGTAGGTACTAGTACTTATAGTATAGGCCCTCGCGAGATAAACAGAGGTAACGGAGCGGGAAATTTTTCGACATTTATGCACTACAATCGCATTTTAACATTCGTAGCTTTTTCACGCTTGCCGGTTGCTAGAGCTCATACCACTATTTCACCTTAATAATCAGTCGCATAATAAAAATATGAACAAAAGGGCCACTCTTACGCTAGGATTTTTTAATAGTTGCTAGTTATGTTATTAGTTACCGTCTCTTTAACAGGTAATGTAAACTCCATGGTGCGCACCATATACCGATTAAAAGCCAAAACCCTGCAGGGGCGGGAAAAGCAGAAAAGTGGCAGCGATCCTGGACTGGATGGACTGGACAACCTGTTACACAAAAAGCGAGTGCGAACTAGCGCGATGCGATCGCTTTTTGTGTGACAAGTTGCATGCTTGACCCGTTTTATTATATCCGAGAAATTGTATTGTATCCGTAATATTAATTAAAGATGACGTCCCTGGATACTAGTCCTTTAGAACTAGACTTATCTTATTTCTATTTCTGGACTACCTTATCATCCCGGCGCTTGGAACACTATCGAAAAATAACGTGTATTTACACAAAAAACAACTGCGGTAGATAAGCAAAAATTTTCACTTTACAGGAAACCGCAGTCCAACACGTCCAACAATTGCTGTGTTCCTGCGAGCGAGTAAGTGTATAGTAAACGTGTATAGGTTACGATAACCAACTTACATAAGTTGGCCCATATACTGTATATCTCTTCTCCATGTTGCATTAAAAAGAATAATTACTGATCTGATGAATTCTTGATATTATACTTCCGGATAATACTCACCTATGTATGCATTATGAAACGTCCATGTTAGTAAATGAATGTTAGCGAATACAAGCGACAGAACATTAGTGCTGTGTTATCAGATTGGTTTGGAGCTGCGAGGGGCAAATCGCATGATCACGCCTACTGAATAAGGTTGCTACGATTAACAATCAATAGGAAATTACATGTATAGATATTAATATTAGTACGGAATGTTAAACACGTCTTTTTCGTTTGTAATTATTACTTGCACGGCGGTGATGGAAAACATCGTGAAGAATCCCACACGTGCAAGAAATTATATTTCGATAGATGTGTGACCTAACCTAAGAAAGGTCTGACTTTCTCTATGGGTTGTGGAGGACTGACGGCAGAAGCTCCATGTCAAAATCAGTATCTTTGCCAAATCTTTAGGTTTAGGTAGCGGACTCCGCCAATCCTAATAGATTAGGAAACGGCATAACGCTAGGAAAAATAAAGTTCAATCTGTCTGAAAATATCTCGACAATTTCCTGGTGTACTCATTTTTTTTACCCAACGTTTGGAGTCATACAAGCGTACGGCCCACTTGATGTAAATCGGTTACCGTAGCCCATGGACGCTTGCGATATATTAAGTATCATTCGCGTGATGCCACCTTTTCTGCTAACATAGTCGCTCCTTAGGAGCTTACTCGTAACCTCACTCACTTGCAGGAATACAACAACTCTCCACGGAGTTGATATTTAGCTGAGGGTTTCTGTGATGTGGGGGAAGTCCCCAGGCGGGCTGCTTTGATGCGCCCTACTTCTCTTAAAAGCAACCAGACCTAGACAAACAGACATATTCTTGCGCATAAAAGTTTGTCACGATTATGTGAGCTAACTTAACTAGCTAATTGCCTGAGATAACTTCAAATATACATTGTGCACCCTGGCAGTTAGCTAGAAAGGGTCTGGAGAATGAGGGGTAGGATGTTGCGGTCTATGTTAAATAAAAACAGATCTGAATACTGAGGGTAGCTTTATTCTGGGAGTATGTCTGAGTAAGTAGCTTCAAATGGCCACACCCTAATAACAATTCCCTTAAAGGTTGTTGTAAATGTACGAGTAAACGTCATTAAAATAATACAACAGAGTATTCCTGTAGCAATTTATATGTATAGGATACGGTAACCGCTCGTGACAAGTCAGGGAATTTAAAAATGACTACCCTTCAAAATGTTGAGGAATTGTAGTAAACAAATTACGCTAATTACCCGTATTACGCATTTTATCACGAAGTTAAGGTCTACCACGATAATATACCTATACGCTAAATTTTGTACCTAAGTACTCGAATGACCCACGTAATTTGCATCATTACAAATGGAACGACATACAATAATTTGAGAAAATAATATATTATTACAGCTTCGTAAAGACTGTATACGTAAGTACGAATGATTGTGAATGTAACGTAATAGTCCTGTATAGCAAATGCATTAAATACGAATTGAAAAATCATTCATTCCTCTGTGAAACAAACAGTAATGAATTATTTCTCATTCACCACCTCGGAGTTGCGTTGATCTGTATGATGAGTGAGTGCAGGGAACAGCGTGAATGGAGCGTTGGGATAACTTCTAGGCAGGCGAAAAGGCGAAAATAGCGGTGCTAATCCCAACACTAATTTATGGAAAGCTGGGTATGGCAGAGAGAGCATGAAAGTAGAATGAATGCGGTCGAGATGAGAGCATTGCACAAAATTTGTGGCGTAGCGCTTGCTGATCGCGTTCGTAATGATGACGTAAGAGAGTTAGTCTGAAAAAGAGTGTCGGTGTTAAGATAAGAAAAGGCATGCTCCGTTGGTGCGGACATGTAGAAAGAATGCAGGATGAAAGTATGACGAAACAGATATACAATGCAAAAGTTGAAGGATGTAGGAGCCGAGGAAGACCAAGACTCACGTACCTTGACCAAATTGGTCGTGTTTTATCAGAAAGTGATGTCAAGAGACCTAGAAACTAGCGTGCATGACGAGTGAAGTGTGTAAGGACCGCGTCTTATGCGCTCGGTTCTCTCTGCCTACCCCGTAAGGGGTTTGGCATGAAGTTATAGATAGGATTTGGTGATTGCAGCGCCATTTCTACAGCGTTCACCCTACTTTCATGCTTAGTCGATAGGTTATACTTGGGTATTATGAATTTCTTGCGTAATGAAATATTGCATATAACGGCGACAACCCTAAGCCTTGCACATTTTATAACGTATCACTGCACACCGTGTTTCTATGATATAATCAATATCACGAGCAAATTCTATACATATGTATATATTTAACAACAGGATTTCTAAGCCTATCAAATGAAGCTAGCATTATTAATTTGCAATCTTGTATATATTTTAAAGAAAGAAAAGGTCCTATAAGATAGTTTTGGTTATATATGTTTGCCAATATCTAGAAAATGTGACTTGATTAGTTAAAATTAATGGCTTATGTAGAAATGATTGATGTAGATCTCAAAGTATTCTATATGTAGTTGTTTTTACGATTGGTCATTTAAAAATAATATTTAATGTATGTATATATTCACGCCAGGTCCCTTGCGGGATTGACACAAAGAACCGAGCGCCATAATAGGTGGTCCTTACGCACCTTACTCGCTTTTACAACATACATAGCTCTTTTCATGAACGCTTGCCGGTTCCTATAGCTCCTGACGTCTTCTGATAAATCACGACCAATTTAGTCATGGTAGGTGAGTCTTGTTATTTATAGACTTTCTTAATATCTTCTTCACATAATACACACATAACACCCCGTTGTTTATGATACAATTATTTTTTTTGTAAGGAAGCTACTGTGATATTCCCGTAATAATATATGAAGAAATTTGAATAGCCTTGGACGAGAAAATAAATAAATTACAGATGTAGACGATATAGACGCGAAAATAGAAGGATGTAGCTGCCGAAAAGGGATTAGACTCACTTACACCGACCAAGTATGTCGAGTGTTATCAGAATGAGGTATCAGAAGCCCAAGGAACCGGGCTTGTATAAAAAGAGCTACGGATGTTAAAGACGTGAGTTGTGTAAGGACTGAGACATGTTGGGCTTGGTTCGCTTTGCATACCCCGCAAGGGATATGGCGTGAAGTTATAGATAGATAAAATAAATTGTTATAAAACAAAAACTTTTATATAAATGTGACACCCATTTTACTGCTTTTTTTTTATATAATATTTTTTATGTATCTTTAGGGTTACCCCGATATTTTTTCACAGCTTTGTTGAAACCTAAAATCACCTCGACAGGGCTCAGGGATACAATGTGTAATCACCGTAAGAGAGAGCGACACGTGCCCTCTTCCGGCCCATTAGCATTGAATGGCGTCGCATGCGCATGTCGCGCGGATCATTGTCGCGCGCCACGATTAAACCGATCTCGATCTAAATCAATCTCGACCAACGCTCTTCGCGGCATTGTTCTCGTTTCCATGTCGATTAAACATAATGACCACATTTGACACGTTCATTAAACTCGACCAGAACGTCGCCGAGAACACTTAAGGTCAAGAGCAATGAAGATCAGCTATCCTTTCGTAATCACACTTTAACAAATACCGATTTCAACACCTGATTCTGACATACAAATTAAATGTACAAGTTATCTATAGTTAATAAAATGAGCACTTACCGGTAACTCAAGGTATTCTGTAATCGTGTGCTTCGCAGCTCCTCTTCTAATATCTGCAAGAGCTGCGAAATGTTCATCGCGACGTGATTTGCGCCTCAAAAGAGCACGTGCGTGTGGGTAAGCCGAAAGGTATTCTCCGTACGCGTCCATTAACTCCCCCGTGAACAGCTGCTTCAGCAGGATTGCACTTTCGCCTTCATCGCCCTCCACCGGCGGAGGCGGCAACTCTCGACATTTCAACGACTCCGGGATGCTTTTCGATGCAAAAGTACTAATTCCGCTAGTCGATTCACACGATGTAAACGCGCCCGCCGAATCGCTCGAACCACATTTCGAAAACGGAAACGCGGATGAGGCGCCACTTTTTTCGCTACTCACTGAACTTTGCCGTGTGGTGCTTGCTTTGTCGTAGTAATCAGGATATTGCGGTTCAGACTGACTCTCAGTAGAAGGTGACGATTCTTCAGCTGCAGCGCTAATGTACTGAGAATTCTTTATACAATCATACAAATCTTCTATTGATTCATACGGAGTAATACTCCCACAAGATTCTTCGCCATCACCATCTCGTAGAGTTTCATAAATCTCCTCGTTTCTACGTCTAGCAACAGGAGTAATCGCTGAATCTGATCTACTACGTTTTACACTCCGAACTTGATCATATCCGTAATCTGTAGGGTTGAGAAAGTCCCACCTCACATTTGCCCAAACATTATCACTGACATCGGCTGATATCCTGTGGTCAGCGCAACATTGTCCACCACTTCTAATGGTTACCGTCGTTACATTATCATTCGTTTCTATTATAGAACTGTCAGCTACAGATTCATCGCAATTTATTGGAATGTCGACAATCACTTTACGAAGACTAGTACTTATTGAGGAAATGATGGATCTAGTATCATCTTCGTATTTCCTATTCTCCGTTGATTGTTCATTATATTCTGAGCTTGTAATAACAGAAGAGCCATCAATGTCTTGTTGAGAGATAACGCCTTCTTTGATCAGTTCTGTTAAAATACTTTTTTCTTCCTCTTCGCTCTCAGATTTTTTGGAAGTTACAGAATGGGCATCGTTATTTTCTTTTTTCTGGTTTATCAATAAGCCAGAGTCTATGTATTTTCTCATTCGTTCTGTTAGAGCTCCACTGGCTTCTGAGACAGATTCCAGATAGTAGAAAAGTAAATGGTACTCTTCCTTCGTGATAATTGCTGCGCGCAGTAGGGGCTTCCCGTACAACTCCACCGCTGAGTACAAAGTGGCCGCTGTAATACAATAGAAAACACTTATTAAATATTACATGTAACATGACGAGCTCATCTAATTGAGCTATTAATATGCATACGATAAAGCGTTGAATGTTATTGATAATACATTATAATTTGCGGGCGTTAGAAAGGTCAGATTACATGCCGATTGAATTATTCACCTTGCGTTTAAGTTCATCTGTTGTTAGTATACGACCCAGACCTTTTACTCTCCTTGAACCATTCATGACTAAATCTAGGAGCATTGTGTAAAATACACGATATAAACTCAAGAGTGAGAATGTGCTAAACTGTAATAGATGTAAATCAGTCTAGGTTAGTATTATTATATTACGTGTATCTTTCTGGCATTACCCTCTTAATCAAGATAATGCACAAAGATTTCCAAATTATGTGCGTTTTTATGTATTAACTTTGAATCTACCTGCACTCTTTTGTGAGATCTTAATTTTTTATGCTTGCATAAAGTTCAAATTTGAATAAAAACAGGTAAGACATAAAAAGTAACTGCTTCATACGTTGAATTGTAATATTAGTATGATGGTCACGGTGGCTAGGTACCTAATGCATACAAGCAAGTTCTGCGAAAGATTACCGGACAATAGCATGCGTACGCGTCTCATTATTGCCAAACCGCTTTCTACAAACATCGCATCACTAAGTCTGCATGCGCAATACTGAATACCAGTATATACTCAATACGTTCGTTTTCGGCTTATTGATAACTAGTTATGATTAGAAATTTAAATATTTTTTTTATTCAACATCGGAAGATATACATGTTACGGCCTGATGTAAAGCGGTCACCATTGCCTGTGAACGCTTGAAATAAATTTTGTATCATTCGCCTGACGCCACCTTTGCTGGTAATACTACAACTCCTTAGGAGCTTACTGGTGACGTCACTTAATCGCAGGGAGACGTCGACCCTCCATGTAGTTGTTATTTAGCTGCCGTTTTCTGTGAGGTGGAGGGAATTCCCCCGACGGGCTGCTTTCATGCGCCCTATATTTTTTTTAAACACCCAGATCAAAACAAACAGATATGTTCATGAACACAAATGTTTATCCTGTGTGGAAATCGAACCCACGAGCGTTAGTGTCAAAGTAGTAACTAACCACGGCGCTACCAAACTCGTTAAATTCCTTAGTATCAAACTTCTCATTTTATGTAAGTAAGGCCAGACTAGAAAGACTAGACTAGACGAGGCTAGAAAGTTCAAAATACTTTCATATCAGTTGTGTTCCAAGTGTTTACAGGCTACGGGAAATGCCTACAATCAGGCAGACCATACGCCTGTTAGCCGCTTCCAGGGAAACAAAAGAGACGTCTATTTGTGAACATAGACAAATAGACGTCTCTTGATTTGACGTTTTTGAACTTCCACTACAATCGATTTTGTGTATACATCGAATCAAATTGTATATCGATTTAATATTTTTTATTAACTAATTAGGGAAAAACAAAAATAAACCATACTAACTCTAGTATTTACAATAGTAACTAAGAATCTGTGATATCTATCATGCACCACCAATAAAATTCCCATGTCAACTCAGACGTGGAAAAGTGAAGAAGTTGTCATGACAAGTCAAAGTTTGTAATAAAAAAATACTCACCATACATCTTTTCCCAAGCTATGAACTCCTCCAGATCTTTGCCATTCCATTGAGGTGGTTGATGTTCCACGACTACAACTTCACCTTCCAGTGAAACAGCTGGGGCTCTAGGTTCTATCGGAGCTTTAGATCCACCGAGAAACAGGAGAGCAGTTGGCGGTACTGGTGGAGCAACAGGCATGGACGCGGGTAAAGGCAATGGACCCGCCAGCGATACGGTTTGTGGAGCAGAAATTGGGCCGCTGGGAAGTCCAGCTACGACCATTCCAACTTCTCTCAATGGCTCGCAAACCACTTCAGCCACCGTGCTGTTCCCCCATACAATAACCTGAAAATAAGATAATATGTTATAAGACACGGCAGTTCTAGGGAACTAAAATAGAAACATATATCCTCTTTATTACTACTAGATATAAATTGTACTATAATTATAACTACTACTACTAGAATTATAACGACTGGCACCCACGACCTTAGTACGTAGTCCGTCCAACAAATATTCTTGGACAATCCGTTCTTAATAGAATATTTAGAACAGAAAAAGGGCATGCTGAAGTTTTTTTATACAAGTCAAGACATATACAAGCATACGGCCCACCTGATGTATAGCATATGAACGCTTGTAATACATTAAGCATCTCTTGCCCAATGCCACCCCTGCAGCTAACACAGCAAATTCTTAGGAGCTTCCTAGTCACCTCACACGTAGGAACACATCAACCCTCCAGAGAGTTGTTATTTGACTGCGGTTTTTTGTGAGGAGGTGACACTTTCCCAGGTCCACGAGCATCGGTGTCAAAGTCGCGTTATTACCCGCTGCGCCACAGAGCTCGTCAAAGCTCGTTATGAAGCGGTAGTAGTCGTCAGCGACAGACGTTACGTCTTGCTCACTTCCGAAACATAACAAACTCGCCAGGTCTAAGATGGAATGCCCCAGATGAACCACTTCTAAGAGAACAACGAAATGTGCTCTTTTTAATAATCTCTCCAAATTTGAAGTTTCTAAGTCCAGTGGAGAAGATTGCATTTCATTGGTATTGTATTTTATAGCTATAGAATATTAGACATTATACCTATATTATTCCACTACTGAGATCTACGGAGCATGTCTCTCTAGATTATACCTAAAAGATACAGCATCGACATTTACAGATTCAAAGGAAATTCTATTCTGGACAATGCTTATCAATGACGCTTTTACTCGATAAATGATGTACCTACTTGAGGATTTATATCATTAGAAAGTATTTCGAATATTAATTAACCGACTCTAAAAACGAGAAGATAGGTAAGGTAAGATATGTTTATCGTGTAGGTACGTTTGTCTTTTTTTTCCGTTGTGTGATGATCATCGCAACCATAGATAACAGAAAATCGCAACCTTGTATACGGCAAATTGTATCAATCAATACTACTTCTCCCTATACAAATCTACCATACAAACATCCTACATAAATCTGGTGAAAATTTGGTAATAATATAAAAAGTTATGAAAAATATATATTTACCGACTTTATATATAGACACAGAAAGTTGGTAAATATTCGATTACGGTCAGTTTTTAATCAATCTACTATGAACATAGGTCAGTTAAGTGAATATTCTGATAATTAAACATAAAAAAATTTTTTTTGGGGTACTGTACTTCAAAAGATGTAAACAGAACGGTCACTCACAGTGTAGGTCTGTCAGTCAGCATATAATCAGCATAGTGCGTATTTACTATAGTTACGTAACAAGCTGGCCTTCACCAGTTAAAATATTAATTACCTATTACAAAATTATTACAATATAAACTATAATTATTAATCATCACGTATGTCATGTATGCATATCTTGGTCTAGGTGTTTTTAAGACAGGTAGGACGTCAGACGTAAGACATCAAAGCAGCCGGTCTGGGGAAGCAGGAGTAGACCTAGACTTCACAGAAAACCACAACCGAATAACAACTCCTCAGAGAGTTGTTGTGCTCCTGCTAGTGACTGAGGACATCAGTGAGCTCCTAGAGAGTTGCTGTGTTAGCAGCTGGGGAGGTATCATGCGTTATGATTGTATGTCTCACGACGATATATATATATATATTTAGGGGAAAGTAGAACGGAATTGCCTCAAAACTCAAATTATGCTCTGTACCATACCTCGCAAGTCGTTTAGTATTTAGTCGTTTTTACTTTTGAGAGAAAAAATATCTGTGCACAAATTATAATTATAGTTCATCCAGAAACAGAAATCGCCGTAATTTTCCTATTTGTAATGAACTCCTTGACTTATTCTTCCTAATGATAGTCGCGATTATTGAGTATATACTGTAAAGTAATAACGTATTACCAAGAGTTCTAATTGCCAAAAGTGCAGAATATGCGACTAAGTTCAAGGCGATGGACTTCTTGATATGAAAATTGGACTGCAGTTTTGTTAGTGGTTGTTGACTGGTATCAACGTCGTAATATTTTGTTTTAAAACGCGTGCAGTTTTACACACTGCTGCAATTAGAAAACGAAATGCAGTTTGCAGTAGTAAGATCATATACTTACGATCTAACAGAAAATCTAATGAACTTTCTAGAAAACAACGGAAACCTTCATTTATCACAGTACGTAAATGGTATATAAAACTGGGCCCAACAGTGATACAAGGGACCCGCTCTTGTTGTAACGGTGACAGTCATATTTCGCTCCAAAATAACTGTTAAACGATATTTACGTCGTCGTTATATCATCTAACGCGGTGTAAAATGGGTTGCTTAGGTACCTAATGATTAAACATTGCGATGTCAAACAGATTTACAACCTTTATTTAGTTGCTACAGCACTTGACGATTTTATATCAAAGCTTCGAGAGAATTCTTACCGCGCATTTAAATAGATGCAGGAATGAAAATTCATGTCATAAAGTAGTATGCCCTTCGAGCTCGCAAGTAACAAATGTGTTGAGTGCACATTAATATTTAATATATGTATAAGTATGAGATGTAAATGCAAGAGTATGTGAGACCTTGACTGCACGGGTTCATGGCATTTTTTACCGGGCCCTCGTGACGTCATGGCAGAGTTATGCGCGGGCGCAGCCGCTCCACCCCGCGCAACGCCGCGCCGACGCGCCCAAAACATAGCCTCCTCCAGGATAATGCGTCTGATACATCTTCAACGAGGAAAAAAAATCGAAACGAGATCCAGCGGACAAGATCCAGTCGATTTTACACGCCCGACGCGTTTGGATTTTACAGAACCAGAAAGATGGCACGGCTATACTTGCTGTGCATGCTTGTACCGGGTTTCTTGTACCTACTTATTTACGCAGGATTTACTGACATCTTTTTATACATATATAGGTAGGTATTTCCATGTGGATAGGCAAGTTTCAAGATGATAGCACAAAACCTGTTTTAATTTATCTCCGTTTCTATTTCTTATATGGGGAATAACAACTTTGACTTGACAATATTGTAGCCATTTGTACGAGTATGTTCGCCTACCTACTTTTATTGACATCATCTTATCACGATGATGTGATCGGATAACTTTTCAATAATATTTTTTGTAACCGCTCGAGCCAGCCTCGGTTACAATAGGTAATGTATGTAACAACTATAATATGTTCGTGTATAATACACGGTAAATATAGGCAGTCAATTGTTCTACCTGATAGCAAGCATACGGCTATCTGCTGTTATGATCTATGCTATTCTATGCTGTAGCGCGTTTCCAATCCTATTTGTACCCAGATCTAAGCCAATATTTTTAAATAGTAACGTACGTATTATCGTTCCTGTAAGTTCATTTCTATAAAATGAACAAAAGTGTTTCGATACTATGAAGAGAACAACAAAGGTCATTTCCTTTCCTTTTTAGCGACTTACAGAATTGTAAATTCGGGGAAAAACGCAATCTTCTAGTAAAACTAGCGTTAGTGTACCCAACTCGAAGATTATGGCCTTAGTAATGAAACCGTCCAGCTGCAGAAAAGATATAAATAATTGTAAATGGTTACTACTTAATTATGTTTTAGTATTAGTGACGGTGCCAATAATCTGAAAATAATTTTCTTAAACCTTAAAATATCGACCAATCAACACAATTCGGGTATCGACTCTACGCCTCAATTTGTTTACTATGGCAATACCGAATACCAAGCTTAAAGGGACAAATATTAGATTTTACCTTGAACAATATTTGACTTTGGGATCGCATATGGTTATTACCAAAAGGTTAAACTCATTCGTTTCTTATGTTTGTTGTTTAGGCAAATATAAGCGATCATCAAACGAGTTTTAACCAAATATTTTCTGAAAAAAAAAATAAGATATACGTGACCGACACGCCATAAGTACAGATACTAGCTGACAGGTACGATGCAGGTAAAAAATTAATAATACTCATCGAGCCAGTTAAAGACCGCAATTTTAATGTTTATCGAGAATGCTGGAATGCTTACCTTTCGCTTCACAATCTGTGTTTTCTGATTTTACTGGACATATTAAACTTAAAGGTATAGCTAAGGGCACACTAAGCTTGATACTTTGGCAATCATACTACACTTATGTTTCATGCGTTAGGAACAAAAGTGTAAACTTGATGTGTTAGCTGTAGTGAGTACATCTAGTGATTGCCATAGAATATATAGATATCTGATAACTTTTAAAATAAGTAAGAAAATATAAAATATTTATTCTGAAGTAAGTCTGAAACAAAATATTTTAAAGAAGTACTGTGTAAGCACTCTTTTAAAATATGTTATTTCAGTCTCTTTCTTACTTATTTTGAAATTTAAGCGAACGGTTAAAATACGTCATTATTTTGCTTTTCTGTTGTGTTTTTTTGGATTTAACGAAAGTTGTCTTTGGAATGCAATGTGCACATGACTTACAAACCTCACATGCTTCTTTAACATTCATAGCTTCGCTTACAAAATACAAAAACACGTGCAAACAAACTCTACCACTTTATGATACTAATAGAGATGTACACATTAGAATTAAGTAAAGAGATGCCTCTCAAGCCTTGCCACGTTAAATAAGAAATAGTTCATCAGTTCTAATTAATTCAACAGAAAAAAACACTGCGAGTAGTTTTTGGGGCAAAAGAAAAAAATTATAAATTCAGGACATCAGAGAAAAATCATCTGTGATGTGATAATGATGAATTGTGATGAGATGAGAATGAGTTTTGTGTGACGAAGAGCATTAACCTCCTTTAAACAACTAATCATTGAAATACCAACTAAAATATATTTTGAACAAAAATACCGTATAACAACGTAAATAATTGTGTGTGTCTTAGGCCTTCCTAGGCACTTTATGAGGTCATGTTCGTCACAGCGACTTATTTGCAACATTGTAAAATACGCTTACGTGGTCACAGACATTAAACAATGGGCTGTTTTATTGCTGTTGCTATGAGTAGTGTTCAGCACAGGCGATGTTCATCTTTATGAGAGATGTAAGGTACAACAAAATTGCTCGCTTTCATCATAGCAGCCCGTCTGGAGGTCTCCTGTAAGCTGCGATACAGTCAACTGCAGCTGCCACCGTACCAATGTTAACCTTTGCGCCATCCTTTTGTCATCGTGTTCAATTTTTATATCCCAATGTGCAGTTTACTGTGACTCCATCTCGTAGTAGACCGCGGTCAAATATACTCTAGAATTACGCATTATTCGTAAGTGCTAATTCTTATGTAGCAAGGCTTTAGATCTATGTTAGAATAATTGAAAGAAATCATGTAGGTACTTACGCTAATATTAAATGTGAAATAGCTGCCAGCCAACGCATAATAAGTAGTAGTCGTCTGTTTACTTTAAAACCATTCATAATTACTCTAAGATCAAAGTGTAGTGGTTATATATCTGCAAATATCGACCATACTGTGACGGTGATGTACGCATGTAATCTATTGGTAATGCAGTCCATCATATATATATCGCAAGCATTTTAACGTCTATGGAACCTTAGTGATCAATATTGACAGTTTGGATTTGTTGTACGACTTTGACTGTTAAACTTTATGCAAGTACTAGATTTAACTGGAAGACAATTGCAAGCGCTATAAACATTATAAATAAAATTTACCGCTTATTCTTGCAATTCATTGGTAAAGTTACTTGACAAGTGTCTTTTGATTGAAAAAATTGAAACATTAGGTAATTATACGTTTACTGAATAACTAATTTCTGAAAATTTTGACTTTGAGCTATGCTCACCCGTCCGCTCTGCTGGACAGATATGCTGCATATGGACAGATCATATCGATATGATTCCTGTAATGCCATGGTAATTATAACCAGCTGTATTAATATAACAGTGCAGGAGAAAGTGAAGTTTTTGGGCACTATTCTGGACTCTCAATTGTCAGGCACGCGTCATTTAAATTTGCATTTGCCGTAAAACTGAGAATAGCATCAAATATTTTACGGGCTCTCTCAGGAGTAGAATGGGATTCTCATCCTTACAGCCCAAAGATTTTATACAATGCGTTAATCCGTAGCCACTTTGATTATGGTTCAGACTGAATGTTCAGATTCTCCTCTTTACCTACGGAGACAGTATTTAGCCGATAGCTCATTTTTCCAAGTCCGTCCAAAACTCATCACATCCATTGTCTAACATGAGCGCCTCCTTCAGTCCGCCCTTAATTATTCATACTGGTCCCATAAAGATCCGTCCCTTCTTATTAATAGTTACCTATAGGACCTAAAGGATGTTTCCCTGCCTGTGAATAAAATTCATCAAAATCTACTGTTTCTTTTTTAATATACAGCTCTAATCTTTCGCCGCATATTATCCTAGAGGAGTTAATAAGCAGACCACGGACTAAAACAAATTGCTCTCCAGGACCAAAGACAGAACCGTCAGATTGTACAGTGATGCATCAAATCCTCGGAGCACATCGATGTAGGAGCAGTATGGATTTCATATAATTTTAAGCTTGAAATGTTCCCGTCTGTCGTCCGCTTTTACAGGCGAAGCCACAGCTATTCTTGAAGCTGTCTCCCATACAGAATCCCACCATATCCTCCAAGTCCTATCAGATTCGAATCGAGTCCTCTTTACATGCCAAAGATAATATTGCGCTTATTCTAGCAATAAGACAAACTTTATTTCATTGTCACTCCTCAGATTTAGAGGTGGCATTGGCCTGAATACCCTGAATCCTAAGACACTGTGGCATTGCCGGCAATGAAACGGCAGAAAGGTATGCTAAATAAGTTACTCATTTAAGTATCGACAAGTACCTATTATATCAGTTCCTTCAGAGACCTTAGATTGTTGGCGAATATGCGGTTAAAGAGACTGGGATGGTCTATGACAGCGACGAGGAGCTAGCTATGTGTAGCTTCTTATAACTTTGTTCAAAAATCCAAACTGACATGCCTATTAAACCATGGTTCCAAAAATCCAACATCGGCTATTATCAGGCTACGTCTAGGTCATGTCTGTTCTCGAGTTCTTAACCAAAATTAAAATTCTCAATAGCTCTTTGTGTGAGTGCTGATTGGATGAAGGAATCTTGAACATCTCTTCGTTAATTGCACAAAACTACAGGTGCCGTTGTATGATATGCTCCCTCCCAATACTCCTCGTCCTGTTAATGTCTCCTGGCTACTCACCCTAGGGTATGCTCGTTTAATTAGGCATTGTTATGCAGTCCATCATATGTCAACCCTTTTATCCCTCTGTCTATAGTATGTACTAATTTGTATTTATCTGGGCAGGGTACTAACTATATGTCTGTATTGCGGTGTTTTAGATTACTCAGCGGACACTCGCTATTTGCCACCGATCAACTGGAACGTGTCTTTCTCAATCTCGACAATGGCAAAATCATTGTTTATTTGTTAAACATCGGCAGGCGTACAACGGCCTCATGTAAAGCTGTTACCGTAGTCTATGAACGCATGCAATACATTAAGTATCACTCGCGCGATGCCTCATCTGCTGCTAACACATCAACTCCTTAACAGCTTAGTGGTGGCCTCACACACATGAAGGAACACAACAACCACCTACGGAATTGTTATTTGACTGCGGTGTTCGTGTGAGGTGGAGCTTCCCCAGCTTTAATGCGCCCTGCCTTTGTTAAAACAGCCAGACCAAGACAAGGCATGTTCATGCACACAAATGTTTGTCCTGTGTGAGAATCGAACCAACGAGCATTGGTGTCAAAGTAAAGTAACAGCGCGTTTCACTATTGCGCTACCGAGCTCATCAAAAACTGTAAAATTAACAACGATGGAACCACATTATTTTAAAAAAATAGAATAGTATTATTACCACATTTTCACCTTTTATAAAATGTTGTTTTCGAAGGATCGTATCTTGTAAAATACAAGAAACATAAAGCGTAAGCTAAAAGCTCAAAGGAATAGCCTCAAGTGTAGAAAGCCGTAAAAGTTACATCCTATATGGCGAAGTTTGTTACAAACGCAATAAAATTCTTAGCACCGCCGAGCTATTACACAGTTTATTCGAATACTATTTAAAGACGTACCACACCAACTGGTTGGAAATAGAAATGGACGGCGTTTTATGCAGCCACATCGTCACACATAGGAACCAAAATAGTTGCGTGCCTATTGTACTGTTCCAGGGGGTTTTATTTCGCGAACTCTTGAGTTACGAAATGAACTACATGCGGATATTTATTCAAGAGATTACACGCATCTGTTGTCGCAAGCGCCTATAACCGTAGGCTAAGGGAACTGCATACTGTCAAACTGCACCTAGACTTGTTTACTCTTATCATTTTCAGAGTTTCTCAAAAATAATGTATATCTATATTTTTTTTTATACTACGTCGGGAGGCATACAAGCAAACAGCCCACTTGATGTAAAGCGGGTACCGTAGCCTATTAACGCGTGTAATATATTAAGTATCACTTGCGCGATGCCTCCTCTGCTGCTTACACAGCAACTCCTTTGGAGAATACTGGTGACCTCACTCACACGCAGGAACACAACAACCTGCTAGGGAGTTGTTATTTGGCTGCGGTTTTCTGTGAGGTGGAGTACTTCCCTAGACGAGATGCTTTGATGCGCCCTACCTCTGTTAAAAACATCCAGATCGAGACAAACAGATATGTTCATGCACACAAATGTTTGAAAACTCATATAATTAATATATAAATTAATTAGATTAAAGCCACAACAAACTGAAATGGTCAAATTTTCTTGTTTTCGGGCGTGCGTTTGCAAAGAAGGCTGTATGCTTATCCGTCAAATCCTCTGAACACAACTCATTGTACGTACCTATAAATCATAACAAATATAAAACTATACAAGTAGCATTACGATGATTAACGTTTCTGTGTGTAACAGGATATACACGCTACCTACTTATTCTGTACATTTTAAAATGAAAATTAAATTTTACATTTCGCATCTCCAGCGCCACCTGTACAAAAGAGTTTGCACTAACTATAACAGCGCCATCTATCCATCTATTGTGGCAGCGCAACAATATTACAAGCGATAAAGTGAATGGCAGTTGTTCAGTAACATCGAATAGAAAGTTGCAAATATAGGTGATAGATGGCGCTTAAGTAGAAAAATACGAATTACAACATTTATTTTTTTGTGCATGCTGTAAACTGTTTTTTAGTTAACTAGATTAAAATGATAGAAGAATCTCTGAAAATTCCATTTTTGTAGAAATATTCATAAATTTAACACCTATAATCAGTGGTTATTAATAAACCTCTATCAAAACTAAATGGAATTATGATACGGCCGTCAAGAATAGATAATCTAAATGGATATTGTAAATAAACAAAACAATAACGTATAGAAACACTGACAAGAGACTTTTTAAAATTATTTTCTAAGTATTCAATAAATCATCACTAATTATAACCCAATTTCATATATAGTTGCTGCACCCACCCACTGCGCATAGTATAGATAATGTAATTAAAACTACTCGTATTAGAACGGTGAAGCGCGAAGCCGCAGTATTGAACATTACCTATATACATATAATATAATTATTTTACCTGAAAATATATTTTTACTCAGTTAATTGATCGATTGAATAAAATTGATTGATGTAGTTAATTGTAAGGATCCGTTAGGTAGGTACTCGATTAATGAATTGTTATTGGAGTATTTTCAGATATTCTTTTTTTCAGTAGATACTATTTTTCAGATCTATGTCATTTTCGGAAACAGTAATTTTGAGAATATGTCATATGAGGAATAATATCTTTTCGAACAATGTCGACTTGAAAATAGGCGGTTTAAAACTATTTAGATCGCTTGCGAAATTAGGCCTTTCCAGACTCTGTAGCTATTTCCGGAATAAGTTATTTATGCTACTAAACCCGCACATGGTTGATTTATCACACCAGAGCACAATTAAAGTGGATCTAAAATCTAATTATAGCTATCTCTGTTGTACATACGGGTATGTTCTTTTAGGTTTTGACAGGTAATGATAAAACTTACGTCAAATTGAAAATAATTCCCAAAAGCTGAACGATAAGTGACGAGTAAGATAAGATAACTTATTTATCTTAAACATTAATGTTTATAATGAAGGATTATACTTTACGATATGATGAAGATATCAAAAATTTATTTATATAAATATATGTTAATATCACTTCCTGATTCTTCAAATACCCGGCACTTAATGTCTTCGACACAAATGTATCCAAAACACTAGCGGTGTTGTCACTATACCTAGGTATATATGGCGATGGGCAATCTTTGCACCAGGCTACAGCCGGAGCGGAAGTCACAGGTCTTTTCTTTCATTCTTTGCCTTATACGTCTCACTAGATGTTCAGCGTCGGCGCCTCAACAACCCATGTTCTCACGGCCGATGAGCAGAAAAAAGGGATGCCGCCGATAGTTGCGATTTTCAGCATTTTCCGCTGCATCATCCGACGTCACAGCTACTGGGTTAACTGAAGTGACTAACAATCAAAGAACTGGTGCCAGTCGCATCTCAAATCAAGCACCTGCCTTGCTTGCATGTCACCAAAGTCAGACCACCTGGTCCATTCCCATCTTACCTACTTAAACCGAACGGCGGTTATAGCATGCTAAGTATCAATGGCAGAAGCAATAGATCTGCAGACTATGTCGTTCAGTGCATGGTGATGCAGAAACCTACTAGTGTAGCGTCACCTTAGCTCATGATGATCGTCGGCCTCCAACATAAAACCATAGATATGTTTATGGAGTTCACATATCCTGCAACCAAGACGGAGGGTCAAGACCACCTACAGAGAGTCATCTTCTAGTAAGGACATGGGAGAACAAGCAGCTATTGATTCTAATTGCAACACCAATATATACGCCAATCTCAGAACTAACCCTGTGGCCCTGTTCAACATCTTCCTGAGAATTCTTGACAGCCTGAGCTACATCTCATGATTGCTTATATATTTATCAAATAATAATAATTTATTAACGCATAAAAAAATGGGTAACATAACTTGATCTTCGAATCTACCGGTCACTTCGCACTTTCCACTGTCATTGACATTATAAAGACCCATTTAATTATTATTGAAGGCCTGACTTCACCGGCTCGCAAAAGCATTTCCAGTTTTTATTGCGATGTAGCTAAATAACATAGACGACTTTAATAGTTTCAAAAGACTATATACATATATATAACAAAATTATTATCTGATAGTGATAATATTCATACAAGATATAAGTATTATATATGAATTATGCTTATGAGTAAAATATATTTGGAATTAAAGGAAAATGAGGTTTTATTTCTATCACATTCATTGCCATGTATTCAATACAACTCGTCCATGTAAAACACTTAAGTATTTACAATTAAGTATTAACCCTCCCTATTTAATGCTGTAGTCCGCAGTAGGTGCAAGTGCCCATCTGATGTAAAGATGCTTGCAATACATCACTCGTGCGATGCCAACACAGTAACTACTTAGGCGCAGGAACACAACAATCCTATAGGGAGTTGTTAGTTGATTGCGGTTTTCTGTGAGGTGGAGGTACTTCCCCAGACGTGCTGCTTTGAAGCGCCCTACCTCTCATATAATCTTATCTCTTTTTATTCATCATATACTTGCAATAGATAATGTTAAGCTCATTTGTAGATTTAACAAAATTACGGATTCAATTTTAGTTGTCAGTACATGAGTATACATTTAAATACCGATAAAGTATATTAATTAAAAAGTTGGCAATTTTGAGAAATGTAATCGCATAAATTTCTATCAATCATTATCATAGAACGTTTCTCATCATTTACGAAACTTCTCATATCTAATCACTTATGCAATTGATTTAAAAAACGAAGTACATTACTAAATTGAAATGAATTATGAATCAGTATGATTTCAGTCTCTATATCTAATTGTACTGCCGTATTTGAAAGTGGATGACCTCTAACTTTGAATACCTGTAGAGGTTCATTTCAATACTCTTAGAGTCAAAGGTTTATAAAACTAACATTTAAGTATATAGTATACTCGTGTTTGCGTAAAGATAAAATTGATTCACATATTGCATGCACTTAAGTTATTATACCAAAATAAGTTATAGTCAATATTACATACTTAGTAATTAAGGTTGGCAATGTTATCAGAATACGACATAAATACTTTTGAAGTACCGTACCAATGCATAAGGGCAATTAACGTTGCCTTATACAGGCTTATTAAGCATTTAGCACTAAGCTGGCCGACTGTCTGTATGTCATTTCATAAATTTTCATTTAATTCCTTTAAACGAGCAATCATTGTATATATATCTAAATATGTTTAAATATAAGTATATAACGATTTGGATGAAATTTTGTATTTAGATATATGAAGATATTTTAGATATGTTTTGTATTTACACAAAAAAAAAAGCATGAAAACGTCCAACGAAGCTCAGTCGCACAGGTATATACATAATAATATGTAAATATACATATATTCATTATACCAACCAATAAATGTATTTGATTATTTAGATCTAATGGTAGTAAGAATGGAATGGTAAGTTATAGTGACACCAGCGTGGCGGCCTTGACAGGCAAGTTCACAATAAGTTGCCAAACGCACCACGTGGTAGAATCTAGTTTTAACGATATACATCGCCGCCTGTTGGGTTTTTATAGATATTTTCGAAAAGTAACAACAGGCTTTTTGCTGTCTGATTACAAGATAGTGTGCTAATTCGCGCAGAATGGAGAGTAAATCGGCCTTTCGTTTTAATACAAATGATAGAGGAGCATAGCGCGTCACAGTCACAGAGGCCACTTTATTTAAAATAAAACAAAGATGCAGGTCATTGTTGGAAATGAGTGACTCAAAGCTTGGATTAGATGAGAATTTTTGGAATATAACATTGAGGGGGATATTAAATATCTCATTCAGTGAAATGGAAGTAGACAGCTAGCAAGTAACGAAAGCGGGAACACGAAAATGAGCATGACAATTACACGATAGCGAAGCCGCGGGGAACTGCTAATATGTGCGACATTTTGTTAAATTCTATATTTTTACCACAAAATGTAAAATGAACGTATAGCCTGACTGATGGTAAGCTAAGGATACTTGCAATACTAGGGGCATAACTGGAAAAACCTCGACCATCGCGAGACCATCTCATGCAAGTCACTAATATTATCATACAGGTGTTCAAGTTCGCCAAAAATAGTTGACACACAATTGAGACGACAATTTCGTCATATATGCAAAATCATATAAGCAAAATCCAAAACAGTACAAATCATTTCTTTTATTACTCGTCAATCTGTTCTATCTTTATAGATAACTATTGGTGTTATTTCATATCACATGGCCCACCGGATGTGAAACGGTTACATTAGCCTATTTAGTGGTTGCTGTAACAACTTAACATCAGTCGTGTATATGCTTGTTTGATACCGCAATAAAAACCTTTTTCCATCGATAAAATTTGGCCCATAGACCGCTAATGGAATGCTATCAAATGACCTATTTTTTAACTTGCTTCAATGAAATACAATCTTTTCTTTCCGTTTCCGCAGAAATTCTATTGCCGTCACGAATAAATACACAACAATACGCACCCACCAGCCGTCTGTCACGATCCGATGGCCCGATACTCTTCAATGGCCACTGTGATGGCCACGTTCAGTATTTTGGTGAGATACGGTTGGCTAGGATTCGCAATTTTCGAATTCAATCTTACATTGCTTGTTAGCGCTACTACAAAGTTATACTATATTATCCTATTATATTATTGTAATAACATTTCAGCACTTCTTGTGTATATATAAACATATTTCTTTAACGACCAAACTAAACGGTTGGGAACAAATTTTGTATTTACATAAGGTTTTGCTATTTAAGATTATTTATATAGGCACGAGCTCGGTTTATATACGAGCTCGGTGGCGCAGTCGTGAATGACGCGACTTTGACAACAACGTTCGTGGGTTTGATGCCCACACAGGACAAACATTTGTGTGCATGAACACGTCTGTTTGTCTTGGTCTGGATGTTTTTAAAAGGGGTAGTGCGCATCAAAGCAGACCATCTGGGGAAGTACCTCCACCTCTCAGAAAACCGCAGCCAAATAACAACTCCTTAGAGGGTTGTTATCCTGCACGTGAGTGAGACCACCAGTAAGTTCCTAAGGGTTGCTGTGTTAGCAGCAGAGGAGGCATCGCGCGAGTGATACTTAATATAGTACAAGCGTTAATAGGCTACGAATACCGCTTTACGTCAGGTAGGCCGTATGTTTGTATGCCTTCCGACGTTGTATAAAAAAAAAAACTCTGCTTCACATAAAAAAACGCCGAGCGTACCTCGGTCACACTGTTACATCATGTCGGTTAGCACGCAAGCGTAAAACTCATCTAATACGAAGCGGTTTTTGTAGTTTACTCTTACAACAGATCCTCTTCTACATATATTTTACAAATTTGCACCTTTTATAAAATTGTAATACAGGCAGTATCGCTCATGCGTCGCCACTTCCGCTGCTAATACACCAACCCCTCATAAGAATGCTGGTAATCTTACTCCCTAGAAGAACACAACAATCCTCTATAGAGTTGTTACTTTGCTGCGATCTTCTATGAGGTTGAGGTACATTCCCAGTTCAGCTGTAAGTGCCGCAACTCTCTTTAGCCAGAGCGTCTTGTGGTGGTAACTTTGGCTCTAAATAGCTATCATCTTATGCCCCAAAACTATAACTATAGTTTAGTTAAATTAAAAAGAAATTACAGGGAACACAATGCCCGTATGCAACACTTCATATTGCGTTATAGCAGTTCACATATTCTTATCCGAGGCCATTATGCATCAAAACGGAAAAACACTCAATAATAATGCCAATATTGTTTCAGAATGTAAGAATTCTTTACGTATTACGTGACACACATTTGGAGCAGTAGGTAGGTGAACGGCCGATTTTCATGTCCGCACTTCGGCATCGGAACATTTAACACAAAACGCAAACACATAACGCGGTATTCGCTGAAACCGCAAGCGTGCGCGTTCACATAACACCACGGAACAGGTAATTGCGGCTAAATTGCTCACGAACTGCATGGTATTGATATTGTAGCGTTTTTATAGTGTCAATAATACGATGTCACGAGGTTTACTAAAACAACAATTCCACTTTAACTTTTACAAGGTTAAACTTAAGCGACAATGAATAAAGCCTTTATTACATATTTATTGATCTTACATTCTACATTACGTATGTAGTTATATCTTATTACAATGGCCGCTGGGCTAGTTTCTAGATTTCCTAAAAATTTTCATCACAACCGATCGAGCTGTTTTGGTCAATCCATATGGAACATACGTATCCACATCGATTTTTATATAACTACGAGATAAAAAGCTATCACTCAATTATTTTCCATTTGTCAAATAACAGATGACATTATGTAATCAACGTTCATCTGAACATGAGGCTCTCTATGCGTATTTTACCGCCTTTACCATGGCGAGTGCTCTGAAGAACTGTTTCTCTTATCCCACCCTCTCCCTTGAGTCATAGAACCACATGTGCGGGCTTGCGATGTCATCGTTCCACTGTTGGGAATATTTCTTCGCGTACCAAAAAGTTCGGCAACTCCTATCTTTGTCGTACCATTAAAAAGTGGGACGCTTTACCTGTACACGTGTTCCCTCCTTCCGAAGCGTGAAGAAGCATCTTGCGGGTCAGCATGGCAGCGTCAACTGAGAGGATACGGTGTAGTATTTTGTCAGTTGCAGTTGCGATTTGTGCTCCTCTTTCGGATACCATCAAGCAAAGAGGAGACACTATGCTGAACTAATATAAAAAAAAATTTCCTCTGCATTTTTTCATATTACAAAGTTAGTTAACGTTTATTTGTAATTTATTTATATGGTTAATGAAAATTAACACAGAAAATTAACACACATCGGACAGAGTTTCACGTGCCGTCGTATGATTTGGAATAGTAGAGATCTGTCAGCTTCACGAATGTCGCCGGGTCGCCGACTGACACACTTTCCACACTTGCGACGTTATAATTACATTTTATCAATACGAGAACGCATCACACACGTGGCGAACGATCGTACAATTTTCATAAACCACATTTCATTAGCATACAGTTTCACTTTTATCCGCCATGACATACATTTTATAGAAAATGTGTCTACGGTGTTTACATTAAAATTATAGGGAACGAGTTTTTTTTAGTTAATTAGTACGTAATAAGAAAGTTACGTTATTTTCTTCTTTGTGAACGAGGTGATATTCTAATGGACACCAAAATTCATCACAAATCTCATTATGGAAATGTAGAGATGAGCATTTTCTTTTTTCACTACCAAAGACATAATATTCCCTTTGTCTCTGTATTCTTGTTATTTTATTTATTAATCACTATTTTAATAAGAGTTTTTACATAGCAAGTCTTTCTATTTACTTCGTAAGGTATTTCGTGTCAAGATAAGTATCTATGTAGATGAATAATTTTATATTAAATATGATGTATTTTTTCGACGTTTGATAGCAAACAAGCATATAAGTAACCGTGGGCATTGACATGCGTCTACTAATGGTAGTGGGAGGGCACTGGTCTACGATAGTTCGAACTAACTGGCGGTGGACGTGCACAAAATAGTATAGATCAAATTGTCTATAAAACTCCGTTGCCACACCCACTGCAAACGTATCAATTTTTTTTTATACAACGCCGGGAAGCATACAAGCACAGGGCCAACGAACTGATGTAAAGAGGTACCATAGCCTACGAACGCTTGCAATACATTAAGTGTCACTCGTGCGATGCCACCTCTACTGCTAACGCAGCTATTCTTTAGGAGCTTATTGATAACCTCCCTCACACACAGGACACGAACTCCAGGGGATTGTTATTTCTCTGCCGTTTTCTGTGAGGTGGAGGTCACTTCTCCAGATAGGCTGCTTGCTCGATGTACCCTAGCTCTCTTAAAACACCCAGGCCAAGACGAACAGACACGTTCATGTATACAAATTGTCCTCTATGTGGGAATCGAACCCACGAGCGTCGATGCCAAAGTATCGTTGCTACCCGCTAAGCCACCGTGGTCGTCAAAATAAACCAGCTTCCAGAATAAAGTTGGCATAAGTAAGGTCACTCACAAGAACACTATAACCCCGTAACGAATGATTATTTCGCTGCGATATTCTCTGTGCTACTTTTCTAATACCTACTTCTGTTATGTGTGTAAAATTATTTGTTTATAATAATCCAACTCGTCATCAGTTCATACTGCCCCCGCCGAACTTTGAGGAGAGAGGATTTGGAGCGAGCTATGCTGGAGAAAGGCCGCTAAGCACAAAAATGAGAGATTTTTTCAGACCTGTGAAAATTAAACCTATCCAGAAACAGGATGCAATAGTCATAGCTTGATTCATTATTATTTACATGGAATATAAAATGAGATTTCGTATGTTTACATATAAACCGGTGAATCAAACATACCAAATGAAAAGCAAATATTTAAGGTACCTGATGTACTATTATACTGACATGCGCATTCTCCAATTTTCATTCTGTTTTGTCAGTCTACTGTCAGGGTTATTCATAAAAAAGCTTTTGCTTCAGGAGTGTAGGTACTACTCGGGTAATTGCTAAACGATTAAAGTATTAATAGATTCCGGGTAGCTTACCACCCACAGTGGAGTCGATTCAGAACAGATAGATGCTGAAAATCGAATTTCGATTTAGATTAATGGCAACCATCAGCTAAGGGGATAGGCACTCTGGAGCACTACCACTTGACCAGATGAACCAGAAAAAATCGATCCGAATTACTACAGTCTAAGGTGACTGTAAAGCTAAAGATCGTAAGCCCCTTAGGCGGATGTCACAGTTAGTTTGATTTATATTATTTGCAACAATAACATAGATCGAATCACCAATAAATAACCATATATCAACTGACGGTTTAGTAACATTGAAATCATACGTTGGGTTTGATTTTTTGTTTTGCAATATGTCTGGTGGCAAACAACCTTACGGCCCGCATGATATGAAGCGGTTATCGTAGCTTATAGCTTAATACACACCATTATCCTTTACATCCTCAACCTTAATATATTGTCGGTAGAAGAACTAGAGTTATCCATGTGGTTCTAAGGTTAAACAAACTGAAGTGACTATAGGCCGTTCACATAGCTCGAAGAACCGATGGCCGCTGGGGCATAAATATTTTCGTTTAGCGACCTCCTTTACCTAATCCGATAGACTGAGGATCTGATGTAGATGGCAGAGAGTCGATGCATGCAATGCAATACCGATTGTTGTGGATATCTAAGGGGGAGGCTTATATTCAGCAATTCCGCTGAAAAATAAACATAGGAAAAGTAAATGAAATCTCTATCACAATTAACTGTAAGTATAGATCATAATGTCATATTTTAATCTAAGTTTGGTAAAAATCCACATATTTTCTAACCTAAAAAACGAAAGGTTTGGAAAACTCCATCACTTAATCATCGTTTCTCTAACACAACACGAATTTTATTCCTTCTACCCTATAAATTAAAAATTATACATACACCTTAGTTTCATGTCAGAATAACGACGAAGTTGGTCTGAAAGAGAGCGTCGGTGTTAAAATAAGAAGAGGCATGCTCCGTTGGTTCGGACATGTAGAAAGAATGCAGGATGAAAGAATGACGAAGCAGATATACAATGCAAAAGTGGAAGCATGTAGGAGCCGAGGAAGGCCAAGACTTACCTATCATGATCAGATTGGCCGTGTTCTATCAGAAGGTGATGTCAGGAGCCCTAGATACCGGCGAGCGTGCATGAAAAGAGCAATGAATGTGAAAGAAGCGAGTGAGGTATGTAAGGATCGAGTCGCGTGGCGCTCGGTACTCTCTGCCTACCCCGTAAGGGATTTGGCGTGAACTTATAGATATATAGAATAACGACCAAGAAAAAATAAATAGAGAAAAGCAAATAAAATGTATAAGCACATGAATTGTCATGTGTTTATACAATTTTATTTGTATTTGCCTTGCTTATCGCAATGTAACAGAAGTAGGCAGTAGGTTTGTGAATCAGAGCGTGTTTGTCGTGAGTACCAAAAATGGTATCGAATTACTTCAGCTGTTTTTGGTTGTGTCCAACATACAATTTGCATTGGGACTGCTATGGCGTAATGTAATATGTAAAATGTATATTTTCAACTAGCTCCTGCATGTAACTTTCTAGTCCTGGGTTTTCTCTGTATTAAATATTATTAAGAACGTTTAGTATGAAAAGGTAAAGGCACAAATACAGACATACAGAGTTTTTGAAGTGAAAACTTCTTTAGCGGCGTTGTGCACTTTTTGAGTAAAAAATGCTAAACTCGCGTCAGGACACGTGACCCTGACCGTAAGATTTTGGTGAGAATAGAACTTAAGTTCGCTGCAGCGCTAAAACATTAGTTACCTCTAATTAAACAATTAAAACATGAAGCGCTAGATCGTTCATAGGGCATTATTTTATCGCGACCAAAACTTTGTAAGCGCCATGAAATTGTCGGCGTTTACGCGTTTCATTCAACGTAGTTTATCAACATCGCTTTCAGCGGCGCAGGGCGCTTGCGTGAGTGTGCGTGTGTGTTTGAGTTTTAGAGATTGGCGATGATGATGCTGGTAATGATGATGGTGAAAGAGTCGTTGAAATTATGGTTGATTTTTCTGAGAGATAGATTTTTAATCCTACTAATATTATAAATGCGAAAGTTTGTATGTATGGATGGATGTTTGTTGCTCTTTCACGCTTAAACGGCTGAACGGATTTGAATGAAATCTGGCACGTAGATAGATTATGATCTGGATTAACACATAAATTATTCCCTAACCATTCCAAAATATTCAAAAATGCACAACGTTAATGTTCAAGTTTTCAGTTCTGCCGGCACTCCCGGAGTGCAACCCGTTTTTTTTTCTATACAACGTCGGGAGGCATACAAGGATACGGCCCACCTGATGTTAAGCGGTTACCGTAGCCTATGAACGCTTGCAACATATTCATTACTACTCGCGCGGTGCCACCTTTACAGCTAACACAGATACTCCTTAGGAGTTTACCGATGACCTGTCTCACTGGCAGGAACACAACAAGGACAACAAGGAGTTGTTATTTAACTGCGGTTTTCTGTGAGGTGCTTCCCCAGAGGGGCTGCTTTGATGCGCCCTACCTCTCTTAAAAACACTCAGAACAAGGAAACAGACATGTGCATGCACACAAATATTTTTTGACCCGTGTGGGAATCGAACCCACGAGCTTTAGTGTCAAAGTAGCGTTACTAACCGCTGCACCACCGAGCTTGTCAAAAATATGTATGTATATTCTTTTTCTTATTTATTACTGTAAATTCGCTTGCCGTCTTTTAAACACGATTGGAAATATACAGCCTAAACCACCGCGCGTAGAGACTTGAAAGTTATAAGGAATCATCCACCTAACCTAACATGATACAATAAGAAAGATTGATATAATAAGAAAGATTGATACAATAAGAAAGATACAATAAGAAAGATTACGACAACCAGCTTCCCTACATCGACAGGAACAATCTGTTCACCACCCTATACAACAGACCCAACCTTGTGACGTCAATCTCCCAAAATCTCCTTTGTACGTACAGGAATCCACAGGACGTAGCGTATGCCCTTAGAGAAATCTACAGTGGCATATACTCGGCCAAGACTCGCACTAAATCCCTATCGCTGAAGCGGTTTACAGGGGAGCGGATCCCGAAACAGGACAACACGCTTTACCTTGTCCACACCCAGGCTGAGAAGGCACCCCTTATCAGCCAGGGCTATGGAGCAAATTCGGGTTCCCGCACCCTAACCATACATGAAGCACAGGGACTAACGTGCGAGTCAGTGATTATTGTGCGCACAACCTCCAAAAAATCCCACCTCCTCCAAAGTGTCCCCCATGCCGTTTTCGCGGTCTCTAGACACACGGACAGCTGTGTATACCACACAGACTGTACCGATAACGACGCGACAGCTCGGTTTATCCAGCGAGCCGAGACCGCAACAACGGAACATATCAGGGACTATAACCTTAAGATGGCGATGAGGGCGAGAGACGAGAAGGTCATCAAAAAGTTGACCCAAAGCTCCGAAGACCCAGAGAGCGGTCTCTCCTCCTCCTCCCAAACCAGTAGACTGAGAGAGGGGAAGAGCGTCATGGCAAGGCTCCGGGATGCCATCTCCCTTCCTTTCCGGAAGAAACAAAAGTAACTAAAGCAGAGATAGAGATGAGAGATGCCAGCAGTCGTGCTCACTAAAATGTCTAGACGGGCGGCGGCGTTGGGGGGCGGGTCATCGAGTTCCCTAAAATATGGTTGAACACGGTGATGGCTGCCCTCTGCGTCAACTCGTGAACGGGTGCCGCTCGGAGGGACTGGTCTGCCCGCGTCTCTCGTCCCTCTTTCTGCTTAAAACAAAAACTAAAATAAAAACTAGTAATAAAAATAATAATAAGGCACTTATTGTAATCGCACTTGCGGAGCGATAAATAAAAAAACTAACAATCTGACAAAAAAAAATGACAAACAAACAAAGGCACGGGCCAAAGAGCCTGTGGATATGACTACTATTAAAAAAAAAAAAGAAAGATTTTGTAAATATCTACCCGTAAGTACATATCAAACCATACTCATTACACTGCTGAGAAATCGGTAATCTGGAGCATACTCCGCAACATTCCTTACATATTTGCGGACTGGCGGAAGTCAGTGGTTTCTAACGTTGTTCGCCACTAACTTGGCTTAATCACTAACAATTTATGTAGGTACGAAACTAACGACTTAACATATCCTACAAAAATCGAAGCTCGAGATAAATAAACCCATCCACAGAAGGCCCGTTAATGTTATACTGACATAGAGTAATTGCAATATCAATTGAAAAAAGACCTACATTGGCAAGTTTTTTCGGCGTTTCTTTTTACCCAATAGTCATTTTCAAAATGCTGGTAATTAAAAAAATGAAAAACGGAAACAATGAGAAATTAATAAAATACAATAAGATTAGATTAGTTTAAACATATAACACGTTACTAAGTTCCCGCGAGAACCCAATGGTAAAATATATACGTATGTTTTTTTAATAACGATGATCGATATTGCTTACTCGCGTGAGTGAATAACTTCTAGCTCTTCATAAAAAAAAAGTCAGGTAAAAATACAAACAACTGTTATAGTCTACTTTGATGACAATATACACGTAGAATTCAAGTGCCATTAGGCTGTTTAATGAATGTATCTCGTAATTATAGCCCTAAGAAATAAACAACCGAGAATTACAGCTCTAACAACCAGAACTAAATCAACTGTTACCAATGAAAGCAGCTCATTATATCCATCAAACATTATAATGGAGATTAATTATAAATACTTGCTCCGCTTGCTTAACAATGTATTATATTATCTACGATTCCTATAAGTAAGTTCTTCTTTACATTGTGACTGCGACATTTCTTAGACAAACCACGAAAGTTATTTTTTAAACTTTTAGATAAATACATTCATATTATTTTTTTTTCGTACAAAAAAAATTTGTTTATGTTTTTTTTTCTTGGAAGGTGATGTCAGGAGCCTTTGAAACCGGCGAACGTACATGAGAAGCGTTATGAATGTTAAAGAACCAAACCATTTGTTTTGTTTTGCATATACCGCTTGGGATTTAACGTGAACTTATAGATAAATAGTTTTATTGAATTAAATAAAAACTAAATCATTAATATTGCAAGGATCCTCCTTATTATAAAATCTTACATATCTCACAGAAATAAGTTTCACAGGCTTCGTCAAATAGTGGCTTGCAAATGTTTACAACAAGTTACGAGAACGTACAATATGTATAGTCATTTAGCAAATGAATTTATATATAGAGTACATACTCGTAGTTAGAAGTTTCTAAAAAATATTTTTAATAAAACGATATACTTACTAGTAAAAAAGAAATATTTTTTTAATGGAATAAAGACCATTGGTTGAAAGCAGGCCTAGAAAGAATGTTGATGAATTGATATGGAATTATAGCACTAAGATCATTTTTATAAATTTTGTCGTAAATTAGTATGAAATATGAGTTAATGATATAAATCATTATTATTAATACATTCAAATCACTTGATTTACTCATGTAAGTAAAATCTAGAAAGACGCTGCGTTTGCAGTCGGGAAAATCGACACAAACGATAATACCTGTGCTGAAAACATAGAGTTTTGTAATCGCTGTAACAGTTCAGCCGTATATTTGGTTGGAATGTTCGATGTCATCATTGCGCGTGTCATTCTAATCAAACACGCAGGTTAAACAACTTCAACAGCAGCCTGTCTGTGCTGGAGGGCCGTCGGCCCCGGTTGTTGTCGATAGATGACAGTCGTTAAGCTTAGTCAGTTGCCTTTGGGCAGCTTGAAAATACTGGCCTTCGCCAATCCGTATTTGAGCAACGTGATTAAGTATACTCTAAATCTCTTCGGTTGAAGGAAGACCAGTCCCTACAGTGTAGTGATTTAGGGATGGTAGTAATAGTATGCTTGGTTGCTACCCAATACATATAACATTATTTGATTGTTACTAAATTAGTTATGATTTTTATCATTATTCGGGAGTTATGTTATTTCAGTGAGTTTAAGACTTTTTCTGTGGCATGCTTATGCTGTATTGTAACAAGCGTACTGTAATCAAAATTAGAAATCAGTGATTGCGAATCCGTCTGTTTCGGAGTGTCCGTCAAGGGTCGTTACTCGTGGCCCACTGTAAATCACTTCCGACCTTTGTCATCGGGTCACTTTCTAACACTGTCGTTTCACTCTCTTTAGTCGGAATTTCGTCAAAGCACTATTCTTATTGCTTAATGATTGTTTTATTATGTAAACTGAAAATAGGGTAGTAAGTAAGACCATATTTAGAGGTAAAGCCAATGTAACGTCTCGCGCGGGGCTTTCGTAAGCAAAAGGTGAATAAAGTGATAGTCCCATCACAAACGACAATAAGCCATATGAGGAGAAATATTTTTTGTGTAATACTTATCTACTTTTTATAAATTCTTCGGTTAGTCCCTCCTTTTTTTTATATATATTAGTTCAGCATAGTGGCTCCTCTTTGCCTGATAGTAAGCGAAAGAGGAGCCCAAATCGCAACTGCAACTGACAAAATACTACACCGTATTCTGTCAGTTAACGCTGCCATGCTGACCCGCAAGATGCTTCTTCAGGCTTCGTTTGAAGGACCCCATATTGTAGAAAGGAGGAAACATATGTGCTACTTAAAGTGTATTCATGATTACGGCGATATTTTGTTAGGCATTTAATATATTTGTTTGCTGTAGAGCGATCAGCTTCTAAAATTTTCATACAAAATAAAACAGAAAGGGCTCATGTTATATTTAGGCTATTCAATATGTCACCAAAAGATGAGTTTGATTCTAATAACTTAATCTGTCGCTTTCGCTACATGCGTCAGAAATTACATTTTATGGTCTAAGACGTAATAGTAACATTTATCTTTGTAAAACTCAAGCAAACACTTCCTCAAGTATAACAATAAGTTTCCGCAAGATTTTGCAAGAAACACTAAGATTTCAATACAAAAACTTACTTTTTGATATAAGTACCGCGTTGTGTTCTTTGAAAAGTCTTTAAACAATGTGTCCTCCAATTTATGATCTGCTATGCATGACTACACTTGGGCCGAAACCATCATAGGTCTTGTTGAAAGATTAAATCCGAAATAACAATGTATATAACCATTTCAAAGAATTAAACGCTAGTCATCGCAGTGACGAAACATCAAAAATTATACAATTAATTGCAAAATGTCAATGTTGAACAAACAGTGCGTCTACTAGGAAATCAGACCCGATGGACGCTGACTCACTCAGTCAGAACCACACCGTCTTACTTGATCGCTCAACAGCTCACTGCATGTGATTGCCTTTGAGATATTGTTATAAGAATCAGACGTTTCTAAATGAGTGTGTGTTAACTTCTCACCAGCGGATGCCTATACAATAGTATAATTAACACATGACAGCGGTGAACTATGATCTGAATGTACAGAATTGTTATATAGATACTAGTTATGCGTATGATGAAGTTATTCTCGATGGCATGGTGATACATACCTACCTACACGCACGTGCTATCTACTCGTAAAGCAAAAATGTGTGTAAACATGTCAGATAAAACGCCAAAACTTATGTATTCAAAACGAGTAATTTATTCTTGTAAATATATAAATATTAGCTGAAGCCCATGAATTCGTCTGCGCGTGTTCCGGTATCCAGCTGTAACTGCTTCGCCTTACTTTTTTTTTCCTCGTCATCTAAGGATTGTATCGTGATGATGAATGTCCTATAACCTTGCTCAAGAATTGGGCTATCAAATGCAAACTATTTTTTTTTAATTCGACAGGTATTTCCAGTGATTAGCGCGTTCAAACAAACAAACTCTTCAGCTACAAATATTGGTAGAGATATTCTGAGTATCTTGGAAACTGCTCTAACGATTTGCATCAAATTTTGTATTTAGATAAGGTTTTGCAATTTTAGTCTATCTAAAGAGGTATTTCCTGGAAAAACGCGATTTTACATGAAAGCATAAAAAAATACGGATTATAATTATTATGTAAATGGTCCAATCGCAGTACGGTTTATCTTGTTCCCCGGTTCGATCCACGCTAACAGCACATCTTTTTGCACATTTTTCCAACTACTTTAAACGAATAATTACATAGATTTATTACAACAATTATTTATACAATTCTTGTAATAAATATATCGGAAACGGCTGTAACCACTTGAATCAAATTTTGTTTTTATAGAATGTATTGCTTTTAATTTTTTCGTTTGCGTTTTCTGGGATAGATATATATCCCAGAAAACGCGACTTCATACAAAAAAAATAAAAAACACGGAGCGAAGCTCGGTCGACCAAGTACTATATCTCTATATATAGATAATTACGTATATTAGATGAGTGTCACACCATGAGTAAAGCATTCATCACCTACACTTGGTGCATTCTGTCATCTAGCAAGCGATGTTCTGATGAAAGAGGAATATATGTGACACTGCAATAAGCACTAATTCCCATATTTAAGGAAGAGGCTCCTTTAAAGAAGATGCTTTATGATTTGATGATTACCCCTTTGATCTAATGATGTACACCCGCTCTGACCCGCTCCTGAGGATATCAATAGAACATACCCACTACAATATGCCCTCAACAGATATAGCGAACGTGTGGGAAATTATTGGGCATGATATTTTTTGTTATTTATGGCTATTATAACATACTATTAATTATTAATAAAATAAAACCAACCCGACTCAGGAAATATCACTCGCACCGCTCGTAATTCTTGATTTGTGGGTATTATAATACGTATACTATTCGTTATTAAGACATTGGAGGCTGCTTATCATTACTTATTGTATTTTTTCAGGTGTAAGTGGCTCACTTTTTAGTTAGTTAATGCCTGTCTCAATTGCTTGTCGTACACTTTGCTATGTAGTAACCTGACTGACGGCAAAGTGCCTCCAACTCACAGAAGACCGCAACCAAAAAAAAAAACACTCCCAGCAAGGTTGTTGAATGAGTGAGTGAGCTTCCCAGCTCTTGAGGAATCTGTATTACTCGTATTGCATGCGACCATCAGCTACGGTAACAACCGTACGTCAGATGGGAAGTACGCTCGTTTGCATTCAGATGCTTTTTAGAGGAAAATAGTGTAGGTAATGTAAAAATGAACACAATGTAGAGTTAAACATTGCTTTCAGAATTAAATTCATCCATCTTGAAAAATATACTCACCTGTATCTTATCTGTATGTTATTACGTGAACAATAATGCTAAAGCGAACAGTCGGACGTCACTAAAGCAATTTTCTCACTCGATATGATACGACACGTAGCTGTAGTAAGTATATAAGAACATAAAGGTCGACTGTCCATGAAACTGGATGGCCCTATAGAGAAATCTTCTTGGAAGTGTAACAAGTTTAAGTATTTACTAGTATCATTTTTAGTAGCCGCACAAGCACTAAATCAGTATAAAACAACATCGCCATTATTTCTATGACCTCAGTTTTTGTTTAATATAATATGTAACTAACCAACGTTGCATTCTGTCCATTTGAAAATAGTTTAAAAACAGAAATAGAACAACTTAATTCTCGGATTACACTGAATTTAATCAGGCCTATGTTACGTAGCAATCTGAACTGATGAGCTGTGTGATCTATTTTAATCACTATTGTTAGCAACAACAATCTGCTGATGTTCATTAAATTTGGATGTAAACATGTCAACATGCGCACGCGATGCACCCTGCTTTATAATAAAACGAGGTTCTGGTGAAAGGGCGGGACTATCGAAGTAGACTGATTGGGGAAGTGCATCTAATAATATCTGGCTGGAATTTGCCTTCTCACTGGCATCCTCACTCGTTCGTAGGAAACATGTGAGTATGGTTACCAGTAAAAAGAATCCCGAGGAGTTGCTATGCAGCGGGATTGTTATTGCAAGCTATGGTGGCCAGGCATACGGATGGCAAGCAAGGTGTTGCATTAGCTAAAGGTGTGTAACATACGATTCTCACTGGTGTTAAAAGCGTCTATAAGCTCTATACACGCAGCACACCAAAAGATGATCTATGTTACTCGCTCGCATGTATGTATTCGCATGATCCAAAACCAAATCTGTTATTACAAACTTAACTTCACGCCAAATCCCTTACGGGGCCGAAAGAACCGAGCGCCACATGACTCGTCCTTACGCCTCACTTACTTCTTTGACATTGATAGCTCTTCTCATGCTCGCTCGCCGGTTTCGAGGGCTCCTAACATCACCTTAATTCTTCCTACATATCCCAACCAACGAGCATACCTCTTTTTTATTTTAACACCGACACTCTCTTACAGAACAACTCAATTTCTAAAATCATCATTGCGAACGTGGTCTACAAGCAAATAAAATTTTACAATTAAAACAAAAGTTTTAAATCTTAAACTCTACTTTGAATAAACAGAAAAGCTCCAGCATTGTGCTATGAAACTTTTGCGTACTTTTTTATATAATAACATTCCCGCGCACGTTTCAAAAGACTTGTTTGACTCAGTTGTTGACGCTAGATATCGTCCGTTGTTTAATAAAGTTGAATCATCAGATGAGTGAGATACGAGTATATTATGACGGTAATGAGATGTTAGGTATGGTTTATACATAAGTACCAAGGTGCTATGTCCCCGAGTTATGCAGTCATAGATTAAATAACAGATAATTAGAGTCACGCAATGAGCGTAGGTAGTAATAACCTGAAAATTATTTGATAACGTAATAACAAGATAACCTAGATTATATCAGGTTATATACTGCATTTTATTTTTCTAAAATGTAATATTTTCGTAATATCTAAGGCCTATGTGTAAACTAATAAAAACCGAGATAGAAAGGAAAAAAAATGAACACAACACATCCGACTTGCACAATGTACCAAATTCTAGTAACCTGGGTCATTCGATGCCGCCAGATATTGTCATAACCCTCGGACACCCGCTCAGACGCAAGATAGCAATATACCCATAGTACCCAAAGAGGTACCACTTTTCCTTTATACAACGTTGGGAGGCATACAAGCATATGCCACACCTGATGTAAAGCGGTTACCATAGCCCAGGAACAATACATTGTATTAATCGCGTGATAGCACCTATGTTGCTAACACACCAACCTCTTAGGAGCTTACCAGTGACCACACTCACACGCAGGAACACAACAACCCTGCATCAATATGGCTGCGGTTGTCTGTGAGGTGGAGGTACTTCCCTAGACGCACTGATTTGATGCGCTCTACGTCTCTTAGAAACACTCAAACCAAGACAAACAGATATGTTCGTGCACACAAGTGTTTATCGTGTGTGGGAATCGAACCCACGAGCGTTGGTATCAAAATAGCCGTTACTAACCACTGCGCCACTGAGCTCGTCAACCACTATTACTTTCCTTGTGGAACGATACATCAAATGGTTTATTTATCTCAACATTTATTTATATAGGTACATAAACATATATTTGAAAAAGAACCCATGTTTGGTAGAAACAACCTTCTGCTAATTGGTTTATTCAATACAAAAATTTAAATGTAATTGGTGCCAAGTTTCATATTTACCTAGTTTCTATGATCTTAACTATAGGAATGTATAGCGTCTTCAATTCAGTTAAAACTAATTTGTTACTTTCTGTGATATCAGATTTCTAACTTACCGTATTTAAACAACGTAGGAAATAACCTATGGAGATCCAATGACACGATTGTTTCACGTGAAAGCAAGGCCAAGGCAAGATCGATACAATTATATTTGTTTATTTTCAGTAACAAATGATTGTGAAGTACTGTAAAAACGGTAAAAACTACTTCAATCACTGATTGAATGATGTAAAATTTACGTTATATGTATTTAACTTCTCTGTAAAACAAAATTTTAAATTAAAACAAAAACATTTTGTACTCTTATACTTAAAATTGTCGCCCGATATTTAACGAAATGTAATTAAATTTAAAAAAAGTTATTACGCCCGTGGACATTGAAGGCGTTAATTGTGTTTTGCGAGCATGAGAGGCAATTTACGACGTGCGATGAAAAACATTTTATACTAAAAGTAATAATGTGATAAAGTTTTCATATAAGAAGCCGTTCAATGCCCCAAATTACGAAAGGGTTTTACTTATTAAGCTCGCGGATTCGATTCCCACACAGGAGAAACATTTTTGTGCATAAATATGTCTGTTTGTCTTGGTCTGGATGTTTTTAAGAGAGGTAGGTTTTTAACCAAATAACAACTCTGTGGATAGTTGTAGTGTTCTTCGTGTAAGTGAGCTCCTAAGGAGTTGCTGTGTAAGCAGAAGAGGCATCGCGCCAGTGATTCTTAATATATTACAATCGTTAATAGGCTACGGTAACTGCTTTACATCAGGTGGGCCGTACACTTGTATGCCTCCCAACATTGTATATAAAACAGTGTAAACTTTATACGAGAATGGCTTTAGAAAACAAAATAAACCAGTTGAGAATGCGCAAGCTTGCATTGCCAGAGGAACACCTGGCTCGTCAATTATACGAGTATAACAATTCCAAATTCAAAGTTTTTAAATTGCACACAAGGTAAAAATTACTTGCAGACTTGCAAATACATAGTAAGAGATAGCGAACCCAAATGCACAACCTCAACTAAACCTGAACAATGCAAGCTGGCAGTAGGACAGGTAGTCGAATGGAATGTGAACGCCGGCCCATATCGCCACTAGTTGACGAGATCCTATCGTGACAAACATGCATGGCAAGGATCTTAGTCGCTCCGTTGTTTGTCGTATCATTTCATATCTTAGAATAATACGATACTTTCCTATTAATATCCTATTAAAAATGAGACAAGAAAACAATTGATGCAAACGTAAATCATCCATAAATTATTATATGCGACAGCATGGTGCAGTAGTAGCGCACCAACATTAGACACCAACGTTTGTGGGTTCGATTCTAACAGAGGACAAACATTTTTTTAAACAAATATCATGCATGAACATGTTTGTTTGTCTTGGTCTGGTTTAATAATCTCCTGAGGACTAAGGAGGAGCTGTGTTAATAGCAGAGGAGGCAGTGCTCATAGGTTACGGTAACCGCTATACGTCAGGTGGGCCATGTAGGTGTGTCGCTTCGGAGACAGTTTGTAAAATGTTGGCGTTTTCGATACATAAAATTATCGATTTCGCAGGTATCGGCTGAATTATAAGTCGCGCCGAATTCGTTCCGTGATGTTGAGTGTTATATGCTCCTTTTCTAACTAAAATATAGTCAGTCATCCATCTGAAAGACAATTTTTTTTTAATTTAATTTGACTTGGGTTCTCTAGAATAAAATCTTATATACAGGTTTATAGTAAAATAAAGTTAACTTCTTTCGATGAATATATCAATCGACCGTTCTCAGTCAGTTCTTGCACCCACGGATGAGTACGGGCCTCAAACGAGAGCTCATTACCCGGGCCGTCTCCAGGAGCGAACTGCTCCCGGGTAATATAGTCCGCGATAAACGAGGGCGTGGAATATGTTAATCCGGCTGACTGCATATGGCATTGGCCACTTTTACGGACGAACGCAAAGAAAAAAAAAATCTATTAAAATATGTGAGATAAGCATACATTGGATAACCAGAACATATACGATAAAAGCGACTTTGGGTTGCATTCAGGCGGATTACGATTTTTGTATTATATGACGTCGGGAGGCACACAAGCATACGACCCAGTTGTAGCCTATGAACGCTTGAACATTTTAGGTATCAATCGCACAAAGTTACCTCTACTGCTAATACAGCTACTTAGTAGTTTACTAGCGACGTCACTCACTCGCAGGAACACAACAAACCTCCAGAGAGTCGTTATTTGCAAAATTAAGCAAATGTAAATGAACCAAAGAGCATTGTGGCTTTTGGGAAATACCAGAGGCCCGCCGGCACCAAATGCATACAGTGCCGGATTCCCTCTTAATACCCCTTGGCATACAGGATTGAACAAGGATCAATCCATCGCTGCCCCTTCAACGTACAAATTTATGAAAACATTAACGACCCACTAGTTTCTAGGCATAATTATTCGAAGTTCGTTAACATACTTGTTTGTAACCAGCAACATGATGCAAAAGGTTCTGCCTTCACAACTCCTTCGGAAGTTATAACTTTTTTTTAATTAAATTATATTAGATCTTGTCGTTTCGTCGAAATCCTTACAAATGAAATCAAAGAAAATAAAATGTTTTTTTAATCTCAAACTTTCCTTATTGTGAAATTAAGTGCGTAATATGCATTATACTAAATTAACATTTATTATCGTCCTGAAATATAGTATTTTACAATAGTTTTATTATTTCAAACAGATACTCGTAAATCATAGCCGCAGTACGGAAGACATACTTGATTATTAAATAAAATATTTACATTATTTGAGTATTAATGTTATCAGCTTTCTAAACAATGATATAAGCATATCTCTTTCTAATTTATTGACACCGAAGATATTAAATATACTACTGTGAATCCTTTTTCTTTTATTTTTTGTCTTAAAATATAAGTTTGTTACCACCATTGAATCAATTGAATTTAATATTGATAGGTGGGCTCCAGAAATAAATTTAAACTTATTACAAGCGAAGACTAAATAAAGCCTTAAGTACTTTAGCTGTCTATGACAGTTTTATTACATAAAAAATAAACTCTTTTACCTTATTAACTTTTTATTCTAGGGAACGGTATTGTTAATGTCCTAAAAGTAGTAAGTAGGTAATAAAAAAAAGTTAATATGTTTATGTTTGAAGGCCGTTTTATATCTATACTATCAGTCCCAATTGTCGATATTCGACTATAATCATTATGGAAATATTGAGGCAAATATATACATTTCCATGAATCCATTTCTTTTTAAGTTTCTTATTGTTAACACTAAAGCTGCTCAATAACTACTAAACTATAAAGAAAAGTAAATCGATTAACGAACAGGAGAGAAAAATGTACTATATTTTTTGTTTATGTGTTTTCATAAATGTATTGATTTTGAGAAGCTGTGTGTATATATGCATATCAGTGAATACGTACACAAAAATTTGCGCACAATTTTCTCGTTTAATAAATATGTGGATGTATTTCTGACGATTTAAAAAAAATCACTCGCTTAAAAGTCTTTACAACTTGCCAACATGTAAAATTCAAATCAAATGAAAAGCATGGCACAAATGTACTATTTTTAAATGTTGGTAAAAACGTGACTCTGATTGACAACCCGCAACCGCTGAAACTAGAAATTCGAACAAAACTATTCTTCGTTCATTTTAAAGATATGGAGTACTATCTTTAAGATGCACTAAGAACAGATTTTTAGACATATACCTATTCGGGAATTCGTCCAAAGTTAAATGAATCTTCTAGTTTGTAGTTACAAACGCATCGGTACTCCAAATAGCGTAAAAATATGCTTACTTCGAGGACCAACAACTATACAAGTAGTAGCGCTAATTGATTAAGGTGAAAAAGTAAACTAGAATTACGGAACTCAAACTTTTTTGTACTTACCACACTATTCGTGGGTGGATAAAGAATTAACAGCGTTTATTCTTTCGACGACCTTCGAATTATTACGTCTTTTTTACCACTAATGTAGCAAACAGAAAAGGGACCTGTGCGGTAGTTAGTAACAACCGCAACATTACTACACCACGACACGACCCACGAATTGTGAAACTTGTTAACCCCCATTAGCAGAAAAAACCACAACTTGTTAGTTTCCAATGATCATTTTCGACCGGGAATGTTTTGCCTGATATCTTTATAACTTGCGCCAAAATGTATATTATTTTTACAGATAAATAAACGTAAACCAAAAAACTGTGAAAAGAAAATTAATTAACAAAAAAGGAAGACATTGAAGAACTAGTAAAACGTTACTTATTAATCCCAGTTCAGCAACCACGCTATAATCGATCATATTGGTTCTAATGTTTTGGGATAAACACCGTGCCAATGTAAAGCGATGCGATTACAGAATAAGGATGAAAAACTTCTACCTACGTTTAACAAGTTCACAAGTCGAATAATTCTTAAAATGAATAAATAACAACAGAACGTTTGCTGACCTTGATCACTGATTTTATTTAGTGAGTAATGTATCATGCCGTCGAACTCGTGTAAAGTTTTAAGCTATTAAGGCTTTATGTATCACTGTTAATGTGATTGTCATGTTGCAAAACGTACACTACCGGTCAATTAAATTAGCAGGAAAGAAAAACAAGTTCATAGAATTTATTGCGCATATAATTTTATCTTCACATTTTAAGGGAATTTTTGAGAGGATAGCTGGGTGTACGTACATGTGCATGTGAAAATAGAACTATGTGCCCCATTTGACTGTTGTAGCAATTGAGCTGCATTTACATCAATGCAAATGCAGTAAGGTGCCAAACGCACGTACCTATACTTGGTTCCAGGGACAGGGCATATAGATATCTCAGTGTCGATATAGCTCTGTAAGTAACTTTGGTTTAAGCTTATTATGCAATCTAAATGAAGGAGAAAAATTTTGAACCAAATAAAATTATTATTATTCAGGCATTTCACATCTGACAATATGAAATTGATGACAATTTTTGCAACATGCCATGAACTACCTAAAAAACTACCTAGCATTTATTTAGATTCACAAAGATTCCAAAAGTATTATACGGTCGCTTAATTTCACACAGATTTGCATTTAATTGATATGTTGCTGTATTCATATTACGAAACTAACTCAAAAATTTAAAAACATAAAAGTAATAAAATTATTAAAAGTTTAAGGTCATGTCAAGACACATTTTTTTTTAATCTTTTCGTTTCTTATCATTTTTACCTCTCTCTAATTTGTTGGCAGTTACTTTTGGGATATCAACATTGAAGCATGTAGGGGTCAGCATCTCAAGATAAATGTAACTATGTCATTCACATTTGAAAGTCAAATGCTCATATAAATAATCAGGACAACGCTGGCAGTCAACCCAACCTCCGCAAACATGTAATATAAGTGGAGCTCGATGGCGTCGTTGCACGTCAGTCTAATTGAACACGCAGATGCAACGTCGAACCAAGTCCATCTATAGATGAATTGACCAATTTCGAGCTTTAACGTTGTTTGGAGGGCAGGTTTATATGTCGATTTTGGTTGTTGTCGGTAGAGGACAACCGTTCACCTGAGTCAAAAGCCTTTGGACGGCTTGAAAACACATGGCTCCAGCATTCTGCGGATGAGCAGCGTAGCGGAAAACTTTTAAACCTTTTCAGTAAAAGAGATATCAATAGTCCACCAGTAGGATGAGAATAGCTTAAATACAATATGATTGTTGTATTGGCGAGCGAAAATCAGACTGAAATGGCGAAAATGGACATTGTTTTTTATTTATTTTTAGATTGGACATTGTGCTTAATAAATATGTTAAGAAATTTAGTGTATTCAATCTTAGAAAAGTTCTAAAAGACGAAACTTCTTTTCTATCTTTTTGCCTGATTAATTAATAAATTCTATCTAATGAAATTGTATCCTTCAATTTTCTAGACACGTTAAAAAGATTGATGTTATCGTATTCATCATTGAAACAACTTTGCATTCAATTTTAACCTGTACCTACTCATTGCAAATGCATCAATATGATGATATTACACGACACGACCGAGCCCAAACCAGTTTACTGGTATCTACAAGAATTAACTTTGTACAACGCAATATGCGGCGATTGAAGTTTTATATCCACACTGTGTACGTTAAAATGCTATAGAATAAACTGCATTACGACGGCCTGTAAGATAATAACTTTTATTATCTGTAGTCGTTTATCTTTATTCTGCTTAGCGTTATCCCGTTTCCAAATCATAAGGATTGTGAGGTCCGCTACCTAAGCCAAAGGATTTGGTGAAGATACTGATTTTGACATGAAGCTGACTGCCATCACACCTTCACAACCCAGAGAAAAAATCAGACCTTTCTTATGGTAGGTCACACGTCCTTAGAAATTCTTGGATGCGCGTGTTTTCTCACGATCTTTTCCTTCACAGCCGAGAAGTTGACGATTACAAAATTTGTACATAAATCCGTAAACACGAATTTAGTACCTAGCACTTGACCATCCTCGGATTCGAACCAGGAACCGTTGGTTAATAGGCTGGTTTTCAATCCACTGGGCTATCACTGATCTACGAGTAGTATTCGTTTTTCTTTATATGTGTAATTTAATATACATAATTCTTCTGTACGTGTATATGTCACTGAGTTCCTTTTAAACCACTGGACGGACTTTGATGAAATGTTTTGTGACTGTTTCAGTGGGTCCCTGGATGGGCAATTGACAATTGCACCCGGTGCTGCAATGGGATTCTAAGACTTTTTTTTTATTTTCTGGCAGAATACCGTCTGTTGGGTCTGATAGTAATCAATAAAATTTATTTATGAAATATGGAAAACAATTACATTGAATGTTGCTTAAAATTAATAATTATCTTATCTGTATTTATGTCTGTTCTCTATGTATGATCCCATTATAGGAACGCATATTTAATTTTGAATACAAATAAGCATACGTCCATCAGTAGCGGGAATTCACATTACCTTGCAAAGTCATACTCGAAACGGATTTGAAAACTTTTCACACAAATCGATAACGTTTCGATTCCGATTCGAAGATAGCGTTTCGAGGCAATGTGAAACCCACACTAATGTAAAATGGTTACTGTAACCTATGATGAACCAAGCAAGGCGTAGTTTTACTGCATGCGTAGTAAAACTAGCGAATTGCAGGCACAGAAAGAACATCATTTTGAAACTTACTGGTAACACACATAGGTTACTTTTGTTTTATTGAAAAGAATTAGAGTTCCGCGGGCCAATAAAAACTTTGAAATAGGAAACAAATTACAATTCCACATGTGTAAACTCACAGAGAGCGTTAGTCTAAAATAAACGTTGTCGTGGGCGATGTAACCGTTGTTACTTCTATGTAATTCGCGAGGCATACCGGCTCAACCCTAAAGAGATTACATTAGTTTAAGCCTAGCTTTACAATAGCAACCTACTTATGTTAATGTATAAAAATCTATATTTGGTATACCAGAAACCAACTGTGTATGCGGTTATCCTCAACCCGTCTCACTCACAGCTTTGGAAGTTTCTTTCAAAGCGCTCTGAGCATTTAAAGTTTCCGTTTTAGCTATAAATATATTTAATTCCAGCCACATAGCTTGGCCACGTGCATAGATCTTCGTAAATTTCTTTTTAACTTCGCCTTAAATGGAATTTAAATGACAACTATTCACTTGTATAATAATGCTTAGGGTAAGCTAAGCACGTGGGTAATCCTGTTTTAATATAGGATTTAAATTTAATAAGTATTGTTTGTTTTTTCTACACATAACTACATTAAATATATAAACCAGCCTAGCGTTACTATAGCTATTTTAGCATCAAGACTCGTTGATTCGATTACAGGCGCAAGGCAAATATTTGTTTATGTGAATATCACTGCCTCTCAATTATCTAGTACCCTTAGTACAGACGTTGCTTAGTTTATGTTTGCAATAAACCAACTAATGAACAAAAACAAGTCATCGGCAAAATGCAAAAAATAGGTTAGGTTTAGTTTGAATTGCGACTACTATGCACGAAACAAATTAGATTAGCTTAGAACTGCGACCATTACATTAGCATCATCGCTGAGCGAGCGAAGCTAGCTGCTTAATAAGATAATAACTACTTTAGGCAGATGATTCAATAAAATTATGTCAAACAAAAATTATGTAAAAGTTTTTTTGGCAGTATTTTTATCAGTGCTCACCTAGTCATGAACTGCACGGTAGGGAAAAAATTGTGACGATTCCAAACAAATGTAGCCATTTTTACGGAATAAAAAGATTTTGACTTTGACTTTGAAAACAAACTGCATACTTAGACTTACAACTTTAGAATACTTAGTATAATACGACTTTGTATAAAAACGCCAAAAATCCATCGAAATATTAGATGAAAAGTACATAAAAGATTTACATTCATTCATCAGAGAGACGTTGATCGGTGAACTAGCCAATAAGAGCTGCTCGGTCTACTTCACCCCCCGACCCGCATCGGTGATTTTATTTACTGTGCAAAATCGTGTGATTAGATCTCCATAGGTTTTTTTTTTCATTCCCGTATACTGCAGTGGGATGAATTAAAATCGGTGTAGTAACAAGTATCTATGTATACAATACGAGTATTAGAGGAGATGCAATCTCAATAGAAACCAATTCAAACAAGACCATTGAACGATTTTGTAACGTCGACCTATAAAAACACAAATTACTTCAATTGCCGAATGATAAAGGCCTGACATTATCGACGGAGGAGAGTCCACGAATTTTATTCCCACGACATGACAAATATAAAAAAGAATGAAAATATTAAATTTAAATTATATTCGCAACTGTACATAGGTATAATATTTGTTGAAAAAATTATAACTTTTCAAGGCTTGTGAGTTACCAATTATTCTTGTTCATAACTCCGTAGATACATAGCTAATAATACTACGTAATTTAATGTATATTTTTTGACGTACCTACACTATCTTAGACAGTATTATATAATGAATTTTACAAATAAATAGTGTTATACCCAACACTATTTACTACTACCCCAATACAAAGTAGATAATCAAAATGGGATTTTATTATTTTTATAATCAAGAAATAATTGATTTTGTTTCTAACGAGAGTGAGCAGTGATGATAGCCCAGTGGATAAAGAACCGGCCTAGTGAACAACAGGTCCCCGGTGCGAATACTGGCATGTTTCATTCGTGTTTTCGAATTTATGTACATATTTGTAATTATCACTTGCTCGGCGGTGAAGGAAAACATCGTGAGGAAACCCGCACGTCTAAGAAATAATATATTTTGAAAGACGTGTGACCATAATCTAAGAACAATTTGATTTCCCTGTGGGTTGCGAAGGTCTGATGGCCACCGCTCTATGTAAAAATCAGTATCTGCGCTAAATCCTTAGGTTGGATAGCGGACCCTACCAATCCTAGTGGACTAGGAAACAGGATAACGCTAAGATGATATCGGAAACGAGAAATCTGAATTTTACATTTCGGTTTTCCTTCAACTGAAGACGAAATATTAGACACTCCGGTACGCTGAGTTTAGCATCAAAGCGGTCCTTTTGGGGACCTCCACCTCACAGAAAACCGCAGCCAAATAACAACTTCCTAGAGGGTTGTTGTGTTCCTGCGTATGAGTGAGGTCACCAGTAAGCTCCTAAGGAGTTGCTGTGTAAGCAGCAGAGAAGGCATCGTACGAGTGATACTTAATATATTACAAGCGTTAATAGGCTAACGGTAACTGCTTTACATCAGGTGTGCCGTATGCTTGTATGCGTCCCGACGGTGTAAAAAAAAGCTGCTCAACTCAGGCTAATGTTTTTAAGTTGTCCGAAGGCCAATGTCTACCATTCGCCCGACGGCCACTGACTTCGTTCAACGACTATTATTTACCGGCAACAGTCGGAATAGACGGTTTAAACTCGAGATATATAAAGCCATCCATGGACAGGCTATGGTTGACGTTGTTAACCTGCGTGCTTTATTCGACAACACGAACAACGAGAAGGACACAAGGAAGAAGTTATTAGACATCATAATTGGAATACTCAATAGTTATTAGGTACATAAGAAAAGTATGAACTTTTTATATTATGATCATCAATACATACAACAGTGAAGCTGCAAATGAAATTTAGCAATTCATATCATAAAGTTATTACTTATAGTGCTATGAATGGTACAGAACGGCGCGCGTGAGTGATGTGTAAGTACTGGATCATGTGGTACTCAGTTTTCTCTGGCTACCCCGCAAGGTAAGGCTTGAAGATATAGATAGCTAATATATTTTAGTTGCCGCTTTTATAAACAACAACTGTATATTAGTTATTAATTTATTTATTTATGGAAAAAATATACGGTTATATATGAAATCATAAATTTTGTGTTCATCAGGAAAGAAAAGAAAGTAACACGTAAAGTGTGTCAAAAGGCGTATTATACATGCAAAGCATGCGTCACCTTGGAATCCTTTAATAGCATTGAAAGAAAAAGTTGAGCAACTCTATGTATGTCCAGTCATTTTTAATTTATTGCTACATTATGATATACGAATATGGAAAGACGAATTTGAAATATCAGAATGCATCTTACTAAAATAGTAATCGATGAATAGTATACGCAATGCGGGGAAATACCCTAATATATGAACAGGGTACATATTTTGCATAATCTCTGTTACTTGATTAGTCACATCAGATATAATCTATATTTGAAATGGCAGAAACCCAATGAACCTGTATATCTGGTCTTGTAACAATAGAACAAAAGTTATTAGTGGCAAATAATATCATCGAAATAAGGCTACCGAACACGTAGCACCAGTAACAAATTGGGTAATGTGTGTTGTGATAAATTGCATACGATCAATCATAGAGAGCTTACTACGGAGGGTAGAGAATAATAGAAAGTCTAATGATCTACTTCACATTCTATTTTTTATAATAATAAGCATATTATTTAAATTATAACTTTATAAGAAAGTGTAATATCTGTAGACCTTAACCTTAGAAATGGTTAGAAATAATCTAGTAATATTTTTAATTATTTTTAGGGGTCAAGACCCGTTTTCTTAGGAACGTTTGATGATTAAATATCAAGTTGAAATGAAAAGAAGAGAATAATCAGTTGGTAATTATATTTTACAAAGAAATATTACAATTTTACATTTGCCGCTGGAGCGTCGACTGTGTAGAACGATGCCTAGAACGATGTAGGGAAATATTTAATTTTACTGTAAAGTTAAATTTGTACTTCCATTGAAGAAGATATTTTGATGAGCTCGGTGACACCGCCGTTAACTAATAACGCGACTTTGACACCAACGCTCGTGGATTCGATTCCCACACAGGGCAAACATTTGTATGCATGAATGTCTTGGTCTGTATGTTTTTGAGGTCTGGGGAAGTACCTCCACCTCACAGAAAACCGCAGCCAAATAACTCAAACAACTCTCTGGATGGTTGTTGTATTCCTGCGTGTGAGTACGGTCACCAGTAAGCCCCAAAGGAGTTCCTGTATTGGCAGCAGAGGTGACATCGCGCGGGTGTTACTCAAGGTATTACCAGCGTTAAATAGGCTAAGGTAACCGCTTTATATTATGTGGCTCATATGCTTGTGTGCCTCCCGAAGAGGTATCAAAAAATATATATATTAGTAAGAAACTTTCATAGCGCGAGTTATGAGATATGACCGATTTATACATATAAAAAAAAAATGAGCGTGAGCTTCCCTCGATGTTCCAAACCGTTAGAGTTGTTTCTGAGATACACAAAATATATTTATAGATGTACAAAAATTGCTCCTTTAACGTAATAAATATCGGCATTATTTTTTTAATATTAATTTATATAACTTAACGTATTTCTTAGAAACTCACCTAAAATATGCAAATTAGCATATTTTCAGGTATTTTTTTTTCGGAAGTTCATTTCGGAAGCTTAGCGAAGCAATCCATATGTTTTTTACCTTCTAAAACATTTTATTAAATCCACGCCAGTACATCAATATCTCAAAATCGTTTCGCTTTCATTTTCCATTGAGAAAAAGCATGTTTGTATTATTTCCGTTGGGTCTACCGCAAAAGCCGGAACAAAGGAACCGCATAACGGAAGGATAGTTTTAAAACAGCTATTCTTTAAGTATGTATAGTTTGCTAATGAGTGATGTTATAAAAAACTTGCGTGATCAATCGATCGGCTGGCATCGGGCGTAACTGTTTAGCGTTACGGTAATTCGAGGAGATTGCGTGCTCCAGATTGACCGCAGCATCCAGACACACACGAGATCATATCGTAAAATTCACATACGCAGACATACTCGTAAAATCGATATGCCTGTTTCCGTATTGCACAACAGTTACAAAATGATTTCGATACAGACTTGTTTTTCGTCACCGATGTTATAATTGTCTCCTTCTTTCTGATGTCCCATGATTTTTTTAAGTCGTTCCAATGATGCAAACGCCTCTTAAGTCTTCTAAGGAACGTTCATGCATATTTTCATGTTTTTAAACCCAACGTTTTATGATGTAGAAGATATATTAATCTGACGATATTGTTTGACACGTTGTGTTAACACGCAATCCTGGCTTATATTCATTACTTGCAAGTTAACCTAAGAGCGGTACAGACTATATTAGCCAGTGAGTCAGAACCATTGGAGGTGTAACTTATTACAAAATTACCTATTTATGAACCACCACATGAATGAACAAAAATAATGTTATTGTATTGAAAATTAATTTTTTGTCTCTAATATTCGTCTACTTAAAGAAATTCAATAACTCTTCGTGTTGTTTACATATGTAAAAAGTCGATGGAGTTATTGTGCATATCAGTCTAATTGCACAGACTGATTAAGCACCGTCACAGACTACCTTTGGGTGAATTGTTACCTTGTGGTCTACTTCAGAGGAGGAGAGGATATACATACCTACCGCTGGCGATGACGCCTCAATTGTTATCGCTAGATGTCAATCTTGTACTAACGACTGATAGTCTATGAAATCATATTTTTAAGCTTTGGTCTTATCTCTTCATTCTACTTTTGATGTTATTGTGCAAGACACCAGTTACATAAAGGATGGTATGGTTCAAATTAGTTTATTGGTTTTGAGTTCATTCGTTAGGTAATGGTTTGTCGAATTACTAACACATTATAATAAAAGACACTTACGAGTAGGTTATGTATGATATAACTGCGTTCTCCACGTTATTTTTAATCTAATAAAAATAACAGTTGAGTGGAATTCGAACTCGAGCACAGAGTACCCCTTACTAGGTAGGCACCACACAAAATCCTACTTGGAAAGTAGAAAAACATGCATCTCGAAGTATAATGAAACTAACTTGTAAACAAAAGAGGACACTTTGTTGCATTATGTTTAAAAATTCTTAGCGAAAGTTGGACTCACGTTTGTGCAGCTTCTATTATTCGTTCTTATACCTACTTTAGCCTACATTCACATCAATTGTGGTGGTTGAACGTATTATCTCCTTTAACGTATTATCCCTATTTTAATGTTCAGCTTAAAGATTCTTTATTTCTCATAAAACACTAAATATCACTTACATGAGAAATTATACTATAAATAAAGTACCTAACATAAAATACTTGAATCGCTCGAAACAGTGGGCACACGTAATTTCTGTAGTTTAAATATTACCTGTAGCTAACTACTAACTTACCGTTGACAAGACATGATTACATGAAGCAACAATCAAAAAAGAAAAATAGGTACATTGCCACAAACACTTCACAAACATACACATTACCTCTCATAATAAGTAACAAACCGCTATTTAAAAACAAAACACAAACAAATATTTCCCTACGTATTCGGGTATACAATGAATAAACTGTTAACGCATTAACAAAAACAAAAAGTTCCGGATTACTATGACCGTTTTTTTATACAACGTCAGGAGGCATACAAGTATACGGCCCAGTTGATGTAAAGCACTTACCGTAGCCTATGAACGCTTTTAATATATTAAGTATCACTCGTGCCCACACCTCTGCTGCCAACACAGCAAATCTTTAGGAGCTTATTAGAGACCTCACTCACACTTCACACAGGAACACAACAACCCTCCAATTTTGGCTACGGTTTTCGCTGAGGCCGATGTACTTCCCCAGGCGGGCCGCTTTAACGCGCCCTACCTCTCTTAAACACCCAGACCTAGACAAACAGACATGTTCATGTACACAAATGTTTGTCCTGTGTGGGAAGCGAACGCGAACCCACGAGCGTCAATGTTAAAGTACAACGCAAACGCTTTATCGTTTTCCCTTTTTTTTATTTTATTTTAATTACTTATTTTTAAGTAATTAAAATAAAATAAAAAATAAATTAAATATATAATACTATCTAGGAGTAACTAGAAACTTAACTTTTTAGAATAGAAGGGGTCAATTACCAATTGCTTATGTTGTGTTTCTACGAGTATGACTAATGTCTCCAGGAAGGATCACCGTCAGATCGATCCATCGGGGGGCGTCCGTGCGTTTGTTTGTCACTTGATGAAATATATACAAGGGTATTTTATATACAATGATAGGGACGGCAACGCCTGCAAGCGCAAATGTCAATAGGCTACGGTAAATGATTACTCAGGCACTTCGTACGCTTGTTTGCCACCTTAGTGGTATAACAAAAAAGGAAATATATTCGATTTGCCGTATTTCTAATTTCCTTTGGTCACTATTGTTCTCGTCACGTCACGCACCACATTTCGTAAAATGTCTTATTTCTTTAGGTATATGTTCTAACATCAGCCCGACTTCTCTTGGTAGTACCTACTCGTTGAAGGTAATACCAAGAGAAGTCGGGATCTTTTAATAAGCAAAACTTTTAATATTTTTAATATTAAAACATTTAATGAAATCGTAGCAAAAAAGAGGTAAATTTGTATAATGGAATATTTTTAAACTATTGATGCATTTTCATTTCTAATACTTGTGTCGGTACAGATGCTAAAAAGTCATTTTTAAAAGTGTTATCTGTGTGTTTTCCTTTGTGAATCATCACACAAAATAACTGAACGGATGCAAATAAAGAAGTTTTTCTATTATTGATACGTTCATACGATATTTGCGTCATCCTTTTATTTTTCGGAATAGCAATAAACCAGTATTATATTATTAATATAATATTATTATATGTCATACTCACGCACAGACAGACAAGATTCTTTTAAATTATAATTTAGGCCTCTATATTGTTGTGATGAATGATGAATGTTGTGTTGAATGAAGTACATAGGGTTTTTATTTTTTGTAAAAATATTTCCCACTTACCGCCTGACATTTTTTAGCCTCATTACAGTTTTATTTTAAGTATAGATTTATTGTTTATTATTTATATCGGAATATTTCGATTACTCGATAATCTACTATTTACCCATTTACCAATATTACTTCCCTTATCTTAGAATATCCTAGCTATATCTAGCTGCCAAAACAATTTTAAACAATTTTATTTATCAGACAAATAAAAATACTTAAGATTATTAAAAGAGGAAAAGTAGCACTGCAAACTGTTGCCAGTGACAGAAATACATACATTATCACTGTATGCTAACTGCTTACAAAGTGTTCAACGCCGACACGCAAAATGCATCTCAAGGCGACGTGTCTAGTGTAGATGCTCTCGGCCATATAGTTCATTTGATTTAGTACATCAGAATTTGTTTATCATTGTTATGACAAATACTCAGAAATTTAGGCACAGATGTACAGATTTAGTACTTCACTAACACATAATTTGTAATAAATTAGAAGAGAAAGCTTCTGCAAAAATTGATAGGAGAAAATGTTATGGGTTCCCGTCACCGACATGCTAGTAAGAACAGTTTGTATATTTTCATTTCTACCGGCAGTTCTCATGACTTTTAATGATGATCATGATTTTTAATAGGATTAACGAAACACGTGATCACATTGATCACGCATTTCGTTCTATTCATCTATATTTTCACGTCTAGTCCCTTGTAGGGTAGGCAGAGGGAACCGTGCAACCCTCGCTCGCTCCTTTAACATTCATACGTCTTCTCTGCGTTAGGTTAAACCTTTAAAAATAGCGGCGAGGCAGGCGAAGGGCTCATAGTTTCCTCGCACAACTAGTTGGCATAGCGATTTAACGAGGAAATGCAAATTAAGATTTCATTTTATGAACTGGAGGTATGATTGTTCTCAAATGTGTTGTGTACATCATTCATTTTCGTTCATTATGAAAAATGGAACACGTTTTGCCTCACTTCATATATTCTGTTTGACGTCCACCGGTCGTCTGTCCAGTCTGTCGCAAGCTCCAGGAGTCGAATGGTACACATTAAAGACTTGAACTTTGCTATAATATTATATAACTTACTATAGCCCATTGTTGGGATTTCAAGATAGAAATATCATTTTCATATTTAGGAATTCAGGATACACTAAAACTGTGTAAACCGATTGGTCTTATGGCTTCACGGTCAAAGAATGCATAAACCTTACTTCTCGATACCCTCTGTTCGTTTGTTCATTACAAGATCACGAAGCCAAATGGTAAATAGGTGAACAATTAAGAACGTAGAGGTAAAACTTCATATAGTTTTTTTTATACAACGTCTAGTAAAAGGCATGCTAGCATGCGGCTCGCCTATTGTAAAGCAGTTACCGAAACCTCTGAACGCGTGCAGACTGTAGTATGCAAGTGAGCAACTTACTGATACCAGTTACCAGTAAGCTCACTCACACGCTGGAACACAACAATTGTAGACAATTTGGCGTTTGTATAAGTACCTCAACCTCACAGAAAACCGCAGCCAAATAACAACTCCCAAGAGGGTTGTTGTGTTCCTGCGTGTGAGTGAGGTCTTTTTTTTTCGGGACAGGCCCACCAGTCATGTGTCAACCCACCACTGTGTCTCCTGTGTAGCCAGAATTAACAGCGGCGACCACAAAAAGGCAATGAACGGTGAAGTTCATTGCTGTCCCGGGGGTTAAACTACAGCTGCCTTGGAACTCACAACGAATTTAATCAGAAGAAATTTGTAGGAATGGAATTGACTTCCCCTCTTGGCAAAGTGAGTGAGGTCTCCAGTAAGCTCCTGAGTTGCTGTGTTAGCAGCAGAGGTGGCACCGCGCGAGTGATACTTAATGTATCGTAAGCGTTTATAGGCTACGATAACCGCTTTACATCACGTGGGCCGTATGCTTGTATGTAAAAACGCTTCTTTGCCACTTTGTACTATAGGATGAAAGTTCTATTATGCTAACATAACCACTTCCCATCGAGCCGGCCGTATGTATGTTTTCCTTGAGATGAAAAACCACTTAATGGGATGAAAGTGTTTACGAGTATCTTGTGTAAAAGTAGACGCCTGGTTACTTTGTATGGTAAGTTTTAAGCGTGTATGTATATTTAGAATTAGCAAAAGAAACATGTCTGGGCGGAACTTACATCGCCGACCTTAGATTTCTATTACAGAATAGGTATTACTGTTGCTGCAGATAAGTACTAACCACAGCAACAATTAGATAATTTAATAATTCTAATACACAACTGCATAATACTCACCCCGTTTAAATTAATGTAAACTTTTTTTCCTTTTTACATAGGTAATATAGGCAATTAATAAATTTTATAAAAGGACTCATCATAAAGTTATATTATAAACTCCTTTTCAGACAATTTAATAGGCTACATATTACTTTTTGTTAAAGGTTTGTATATTTTTTTAAATAACGCCAACAGCTTTCATTTGATGCTAATTTTAATAAGCATTTTTATTAAAATCCTATGTACAAATTTGTAATTGTCCCTTGTTTGGCGATGAAGAAAATCATCATGATGAAACCCACATGTCCAAGGAGTAATATTTCGAAGTACATGTGACCTAAGGAAGGTCTGGTTTTCCCTCAGGATTGCGGAGATCTGACGGCCGTCGCTAGAGCGAAACTGTTTTTTACAAAGATGTATAAATTATTTTCTTCCCCAAATCCTTAGGCTTAGGTAGCGGACCATGCCAATCCTAATGGATTAGGAAACGGGATAACGCTAAGAAGAAGAAGGTTTACACAGTTTTGGTAAGATGTAATAAAATTCAGACTTTAAGCTCCTTGCGATTACGTAATATTTTCAATAGCTTTTAGTGAGATTTTGTAAAGATCGACTTGAATTGGTTTAAACAACGGTAAACAGACGTGGGTAGAACAAATAAGCGGGCCTCCGACAATCATGAGTACGTGAATCATGATTGTTGTGGGCTCGCTTATTGATGTACATTCACTCCACATGAGGACAATGATCTTATACCCCTAGAATGATAGGAAATGCATCCTCTCATATTGGTATAGGTGCCTACTTACTGTGCCACAGAGATTTCCTCCTACGCTACACCAGATTCACTTGTATATTGTCTTATATCATGTTATATATGGCTTTATTGTCAGTTGAGTTAATATCAAAGAAGATCAAAGGAGGTCTTTTAGTCGTATTGTAGGATAGCAGAAATATAATTCTAATTCAAACAAAATTCTAATTCTAGGTCCAGTCGCCATATCGCTAAATAGGGCATTTAAACATGTTCCCTTGGAAACTTTTTTATATAGAACGTCGGGAGGTATACAAACAAACGGCCCACCTGATGTAAAACGGTTAGCGTAGTCTATAAACGCTTGCAATACATTAATTATCAGAGTGATGCCACCTCTGCGGCTAACACAGAAATTCCTCAGGAGCTTTTACTGGTGACACCAACACACAACTCTCATGGGAGTTATTTTGCTGCTGTTAGGAGGGTATTTGGCTGCGGTTTTTGTGAGGTGGAAGGTACTTTTCCAAACGAGCAGCTTTGATGGGCTCTACCTCTCTTAAAAAACCAAGACAGATATCTTCAAGCAGAGAAAAGTCTGTCCTGTGTGGAATCGATCCCACGAGCGTTGGTGACAAAGTAAAATTACTAACCACGGCACCAATCGAGCTCGTCAATCTTTCAAAAAATATTTTCTTAGCATATACCTAGAATACATAAGAAGTATTCTCAGTCATGCACGAGATAAAACAGACTCTACAATCAACCAACAGCACCTGTTGTTTACAATAAGATTGTTTAGTATTTTTTATATTTGAACATCACAGAAAAGGTCACGGCAATAGCGACACTCTGGAGCATTGTTCCAGGGAATAAATGTTTTAGTAAACTTCTCAATAGATGTTGTATTAGCAGCAGATACTTCCTGTGTGATATTGCTTTGATAAGTTACGGTAACTAATGTTGCAGACCAACCACGCGAACGAAAATGCAGGAATTCCCCTATTTTATGATATCGATTACATACGTCCATTGTAATCGATTAAGTACCTACGCAAAATTTAATAAGAACAGACATGTTGCTTGTTATGGCGATCAAACACTATTGTTAAAATTCAATGCCGACCCGAATGCGTCGTATGACCAATTAAAGACTAAGCAAATAGCCCACGCAGTTTGCACTCCCGATTGCCTTATTTAAGGACATTATACGCCCACATCAAAAAGTCGTTCCACTTTCTGTCCTGTCTACATAAACGTCGAGGACATATAAATTCAGGTGACCTACGAATCGTGTAGGAGTAATACGCGATACTTGATCAAAAGCATGCAAATTAATCTCATTCAATTGGAATAATTAGCAGGATGTTTTACTTACCATAACTAGCTACAGTTTACTTAGGTAAGTTACTAAGCAGTTTCTGCTTAATTCGTATCTCAGATGATGTAGTTACTAGTTTATATTATGGTAGACACATTCTTTTTCTTCTTAGCGTTACCCCGTTTCCTAATCCATTAACATTGGCGCGGTCCGCAAACTTAGCCTAAAGCTTGGACGAAGATACTGATTTCTACAAGGATCGACTGTCAGATCTTCATAATTCAGACGGAAAACGAGACTATTCTTTGGTTAAGTCACTCGTCTTTCGAAATATGATTATCTTAGATGTGCGAGTTCCCTCACGAAAATTTCGTGAGGGAAATGATATTACAAATTTGTACATAATTCCAAAGACACGAATTTAGTGGAGTACATGCCGGGATTTGAACCGGGGACCAGTTGATCAGTAGGCCTCATACACTGGGCTATCACTGCTTATATTGCTTATCCACCAGTAAGTACCTCAAGAGTTACTGCATTAGCATTTCATTTTATTTATTGAGGAAAACAAGCGATTATTGTGCAATAAGGCTTAAATTCAGCATTGGGTTGGCAATGAGCGAGATATACTCTTCTTATTTATATAAAGGCTTCAGCCAAGTGGTTCAGCCTGAACCACTTCGCATCAAATGGGCAGTGTCTTTGTTATTGTTAAAACACATTGTCTAAAAAACTTACATTACTTATTTACAGATATGATATGCGAACTCTAATTATAAATTAGAATATTAGTCAGACAAACATATTCAGTCGATAGGAAATTTTCACTAGGCCTGGAGTATTGTACATCCGTGATGCTAAGCTCATTTGTAGTAAATAACCTTTATTCAATATAAAATTAAAATTTTCGCATATTTAGAAATTCACTACACTACTTAAAACCGGAACCACTCTACTTCTCAAAAGTTTCTAGCCGTTTGTAGCTAAACTTGTTTAGGTACATTTTAACATAACTTGTCTTTCGTTGACCTTGAAATTTGCGCCTAAAGTATCTATTTTTCTACGTTAACTAAGCTCGGTCTAGGTAGAGACTGCTTACGATGTTACGGTCTGATTTGTTTAATTTCCCTTTGTAAACTCGGTCATTACCAACAACTGTTTGTTTGTTATTAATAATTTACATACATATTATATTTATTATATTCATTTCTTTAATTTCTTGTTAAGTTAACTAATCACTATGTAACTCGCCGACAGGTGACATCGCACACGTCTTTTAGCAAATTCCTAGACTGTGGATATAGATGATGGCAAGTGACCAGATTTATAATGGTGCGCTAGGGTTGCCAGATGAAAATACAAAAAAATTACAGAAAGTTCTTTAAAATGACCGCTGTGCACTAGTTCTCATTCGCCAGACTCGTTGGCTAATAGGCACTAACTAATACACGTGTGAGACTGGTTTTGGCTCTAACCCACACACACTACTTTTCAAAAATGTTAAAGAATAACTCAGGAGGTTTTGAAATGTATCCACAAAATCTATTGAATTTCGACATTTGGGGCAAACACAATAACTACCGAGAATGGGAAGATTGAGTTGAACTAGATACATGCTCTCAACATATTTCGTATTATGAGATAAGAGAAGAAACTGACATCACAGGTGTAAATTTTTAGGTATGTAATAAAATATTTTGATCGGCTTTGTCTTTGATTTGATTATCCTGTTGTGTATTTCTCGTACGCTTATGTCGTGGTTGATAAAGTTTGATAAATAAACATTTCATTGCAATCAAACGTTGAAAACATTATGTCATTCAATTTTTTATATACAACGCCAGAAGGCATACAATCGACCTACCTGATGTAAAGCGGTTACCGTAGCCTAAAAAAGCTTGTAATACATTAAGTACCACTCGCGCGATGCATTCTTTGCTGCCAACACAGCAACTCCTTAGGAGCTTACTGGTGACCTCTCTCACATGCAGGAACACGCCATCCCTCTAGAGAGTTGTTATTTGATTTATTATTTTCTGTGAGGTGGAGGCACTCTCTCAGACGGGCTTTGCTTTGATGCGCTCTACCTCTCATAAAATATCCAGACCAAGACAAACAGACATGTTCATGCACACAAATGTTTGCCATGTGTGGGAATCGAACTCACGAGCGTTGGTGTCAAAGTCGTGTCATTCACGACTGCGCCACCGAGCTCGTCGTTGCAATATGTGGAACGAAATAACGACGAACTAATGTCGAAATTAATATACTAAGTGAAAGTATTTAAAAAAAAACGAGGGCTCATCAAGAGTGTTATTGAAAATGCAAAAGAGTAGATCACCAAACCGGTATCTGCTGAATGATGAATGTCGTAAAATTTGTATATTAATAGTCATATTGTGAAACTAGCATGTCAAATTAGTATCTTCGCCTTAAGCTTAGGTGGTGGACCCCGTTTCTTAATTAATTAGGGAACGGGTTGACGCTATGAGGAAGAATATTAATTTGTGAACACCCAGGTTGTTGCTTCAGCTTTATGCCGTGAATTTTCTAGAACTTCGTGAACGGTGATGCTGCAAACATAGCAACTGCTTACTACCATGTGTATGCCTAATTGACAATCAAAAGTGTTATAAAAAAAACACATAGGAAGAAAATGTAATGATTTCTCGCACAACTTGTGAATTTGAATGCCAAATTGTTGAACTTATAACGATTCTGTACCTCAAAGAGAAAAACAGAATCGAAGGAATCAAAGGATTCTGTTTTTCGCTTAAATAAATATAATAAATTGAATCTTTTTAAGTAATGTTTTGTTTGCCATTTTACTGACATGAAAAATAAAGAAATTCTTCTATTGTATAAAGTTCTACATGTGAAAGAATACCTTAGTACTTTTACAATGGGAACAACCTGCCCCCACTACGAGGGCTGCGATTTGCAGAAGGGCCGGTTCTGGCAAGTTGTACTGCCTACACGACAACTATGAATCTATATACCTGTCCAAAATTTGTTTCAAACTTAACACAAAGAAATGGTACATGTGTCAGACATACTGAATACGCAAAAAAAAATCAAGACCTGACAAGATTCTAAATGAGGAAGATACGAATATAGCTACTGGCTATCATTATAAGGCTCGCAGCAAATAAAATTACACTTAAGTCAGTATTCTAATAGACTCTCTCTGAGCTAAATCCTGCTTAAACTACTTTTTACACTGAGAAACCGAACGTTTCCAATTGCAAATGTTTAATACGCTACAACTTACTCATACGAGTACATATAAATCTGAAAGAAAAGCAAACTTGAATGTGATGTCACTGTAGAGAGATATGAACAGTAGGACAGCTTCTGAGGAACGAGCGATCGAAATCATGGCACCCACACTGAGTTACAGATGTCCCATTCGTTCCACTACATGAAGCTTAATAGTTCACAGTCACTTTATTAATTCGATCGACGATTTGAAGAGCTCAGTGGCGCAGTGGTTAGCGATCCTACTTTAACACGAAGGTTCGGGTGGTTGTTCAATTCAAGGACAAACATTCGTTTCCATGAACATGTCTGTTTGTCTTGACCTAGGTGTTTTTTAAGAAAAGTAGGGCGCAACGAAGTAGCCCTACTAGGTAATACCGAAATATCTCACAGAAACCTGCAGCCAAATAACAACACCCGGAGAGTTGTCGTGTTCTAACGAGTGAGTGGGGTTATCAGTAAGCTCCTGAGTAGTTACTGTGTTAGTAGTAGGAGTGGAAAGACGCGAGTAATATTTCCTGTTTTGCAAGCATTTATAAGCAACGGCAGCCTCTTTATATCAAGTGGTATATTTGTAGGTCTCTTGACGATGTATGAAAACAAAATCAGAGTAGTATAACTACATACGACTAGTCGCGTCTTATGTTATGTATGTGCGGCCTTGAAGACAGTTCTATTAGGTAACATTGCACCAGGTAACTAGGAATTTAGGTATATAATAAGTAATATAAGATGGTAAATGTCAGTACATAGCTCAAAACAAGTTTAGCCTTTTTTGACAGTCTATCTATGCAGTGCCTATCTAACCTACTACTTAGGATCTCTGTAATGTAATGATATTCAAAGTGGGATTAGCACTAAAATCGTACAAGTTTGTTTACAGATGACATTTATTACCTGTAAAAAAATAAAAACGACGTTAACATGGGATGCTCTATATTCGACAAGTATGTAGTTGATGTAAGAAAAAGAGTTGGTCTCAAAGAAAGTATCGGTGGTAAGAAGAGCCATGCTACGTTGGTTCTGGCATATATAATTATTTCTTAAAGAGAAAAGATTGACAAAACAAATATACAACACGAAAGTGAAAGGATGTAGGAAGGTGCTGATGAAGGCCAAGGCTTTATCTACACGACTAAATTGTTCGTGTTTTATCAGGAGGCTAGGAAATGAAAAAAGCGGGTGAGGTGTGTAAAGTCCGGGTCACGTGGATCTCAGTTCTCTCTACCTACTTGGCGTGAAGATGTAAATAGTAAGATAATGTTTTGAAGGTAGTTTAACTAAATAACTAGGCACTTCTCTGTTAAACTAAAAAGGTGACTACGTCACAAAAGGCTGTAGGGTACTTGAGGTACAAAAGGGAAACTTCTTAGTAAAATAACAATAATGTAGTTAAACTAAAAAATACAATTATTTATAAAACAAACGGATGAACAGAAATTTTATGTACGGCTAGGTGGACGTACAAGAACATAGAGTTATTATGGCGAAGTTGGTAGAGGTTAAAGGCAAATATGCTCAATATTAGTCCAGCAGTCGGCCCTGGCTTAACCAGAGGGTTATTGTTGGTAGTCATATGCACCACGGAAGGACACAGCGGTAATCTCTGGTCCTTGGCACAGTAGCCTCCCGGTGTAGATGGAGAGTGAAGGTTTCAGTGTGATCTACCACAGCGTCTGTTCGTCTCTCTTATTATACTAATACTTGTATTTTTTAGTTTATTTACATTATTGTTATTTCACTAAGAAGTTTTCTTTTATTACCTCAAGTAACCTTAAAGGCTCGGCCTCTATGCAGCGCCTATCTGACCTACTGCTAATGATATCTTTAATGTGGCGATATTGAAAGTGAAATTACTACTTAAATCGGACAAGTTTATTTAAACGCACAGATGCCATCAATTGTCAATAAGAATAAAACTTAAATCGACTTCAATAAGAAGAGGTTTTATCTGTGAAACGTATGTTTTTACAGTACTCTAATTAAACGGTATTTATGGCGGGTATTTATACTTTATTAAGTGGTCCGATTTCTCAAGAGTTTATTATCGCTACTCCGTTGTATCCAATTTTGATTTTTCATTTACAAGTAAACTGTCGTAATTGGCCACCAATACGGGAATATTTGAATATAATACTGTTAATGAAACAAAAAAAAAGCGAGTGCGACATGTAAGGATCGAATCACGTGGCGCTCGGTTCTCTCTGCCTACCCCGCAAGGGATTTGGCGTGAAGTTATAGATAGATAGATAGAATGAAACAAAAATATTATATGACCAAAAGTGAAAGCCGATTCAGCCTATCTAGATCATTGTTTTAAATATTATACCTACAGACGTTGACGACTTCAATTGATTTCTTTTTTTGATTTTTTTGATTTTTTTTAAATGAAGCACACTGAACCCCTATTTAACCTACTTGTAGTTGGAATTTCCAGAATACTTAATACACATTGCGAACGCTGCACTAAATGATTTGTCTGCTCACGAATTCTTTTGTGCGTTTGTACCTAGTCGTTCTCTAGTGTTAATACTTCTGTAATATCGTTTTCGCTTTGACAGGGCTTCTTTTCGAGTTATTTACATTTACAGGTACATTATTCCTCGAAATACAAAATCAAAAAAAATTGATGCGCCTTTTCAGTAAAATCGAACCGTATACCGTCTCTCAAGCCGTAATGCGTCAAAGGAGATTGATCAACTTTGGGAGATTTCAAACCCCTGATTGTACATCTACGACATACTCGTAGTGTGTAAAATTCTTAAATGATTTATTACAAATGAGTACATAACTGGAGAGATTTTGTACCCTAGAAAACATTATCACATATAAAAGGAAATACAGAGCATGAGATTTTTGTCTCTATTTGCGTACAGGTTTCTGGTATCTGCCACCATTTTTGATAAAACTATAAGACATGTGTATTTCTTGCATTTATGACCTAAAGATTATGTCAAAAGATGCACTGAATGGGTAGTCATAGAGAATTGCTCTATAATTGTCTGTAAATGCCATTGGGAATTGCCATTGCCATGCCTTAGAAAATATTGTTATTTTAATTTTAGCATACGATATAAACTGTCAAACGGATAATCTGGTTGGCGCGTTTCCCCACGCGTATATCTCACTAATATAGCTACGAGTAGTATCATATTATAATGTAACGTGAATACTAAGAGCGGTACACTGTTATAACAACACTGATATAAAATGGTAGCTAATAGTCTCTATTAAATATTTATATTATTTTACTATTTACATACATTTAAGTAAATTAGGTCCGTGTAGCGGAAGATAATGAAAATAAAGATTAAAAACAATTCCAAGACAAATAGTTGTTTTACTAATTCATAATGATACTAAAAATATTATCTTTATTATTTTAAATATATTTGAGTGACAGCCGTTTGTATCTTTGGTAGGTACCATAGCTTCACCCAAAGAGTATGCTATGTTAATATGCAAACTCTAACACATACATACATATAATCACGCCTGTCTTCCATGGTGTAGGCAGAGACTATGGAACGCGAGGTGCAACGATCCAAACATAACTCGCTTCTTCCACACTGATCAACCTATTCATGCATGCTCTTCGGTTTTGGGTGCTTTTGAATTGGGCCTTTATTAAAACATCACCATTACATATTTTACTATTTATGAATCGAATTAATTTATTTTGAGATACAATTACAGAGAATACGAGTACATCAAATAATAATCCGTAGCTGCATTGTAAAACGGTCTGTATTAAATATAAAGTAAATATTTAATAGTGCCTATTTTACTAACTGACCAAATTGATCGTGTTTTATCAGGTGATGTCAGGAGCCTTAGGTACCGGCGTGCGTGCATGAAAAGAGCTATAAATGTGAAAGAAGCGAATGAAGTGTGTAAGGACCGTGTCTTATGGCGCTTGGTTATCTCTGCCTACCCCGCAAGGGAACTGGCGTGAAGATATAGATACATACATACATTCAATGTACTATTTCATGCTTTTCTTTTATTGTTTATTATTTGTTCTTTCATTTCCTATGAATCATATCTACTTCTTAGAACTGCATTCTATTTTTGTTTTTTTCTTCGTTGGAAAGTTTAATTTCAGCTCATTGTACATATTTTTGTTTTGTAAACATATTGCTAAATTTAGAGAGATGTCTGTTAGTTTGTAGAGCGTACATAATTATATCTTTCCTTCTATCTAATGCGACATTAATGTAAACTAAGTAAGATACGACAATTTATGAGTAATGTTATTACGCATAACTTAATGTATTGTAACTGTATTGGAATTTGCCAATGTCTGCATTCAGTAGGTCAACCTTTATTACACACACGCAACCTACAGCCTAAGTAGATACCGGTAACACAATGCACAACAGAGCCTGTGTGCTCAAAAGAGAAATGCAATACTTCAAATCGGAGGAAATTCTACTAAATACTAGTCACAAGTCCGACATCACATGTACTATCTTCGTCGATATTTATTATTTCTTGACGACTCCAAGCGTATACACGGCATTGAACGCATAAGCTATTAATAATAAGGAATATTCTAGTTTGAAGACATTATCATTTTAGCTAGTATTCGTCCCGTCACCCCTCTTCACCTATAGAGAGTCACTCGCCTCGATCCTAGGCCACCTGCATTGGTTGACTCCCTACAAATACTAGTGGGGGATCGTCCAATACTGTGTGTACGAGTACGGGGACGTCATTCGAGAACCTTCTTTCCCCAGCGGCAGCGGTTGTCGGTTCTACAAGCAATGTGACTGAAATTAGGTACACGTGGTCAACTATGGTTCCTTTTGTCATTTTCTACTGAATATAGAAAGGTTGTATTCAGGGAAAATGTTTGATATGATCCCAACAGTTCACGAATTTTTCAGTTCATTTCCACGAAATCTCCAGACATTTTTACAACAACATTCCAACCACCTAGCCTAGAGTCTCAAATTAAACAAAACATTACTCCTCCTTGCAGTTGCACAGTTGATTAAATGGCATGAATGTGATTCATTCGGACAATAACATAATAGGCCACCCATTACATCCGTGCCACTCGGTAATCATAAGCGACTTTGACCTTGCAAATAATGATAGAAATTACAAGCACGGCTCTCAATATGAATTTTACAGACGTCATTTTGTGGTTTTGTATTTTTTTATCTGAAAAATAGCTAATCTAGATCATGTATGTACAATTTATTAGCTTGTTGTAGAAAAAGTGAACAAAATAAACCATAGACAGACAAAAAGGTCACGAAAACATCTTTTTCTCATATACAAATCATTTAAATGTGCGTTGTATATTTATAGACCTTTTGACTAATAGACTTCTTTCCATTTCCATATACAATTCATTAATAATAATATTGTCGGACAAATTACACAGCGCCACCTAGCCCCAAAGTAAGCGAAACTTGTGTTATGGGTACTAGACAACTGATAAACATACGTAAATACATTTTTTTTTTGTAAATACATACTTATTATACATAGAAAATACCCAGACCAATACAAACAGACATGTTCATGCACACAAATGTTTGTACTGTGTGGGAATCGAACCCACGAGCGTTGGTGTCAAAGTAGCGTAACAGCGCGTTTCACCACTGCGCCACCGAGCTCGTTATGATATATATTATAATTCATTTACTTGCGATATGTAAATATTCATAGATATTTTGAGATAAATAGCCTTTTTATTAATCGCTTGATTTTTGAGATTAATTGATATTTAGTGTTAGCTGTTTCCATTTTCATGTCCATGGTCCAAGTAAGTTCAATCATTTAAAATGTTAATTTAGATTGTTGAAATCAAAACACCATGCATTTTCGTTTAACTCTTTTGAAAAATGAAGATATACTTAATATTTAATTATATTTCACTAATTTGATTACAAACAGATATAACAGATTATTTCATTAAGTGTGCTGTCATTTCCGCTGACACGCTGTATACAGTTTCGGCTTACAAATAAAAAAACGATGACGGGATCGGTGGCGCAGTGTTTAGTAACGCTAATTTGACACCAACACCCGTGCGTTCGATTCCTACATAGGATAAATATTTGTGAGCATGAGCATGTCTGATTTGGTCTTAGTTTGGACATTCACCTCATAGAAAACCAAATATATACCTGGAGAGTTGTTTCGTTCCTGCGATGAAGTTTGGTCACCAGTGAACTCCTAAAGAGAAGCTGTGTTGGTAGCGCAGTTGGCATCGCGCGAGTGATAATTAATCTGTTGCAAGCGTTCATATGCTACGTTAACAGCCATACGTCAGGTGGGCCGTGTGCTTGTAAACATTCCGACGTTGTATAAAAAAGGAGCATATGTACAGAGATCGAAGTTTTTAATAGAAGTAAGTTAGGTAGTAGAACCGATTGAGGGAATCGAAAAGAAATTCATAACGAGATGGCAGAAGAAAGAACTGAATGGAAAAAGCATATAAAACATTTAACAATATGTGAGCAGAAATTGTTTGCGTAATGGCAAAATACATGTCCCTATAAGAACCTACCAGTCTTCGAGTATTGCAGAGGAAGCAGTGAAATGATGAGATATAAAGTTCGCATTGTTTTCCGTGCCCTACTCACAGCTAGCGAGTAAAACTGTTTTGTATTTCACCTGCTTAACCTGGTTTTCATTGTTAATTTAGTGACACAATAAAAGCGGTTAAGTGCGATTTGAACTCACCCACTGAGGGTTCCGTACAGTTCTTAAAATATAAATAGTTATAAATTTATGCACCTATCACTTCCAAACTAAAAGTATTATAAGAATAGTACATACATATACCTCACGCCAGTCTCCCATTGCGGTAGGCAGTGACTATAGAATGCCATGTGCACCGATCCGAACATACCTTTCTCGCTTCTTTTACACTCATCAACCTCTTCCCCTCTTCTCAGATGCATGTTCTTCGATTTTGGGTGCTTTTGATTTGGACAAGGCTCTGGCAAAACAACGCTGTCAAAATTGGAAATTTTTAGGCCATGATACGAGTGTTAATTAATGCTTTCAGTTATTTATTCGTAGCTTTCAGTACAGTAATATTGATATTTAAGGATATCTCACGCACGACCATCTGATTCCAAAAGTAAAAAAAAGCCTGCCGCGTACTACGTATAAATAATAAGTCGTAGGCCGCGTAACTAAATTTGATTAGAGTTAGGAGCCATAGAAACAGACGAGGGTGCATAAGAAGAGCTATGAATGTTAAAGAATCAAGTGAGGTGTGTAAGGAGTCATGTGACGCTCAGTTCTTTCTGCTTACCCCAGGGGTTTGGAGTGAAGTTATAGATACGCCGACCCAACGGAGCGTGCGCGTGCCTCTTCTTATTTTAACACCATCACTGTGTTTCAGACCAGCTCTATTTCTAACATGATCATTGCTATGCGACATGCGTTACGCCACAAATTTTGCCCAACACTCGCACATCGACCGCGTCTATTCTACTTTCATGCTCTCTATGCCGTACCCAGCTCTCGCTTCCATAAGCATTAGCAGTAGTAGCTGAAATATGCCACTGGGACAGACAGATATTCAAAGACACTTTTTCTACTCCAGTAGGTACAAAATCCTAAAAAACAAAATATTTCTTCTGAAAAAGATGGCAGCAGGTAAAATAATCAGTTAACCTTATTAGAATTTTAGATGCCTAGCATGAAAGTATACGGCATTCAGATAAGTAAATACTTTCACTCGATGATCCAATGTGAAATACCTAACTCAACTTTCATTCACTACTTTATTAATATAAACAGATGAGACACTAGTATGCTTCGACATCGCGCCTATCCTCGACCTATTGAATAATTTATGTAAGGTTAAAACGCGGCCAGAGTGCATAAAATTGTTAGAGCCTCTGTTATTAAACTTCTAGCAAGTACTCGTCTATATTACACGAGGAGGTTGGAAAGAAACTTTAATTGCATGGATGACTAGAAACAAGTCGAATGTCTTAATAAGTAAAAAAATTAAAATATGCCTTCTTCCAACGATTACTTAAGGAAGCGAGAGCTGAGCATGGCATGGGAGCATGAAAATAGGATAAACACGGTCGAAACGTGAGCACTGCGCAAAATTTGTGGCGTACCACTTGTAGACCGTATTCGCAATGATGATGTTAGAAACAGAGTTGGTCTGAAAGAGAGCATCGGTGTTAAAATAAAACCAGTTGAGAATGCGCAAGATTGCATTGCCAGAGGAACGCCTGGCTCGTTAATTATAAAACAATTCAATTTTTTTTTTAATTTGCCATTTTGACCATGTTCTTTGAGATAGGAACGGTGTTCCTAAACATTCCTATTCTACTTTTTTATGCTGAATCCAAATCTGAAGTCAAAATTCGAATATTCGAAAAAAAACGCACACACAGACAAACATATATGTAGATTTCATATAGGAACGGTGTTCCTGAAGAGGCATACTGCGTTGGTTTAGACAGGTAGAAAGAATGCAGGATAAAAGAATGGCAGATATACAACGTGAAAGGGGAAGGATTTGGAGCCGAAGAAGGCCAAGACTTATCAACCATGATCAAATTTATCGCGTTCTATCAGAAAGTGATGTCAAGAGCCTTAGAAACTGACGAGCGTGCATGAGAAGAACAATGAATGTTAAAGAAGCGAGTGAGGTGTGTATGGTTCGAGTGGCGTGGCACTTGGTTTTCTCTGCCTATCCCGCAAGGGGTTTGGCGTAAAGTTATAGATAGATAGATAGAACGCGCCGTCTATAAAACTAACGTTTCTAATAAAAACACGTTTACGAGTAAACTAGTAAGTATACAAGGGTAAATAAAAATATTAAGTATAAAGTTAGTTGATCGTATTATTATTCAAAATTATCTTTACACATATTGTAACAGATAGCAAGTTGTTTCTATTTTTGGTCACCTTTAAAACGCTTTCTTTAGATATCCTACTGATCGCAGACAGAAGAAAAAAAATCCACCAAACCTATCGAAGGTTTCTTTATCTTCAGACTGCATATTATTGAATACAAGATCTTTGTATACAAAATCATTGTATTAACGCGTCAAATAGCTTATATTTCCTGGGATAATGTAAGGATTCTGACAATAGCTCAAACATATGAATCTGTCTGAATTAATTATGGGTTTTAGTAGTATGGTGAAATAAAGATCTTACAACATACATAAACCCTGAAAACAATACACTCCTTTTTTGGATTGTGTAAAAAAGCAGATCTATTTTGCTAACTTTACGGGCTTGAAGCCTGCACAATGTTACCATTTTTGTCGTGCTGTATGTATTAGATTACGAGATTGGACTATACTATCAAGAATATGTAAGAAGGAGCGCTATCGGAAAATCTTAGAACAAATTCAAGTATAGAACCGGACTTGGAGCGTAAGAAAAAGTACAAACACAGAATAAGGGAGGATAAAAAAAAACGTTGTTTACCGGGAGTATGCCTCGGTATCAATGTGGCTATGTGGTAAAACACACATTTTGGATCCCTCCGGTACCATCATAACTAAACCTGTATACAAGTTCAGTTACTCCATTAGTTCCCAGAACATTACGTGTGATATAGTTTCATTTAATACTTATGATTACTACGTGTGCAATATACAAATTTATACTTACTTAACACCAATCAACGTAGCCATTTACAAAGTCTTACCTGGAAAAGAGTTAAAAGTATATTAATATGTGATTTAGTAAGTAATGTATTTCTAATGTGATATATATTTATATACTAACACATATATGATGCAACCGTTTCAAATTTTTGAAAGGTGATAATAAATATATTTTACTAAACATCTAAATATTATAGCGAAACGACGTATCTACATTACGTACATCGTTAACACCTTTTCACGACTCACAAAGTAGTCGCATAAGTGTCCGATTTAACATAATCTGATATGTAGCTACAATGTTTTACACATATTGCAATAGAAAACCACAAGTGATTCATAACACTCCTTAACTTATTGCGTACATTGAGCAGTTTTAAATGGAAAGTTATCAACTGTCGAAGGCAGTTGGTGGCTTTACTGGCACCATTGTTCGCAATGGGTGCGCATGTAACGTACCATGTCATTGTAGTTTGATACACGACTTTGTAAAAAAGGAAACAATGCAGTAATTTGCTGTGTAGTAAGATGATGTTTGGCGTTTGTGAGAATTAAGGGACAATAGACATTGGGATTAAGAAACTGTGGGCTCTGTGCGAAATGGTTTGGGCAAAACGTCCATTAAAACTTATACGATGAAGGCGGCATAAGTCTTATCGCCGCATATCGTTTGTTCGCATAATATAGTCTTAGAAAGATATTAGAACGTCATAATAGCGTATCCATCAAATGTCATCGATAATTATTATTAGTATGTTATCGAGAATTATTAAAGAATTAGTCAGCTGTGATTATGATAACAACGTTTTGTTTGTTAAAGAAGGATTTAATACAATATAAGAATTGAGATACGGAAAGTGGGTTCTTATTTGATGTACTACTAGATTATTACGACAGTTATTACAAAGACCAATAATTTCAAGTTCACACGGGTTGCAAAATATTAATAATTATAAGGTTAGCACAAAGGGATGTATTATGTTACCCATGGTTCTTCATCATTTAATTTGATGGATGGTAAGATTTGCTATTTTTAGCATGGGCAATTGCAAGTCTACTAGGTGAGGTACAAAGTCAACACATTTCAGATGCAGGATATGAACAAACAAATGTTTGAGTAATAAAACCTTAGTTTCATTAGGTAGGAAAGCTAGGAAAATAAGCATTACAGCTTTCCATTCTTAATAATAAGGAAATATCTACTCAATGTAAAATGAGTGATGTCAGTTCATTATAAAGTAGTTGTTTTCTATTAAATCCGAGGATACCTAAACGTGTGAAAGGCATCATTAACTTAAAGTCTGTTCGAGAGACATTTACACTAAAAAACTAACATCAGAAAGGTAAACCATAACGTAAACGATGATCATTCATTCAATGACGATGAAAGTGGAAGTAATGGTATGAGAACTGTGCAAATAGTGACGTGGTTGTTATGGTATGTTAATTAGGTTACACTCCCAAGCTAAACAATAAGATGCAAGATATACATAACCATTACCGCGCTATGTATAGTGTGAGACGCTAACTAGGAAACGTAATGTATGTCTACCGGTAATAAACATCATATGATCTAATCTGAATTAAAATATTATTGAATGTAGAGTATAAGTGGGCCATGATCATCTTAAGATCCGAAACCAATCTCACCCACACCTGGTGAAATCTGTAGACTATCAAACAAGGCTCAAGTGCCAGAGAGGTTTACAACATCATTTCTATAGAAGCATGCATTTAAATTAATGTCTAATTGCAGAGGCTAACATCTTTACTCGTATATATTTACAAATCAGGCTGTTAGTACCGTTATAAGTGAAATGTTAATACATTAACATTACAATCTATCTATCTGTGAGTAATTTGATTGTATTGTTGTCGGTTTTATAAACATTTTGTCATTTACATTCTGTGTAAACTCGAACGTTAATAGAAGCCCTTGATTTTATTGTTTTTTTTTGTCTGTAATTATTTTTTGTTTTCAACACTTTTGAATGGAAGAGGGCATTGATTACTGAAACACAGAATTGTTAATGAATGAATGAATTTTTTGCCAATAAATAAGGTATTACATACATAAACATAATAAGGCCTCTTCTTTGGCTACATAGATAGCATGCAAATGTGTAGAATTCCTTGCATTTCTAATACACAGAAATGTTATCATACAGTAATTCAATTATCATAGAGTCAATTCAATAAAAATGTTTATTTCTAATTAACAAAACTACACGTCAGTTGCCTTTGTATCAATTATTTAGAAAGTCATTAATAGCATAGTATCTTTTCTCCTATAGCATATTAAATAAAGTGTTTTTAAATTTATTATGTGATTAAAACTATCTAAGACGTCAGAGACTTCATCTCCTATGAACTTGTAACTTATAACTTTTAATGTTGGTATAAAATTTATACTAACGTTAAAAGTTATAAGTTACAAGTTCATCAATAGTATATTAAATAATGTGTTTTTAAATTTATGATGTGATTAAATCTATCTAAGACGTCAGAGACTACATCGCCTATGAACTTGTAACTTATAACTTTTAATGTTGGTATAAAATTTATACCAACAGTAAAAGTTATAAGTTACTAGTTCATTAATTATAGAAGCATAGGATATTGTAGGTTCAATCGAAGCCTCAAATTCTGGAATTTATATTTTAGTAAATGACAAAAGCACCACATTGGCAACCCGGCGTGGTCATAAAAAATTGCAACAGTACAATACCGGAGATAGAATAAAATCGCGTAAAGCTCGGGTACAGACTTCCGCGTATGACCAACTGTATGAACAAGCATCTATTTCGAACTTTATTGTGAAGATAATATTCAAAGGATAAGTCCGCCTCTTATAACAATGCTTATCTAACGAGTGGTAAATGCCATAATGTCGCGACATTTTGACACTCAATTTCATACGCTAGATACATAGATTTTATCTCATTCTCTACTGCGTGAGTAATAAATACTATTTAAAGTGCGTCATTCTTTTTACAGGGACATACGACATAATAGACCGGATAATGTTATCTCAAAAAATATTTCATTTAAGCTCAAACAAGAAGGTACTAAAACGACACTGTGGGTGTAATGTAATACACAAACCAATACACTTACACTGGACTGCTCATGAAGGTACCGGCGCTCACAAAAATGTTGTTTTTTAGTATTGAGCTAATATGTACTAACGTAGTACCTCAATGTTTTTTAGTGTCTAAATATCTCACCGATTTGAGCCTACTAGCTAATGGGAGAATATTTTAACTAATAAGCCGATATGTGCTGATCCGCGAACTAGCAAGCATATAAAGCAGGTTAGATCAAATTGCATGTAAATAGATTTTTTGGGTAAGTATATTCATATGCAATTAGTAAAAAGATGTTATTTTGACATTACAAATAACCACTTCAACTCTATTTATTTGTATGAATATTATCTCAGTGAAAAAATAGCCAAGTCGCGTATTTGAAAAAACTCGCATATCTTCGAAAAATCAAATCAATATAAAAACAGTGTCATCGATGGTTATAAACTTGACATCCGCATAAAAATCACTCAAAATATGGGTTACATTGTAACACACAAAATACCTAACATTTCTTTTCTACTATAAGACTAAATTAAATATATTTTGAAAAAAAAAAAACGACGCCATTGCTGTTTACTAACAGGGGCTTAAGAAGTTCAAAATAGACACGTGAAAAAAGCAAATACAATAGTTTGTGAAGTAATATCATGGTTCAACGTGCGACCAGCGGATATACCTTTTTGTAACCATCATTACTTTTTTTGCTTTGGGACATTTGGCAGCGGGTTCGCGTAATTACAGTACTCGGTAATTCAGCCGTTACATGTAAAATTGTACATTTTGTGATTTTGTAAAATATTTGGTACTCTTTGGCTACTTTTACATTCTTCCTAGCATTATCACATTTTCTAATTCATTAGGATTAACAGGGTCCGCTACCTAATATTAAGAATTTGGCGAAAATACTGAATTTGACATAAAACCACTGCCGTCAGACTCCCACGACCCAGATGAATAACATCTAACCAGACCTATATTATGTAAGGTCACACGTCTTTTAAAATACATAATTTCTTGGACGTGCGGGTTTCCTCACGGTATTTTCTTTCCAAGCCAAGCTAGTGATAATATTTGTTTTTTTATTAGTGATAAGTATATATTTATTTGCAAATAAACAATATTTGTGTTATCCTATTCTACCTGACGGTACGTAAATTTATATAAATATTACAATATATGGAACAAAACAGAATTAAATGTCAGAATTTAGAAATAAATTAATGTCATGGTCAATAATAAGCATATGTCATATAATTGCAAGTCATATTTTATCTTCGAAGTAATCTTGTACGCTATAGTATGCCTTTTCTGTTAGTAGTTTGTATAATCTTAATACAAGAGCTAAATGCTTAGAGAATTACAAATATGTACATAAATTCGATAAAAAGAATTTAGTGTTTCATGCCCACGTCAGGATTCAATTTAACCAGGGACTGTCCGTTATTAGGCTGATTCTTTATCCACTGGAATTTCACCGCTATACTTTTGCATAAACCATTTTGTAAAATTTCATTAAATTGGATTCGTATCAAGGAACTATATATTTAGAAAGGATGCTTTTTAATTTTATTCTTTGAAATTTCGTTAACACCAATAGTTTAAACCAACTAACTATAGTCCTATATAACAAACAGAACTCGAGGCAGCCTCCATATAAAATTGTTATAAATAAAGTTAAACCAGTTGAGAATGCATGCGCAAGCTTGCATTGCCAGAGGAACACCTGGCTCGTCAATTATATAACAATTCATATATTTTTTTTTTAATTTGTCGGCAATTTTGACCATGTTCCTTAAGAGATAGGAACGGTGTTCCTGAACATTCCTATTCTTCTTTTTTATGCTGAATCCGAATCTGAAGTAAAAATTCGAATATTCGAAAAAAGCGATAGACAAACCCACAGACAAACATATAGATTTTATATAGGAACGGTGTTCCTGAAAACTATTATAACCGAACCGACCTTAAAAATAATCTAATATCATATTTTTAGTTGTTTGCCAATACATACCTACATTGAAGTTTTCTTTTAAATTTTTTTTGTTATTATTTTAGGGTAGGTGGAGAATGCATTTTTCATGAACTCGATGGATTTACTCTTGAATTTATCTCACTCAATGAAAGCTTTTTTGAAAGGGTATTATCAAGTGGCGGTGGCAGGTAAGCCTACTATACATGTAGACAGTGGAATATCAAGACCCTTCCTATGATACTTATTTATTATGCCATTTGATCTAAAAATTACGCCTGAATCTATTAACTACGACTACTACTTATTTATTAATCTACGACGAATAGTTTAGGAGGTATGCCGTGGTCCTAATGGAGGACTAGGAAGGTGACGGTAATAAAGTAAAAGCTTTGAAATAAGACCTGAAATAATAAAAAAGTGAAATCGACCTAATTGAAATCAACGCCTATTCACATCTTCGTCGTCTTATTTTTTACTTAAGTACGTCATTACTTTTTATTTATAGTGTTTACTTGAATGGTCACAATTGTAAGCGCCAAAATAATTTGTTATGTGGTACTTGAAGACAAATATTTATTATTGAAGTAAACCTTCTTTACGCACGCTTGACTTGGGGAGTAGGCTGGTGAATGCGTGACGAGAGCGTTACGAAAAGTGTGATCGGGCGAGACGCACGCAAGATCAGAGGAAGATATAAGTTAGTGAAGATAGAACGAGAGTTACGTTTCGTATATTACTGTAGGGGCAAGAGAGAGGTGCGAGCCACATTTTCTTTCTCTCTTTCTCTCATAGCGAGTTAAGTTACGTAGGTATGTCTAAGACACAGTGCAGGCCTATTGTCTGTATCACACTATGGAGCTAAAGAAGTTTTACTTCAGTCGTGTGGTCTAAAGCACACTCGTTTTCTTTGTCTTCACCATGCCAACGTATTAGCCATGTTCTATATTTGATGTTATCGCTCATAATGAGACAAGTATTTGTATACGAATGCGTTGAATGACATAAATATTAAATTCTCTTCCGTGAGAATCTTTGATACGTAACTTGTAAGTTACATATTACTTGCGGCGATTGTTTAAGTTAATCATGTCAAGAATTATTTTGTGTATCACTGCAACATAAAGAACAAGTATATTAATATAACGTAAGTGCGTCACATAAACTACAGTGACATGATGTGTAAAACAGTGTATGTGTAATCTAATACTGTTAGTATGCAAGTCATTGTTTCAATTATTTACGTTTTATTTTGTTATAAAGTATTCTATCATTTTATCATTAATATTATATTATTAATCATATGAAGTAACTCATTTTTAACATTCTAGCTATAAATTCGTTCCCATAATTTTTCCGGCAGTGACTACTGGAGCAGCCATGGCAGCGTCCCATAATTTTTATTTAAGCTATTTTCGTTCGCATTAAGAAAGAAAATACCATCGACGATACCACCAATAAAGCGATAAATATTCCCTGTAATGTAAGTATAATATTGACCAATAAAATTATCTATTAAATTATAATTAATTTTTGATCTATAAAATTATCATTGATTCAACAACGCCCGTTGAGCAATTCAAAACGCAACTAAAGAATAACTCTAAACTGAGAGTTGAAGAAACTAGTTCATGATACACCTACCCTTTAACGAAATTAGATATTAGTCTTCTTCTTCTTAACGTTATACCGTTTCCTAATCCATTAGAATTGACGGGGTCCGCTACCTAAGCCTAAGGATTTGGTAGAGATGCTGATTTTGACTTGAAACCACTGCCGTCAGATCTCCACTACCCAGTAGGGTAACATCTGACCAGACCTCTTTTAGGTTAGGTCATACGTCTTTTTCGTTACGTTGGTGTCCAAGTAGCGTTACTAACTACTACACCACGAAGTCCATCTAATATGTTGATACTGTTGATTGTAGGCGCTTGGTGGAATTTTGAAGACATCGCGTTAATGTTAATACTTGCACTTGTACAGATTCCACTTCACAATTTTATTTAATAATTATTTTTACTTTTTTTTTATTTTAATAGTCAGTGATAGTCACTGATTGCACGGTACCGCCATATGTTGTATAAAATACCTTGATAATACCGTAAAGGCGAAACCGGTCGGTAAAAATAATTATTAAATAAAATTGTGAAGTGGAATCTGTACAAGTGCAAGTATTAACATTAACGCGATGTCATTACTAATACATATAACGATATCGTAAATTACAAACGGAATTAAATTTATGAAGATTAATGAGATATGCCGATTGAGACATTAACAGTATATACTAAAATTATATTTAAATAAAAAAAAACACCTTCTAATAACACCCAGGAACTAAAAAGCGAAAAATAATTGGTCACAATTACTCGTACTTTTACGATTTTCGGAGTCTGTGCCAGCCGCATAATATTAATAGATAATATCAGCATACTGGCAACGACTCCGTTTTTTTTTATTTTTAAAATATAATTTATTTTTTGCTTTAGTGGTGTAAATAAAAACAAAACAGAGATTGAAAGTCCTCACTAAAAACTTTTGCTGAAGGGAACCACAAACTAAAACATTATCTGTGTACATTTTTTGTTTTTGTTGATTTTTCAAAACGCTCCGGAACAATTTCGATAAAATTTATGTGCGACTACCTCTGAAATATGACCTACGAAACAAAAAAAAGAATCATCAAAATCAATTCATAATTGGCGTAATGATCGTGTAACAAAAATACAAAAAAAAGAAAAAAAATACAGTAGAATTGAGAACCTTCTCCTTTTATGAAGTGGGCTAAAAAGAGACAGACGGCGATGTTGTCTCTAGTGCTAGATAAAGCTAGGTCCATTACCTAACTGTGACGTGCTGACCTCGAGATTACATCAACAATACCTATCTAGGCAATATTACAATGAGTTTTTTTCTATCGTCTATATTGTGTAGCGCACTATCGCGTTCAATCACGTACATTTCTTATACCTTCTGAAGTCCGTTATCGGACAACTTAGTAAAGATTCTTTCAACACATGTCCGGCAAACTTTTGAATAGTAATTGTTATTATTTGTTTATTGGTTATATATTTGTTTGTTAAGAGAGGTAGGGCGCATCAAAGCAGCCCATCTTGGGAAGTACCTCCACCTCACAGAAAACCGCAGCCAAATAATAACTCCCTAAAGGGTTGTTGAGTTCCTGCATGTGAGTGAGGACACCAGTAAGCTCCCAAGGAGTTGCTGTGTAAGCAGCAGATGAGGCATCACGCGAGTGATACTTAATATATCGCTAACGTTAATAGGCTGCGGTACCCGCTTTACATCAGGTATACTTATCATAAATATATATATATACACTAGGTATATTTACCATAAATATACAGCTTAACATTGAGCAGTGATAGCCTAGTGATAAAGAACCGGTCTAGTGATCAACTGGTTCCGGTTCGATTACTGACATGTACCACTAAATTCGTATTTTCGGATTTATATACATATTTGTAATTATCACTTGCACGGCGGTGAAGCAAAACGTTGTGAGGAAACCCACACGTTCAAGAAATTATATTTCGAAAGACGTGTGACCTGACCTGAAGAAAAGTCTGATTAACCCTCTGGGTTACGGAGATCTGACAGCAGTCACTCCATGTAAAAATCAGTATATTCGCCAAATCCTTAGCCTTAGGTAGTGGAGCCCGCCGATTCTAACGGATTAGGAAACGGGATAACGTTAAGAAAAAGAAGATACAGCTTAACATTAACCTACACCTGCCTCTTTATACGAGGCCAAGAGGGGGCATCCGTTGCTGGGGGACAGGGAGATCGAGCGGATGGCCTCGAAAAGCTTGGAAGCCAGGCGGACGAGGAACAATGCAGGACACACTCCAACTTTGCCCTGCGAATATTTACAGACGGCAGCAAGAATGGGGGCCGGGTTGGCGCCGCTGTGTCCATATGGAACGGCGACGCCAAAACCAAGGCCCTCAAGCTTGCTTTGTCGTCCCACTGTACCGTCTACCAGGCGGAACTCCTGGCTATCTGCACGGCGGCCGAGTACGCTTTGAGCTGCGATGGACCCAGTATTGGCATCTTCAGCGACTCATTGGCGGCGCTCCAGGCGGTGGCGAATGTCGAGTCCCCCCATCCCCTGGCGGTGCAGACACGGGACGCTCTTAAACTGTGCAAAAGCCAGGGTCTCGTTGTTCTGGATTAAGGCACACGCGGGGTTGGAGGGGAACGAACGTGCCGATGAACTCGCCAGGAGCGCCGCACTGGGGTTGCGTATGCGGCCAGACTACGACCGCTGCCCAGTCTCATTCGTCAAAGGTATGATCCGCAAGAGGACCATTGACGAATGGGACAGGAGATACAAATCGGGAACAACAGCTTCGACAACGAAACTGTTCTTCCCGAGTGCGGCGGAGGCATACGGCGTCGTGGGCAAAATGGTGCCGTCGAGCATAACCACGCAGGTCCTCTCCGGGCATGGTGGGTTCTCCGCGTACTTGCACAGATTCAAGTGCGCGGAGGACCCATCGTGCTTCTGCGAGCCCGGCGTGGACCAGACAGTGCAGCACATATTGTTTCGGTGTCTCGCATTCTCCAAACAGAGGTTTGATTTGGAGCAGGAGTTGGGAATGCGGGTCACCGAAAACACAGTCTCAGAAATAGTTGTGGGGAGCAATAGGTCAAAATTTTTAAAATACTGCGTCAGTCTAGCTATGGCTGTCATAGACCGGAACAAGCAGCAGCTCCGCCTAGGACTAATGCTGTATACCTCGACTATACTCTGTATAGTCGATGGGATCGCGGTGGCTAGGCGGAGCTGCGAAGCTCGCTGTCGCCCGTGGCTGGACTGACGCAAAATGGGGAGGGAAGTTCGGAAACAGCCATTATCCTTTCACCGACGTTCTAAAATGGGCAAAATCAATTTTTTTTAGGAAATAAAACTGAAAGATGATGAATGGAAGAATGAAAGAGAGGATGATGTATGAATGTGTTTATTTGTTATAAATGTTTTTAAAAAAATGTGTAATCAATATTTATTGTTGCAAAGTTCGCCTTGCCCACGGCAGGGGTGTAAGATTATAAAAGAAAAGAAAAAATAAATAAAAACATTAACCTACAAAGTCTATAAATAGACATATACATAGATTTATCTCCCATAACCAAATTGGAGGTCCTGACCTTAGAAACCGGCGAGCGTGCACGTGAAGAGCTATGAATGTTAAAGAAGCGAATCAGGTGTGTATAGACAGTCATGTGGCGCTTGGTTCTGTCTGCCTACCCCGTCAGGGATTTGACGTGACGTTAGAGATAGACACAAAGACTTCCTACTACATATACTGCAAATTCTCAGTATTTCGCAAAAATAAATATTGTTAAAATCAAGTGAGATGATTATAAAAAAAAGAAATACAAATTATTAATATATATTAATGAATATATTAACAATTTTGTTTGTTACATTTTTAGTAGTATAAAGCACCCGTTTTATAGCAAACAAACATGCGTCCTGATGAAAAACAGTTGTCGTAACCTGTGGACACAGTGTGTGGTAACTGTGGGTAAAAACTTCTTCACGCCTTTTTCGTCGAACCTCATGCTGTAATTCATAAAAAAAAAAAAAAAGGCTGCGGTAGGAATACGTAAGAAACATACATCATTTAATCTTCACCAAATTTGTATGCGATTAAATACGAATCTACCTTAGTTAAAAAATCAGCAAGTGAGAAAGTAAGATCACGTTTCTCTCTATCTTGTATAATATATCCCTTAGATTTTTACTTAATTTAGATTTTATTATTATAACCTACTATATAATAACCTACTGTGAAAATTTCAGGTGTCTGTCCCTAAGGGTTCTTAAGGTACAGCCATATGACACACGGACCGACAGCGGAGCCTTAGTAATAGGTCACACCCAGAGATCTACTCAAAAACATTTGGACACCGTGAGTGATTTTTGTGTGAATTGGAACATATATAAATAATTAATCCATCCATGTCGGTAGATGTAATAATTGAATAACCAATGTGAGACAAATGTCACCTTAGTCTTCCTGCGACCCAGGATGCTGCAAAGCATTCGAAACGTCAGGTTCAACAAAATAAATAAAACACGCGATACTTCCGTTACAAATTGTTTATTTCAGTTTTTATAGTGTTATTTTATTTTTGTATGTTGTTATAGCGACTACAATAATACACACTCTTCGTAAATTTCATGTCTGTACCTATACGGTTCAAAAGACAGACGAACGGACAGACGAGACAGATAGATAGATAGCGGCGCCTTAGTAATAGGGTTCCGTGAGTACCCCTTGGGTATATATTCTAAAAAATCGTACGTACGAACAAATGACATCCTCCTTTATTAAAGTTGTTTCTTTTAAATGGGTAATATATCCCTCATAATAATGAAAGAAATTAACTAAAACCAGCGCAAAATCATCCTCGCTCTGAAACGTAGGCTCGAATCGGTGAGACATTACTATTTGATAAGTGAGGAGTGCCTAAATTATCAGTCGAGAGGTTTATTAGTTCAGGCTCATAACCAATAAACGACAGATCACCTGATATACAAAACAGCATATCTACAAAGTCCTGCCTACGGTTGCATTTAATTTCGAGAAATTACTCACGGTGCATAACCTAATCAGTTGGTAATACAGTGGTACCAGCACGAGCACGCAGTAAAGTTCCGTAAACGCTGCAATCTCAGGTCAAGTTCAACATTTTGACCTCTGTTTTTCGCATGATGTACGCAATAAGTGACAATATCAGATTTCAGTTGTGCTCTTCATTATTATGGAAGTTACAAAGCTTAAAATAACAATAATAGTGAACTATATGTATGTATTATATCAGAGATGAAATGCACATATAAAGTGCAAAGTATATTCTATTTTTTGATCTTATTACAAAGAAAAAAAAAACGAAAAGAAAAAACATTTACAAAAAACAATTGCATTTAATTACAACTTTTATAAGAGAATACAAATTGGCCGGTTTGATTGCGGTCAATGGACTCAAGAAATAAATACTTATAAACTTATCACCAGCGAAATCTAAAGTCGGGTACATATCCGACTGCGGTCATTTTATTAGTTCAATATACTTGACATTACCTTTTTACCTTACATTATTATTAATTGCTTCGTAAATGTCATATTCTGGTTGTTTCTAGGTTTTGATACCTGTACCGTTCGTGGTATACACAATAACCATTGTATGTACCACGAACGGTACAGGAATCACAACCTAGATCTATTAAAAGCTCGCCATTCGTATGTAATTCACTAATACATTATTCAATTCTAACCTCTAGGAAGTAGAAAGAACATGTTTTGAGTCGGAAACACTTATTGAAATATTTATCATATTTTTGTTACTTATTCGTTGCCTATTTGCATGAAATCAAGTTCGAAATGTGTTTATGTGTTTTCTTCGTAGTCTTAGTAGATGCTAGTTGCTTCACCCGGGCCTTGCTGGTGCAAGATTTGCTAACATGGATACATAATTAATTATTAAGATGAATGATCACTATATTATATGCAGTTTAAATGTTGACTAATATTCCGTCATCTTGTCCAAGTTCTTATATTCTCAATTTTTCACCGTAATCCACGATAGGAACGATTAACGATGGCGCTTTTTTTTGTGGAAGGCAAATGTATAAAAAAATATTGCTCTGTGTTTTTGGCCTGGGCACTCTAGTTGGCTATACTCTTGCCCACCTTCTGGAAAAAACATGTATGCAACAGCTGCTGCTCTGGTCGCTCCTGCGTTACATGTTTTGCTTCTACACCAGCAATCCTCAAACGTTTTATATGATTGTTGAAATAGCAACCATCGAATTACTGTCAAGTTATTAATATAAATATGTTAATTCCAATAATTCTTCTAGAATTTCTATTTAATTTCCACTTCATAACAAAAGTTATTGTATTGCACAGAAATTAAGCTAATAAGATATCTAGTGTGTTACTTCGAGCAATTATAGATAGTACAGAACTGTAACAGAATATTATCTCATAGGCTCGCCCATTTCCGTTGCGCGATAGGCAAAACCAAACGAGTGCACCTTCGACAAAGTATGTGTGATTCGTAGAAATAAATAAAGCAACAAAGGAAAATGCCAACGGATACCGTATTTACCCCGATATTAAATTCAATACGTGTGTTTTGTTAAATGCTGTTATTTATCAACAGAGGAAGTTCTGCAATGATACAGCAGGAAATGTTAATTAAAGAATTGTTAATTTGCACCAATTATAATTGTACAAAATTAGATTGGTTGTAAATTTAACTTATGAAGGGCAATGTCAGCGGCTTAAAGCCCAGTACCTGTATAATCTTTAAGTTATCGTTAGAATCGTTAAGTTTCCTTCATTGTCAAATCCTATTCTTGAGGGAAAACTTAATACCAAATTCTTCTAAGGGGCGTATTTTTCTTTTTTTGCGTCAATGCGTTTCGACATAGTTAAAAAAACACGTATTTAAACACTTTTTTAATCTGTTAAATTAACCTAATGTGATCAAAAGAGGCGAAAAAAGTATCAATTTTTAAATTGTTGGCACTATTTAAAAAAAGATTTCTCGAAATTTTATCCCTAATGTTGTAAAATAAGATAAAAAGAAGAAAGGTTAAAAAAAATAAAAAAGAAAGAAAAAAAAATTAGGTTTGCTCTGTGGCTTTTTATACAAAATATTCACCAAACTAAACCAAGTTTGGTGAATATTTTGTATAAAAAGCCACAGAGCAAACCTAATTTTTTTTAATTCTGGTAGATATAGTTTTTGTTCTTGTAAAATTGTTTCGGCAACTACCTAGGAAACAACTTCATTCTCTTATTTAACTACTATACTAGTATATGTACAAAAGCATTTTTTCTGTTTCCTCCATTATTTAGTTCATGCGAACTAGCACCGGCCAGCATTTACCCACTACAGTTAACAATGTTTCCTTTGTCGTCGATATAAGAATAAGAGATCATTAGATAATTAATCAAATAAAAGTCTTAATGGCAACACAATCACACAAGCTATCAATATTGAATTCGCTATCAAAAAAAGCGAAAAGAAAAAGCGGAACCTCAATTACACAATCCACTTTAATAGACTAGCTACTGGCAAGCAAAGCAATATACCACACTAATTGTCTACACCTAATGACCCTGGGAATAATCTCAGTCGGTTTCGCATTTCACTTTCCTACAATTAGGCTACCTTTTGCCGTCGGGTAATAGTTGCAGTCTCTTTTTACTGAGTCAAAATATAACTTACATTTGTGTATGACATGTTATGAATATTGTGTAACACAAACTAACAATCACTTTTCAAGAGTAGGTATAATTTCTCTTAGTGCTCCGTGATTTTTTATCACTTAGCATTTTGAAAGAATATATATTTATCATGGTTGCTTTTTTGAAACTCATCCATAATATTCAAACAAGCGTACGACGTATTTGTCAATCAATAAGTGCTATGTCGACCCTGAAAATAGCTCATTATGCCAGTTCATGCTGTAGTCTCTTATGTAAACCTCAACAGGAGAAAGTTCACTTCACGACCTAAGGGTACGCGGAAAAATATTTCTCTGGAACCGTACAGTATACAACATTATGGCTCCAACCTGTGACGATGAATTTCATGTCGATGGCCAACAGTGCGGTCGAATAGTAAAAATATAAGTATCATTTCGAACAATATCTCTAAAGACTACCCATTGTACAATAAAAAGTACCGTAAAAAGTCTTTCCATGGACTTGTTTTTACACCGCTAATTGGTAAACAAGCGTACGGCCGGTAGTATGCAGCAGATGGTAAGCAGTTACCGTATGAACATTTGCAATACATTTAGATATTTATAAAATGATAATTACATTTTAATTAGGAACTGGGATCTATGACAACAATCAAATAAACAAATAGCCAATGATCAAAACATATTTATAATCTAGTTTTAGGATTATTGATATTTTAAAATAAAATAATCTTTAATTGATCTCCACAACGGTTTTTACATTGCAGGCACACGAATTATTGTTGCTGTAGATACAGGACTAAGCAATGTATATTCTAGCTGTGGAGAGCTGGTGCCTGTAGAGGGCTTCAATAGAACCTGTAGTGTGGGTTACCAGGCATCCTCCCAAAATGACAAAAACTACTATACTAACATTGAGAACTATATATTAACATGATACCCACATAAGCCATGCATAGCTCTACGAACATGTCCTTGGGATCGGTATCTGTGAAGTACCACTAGGTATTTGCAATAAATGTATTTCCATCAACGTCTGAATGCCCTCTGTAATGTTAAAACCTTATTTAATATAATTTATATAGAATCTTTTCTTAGCATGCTCTATGATCTGTCAAAATTATTGATTAGTGAAAAACCGAAAAACACGACAGTCCGGAGCTAGTTTTGAAGAAGCAAAGATTGAGGGCACCGCGTCTAAGACCACCAGCCTCCGGCTGTGGCCTACCTGGTGAACCGTCGGGAATTTACTCACTTTTCCAAACCCGTTAAACTCCGGACTGACTTTTTTGACCGGGTTTTTCCTAAAATATCACATTTTCAAAATTTGAAATTACAAAATGTATATTTGTGACAGACCATAGAGCATGCTAAGAAAAGATTCTATATAAATTATATTGAATAAGGTTTTAACATTACACCTCTCTCACGATCACATTATGTCAATCGCCTTGCTTCTTCACTTTATGAGTACTTAGAGTACTCACAAATATTCATAACATGGTAAATAACAATAATTAACGTTTAAAATCCATAAAAACTGACTTCAGTCAAGTTGTAATTTTAGCAAGTTTATATGCGACTTATTAGCGGTTAGGAGCTTTCTTATAAAAAGGAATTTAAAATCGATTCACCATTTGCGAAGATATTTCGTAGCATACACGCTCACTCATAGAAATGTAATTGAATAAATGATTGGCGATTGATTTGAAAGCAAATAATATATTAATCTCACGGGTATATGAAAAAACAATTAATTGACTGCCATGTTAACGCACTACCCATATGGCTTAGTCTAGAAGCATAAAATGTGGTTTTATTAATTAGGAGATCTTTAGACAAATAGTACTGTAGTATGAGATTCTTCAAAGAGTACATGAACAAGTTCCAGGTGTTCGATCGGTCAGGTTCACGAATATTGACCCTGATGTTATAAATGTACATAAGGTAGCCCGTACGCTTATTTGTCGTCTTAATAGTATAAAAATGCCTTTTTGAAAAATTCTATAGAAGTTACCGTTGTACGTACGAATAAAGTTACAATAACATAGCACATAAAAACACCATTATTTTTGGTTCCAGTTCAAGTCGCATAAATAACCAGTTGAGAATGCGCAAGCTTGCATTGCCAGAGGAACACCTGGCTCGTCAATTATATAGCAATTCAAAAATTTTTTTTTTTAATTTGTCGGCCATTTTGACCAAGTTCCTTAAGAGATAGGAACGGTGTTCCTGAACATTCCTATTCAACTTTTTTTATGCTGAATCCGAATCTGAAGTCAAAATTCGAAAAAAAGCAACGGACACACGCACACACAGACAAACATAGATTTAATATAAGAACGGTGTTACTGAAAATACACTGCATTACAAAAAAGGGATTGCAAGTTAATATACGTTTGAGTACGCAATTAGCACATACAACTGTACGAATGTGTACTTGTATTATCATTATCACGTAACTTACGTTCGGAAACTCATTTGACGTCTCGAAGTCAGAGGATGTTGCATATTAATTGTACCCCTGGCCGAATTCCACGTGCTCGCAGCCTTGTACACAGTAGAGGGATTTAACAGTAGGTTAATTAGCGCACATAGGCCGTTTTGACATAGCTCCCAAGGCTTGCGTTAGGGCGCAACGGTTAACACTTTTCAAGATCGCGAATAAACACATCCAGTACCAGCCCTTTCGATATACTAGCCGTGATCGCGACATTTTTTTCAAACAAATTACTCGCCCCAAAACTATGGGTACTCAATAACTGTTAATCATACGTAAATTGTTTTTATTTATATACATAAATAAAAGAAAAAAGATTGAACTGCTAATATTATCGTATAGTTAGGCGTGTGTGTTGAGTGTGTTTCTAACGTTTCCTTGAAGTCATTCTACTGTATGCGATTGGGCTTGTTACGGATTCATAATTCCACGCTTATGCTAATTCTAAAGTAAGTAACACACCGATCCGTTGACCGAGAAGGACATACGTTTACGTACACACTATGCTCCACTAATTGTATAACTGTACCATGAACGGTTTGCTCTTATTGACTCGCTCGTGATTTACGAGTATATGTAAATGACTGATGTGTGAAAAGTGAGCGCGAATGTAAATTTTTGCTGGATTATTGTCATACTTTATGTCGAAACTAATTAAATTGCGGGCACTCGCACTTTCAGTTTTAATTGTCGATTGGCTGAATTTTAACACGGAAGTATTAAGTAAGAGGAAACGTTTAAGTTGGATTTTCTTCTCAAGGTAACCGTGTTTTTATGCGAGGTAGTGGAAGGGTAAAGCAAGCAGGCTGAGCGAAATAAGTTTCCGATTCAGTTTACCATAGCCAACACCTTTACTTTCCGTTCTAACAGAGAATTATATTGATTAGTCAAGCCCACTGCGACTTAGGACTTAGAACTACCAGTGCATGTTGACAATAGACAGTGCCCTCATAAATTCCCGCCAAGCCCCATGCCTTTTGATGAGCTCGGTGGCTCAGTCGTGAATGCCGCGTCTTTGACACCAGCGCTCGTGGATTCGATTCCCACACAAGACAAACATTTGTGTGCATGAACATGTCTGTTTGTCTTGGTCTGAATTTTGAGAGGTAGGGTGCATCAATGCAGCCCGTCTGGGGAAGTACCTCCACCTCACAGAAAACCGCAGCCAAATAACAATTCCCTAGAGGGTAGTTGTGTTCCTGCGTGTGAGTGAGGTCACCAGTAAGCTCCTAAGGAGTTGCTGTGTTAGCAGCAGAGGAGGCATCGCGCGAGTGATACTTAATGTATTACAAGCACTCATAGGCTACGGTAACGGATTTACATCAGGTGGGCCGTATGCTTGTATGCCTTCCGACGTTGCATATAAAAAAATGCCTGGCTGACAGAGAAAACTGAGCGCTACATGTCTTGATCCCCCACATCTTACTAACTTCTTTAACAATCATGTTAATGAAGTTTGCAATCATTTCATGCACGCTTGCAGGTTCTTTGTGCTTTTGATATCCCATTTCCATAAAACACGGCAATTTAGTCATGATAGGCGATTGATGGCCTTCCTCGGCTCCTACACCTTTCCACTATCTCGTATATTTATTTAGTCGTTTTTCATCTCACATTCTTTATATTAAAATAATGGCCGAACTGACATAGCATGCATCGTCTTAACACCGATACTCTCTTTCTATACATATTTTCGTCAAGAATATAACCTGGAAGAATTCCGACTGCGTTTGTAATGCTTTGATACTCATGCTTATAAATTGTAACAAATTATAATTTTAATAAATAGTTGTGGGATGTTAAAAATGTCTGTGATTCTGTGAAAAAACACGTCTATTGGGGAAAGCTCTCGTAACATACCTTGCTGGTATGTATGATCTTGCTAAATGAAACGTACATAAATTTAGAGTTGTTCTAGGTGAACACAGCATCAACCAAACATAAATCTATGCGAAAGTATAATCAAAATAATTAACATCACTAAACAATACACTCGTTCTTATATGTGGAGTAAATGAACTTAGTTTGTGGTATTATTTCAGGGGACACTGCATATTACCGAGGTCATAATAATCTAAACATTTACACGTACCAAACCGGACAACTATATTTTCAATTATTTTAAAACGCCTTCCAAACGTCTCCTCGTCAGATGATACGTTACATATTTATGACACAACCAAGGAAACATTTTGCGTAAAAAATTTCTGTATTTAAAAATGTAATTTACTGTTTGGTATTCGGGACTATTACGAGAGTGACCCAAAACTGCCTCGGTAACTTTTCATCGTGTCAGAACAAGAGTAACACACACACGTGTCAACTTTCTCCGTTCTATTTTCGTGCGACATAATTTTTTAATCATCCCGCTAACCCAGGCGTCTGGAACCATTGTTCCCACCATCAATAGCTACACTGACGTCAGACCGGTGGCCGAAAATATACTAGGGTTGTGTATCCCATTTAACAACATTTTAATTGCGCATTTACTTAGTATAAAGGTAACGAGGTAATAAAATACGATCACGCGTAACTTTCTAATGGCAATCTTCAAGCATTTGTCAGCTTTATGCACATCATACCAATTACTTCACAAACATAATTGGATCAGTATATCATCATTTTTATTTTGGAACCAAAATGAAAGCGACGATTATCCTAGTTATGAACGTTTGTGATCTCACTTCAGTGTCCGTCCGTTCGTATGTTCGACTGTCACAAATTGTGATTATTATTACAAAATTGACAGCTTTTATTCTACCCGTTGTATTATGTTACCCAATACAGCGATTAATATAAAAAGTATATGTTAAATATTATAAGGTAATGCGATCAAACTTGGATTCTGAAAAAGTTTAGAGTGTGATCTGAAAAAAATCTGATCTGAATTTGTCCTTAGTCCATACGCTCCTGTAAGCTCAGCGTCTGCTCAGAACTAGAAAAGTTTAGGGAGTTTGTGAGGGATGAAAGAGTGATTATGTGTGGAGATTTGAATGGATGGGTTGGGACCAAACGAGACAGGTATGAATCTGTTCTTAGTCCCTATAGAAACAAGAGAGTGAACCAAGGAGGTAAGTAAATTCTAGATTTATGTATGAAAGGAAACCTCCTTGCGTTGTGTGTGTGGGTAATACTTTATTTTATTATATTCACAAGAATACATGGAGACGAAATTACTAAAAAATGTGATTAATTTGATTTTAATAGATAGACGTCTTCGAAATACAAGATACAAGAGCTTTTAGAGGTCCCACTCTTGAAACGGGCCACTACCTGGTGGTAGGCCGGTTTGTGGGAAGTGGAGGCACTGGCGCGTGAGTATCCCACTCGGAGATAATGAAAACAAAAGGAGCGAAAAATAGCAAGATGAAAGTGTAATACGAATGCAAGCTTTTTCAACTGAGATCTGGATGATTGCTGGCAAGTTTTGAAAAAAAGTATGGCGGATAGTGCAAAAGAAGTATGTGGATGCGCAAAGTGGCATAAAATTTTGAAAGGAGATGCCTTGTGGCATGCGGAGGTTGATTCCTCTGTAGCTAGAAAGGGGAAAACGTGGCTGGATTACGTGTGTTAGCTTTGCTCCTAAATCAAAATATGAGAGAAAAGAAGAAAGAAATGTACGAAAACCAAGGCTTTTCTGAAAGAAAAGAGTGAAAGACAAATTATAAATGAGGACGAGAGGCTGACGAAAGACTTGTTGACCAAACTGTTTTGAAGAGAGGTAAAGAAGTCTCGGAGTGATTTGTCGGCATCCCGAAAAGGATAAGATAAAGTATAAAGCTGGTGTCATTCTTGCCAACGCTTAGGAAGTGTTAGAACGGTGGAGTCAGTTTTGAAGAATTGTATGAATATGCCTCGAACGCCGGCACTAAGTATCATCCTTATTTTTATTGTATTGTACACTACAATGATATTTCAAATTTATTTAATTCCTTAGTCTTTATTAGTCTAAAATTTTATACAGAATAAGTACTAGTCACCTTGCATATAAAAGAAGAAGTCGATGAATTGGTGACATATAACCACACAATCCTACCCCTGGGTATTAAAAAAGGCAATGATTTTTTTCAAGCTTGCTTGCTGGAGCTTCCTTTACGTGCAATGTGAAATTCCCATGCAATACTCGTGCATGCGGAGTTGCGGGCAACTTCTAGTTCCTTATAGTTCTCATCAATTCAGACAACAATATCACATTTGTGTTTATTATTGTCCACGTCCAGCTATAGAGTCTAATGTAGGTAATTCTCTACACGATCAGAAGCCAATAATGCGGTTGCACGTCAGCTTAATGCCCCTGAAACCCAACGAATCGGTCACAACAGCGATTTCATGCTTCATTACACATCAAAGAGTTTCCTCCTGATTAATTTCGTGCACCAAAGCATTATTTTAAACAAAATATTGCGTCATAACTTTTTGTTACATGCGTCAAGTCTAGAAAAAGTCTAGAAAAGAGCTTTTACCTGCGTCATAACATAACTGTAACCTATGTCATATAAAAACATGCAAAGAATAACTGTTTAGTAACTTTTCTTCTCTGTTTGTAAATCGATTTACTTTTTAGGGTTCCGTACCCAAAGGGTAAAACGGAACCCTATTACTGAGGCTCCGCTGTCCGTCCGTCCGTCCGTCCGTCCGTCCGTCCGTCCGTCCGTCTGTCACCAGGCTGTATCTCATGAACCGTGATAGCTAGATAGTTGAAATTTTCACAGATGATGTATTTCTGTTGCCGCTATAACAACAAATACTAAAAAATATAATAAAATAAACATTTAAGGGGGCTCCCATACAACAAACGTGATTTTTTTTGCCTTTTTTATAGATAATGGTACGGAACCCTTCGTGCGCGAGTCCGACTCGCACTTGGCCGATTTTTTATTTATTTGTTAGCTATTGACGTGCTTTAGTGCTATCGATAAAAATATTTGAAAATAATAGAAAATAAGTTGGCCACACATGCAACAAATCATATGTTTAATTCTAAATTTCTATTATGGTCGAATTGCGAGCATCGAGGCGAATACTAGTAATTATTATGACAGATGTGATATTTTTTGTGGTAAGCTTCTAATCCTCAATCAGCAATAAACCAAAAAGTAAACACAGTAGTAGAGACATACAGCGCTAAGCTACCATGCATGTTCCGTGGTTGTTGTGGTGGTTACGAATTTTATTTATTTTTTTCTTAAGTACATACATTATATTATATTTAGATACATCTTTGGTTATATATTCAAAGTCAAGACTCAGATTTTCTAAAACATCGATAAATAATCGTAACTCGAATACTACACAAAGCACGAAACTATAAAAATACTCGCGGAACATACATGGGATGATTCGGATAACCTCACGTGTAATCTAGCTTTGGATTTCTGCTTGACATTACTTTTTGGTAAAAACTACATATATAAAATCTAAAATCTTCGAATCCATTATTTCAAATTGTAGGATGTTGTTTCTGTTATCTAAGGTAGTACGTATGTCTGTAGGTACATCTTCACGCCAGCTTCTTTACGGGGTTGATAGAGAGAGCCGGTCGCTATAAGACTGGCTGTTACACGCCTCACACGCCTGTTTAACATTCATACCTCTTTTAATGCACGCTCGCTGGTTCTTCGTTTTAAATTATACTATCATTTTTAACTATGTTATTTTGATTATAGTTTAGATGATGGTATAATAAATACTACCATTGTACTCACTGGAGATCAAAGTTCTCAGAAGCATTTACCATACTGCCTACAAATATCCTATTGTTAAGTTATCCCAGGTTTATCCCTATAGATATAAGATATTTTTATACATTCACAGAATATTTGACGAGCTCGGTGGCGCAGTGGTGGAGCACGCTGTTACGCTACTTTGACACCAATGCTCGTGGGTTCGATTCCCACACAGTACAAACATTTGTGTGCATGAACATGTCTGTTTGTCTTGGTCTGGGTATTTTCTATGTATAATAAGTATGTATTTACAAAAAATAAAATGTATTGACGTATGTTTATCAGTTGTCTAGTACCCATAACACAAGCTTCGCTTACATTGGGGCTGGATGGCGCTGTGTAATTTGCCCGACAATATTTATTTATTTATATTTATTTATATAGTACAGTGTGATTTTGCCATGTCATCATCCAGAAGTTGTGTAGTGTGTATTTCAAGTGAATTGTGTTGCTACACCATCTGTATTTAAAACTAAAATACACCTCTCGATCAAACTAGACCTTGGTGGGGGGGGGGGGGGGGGCAACTCCATGGGAGCTTACTGGTGACCTCACTTACACGCAGGAACACAACAACCCTCTAAGGAGTTGTTATTTGGCTACGGTTTCCTGTGAGGTGGAGGGTACTTCCCCAGACGGGCTGCTTTGATGTGACCTACCTCTCTTAAAACATCCAGACCAAGACAAACAGACATGTTCATGCACACATATGTTTGCCTTGTGTAGGAATCGAACCCACGAGGAGTATATGTATTCGCCATAGAGTAAAAAAAATAAAGTAGAACGAGCAGATCTATTTTCTAGTTCGTGAATCAACATCCCGGTATTATTCGTCTTATTGATTAAAGTATCCTCTGTTCAGTCAGTAGTCTCAAATTTCAGAGATATTTAGGCGCTTTTCTGATCGCAGGGTGGATTCATGAGCAGTCAAGTGGTTTATTGGTTTGGGCCCTTGTAAAAGAACTGTACGACATTCCCCACCTGCCTCTAGCTCTACCGACCTCACCGTCATGTGTACGGTTCAGTTATATATGATAATATGACTACTGTGCAGAGAAGTTTTCTACCGAGAACTATTAAGTTGTGGAATGAGCTCGCTGCCGTGTTTTTCGCAAGGGGCTACTACAGCATGGGGTTTTTCAAGAAAGGCGTGAAGTGGTCTTAACAGGGTTGCAACGCAAGAGTGATACCCCTGGTGGTACAAAAGTCTATAGGCTAGGGTAACTGTTTACCATCCGGCAGGCCGTACGTATGTTTGCCACCTTAGTGAAAAAAAAACAAAATATAATTTGTTGTATTGTTACGAGTGAGTAAGGTCACTATAATGCTGCATTGGATGCGAAAGTTGCAACGTGCGACACCTTGAATATTATTGAGACCAGTACGGCACTAAAAAAAAATGTGCTTAGGTGCTTGCTAACGAAAAGAGTTTTAAAAATTAAGCTCACCGCTACGTGGAATGTACTGCTAATTAACAAATGAGACTGGCGTAACCATAGATAACAGAAATGGGCGTAACATAGGGCGCATTGAATCATCCCAACTAAAAAAGTGCCTCTAACTAAATCATTGAGAACCGCTAGTACTAAGTTCCTAGAGAGTTGTTGTGTTGAGTCGTAGACTCTTGGTAGTAATACTCTTGAAGAGTTGCAGAGTTAACAGCGGAAGTGGCAATTTACGAACGCTATTCCATATATTGAAAATATTCATAGATACGCTCACCACTTCACTACAGATGGGCCGTATGCTTGGCTCTGTTTGATAGTTCATATAAGTCATATAAAAAATACTAACTGCCGCCCGAGACATCGTATCTTGGTATCCCGTGGTAACCTCTTTATCCTAATACTTGTATCGTGATACTGAACAACCTGTACCATCCTAAAATAAAAAATTGGGCCATCAAAAGCCAAAATATTTTTTCGAGTCCGAAAAGCAATTAGCACGTTCAAACATACAAACCCTTCCTCTAGATATTACTGTAGATCTACAATTTACTCGTATGTTATACATATGGCGTAAAGCTAAATTGAGAACTTCGAAGTTGGTTAAAAAAACAATTTACCAGCAATTTTCGCCTTACACTGCATCTTTAAAATTTACATCTTCAAGAAAAGTAGCATATGTGTATATGACCCTAATGTGTTTACAATTTAGTAGGCCACGCGGACACAATGACTGCTTCCACACTCAGGTCTATGCACGCTTGTAATTTCTTTGTGAATTAGCAAACGATCTCGACATAGTTAAATAAATAAACATTCTCTGATAAATTACAATTACATAGCGCCATCTAGATTCAAACTGAACAAAGCTTGTGCTCTGGTTACTAGACAAAAGATAAACATATAAAAAAATAGGTATTTACCAATTTTTTTGGAAATATATCATCAGAATACATACAAAACACCTGAAAATATTGAGCAGTGACATTATTGACAAACTGGTCCTCGGTTCGAATCCTGGCATGTAGGTAACACTAAATTCGTGTTTTTGGATTTATGTACATATTCGTAATGATCGCTAGCTCGGCGGTGAAAGGAAACATCGTGAGGAGATCCACACGTCCAAGAAATTATATTTCGAAAGACGTGTGATCTAACCTAATAAAGGTCTTCCCTCAGGATTGTGGAGATCTAACGGCAATCGCTCAATCAAAAATCAGTATCTTTACCAAATCCTTAGGCTTACGTCTATCTATCTAGCGAACAATTGTGGAAATGAAATTGTGGAAGTGAAAATGAAAGTGCTTGGCTAGAGTTTGGACAATCAATATAATAGAACTGAAATCTAGGTATCTAATCAAAACACAAAAACTTTGTCAATTTAGAATCGTGATTCAAACGTTACAAAATCTTGACTTGGGAGGTGCCCAAGTCAAGATTTCGCATCGTATCAAGGACTGTGTCGTCAGGGGTAAGGATTATACGTCGAGGGCTTACATTGCAACAAATTGACACGAAAGAAACCTTGTAATAATGAGGCACTAAATGTACTAAATAGAACGAGAAATATTGAGTAATTAAATATAATACTAAAAACTTAAAAAAATTAAATAATTTAACATAGGTAATAATAATGTAGATAATGTACTAAAAGGTAAAAAAGAATTGGACATGTAACAGGTACCAGTTCTCACACCACTTTCCTCATCTATATAGGGCATTGATCCAATTAAAATAAAATCGTGGGGCAATTCGAATTTCTACCCACATCGTCTCAATGTCTATTGAATTATGCAAAATGCGTGTAAAAATAAATCATCGTGCAACATTATAGATCGTTGTGTGACATATTTACTCGGGTACGTATTACTTACGTACCGCCCCACGATTTTATTTTAACCGAGCTAACCGTTAAAAACCGTTTAATTAAAAAACTACTTTTTCACTTATTTTTATAAGTAACATGTGACGCAAAAAAATATTTTTAACGGGTCGCGTCGCACGTTGCCGGCAAAGTACATTAGCTTATTATAACGTTATGATATTTTTATCTTATGTTATGGGTATAGTACCTAGAGGGCAAACGGAACACTATTGTTGTCACTCACCTATCTGTGTCCGTGTTTATGTCACAGGTTTATAACTCGCAAATTAATATAATTTCAGAAGTAATATTTGGATAGTTTGTCAAGAATGTTGGCCCAAAGCGCAATATTTGCTAAAAAATCTATTGAATTATTTTATGGGGGTCCCGATGCATAATACCAAGACATTTTTTCTCAATTTGGCATGTAAGACATCATTGTTTAGAGTTCCTATACATAATAGAGTACAAATATATGTTTTATTATTTTTCTCTTCAACAATGCTGCTGTTACAATTGTCACTTTTGGACGGTTTTTATTTCAGAGTCTGTATCTAAAATCAAACTATTTAGGAATTTAATTTTTAATCACCGTGCTCCATATATAACGTATATAACAGCAGTACGAATACACAATGCGGTTTATTTTACACAAACTAATATGCAATCTTTAATATTTTACGATAGCATTAAACACTTCTCTGGCTGACTCTGGCTCGCTTTTGGTTGGTTTCTTAGAGTAAGAATTAATATGTAAGGTGTGCACTTATGGGTTTTTATGAACTGATTAGAAATAAATCTAAATCATAGATTTTAACAGATACTACGTAGCAGAAAGAAGTATCACTGCAGGTGACAATTGTACAATAAAATTGACACGCGCTATTAGACATTATTCAATAATTCTATAAATGTTGCTCTACTTTCATCATACTTTTATTTACAATAAAACAACATTGTGTAAGTGGAAATATTGAATTCTGTGTAGTCTGACTGGAAAAGGAAAGGGTTGTAAATAACGTAATGTCGAATTTCTCGTGAAAAACTCGCAAAAAGAGAGATAAATCACTGGATAAATGAGAGAACCAAGTGTGTGTGTTCATAGCTATAAGTACCAGAAAACGTTGGAAAAATTATAACAAACACACAGTTTGTTACAAATTTTCAAGAAACCTTTACAAATAAACTTAGTTATGCGGTCCAAAGAAACTTCGGGTATTGCCTCGTCGGCGGGGGAGTCTGACTGGTATTCGATTGATTTTTCTGTTAGTTTCTATCAGCGGTTTCGAGCGCGGTATGTGTGTGTGTTATACAGGCAACATCGCCCGTGCATGCCTCCCTTGCTGTTAACTCGCAGAAACACAATAAGTTGAATGCGGTTTACTGTGATGTAGAGGTATTTCCCCAGTCAGGTTGTTTTGATGCCCTACCTCTCTTAAAACACCCAGACCAAGACACACAGATATGTTCATGCACACAAGTGATTGTCTTGTATGAATATCAAACGAATCGAACCACAGAGCTCGTCGAACTTCTTTAGCCAGTGTCATTACGATCCATTCATCCAGAAACAATAATCGGATCGATGCCGTAAAACAAAAATAAACACATAGACAGATAGACAGAGACACGTTTGCATTTCTAACGTGTGGATAATGTGAGCAAGTACTTTAGAAAAGTATAAAGCACATACCGACGCGTTTATGCACTATACTACCAATACCTGAGCCACAGCCTGAGAGGCTGCACGTTTTTTGTGACAAGATGGCGCCTAAAGTAGCCGGCAGTCCTCGTGTCACGTACTAGGACACAAAGACTGTACGGTTCATCGCTCAGAAGACCCGTTGTTTTAAGGCCGTTCATGACAGCCTCTTAACAATACAATCGACATGACAGTTGTTTGCAAATTTTATGCCTTTTATATTTTAAGTTTAAAAGATGGATATTCTCATTCCAATATTTTATTTTTAACTATTGTTACGTAATCACTAATATCATGTTTTTCTCATTTATGAAACAAGCAGACACAGTTGTTTACGACAGTTGAATTTCGCTCCATTTAAAATGTATGTATAGGTTAAAAGTAGCTCACACTCACCAGAGTCAAGTCAATCTTGCTTATGATGCACCCTGCCGACCAGTAAACAAGGCTCTGGAGAAGGAGGGATTGTACCACACAGTGATTATGATTAAATATTGGGCGCAATCCAACGTGGAAAATAAAGGAAATACGCACACCTAATATTTCCCGTAACACATCAAACAAATTGCTGGAAGGTTATTATGTTACTAGAAACTTAAATGTCAGTAGGGAGTTCTGTAAGTGTTGTGCCAAAAGTGATTGACCACTGCAATTTCTGTTTACTTAACGATAACCGAGCTAAGGTTGTGAATTTATTATTTAATTGTTTTGTCAAAATTTATGCCCAGCTCCACAGTTCAAGTCAGATGCTTACCTACCTGTCTGAATGCTACTTCATTAAGAATATTAAGTATTTGTTTGAGATGCTTCAGAGATTCATCCACTGTACCCCAAAACAATAACAACAAAATAACAAATTAGTTCATATGTATATAACTATAGTGTAAAACTTTTAAATAAATTAAATCCTAATACACAGCCATAGAAATGAGTGTCAATAAAACATAACAAAATAAATCTATGGAATTCAAATTCGACAACATGATTGATGAATAAACAAATGATTATATATACTAATGCTGACTAATACTATAAAATACATCTTCACGCCAAATGCCTTGCGGGTTAGGCAGAGAGAACCGTGCGCCACATGACTCGATGCTTACATACCCCACTCGCTTCTTTAACATTAATTGCTCTTCTCATGCACGCTCGCTAGTTTCTAAGGGTCCTGACATTACTTTCTGATAGAACATGATCAATTTGGACCCCGCAAGGGACTTGGCGTGAAGATATACATGATCAATTTGGAAGAAAAATAAGAAGAGACATACTCCGTTGGTTCGGACATGTGGAAAGAATGCAGGAAGATGGAACTACGAAACAGACAGGTATACAACGCAAAAGTGAATGGATGTAGGAGCCGAGGAAAGCCAAAGACTTACCTACCATGACCAAATTGATCTATTTAATAGAGAAATAATTACAAATAGAGTAAAATACACATACAAAATATGATACGATTATGGTGATATAACGAACAAAAATCACAAAGCTTTTAAGTCTGATAGATAGCAAACGCTCATTGTTTACAAAGATCACTCCCTAAAGTCACTTGTTGAACGCTTTTCTGGCCGAAAGTAAAAAGCAGTGAGTCGACAAAAAGTTTTATAATCTATATTGACCATGTCGTATGGTAACAAGGCTCTCTGACGTCTAAGCCTCTTAACATTGTACTCGTAATAGCATATTCGATTAAAATATGCAGTTCAAACCGGCCTCCTGTTTCTTAGGATTTGAATCTTGTAACATATATATCAAATTCAGCATTGTAATTAAAGTACATATCTATAATTACAACATGTTCCACAAGCTACCTACGAGTACATAATGGACACTTTTTCTAACATTTTATTATAATCCCCGAGTGTGGGCTTAGTACCCGTCGCTTCCCGAGTTTTAATAAGGCACGTGAGTGTTATAATACTTATTTATGTGCATCATATACTATATTATCTAAATTCTTAAAAGTAACTTCCACAACGAGTTGTTCCTTAGTTTATATATTGCCGCCTTAAAATAACATCCGCATTTTATCTATTGCGCATATTCCTTGATGAATGAACGAGTGTTGTTTGTCCTGATATTATAATTATTAATATAGTATAGGTAATAGGATAATGTAATAATAATATAAAAGTAATATGTTTATTTGTCCTGAAAGGATCGACGGTTCGTGGCATCTTTATCTTCATCATGTATCTATGAATTACATGAACCTGGAAATTTATATCATTTTTAGGGTTCCGTACCCAAAGGGTAAAACGGAACCCTATTACTGAGGCTCCGCTGTCCGTCCGTCCGTCCGTCCGTCCGTCTGTCACCAGGCTGTATCTCGTGAACCGTGATAGTTAGACAGTTGAAATTTTCACAGATGATGTATTTCTATTGCCGCTATAACAACAAATACTAAAAAATAGAATAAAGTAAATATTTAAGGGGGCTCCCATACAACAAACGTGTTTTTTTTATAGATAATGGTACGGAACCCTTCGTGCGCGAGTCCGACTCGCACTTGGCCGATTTTTTTTGTTGGTAACGTATGTTCACTGCTTTTCAGATATTTCAAAATACCATTGTTTCAGCTTACGGGCAATCTTACAGGGTACAATCTAGAGACGACGAATTAGCTGTGTAGGGTCAAACTATTAAAAATGTAGTAGGCTATTTTTATGACGAATTAATAGAGTTTTTCTCTGAGAAAAAGATGAATAGGAGAAAAAAATTCGAAATATTTTTTATTTGTAGTTGATATGCAATCTTTTTATAGGCACTGTACTTGAAAATATTATTACAGGTTCTGGATAAAACATAGCTCCTTTAGTATGTTCATCATCAGTCAGTCAATATTTCTTCATATAGGATATTGGGATAGCACTTCCATAGACTAGGTATGAATTCCGTGCTGTGAAAGTCATGGGTAACAGCTAAGTAATCAAGTAAAACGAGTGGATTATTTAAATTTAAAAATACCTAACTGCAGTTCGTTTAAGTCAAATTGTTTTGACCAGTGATCCTCTAATCCACTTGCATTAGTCCTTAGACATACCTACTAATCCATTACCGTCAAATTTTAATTTTATAATAACGTGTTATTCTTAGCATTAATCCAACCCTTTTTAACCCTCAAATTGCTTCAGTACATAAATACCATATATTTACAACAAAATCATTTTAAGTAAATCGCTTTACAAGCGCAATAAAATCGTTGTATCTTAAACTACGATTTATAGCTACCAAATCGTTGGGGCAGAAACCAATATCATCCAACACTACTCGATTGCATTTATATCTGCGACTATGCAAGCTGCATGTGGTTAATATTAGTTTATCTATGAACGTTCCGAATATAGAAAACGCGCCAACGCAGCGGCGTATTTGTTTTACCTCCAGTTTTGGTATTTACCTGTTAAAATTATCCTCTAATTCTGATGTAACTTTAGGACTGAAATATCGTAAGAATTAATAATGTAACGTTAATCTATACTTTATGTATTCTATACTTTATTATATATAATACTTACGATGGTTAAAATACCTAAAAAACTTTAGTGAAGATGCAAAATCACAATTCACATCGAACTAATCGGGCGTCAGTGATTCTAATGAACAAATAATTTATAAATTTGGCAAAGATCACAAAAAAGATACAGAAGAAATGAATCAGTGTTGTAAGGTTAATATTTCAATTCCCATGGGATATAGACAATATTCTTATACATTGAGCCGGATGACTAACTAGCATTTACGGTTCCAGATGGAAAAAAATCCTGATGATTGCACTGTGATTTTAAGTGATATCGAGATACATCCCTCGAAGTCGAATTGTTTTTAATAAAATATTGTTATTCCTGACCGCTTTTTTGGCAGAGCTTTATTTCTTAACCGGTAGGCTGCATCTTTTGGACGTGGCTTTAGATGTTCAGGTGAGGATGAGTATAAATATTAATAATAATACTAACAAAAAGTAGGATTCGATACTTTCACAAGTTATTCTGTATAGCAAATTCGCCAGCTTAATTATCCTTTCACTGCATATTTAACTCAGAAAATGTAGTACAGAAAGTAATAGGCTGTCTATTTTATAACGTTGCATTATATACGTCCATTTAAAAATTCAAGTACTTTTTGCTCATTTAAATTTTTAACATGGTTGTCGGCATTTTGGTAGAGACATTATATTTTTTGTACAAATCCTAATTTAATCATATCCATATTGTAACAGAACAAGAACAAATTGTGATAAATTAAGCGAATTAAGTATATTTTTTTCTAACGATCTGCACATACATGAAACCGAGGTAATTTTTTGACTACCCATTTAATTAAAGAAAAATTTCCTAGGTCTTAGTTTTTAAGCAACAATAAACTGAAAGAAACCATATTAGTGGTTAGCTATATGTAAAAATAATGTATACACCTGCTGTAAATGTTAAAATTTAAATATCTATATACAAAAATATTGTCTGTTTTGATTTCAGGCAACAAATTATATTTTAATACCGGGTTTTAGTATTAGTTGTATTAATAAGGATAACGTTATTCATATACATAAATTCAAACGCCTAACATATAATAATACATCTAGGAACATAAATAGTTATACTTTGACGAATGATGATAAAAAAATACAATTTTATAGTCTATAGAAGTCTATACAATGAGCTCTACAAGATAGAAAGTGAATAATGACATATTTAGAACAGCCCTAACGGAAGACATATTTTTAATTATGTATTCTGAGTCCTGATTCTTCACAAAACGTTGATTAACTTCAGGTCTGCAATAGAGGAAGATACGAAAGGGCAGACAGGAGTGTGACAGCCGTATAGGACATTTTGCCCTTTGAATAAGGAGCAGAATGAAATTAATACACCACACACAACTGGAATTTATACATACATACATATAATCACGCCTCTTTCCCATAGGGGTAGCCAGAGACCACTTCTTTCCACTTGCTACGCTCCGTACATACTTGTTTCGCTTCTTCCACTCTCATTATTCCCTTCATACATGCTCTTCGGTTTAGGGTACTCTTGACCTGGCCCTTTTTCAAGACGTCCCTGATTTGGTCTCGAAACGTCCGCCTAGGTCTACCCCTCCAACACTTTCATTCACACTCGCCTTATACACTTTTTTCGTCAATCGTTCTTCATTCATTCTCTCGATATGGCCAAACCATCTCAGCATACCTTTCTCAATTTTTGTCACTACATCTTCTTTCAGAGCACAACGTTTCCTTATCTCAATATTTCTTATCCTGTCACTCAGTTTAACTTCTATCATACTTCTTAACGCTCTCATCTCAACTGCATTTATTCTGCTTTCATGTTTTTTCTGCCATACGCAACTTTCACTTCCGTACATGAGTGTCGAATTAACACCCCCTCATGCACAGCCAAACGAGCCTTGTTGGACACCTTCCGACTGCTCATAAAGGAGTGCAACGCTCTATTCACCATGTTTCCTGCATTCACTCTTCTTTCAATATCACTCTCACACTTTCCATCTCTTGTAAACTTTGAACCCAGATACACAAACTCATTCACCGGTTCAATGGGTTCATCTCCAATAACGATATTGCAGTCGGTCACGGCCTCGTCTCTTTCAAACACCATCACTTTCGTCTTCTTTACATTCATCTTCATTCCCTTTCTAACAAAAGTTCCACTTATAGCAGTTACCATTTCCTGCAACTCCTCGACCGCAGACGCAAGTAATACTTGGTCATCAGCATAGAGAAAACATTTGACGAGTAACTCATTCAATCTCAACCCACTTTGATTCACTTTTAAATCTGTCAAGCAATTGTTCATGAACAGATTAAACAGCCACGGTGACGCTACACATCCCTGTCTAACACCTATTTCGATATTAAACCATTCAGTGTATACCCCGTTTATCCTTACACAAGCACTAGAATCCCTATAAAGAGATTGCATTGCTCGTATGAGGACACTACTCACGAGGTCACTACTACCGTTCACGGACAGTGCTGACCACAATCCATTCCTCACCACTCTAACATAGACCTTTTCTAGATCCACGAACGCGCAATAGAATTTATACGTTATTAAGATTGTTATAAAGTAAAAAAATATAACATAATATTATAATAATTAATAAACGAGGTATATAGCACAAACGTAGTGTATTTAACCAATGTAACTCGGTGATTCGTAACGGTAGTTATTAGGAAATAATACGTTTTGCGCAAGATAAAAACTCTTCATTTTAAATCGACAGCTAAAACTTATACGTTGTATAACCGTAGAGACAAAATTAATAATAATTAAAAGTTACCACAGAGTTATATTCATTCTCTCTATATGATTCTTAGTGCTTGTGAATTCGTGACTGGTAATCTTTCGCAGTCTATTTTATACTTACTTATAGTCTACTCTACTTAATTACTTACAAGTAATAAGATATTGTAAGTAGTACAAATAAAATAAAAATTAAATGTTTTGCATGTTAAATGCAATGCATTGTTTTGTTCTGAGAAATCCGGAGAGGTCTATAGTCTATGCTTACTGCCTAGTATTACCATGCATTAAAGATCAGTATAAAGAAAAAAGTCAACACCAACATGATTATATCGTTCGAAAGATTGCGATGACCGATCCACGGCAGTTTGCGTACATCACGACGCTCAATGCGACCGGTTCTTCAAGATGAGTATCTAAAGAAAAGTGACAGTCATCGTAGAAGCATAACCTTGTCATGAACGGTACGAATTTCCTCATTATTGTCAACTGTAATTAATTAATTAATTATTATATGATAAGATAATATTAATTAATTATGTGAATTTAGAACATTAACAAGAACAAAACTAAATCTTTTACAACCTACAATTAAAGGTAACAACATATGCTAAATAGCATTTTTGTCAAAAGCCATGTAACAATTAATATATTTTGAAAAATGTATATTTTCTAAAACTAAACAAAACACAAACTGACTAACATATCAAAATAAAACACAATTATATACAGTTACGGATCTTAAACATTGCATGAGGTTCCCTAGAGATTGAAGGGTTCCATATAATTGCTCTAGTAATACATTTAATGCTTTATTTACTTACAGTAATTCTGGATCATTTTAATATGCTCTAAAAATTTGCTAAAAGTCATCATTAGTGTGATTTCAAATACTCATAGCAATATGTACACCCAAAATCATTTAAAAAGCATTAGGATTATTTAAAAACGATTTTCCGGAAATATTGCACAATTATGCTATGTTGTCAGATATAATTTTTCAATATCAAAGTATCATAGGTATCGTTAAATGTTTGAAGTAGGTATGAGTACGCTACGCCCACATCGAGAGTACTGTATCATATTAATAATAATAGTTCTTGATAACGAATGAAATGATAGTTTGAAATACAATAAGTAAAATACGAGGATGCGTTTAATATTTCTTCTATTTCTGTGCCAATACTAAGTGCTATGTTACAAAGTAAAACTAATCACATGGTCTATGAAATCAGTACGCAATTACTGGGAATAAAAATGCGTTCATTATATCTTGTTTTAACAAAAAGTTGTAAAGCCATATGAAGAACTCTTAGAAAGTCATTAATTTTAATGCGTTCACTGCAAATAGCGGCACCACAATTACGTAACTCAACGTCCTGGTGTACAACTAGGCATTACAAAAGTAACCGTTAAAGCGATGATCCTAATAGTGATCTAATGTATTATTGTAAAAACAATAGTATAATTGATCAGTGACAGAGTGGCGTTACTCCGATTGTTGTTTACAAACATGTAAAAGTGCGTGAGCATGCGCACTTATACTATGGAGTGCAAAATAATGCAATAAGTTAGTATTGATTAAGAGTGAAGCGACTGATACCTACGGAAATAGTGATATATTAACATGTCATAGACCAAGGAAACTAGTTATTCATCTACATATTCATTCTCTGCCTTCGCTGCCTGAATTTGGCGGGCAAATAGATAGACTACGTATGTATACAACATAGACATAAAACAATGTCAAATAATAGGTATAGATAGAAAAACACACCACATACCTAGGTATATAGTAAATATTTTTAAACACATACACAAAAGCTTTATAATAGCTGACACGGAATAATTCTTGTATTGCATCTCATAACTGAGTTAAAAGATCATCAGTCCCATTTCAGCATTGGATTCGGATGACCTAATAAAAATTGGTACACGTCGCGAACCAATCTACCATACCATTAGTAGGAGGCATTCTTACCCTTATATCTCAGTTCCCTGATCTCATTGCACTTCTAATGTTCAATAGGATCAGGGAAGTCTACACATTCTCTGTGATACAATTTCATTTCTAACTCGATCGGTCCATCATATTTATAAGTGTTATATTGTATACCACATAATAGCATACCATTCCATATTTTGGGGAGACTTGTATATGGAGAATTTAAACATGATTATATTATACCCGAGAGTAATAGGAATAATAATGTTTAGTTCCACTTGAAAATTATGTTCGCTACTTTCTCCGAAAACTGTAATAATGACAGTGTTTTGTATATTGTCTTGACTGTCGATTCAAAGTATAGATACATATTTTGTAGAGTGGAACATACTCAACATAATTAATAGATAATCTAACAAAATAGTGATCACAACTATCTTGGAGTTGACATCAAAAACACAGCAAGACAAATAGTAGAATATTAAATTCTCGTGATTTCTACATTCGACGTGACGTCAGTTATAATTTATATAACAAATAGATAATACATTGTAATAATCAATCTTAATTGTAATGTTTCGTTTCTATATTTACCGTCCTTTTTGAGGAACGTATCTGTTTTGCTAAATCATTTCTCAATCTATAATTAAAACGTGACCAAATAGATCTTTCGTCATTTGATACAGTTCTCATTCCGATGCGAATCCGGTCAACCGAACCTGCGTTACGCCGAATATTTCAACTAATTAATTGTAAACCCGCATGAACCACGCATGCTACTTAGCGTGTGCCTGCGTTGCGACATCACTTTCTCTTGCAAATCGTTAGCATGTGCTACCTACTAGTAACTAAACGTACGGTTTTATTATGTTGCTAATGTTTGCTCTGTACTTCTTTACGTGCGTTTACCATTTAAAGTAACTCGTTATACAAGGAAACAAAGAAATACATAATTCAGCTATTACCTACTTACAAGTTTGTTTTTTACACGATATGAAAAGTTTAGCTTAGATTAATTAGGTGCTGACTATTTTTTAAATTTGTATGTCCTCACTGATAACTAATATAAATGCAAAAGTATGCTTTAAATATCTAATTTCCAGGTTTTATTCAAAATAAACTTACTAACTTATGTTCGCAACTTTGCCCACGTGCTCATGAAAAGAAAACAAACTGAAACACATACACGTCTCGAACATAGGTACCACTTAACTTGATCATCTCAGCTGTAACCATATCGATTAACGCCGACTTCTATTTCGCAAGCATCGTATCGACTATTCCATCATATCCATGTTATATCTTCATAGAACGCTGACACTGCTGACTCAGTGACTCATCTCGCAAGAGTCATTCATAGTGTCAGCATCGCGGACAATCATACATTTCTCCAAAATATGCACTCCACAAACCTAACACTTCTTGACTATTAACAAGAATATCACCAAATAAAGATAAGATAAAAAGATAAAAATAATTTATTAACCATTAGGCACTTAGACATGTCTTACAGTCTTTAAATGAGATCATATTGTATATTATTAATTTTAAGATTTAATCTCTCTTTTTTGCTCTACCAGCATATCGAAAATGACCATTAGCAAAGAAGAAATGCCAAAAGAAACTTGCCATTCTACCGGCTGTATAATGGGTTGTGTTCTGAGGAGTTGTGCGACATAATACCAACAGCCTCGTTTTACAATCGCACCGCTCGCCGACAGCTGGGAGTTCATCCGCACACACTGGAACCGCAATAGTCGCGCACTGTGCGCTTCACGAGAAGTTTTCTACCGAGAACTATTAAGTTGTGGAATGAGCTCCCTGCCGAGGTTTTCCCAAGGGACTACAGTATGGAGTTCTTCAAGAAAGGCGTGAAGAGGTTCTTACAGGGTCGGCAATGCAAGAGTGACACCCCTGGTGTTGCAAATGCCCATAGGCTACGGTAACTGTTTACCATCAGGCAGGCCGTACGCTTGTTTCCCACCTTAGTGGTATAAAAAAAAATAGTATGAAGGGCCAGTAAAAAAGAGTAATTGAGATGTCATTTTTATAACATGGCATGAGTCTTATAATGAGTAAAGTGAGGTAAATATTATAATATGCACTACTTGTATATTCATAAACACAAATAAACTACTATGTATCTACGAGTATATACAGATATACAAATATTGATATTTTACGCATAAAGTCGTATTGTAAGTTTGATACCAGAACCAGTCTATAATCTTGTTTTAAATATATTTAGTTTATTTGTAAGTAGCATAGATCAAATTATCTATAAATAGAACCTACAAAACAACTATAAAGTGTCAATGACGTATCATTAAATTCTGTGTTAGGTCAAAAACATGAAATGAAAAACTCAATGCTACGTTTAAGTTATTTGTTTTTACAAACGGTGAAGCCAAGTGGAGTGATAAGATTTGGCATATATGTGAAAGTTAATTTGAAAGAAAGAAAAGTATTTTTTTGTTTGTCAAGTTTATTACTTTGAATGCGAAGAAAACAAAGATTATGTTGAATTAAACAATTTTTAACGGAAGTATCGCGTATTTTATTTATTTTGTTGAACCTGACGTTTCGAACGCTTTGCAGCGTCCGTGGTCGCAGGAAGACTAAGGTGGTATTTGTCTTACATTAGTTATTCAATTATTACATCTACCGACATGGATGGATTAATTATATATGTTCCGATTCACACAAAAATCGCTCACAGTGTCCGAACATTTTTTAGATCTTTGGGTTTGGGACTTGATTATTTTTAGGACTGGATCCCAAGCAGGTGGTACTTGCCAACCATCTTCTATATTGAAATTGGGGTGTTTTCTTATTTCAATAGCCTCGCGCAACATTCTCGGCATGTAGCGATTCTCCTTGGCGAGGATTTGTGGTTTATCGAACCGGATGTAATGGTTTGGCTGGTCCAGTGTATGTTCACATACTGCAGAGTTTTTATCGCGCCTATTCTTCATGTCAGCAATGTGTTCTTTCACACGAGTACCTACGCTTCTCTTTGTTTGCCCTATGTATGATAAACCACATTCGCAGTCTAATTTGTATACTCCTGCATCTTGTAAGGGGATATTAGACTTGATAGGTCTTAGAATTTGACTGATCTTCTTATGGGGCTTGAAATAAGTTTTAATTGAAGCTCGCCGTAAGATGTTGCCAATTTTGTCTGTGACTCCCTTTAAGTATGGTAAGATGGCAGGTTGACGTTCAACTGTAGGTGGCTTCGGGCGGCTTCTGTGACGCATGCGAGGGAGTTTGTGACTGTTGCTCCGCAGTACTTGTTTGACATGTTGGAGTTCCTCCTCTAGATGCTCAGCGTCGCAGATGCCTTGTGCTCTCTGAAACAAAGATTTGCCTACGGTAGCTAACTGACATGGATGGTGGTGTGAGTTACCATTGAGATATTTGTCTGTATGGGTGGGTTTCCTATACACTGTGTGAGTAAGTGAGTTGTCAAGTTTCCTGGTAATTAATATATCAAGGAATGCTAGTGAATTATTTGCCTCTAATTCCATGGTGAATTTGATTTTGTTGTTGATGGAATTAAGGTGGTGTAGGAATATAGACACTTTATCTTTGGGTATGACAACAAAAGTATCATCTACGTACCGTTTGTACATCTTCGGCACAGCTGGTGACATCGACAGCGCTCTCTCCTCAAGGTCTTCCATGAAAATGTCAGCTACAACAGGGGAAATGGGAGAGCCCATAGCTACGCCATCGATTTGGGTGTAAAATTCGTCATTCCAAAGAAAATAGCCAGATGTTAAGCAAAGTTCAAGAAGTTCTCCATATTCCTCAGGCATGTCATTTTCACAAAGCTTCCTTTTCACAATTTCTATGCAGTCTTGTACAGGTAGGCAGGTGAATAGTGACTGTATATCAAAACTGACCATAGTTTCATCACTAGTCAATTTTAGATCTTTTATTTGGCTAATGAAATGGTAGGAATCCTTAACATATGCACTTGTATGTCCACGAAGTTGTGAGAATACCTTCGATAGATGTCGAGCCAGTTTGTAGGTTGGTGTGTCAATCTGGCTAACTATGGGTCGTAAAGGAATGCTGTTTTTATGTATTTTAGGCAATCCATACAGTTTTGGTGGTTTAACGCAAGAAGGTACAAGCATGTTTACGTCTAGATCCAGTTTTTCGGAGTGCTTCTTTATTAATTCTTTAGTTTTAGTTAGAATTTTTGCGGTGGGGTCTTTGTTTACCTTTTTATAAGTGGTATCATCCGACAAAAGTTGTTGAATTTTACTGATATATTCCGACGTGTCCATGATAACTGTTGCGTTTCCTTTATCTGCACGGAGAATTGTAAGTATTGTATTGTATTTGTATTGTAATTGTAAAATTGTTTAATTCAATGTGTAACAATCGCGAAAACCTAAGACAATACAAAGATTATGGTATTTGAAAGAGAAGAAACCAGAACCAATGTAAGAATTACGGTAGATGATGAAGTGTTGGAACAAGTGAATGAGTTTGTATATCTTGGATGCGCTTTCAGCAGGGATGGAAGGTACACCGCAGATGTGGAAAGGCGAGTGAGTGCTGGGAATAGTGTGAATGGAGCGTTGGGAAAACTTCTTGGCAGTAAAAACCTGAGCCAGAAGGCGCAGCTGGCTATACACAATGCAGTGCTGGTCCCAACGCTTACTTATGGAAGCGAGAGCTGGGTATGGCAGAGAGAGCATGAAAGTAGGATAAACGCGGTTGAAATGCGAGCGTTGCGCAAAATCTGTGGTGTAACGCTTGCAGACCGTATCCGCAATGATGAGGTTAGAAGCAGAGTTGGTCTGAAAGAGAGCGTCGGTGTTAAAATAAGAAGAGGCATGCTCCGTTGGTTCGGACATGTAGAAAGAATGCAGGATGAAAGAATGACGAAGCAGATATACAATGCAAAAGTGGAAGGATGTAGGAGCCGAGGAAGGCCAAGACTTACCTATCATGATCAGATTGGTCGTGTTCTATCAGAAGGTGATGTCAGGAGCCCTAGAAACCGGCGAGCGTGCATTAAAAGAGCAATGAATGTGAAAGAAGCGAGTGAGGTATGTAAGGATCGAGTCGCGTGGCGCTCGGTTCTCTCTGCCTACCCCGTAAGGGATTTGGCGTGAAGTTATAGAAGTTTATTACATGAACCATGCATCGTATGTCAATAAATGAGGCATCATCGAAAACGGCATCGTATTCCTCTGGTTATAGGCTTTATGACGACATTGAAAATTTAATATGACGGCTTAGAGCAGACATAAAAATACTATAAAAAATAAAAAGTTAAAATAACATATCGTGTGTCTAATGAAAGGTCTCAATTAATGAATTGTAGAAATATAAATGGTACATATGTTTTTATACGTATATACAAAAAAAAAGTTACCAGTTGATTTAATATTCAAATGTTTTCGTTACGAAAACCGAAAACTATAGTGGGACCACTGCAAGTTAGCTTACAACACTCAGAATGGTACGCCCTGGATCAGTGGTATGAAATTAGTCAATCGTGCCGATCTATTTTTTTCATTATAAATGTAGCAACTGTTCAAACGAGCAAACATATAATGTTCTGTAATTTGATCTGCAAGAATTACTCTAAAGTGCATCAGAATCTGAACCGGTGCATCGTGTAGGCGGTCTTCCTCATTGGCGTTAAACGGCCACCGTCTGACTTGGTACCATTATCTTATTAAAACAAAGAGGGCAAATACAATATTTTGTTTTATTAAACGTTGTGTTTTGATAAACACGGGTGATTATTTATAAGACTGTAGAGAAGCAGCTACACTGAATACAATAATTACCCCTGTTCTGCTTCAAATATGCTGTTTCTCTATCTGCCATGTCTCAAACAAAGTTTATGGAAGCCGTACGAGCATTTAGATCCAGGAGAAAGACCGCAAAGCGATAGATTGCAGATAACATTAAAGCGGTGGCAGTTGGAACTTTTACGAAATCGGTATGTCAATAAATGTATAATATGGAACTTATCGGACGTTAGGACCTACCCATGAAAAAATAATTTTCTAAATCTGTTAACAATTGGTAAACAAAAAACAGGTGGAATTGCAAATTTTCTCCTTTTTGAAATCGGGTATAAAAGAATACATGTCTGGTTGATAATACATGCAGAAGAAGTGTTTTTATTTAAAAAATATCGTTACAGATGGTATTTATTTATTTCATATATAATATAACTTAAAAATTCTGATCTTTAGGCTTTTTACTATACTTTCTTGAAAATAGGCATATTTAATGATGATGGTTTTACTGTATTAATCATATAAGCTGAAGTTCCCACGTATACTTAGATTTGTGATTTCTTGAATACAGTCGTAAAATATATTATATACAAAATGACAAAACGGCAATTATTTTTTTATGTATTAGTGCCGTGAGATCTTACTATTTGCCAAATGTTTAGATTCTACATAGGTCAATTGAAACTATTCTGAAGGTAATGTCAGAAGCCGACGAGTGTGCATGAGAAAATCAATGCATGTTAAAGAAGCGAGTGAGTGTGTATACGGACCAAGTCATGTGGCGCTCGGTTCTCTCTGCTTACCTCACTAGGGACTCGGCGTGAAGATTATATTAGTAGCAGATTTTGGTTTGTGATATCTTGACATGCAGCAGATATGCAGTCATACAGTATTTAGTTTTGGAGATACGGTACCATACCTACATCTATACATCTTCTATACAGATAAATAAAATTGGAGTGTCTGTTTGTAATATTAAAATAACCGCCTTTTACTAAATGCATATGGATATATAGACGGTACATATACCAAAATGAATATTTTTACAATTTTTGTCTGTCTGTCTGTCCGTTTGTTCCGGCTAATCTCTGAAACGGCTGGACCGATTTTGACGGGACTTTCACTGGCAGATAGGTGATGTAATAAGGAGTAACTTAGGCTACCTTTATTTTAGAAATTTTATTTATTTTTATTAATATAAATAAATAATAAAAAAAAAACTATTCCGCACAGCTAGTAAATTATATATATCTTTGTTCAAAATAATGAAAATTACCAATGATGCAGTCCGTGTGGTGTACCCGACTCTGACACACTGTCTTAGATTTCTTAAACGTTTCTTTGAACTAGAGACAATAATAAAATTCGTGGCCATCACTGTGGCTATTATATTTTTGGAGTATTTTGTTGAATGAGCCTACGGTGGTTCAGTTTAGAATGCTCCTGAAATTTCTAAGAAAGACTGGCCTTCCGTTATGTATCACACGAATGCCATTGTTTCGCGACGCCACCTAAGTGTACCTATAATGTAATCAAACAGTAGGCAGTATCCTTTATATTGTTCGTCAACGACGAAAACGGTTAGGTATTATTAACCATTCGCCTCCTACATACATTCACTTTTAAGTCGTTGCATTGAATCAAAACGGCAATAACGAATTTACTCCAATGAAAAGAAGTGAAGGCTCTGCCGATTGATATAATTAAGTAGAGTTAATTTTAAACTAAGTTTCCTGAATTATTGTAATATTTTTCGCTAGTCGTATGAAGTCTGTAGAAATAAAAACCATAAAGAGTCATCAGCATCACGTCAGTTATATTTGTGTACCTACGAATTGACAAAAAACATGAGAACGACTTTGACGAGCCATTGTGAGAATATCTAAGATAAATATTAAGTGTTTGCATATATGGAATTCTTTAAAAACTCAAGACGGCAGTATTCTGTGTTTGGTATAATTAGTTTGTGTCAATTTAATGAAACAATCGTTCACCGGAACCAATCTGTCCTTACTTTTTTATAAAGGAAGTGCAATAGCATTAAAAAAATATAATTAAGCTTTAACTTTAAATTATAGTTAAAAAACTTTTTTTCCGCGATTTTAAAATATCCCTATAAGAATATTCTCATAGAAAACTAAAAGTTTTCTAAGTCTGACCATTAATCCCACTCATTAAGTAGGCTAGTCCTTTTTCTTTTATCTACATTTATAAAATAGTACCACGTCTGACTTAGTCATTAATAAACAGCGTACTGCCTAAACCGCTGGACTTACTAACCTAAAACTAGAAGTTAATGTGAAGTTCCTAGAGACACGATTTTTGGAAATACTCATGAGAATGGCTGCCAGATTCTCCAGTTAGTTAGAGTACTAGGAAATCTCTAACTAATATGAAATTGACGAGTATCAATTACGAGCAGATACAGGTAAACTTTATATCTAGCATCAGAGGTTTACAATTCAATCGCGCAATAGAGCGACAAATCCCTCAGTTCAATGACAACAGCAAACAAAGCCTGGTAACAAACACGAAGCCAATTACATCAAGCAGTATCAATGGAGAAATCCACGATGTGGGCGACGTGGTGGCGAAACGCACCACCAACGAAATTGCAATGAGAATGAACAACACATTTAAATGCGCACCACATGCTTCTGAATGTGGTTGTGACTAAAACAATTGTCATCGACTTGTTTTGGCATTCAATTGCTATCATAAAACGTACAAACAGATGTAAAGATAATCGGTATGACGAGTGAAGAAGCTGACTGGCCGAAAGCAAAACTGCACGGAGCTTCGTTAACTAGTTGATATAGGCATCCGTATAGAAATTATATTTCTACGAAATTCCAACAACAAATTCAGATGCGTATTCTACGCAATCTTTAGTGCGTGATTATAAAAAAGAATAAACTGATTTACTAGCTTCAGATTTTAAAAATAATCATAATCGTAGTTCACTAGGATATTAAGCAATTTCTGTAGCCTATAAATAACAAAAAGCGTTATTGTTTGAAATAATGTGTTTCAATACAATTACTATTCTTATCGTTTTATTATAATTGCTAATAGATAATCTATCATACCTTATCGTTTATTCATATATTATTTAATGATTTCTACTGTCGAAGCTTCAATTTTTGAACTATACTGTACATACAATCCATAGTAAAATTGAAAATATTAGTGTCGTTTTAGTATTTCTGAGTCTATTATACTAAAACATACCTGTTTCTGAGTCTTATCCGGCAGAATAATTGACAACTCAAAGGAGCGATTCTTCTTATCACGACTGCCAGATCTCATCAACTTAGTTGATGATCGTGTGATATTGTGCGCCGTTTCAGGAATCTTTAGCGCCACAATGGACATGCTGCGCGACAGACGCCGTCCCAACTTCTTCGTGCGCAGAGACATGGACCCGCTAAGACCGCGCTTTCGGCCCTCTGCGGGTGCAGCCGGGACAACTTCGTCCACACTACCACTTTCTTCACTAGCACCAGCCATTTCCACTATTCAAATAACACGAGGAAGCAATATTCTAACGTCACCATTCACATCTCCAACATAATCATGTCACAAAACTGAACCACTGCACACTACGAGAAAGTCTTCAGTCACTGAGTCATCATAACACGGATGTCTAGACAAAGAGACTGCACTTTTCAACTGTTGATCCACATCGTGACTTTGGGCCGATATCGCAGATCAGGGCTGTGCAGTCCGGACGAGTACAATGCAGATCATATGGTCACAGAGCCGGTTTTGAATTGCGTCTGCTGATCCTGCGACTTAGAACGTTTGATCAACTTGATAATATCCTGTAGTATTTTCACTTGCGTTACAGTATGAATGAGCCGATTGTGCAGCTAGAGTGCGTGTTGTGTTTAAATGGGGCGCGTTATCGCCGAGCGTCGCCGAGCAGCGTCGCGACGTGCGCTCGTCTGATCGCGATCGGAACGACTAGCCAGAGTTGAGACTCTACCGAATGAGAGGCCGGCCGTTCGGCCCCACAAGTTTGCCGCTAAGCCGCCCCCCGCCAGTGCCACAACAAGTCAAAATCAAATTACTTATCGAATAACATTGCAGCACTAAACACTGTGACATGTAACAAATGTTCGGCAGTATGATACAATGAGCTAAGAAGCGCTCCCACGAGACGTATGACACTGAATCGGGACATTAACCATTGATTGTATGATCACTTTCGAGGTTTAGCTAACGGAATGTTTTGCTAACCTATTGTTTAATTCGTTTAAATTTTGTATTATCCTGTGATGTACAGCATGTACTTTGGTATTAGTGCCATTCCTAAATTATTATTAGGTATTTTAGTTCCTCCACCGCACATTTCATTTACGATATATTTAAAATTCATAAATGAAAGTCCGAAGTAGTTCCAGATGTAAATGTTTTTGATCAATGTATTCGGAAAAATAAAATGAATAAAATTGTTAACCCTAAATAATTGATGGCCTTGATCTTGAAGTTTGGATTATGGTAAGTTTGATTTCGGAAAGGAGTAAGTCAAGTGTGTGTAAGGTAGGTCAGTTTTGAATCAGTATAAAAAGGGAGAAAAATATATAGATGTAAGACAAGCACGTCTTAATAATCTTCCACAAATATATTTAGTTATGTGGTCAGAGGGACGTACGGAATACTCTGTTAGCTATTAAACAAGGCTGATCAAGAGCAAGTTGGAATCACACTAACTCTCACTAAACAAACACGTGAGCCGTTTGCTTGTATTGCAACTCTATACATATCTGAAAATTCTAGATTATGAATGTTTACTAAACAAACACACGGATATAGATGTATGTGTACAGAGAAATGTGATATAACATATAAAACGATACTCTCAATCTATACTCATAAATTCAGTGTCTGATCAATTGATCATACTTGGTCTAGTGGTTTCGTATTGTTTAATTCAAGCATGACATAAAGCATCTAAATATACTAGTGCACACTACACCAGTTCGTCACAGGTCAATGGTTTTCAAGGTAATGATGTTACATGGCTTCACTCACACTGATTTGCAGCAGAAATAACTACTACTTAGCTGTATCAGTATATACCACGAATTTACCATAAAGTTTGATGGATTTAATGTAAAATATATTCGGAAATAAATTTAATAGTGAGGTAGAGGTGTGAAAAAAAATGGTCAATAGCATTGCATGCTATTAATTATATTTACTTATTTTTATTGATATTCATCCAAAGACGTTACTTAGGAGTTTTTGAATAAACTTTATAAGATGCAGTATTTCAAAAAATATGGTAAATTGGGATTTTTCAGTGTTATTTATTTATACTTATTTGTATGTACGTTGCATCATGAAAAATAATTTAAATCAAAATTTTGTGTTAATATCATACTGAACAAAAAATTCTAATTTTTTTTCTTTACGAGCTACAACAACATGTGATGGATGGACAGCGGAGTAATGGCACTAGTTTAATAACTCTAGGTACACTAGGTAGCTCTTTGGCCTTTTGATACTATTATCTATCATGTACTATCATCGGTTAATATCAGCTGTATGTGCTACAGAAAGCTGTCGCAGTTTTTATACTAACGGAGACATACGAGAGCCTTTCTTCTATTTCAGGTGTCAATTATCAAAAAATATTATTATAGGTTTTACCTATACGGACTGGGAATGAACGAAATTTTTTGTGAATTTTATCCATTTCTACAGATATATATCAAAAAATATTGTTTATAATTACATTTTTTTTATAAAACGTCGGGAAGCATATAAGCATATGGCTCACCTGATGTAAAACGGTGACCGGCATTAGATTAAATATTGCCCACACGATGCCACCTCTATTGGTAACATAGAAACTCCTAAGGAGCTTATTTGTAACCTCACTCACTTACAGGAACACAACGACCCTCCAGGGAGTTGTTATTTGCGGTTCTTTGTGAGACGGAGGTACTTCCCCAGACGGGCTATTTTGATACGCCCCACCTCTCTTAAAACATCCAGACCAAAGCAAACAGACATGTTTATGCGCACAAAGTTTGTTTTAGGTACATGATTATCGAACCGACAAGCGTTGGTGTCAAAGTAGCGTTATTAACCACACCGCCATCGAGCTCGTCAAACTTATTCCCTCATCTAATATCACACCTTCGGAAGAACTAGGACGCAATTGTAACGATAGCAGTTTCTGAGAAGAACGGCCCACACACCTCACTCACTTCTTCATTCATAAGCTCTTCTCAGCACGCTCATTGGTTTCTAGGGCTCCTGACATCACCTTCTGATAAAACACAATCGATTTGTTTATGGTAAGTCTTGGCCTTGCTCGATTCCTACATCCTTCTACTTTCGCGATGTATATCTATTTCGTAATTTTTCTCCCTGCATTTTATAGATATAGTTATGACATGAAAAGAATTAGGCGCGTAATAGTCATCTGAACTAGCATACTAATTTCCGCTCAATTTTTTTGTGAAAGGTATATATAATGCAGATCTACATAATGCAATAAAATTAGTGTTTCCTTATTTGGATAAATACCAATGAACTCGAGGACCTTCAATAAAAATTTTGAAACTTTCATAAAAATTCAATAATATAAGCGGATTACTTTCACCAGAAAATTGTAGAATACCTTGTGATCATTGAGAAATTATTTTGAAACTATATCTCGATATAGAGAATGCGTCTTTAGTATTTCTAGACAGCATGCGGTATTTCTAGGTATCTAGATACCTATTTACAAATTTGATAGATTATGATAAGATCTAAAAAAAATGTCTAATTACAAATTATTTCGATAATTAGTATATATGTACAACTTCACGCCAGGCCCCTTGCGGAATTGGCACATAGAATTAAACGCCATAAGACACGGTTCTTACTAACCTCACTAGTTTCTTTAACATTTATAGTTTATCTTCTGATGAAACACGGCCGACTTGGTCGTAGTAGGTGAGTCTTGGTCTTCCTCGGTTCCTGCGTCCATCCATTTTCGTATTATATATCAGTTCCGTCATTCCTTCGTCCTGCACTCTTTCTACACGCCCGAACCAACAAAGCATGCCTATTCTTGTCTTAATACAAACAGTCTCTTTCAAACCGACACTCTTTCTTAAATCATCATTGTGTACGTGATCAGCAAGCGTTACGTAACAAAATTTTTGCCGGTAATACATTAAGTACCACTCGCGCGATGCCACCTCAACTGCTAACACAGCAACTCCTTAGGAGCTTACTTACTGGTGACCTCAATCACACACAGGAACACAACAATCCTCCATAGAGTTGTTATTTGGCTGCGATTTTCTATAAGGTGGTCCCCCCCCCCCCCCTCAGATGGGCTGCTTTGATGCACCCTACCTGTCTTAAAAATCCCCAGACAAAGACAAACAGACATGTTCATGCGCATAAATGTTTGTCACGTTTGTCATTGAATCGAACACACGAGCGTTGGTGTCAAAGTAGCGTTATTAACCGCGGAGTCACCGTGCTCGTCTATTATATTAGCTTGTATATATATTCGTATGTCCAAAGCTTTTTTAATATGTGAACTGTACAAACGAACCAGTAGATCGAAGTGGACGTTTTTCACACTTATCTCTATCAGTATAGATACCCTGGTATCCGGCGGAACAAACAAGCCCCGAATTAAAAAAAAAATTGCATGAGTCAGAAAATCGAACTACAATCATGCATTCTTCACAGTACTTACGATAGTATAAAAAGAGACAAATTAAATCTGGGTTTAGAAAACTTGAAGCTATTTGTATGTCCAAAGATTTTCTATACGTGAAAATAAATCTGTGTTTCGTATTTACAAATTTAATAAATATAAGAATATAATAAGTGTGTTATTGGATAGTATCATATTAAATCAATGTGATTGATGAAAATTAATTACGTATGTGATAGAACAGTGGTTCTTAACCTCGGGTCACGGCTGATAAGCGTGTGACGTAATGTAACACACAATAAATTTCTTTATATGCTCAGTGCTAAAAACGATTACACCGCTGGTGGTTAGTAACGCTACGTTGACACCAACGCTCGTTGGTTCGATTCCCACACAGGACAAACATGATGTGTGCATGAACTTGCCTGTTTGTCTCAGTCTGGATATTTTTAAGAGAGGTAGGGTGCCATCCATCTGGAAACGTACACAGAAAACTGCAGCCAACTCCCTGGAGGGCTGTTGAGTTCCTTCGTGTGAGGTTAGCAGCAGAGAAGTCGTCGCGCGAGTGATACTTAATGTATTTCAAGATAGACTACGGTAAATGCTTTATATCAGGTGGGCCGTATATCAGGTGGCTTGTATGTCTCTCGACGTTGTATAAAAAAATGTCCTGTTTCAAATTTGTAATTGATCGTTACGATCATTATCTACTACTAAACATATATAATGTAACAAATTTATCCCGTTTTACCACATGCTCTACATGGCGCTATATGCAGTTTAAATCTTACTCCTCACACTACTAGGATAGGTGTCACCCTTCAACCAGAGGAATGTAAAGCATTCTACTCCACTCTGCTTAAGAGTGAGTTGGCCGACGTCAGTGTTTGACGCCCGTATTGACTGACTAATCATAACGATCGATCTGTCGACTAACAGCCGAAACCGATGGCTTAGCGTGCCCTCCAAGCACGGAGAAGCTCGATATAGATAACCGAACGCAACCTGTGTCTGGATGAGACATGCTCAATGATGCCATTGAGCTGCTCTATTGATTTCATTATATTTCTCAAGAACACAACAACAAACAGAAACTGGAAGGATGAGTTAACTCTTCGTAGAATATAATGTGGTGCGAGAAACTTTCATTCTTTTGTCACTCGGCACAATCAGAGTGTCGGATTATAACTTTTCCTTGGAATTGAGTGTAAAAAGTTTAGAACCGCTGTTCCAGGGCCAATTTCACAACGTGCTCGGTTGTCAGGTCAGCTTTTACTGGGTTAATAAGAAACACCATCAATATCTCACGAGATATCGCGTTAGAAAACTCTATAATGAATGCTACTTGTAAATGTATGCACATTACTAATTCGCTCGTTAACTAAATGCAAAAGAACTCTTGGTAATACTATGATTTCAATATCATTAATTAGATAAGTAATTATTTCATTTGATATAAATTAAGTATGAGTCAATTGAGTATTTATGTAAAAAACTATTTGTTTTAATTGAGGGCACGGGATTGCCCTGCTAAGACTCGTCTTTCTATCAATTCAATTGATTAATATTACATTAAACTTAAACAATTATTTCCTTTATTGCTAATGGCAGCTCATTATTAAATTTTTAGTAGGTTATGTTTAATTTGCAACCAGAATGTTCTAAATACTCAAAATCGAAAACAAATTGGCTTCCATTAGAACAGTACTACAGCTTATTGAGTCAATGTACAATCGCTTTAATTAAAAAAAAGACATTTCGCTAGTTATAAACCCTTAGAAAAACAACACAGCCCACTTTGTATGTGTGATGAAAATGTATTTAACTAACATGTCTACTGGGGAAGTAAACTCTACCTCACAGAGGTTTTCCAATTTTTTAGCTTAGTAATATAAACAAAAGAACGTTGTGGAATAACAAATCTCTGTAGGACTTTGCGAGTGAGGTTATTAGGAATCTCTAGCCATAAAAATAAGGAATGCAGCTAGTGTTGTAGTTGTAGTCCATAGGTTACAATACCCACTTCCGATTAGGTGGTCAGTGTGTTTGTTTGCATCTTGAATTATTTAAAAAGTGTATGCCGATAATGAAAACATGGGCGAAATATTGCGTACTATCCTTATCGCCCAATTCGTCCAAATATTTGAGGTGTTTAAATAAATATTGGTTGAGACGTAGATAATTTCGATCCTACACATCACGTACATCACATCACATTAAATATTATTTATAAGTAAGGTATAATATAGGTAAAATATATTAGTAGTAGCGAGGTGACGAAGAAAAGGCTTGCTACGTCATCTGATTGCCTGTATCTTCACCGAAATTCCTCCGTAGTACATATAACACTTCGCCATCTGCTTCTTTTTTTCAGCTATTTAATAGCACCGCTCTCCTCGTGCTCGCCGTCGTGTCTAAGATGTCGCGGCACTAGTCGGACCAATACATAGAACTATGGCCAGGGAACCTTTTTTCTGTAATTACGAGGTTGTCTTCTTCTGTCCTGGAGATTGACCAAAATACTTCACCATTGTTCTTAGGTAATGGACCCTGCTATTTGTTTCCACACTTAGCCCCATAGCTATATATAGCTATACATATAAAAAGATGATAACCAAATAAAAGATAAAAATTCTTTATTTGCCTTTAGACCCTCACGGGCACTTAGACACATCTTACATTTTCAATATTATATATTATCAATTTTTTTTAAGTTTTTCACTTTATTAATCTACCAGTATTTCAAATGACCATTGGCGAAGAAGAAATGCCAAAAGAAACTTGCCAATATAATATAATGTATAACGAAAGGGACTATTCAGCCGTCAGCAGCCCACGTTTAGGGAAATACCTCCACGTCACAGAAATCCGTAGCCAAATAATAACTCCCTGGGGGTTGCTGTGTTCCTGCGAGTTAGTGAGGTCACCAGTAGGCTCCTAAGAAATAGCTGTGTTAGCAGCAGAGCTAGCATCGCGTGAGTAATACTTAATGTATTGTGTTACATATTTAATTAGTGATACGTAATGTACAAGCGTTTATAGCCTGGGGTACCCGCTTTCTCCTAGGCTATAAACGCCTGTACATTAATGTTCATCAGGCGTGCTATATGCTTGTATGCCTCCCAAAGTTGTGTAGGTAATAAGAAGAATCAAGTAGGAGTCGGTTTCTTGCGCTAACTCTCAAGACCTAAGCTGACTACGTCCTAGTGCACTGCCATATTTATGCTGCCGAATGTTTGATAGTGACTGTTGTTGCCAAAATATGATCCATGCCCAGATTTCCAATAATATTTATTTCCTATCATATTGAGACCTAGTGACAGACAAATCTGTTTATAAAGTAGTACTTATATGGTTGGTTGATTGATGATAGTTTTAGGAAGATACCAAAATTGCTGTCTTTTCCAATATTATAAGGCTACTACAAGGTTATCATATCATTTGCTCCAGGTTCTGTTATTACTCAAAAGTTTTTATTATTTATCACTTTTCATAGGTATATTATTATCTCTATGATTCATCGAAACTCAGAAACAATAAAATTATGTCTCAACCTTATTAATCTCTCATCCTTGACATTATTAGTAACGCAAATGTCAAAAGTGAAATAATCTTTGGTCAACATGAAATCGATATATTGTCAAAGATAATTTTAATAAGGAGTAGTATCCAAACGATAATTCCTATTTGAACATTTTTATAGAATTTACAACATAGACAATACCATCATATGAACATTATTCGAAATGGAGTAAGTATTATTGGACACTAATGAATTATGTGATACCCAGCGGGTTCTACTATCTAATATTTATCTGACACGAAACTGCAAATAAAAATGGAAGCAACACTAATGTCTTCTCAAGCAGGCTTGCACTGCGGCTCTTATTAATTATCCTTATTCATACAATGTGTCTGATCTGAAACGCAAACTGAATGCTCCTAAGTATTAATAAGATAATTATAGCTAAAGCTAATTCTAAATATGTCGTCAGAGTTGGTGAGCGACTTGTGAGCCTCTCTTCTGGAAGTCATGCTTTCTGATCACTCACTTCTGAAGAAAACTTTTGTCAGCCTTACCATTACTGCGAAAGATGCTCCATCAAGTAGTTTCATTGTATCTAAATGACTGGAAGGTTGTGGCACATATCATCGTCGCGCGGTACTTACATGCTGAAAATTTCGCACATCATGTGAGTTTTCTGGAGGGTGTTGCTCTGCCTTGAGGTATTGACGCTTAATTTCGGCTTTCGCATTCCACTTGGCAAGACTGCAAAAACGCACCAAATTTCCAAAAAGAACGATATATCGGCCGATTGATATCCATCTTCATTATCACTAGGATCTCTCACTTCCCTAAGGTTATGGAGCATGTGATACTCACTTCGTGCCCCTAAGGTCACGAATTGATCTGTTCTGTTGTTTTCGCCACGGTTGATCGAGTGGTGATCTTCTAGTGTATAATAATTATTGTTAAATTTGGCTTTAGGGTTTGAGACTCGTATTAACTATTATGCTAGACATTTAGGATAGGAAGGACGATCCAAGCAGGCCCTTTGCGGACATATTTCCACCTCACAAGAAACCGAAGCCAAATAACAATTTCTTGGGGAGTTATTGTGTTTCTATGAGTAAATGTAATCAATAAGGTCTTGAGAATGTACTGTGCTAGCAGCGGAACGGAGCAACATGTGATACTTCTTGTATTACAATCGTTCATAGTCTACGGTAACCATTTTACAACAGGTGGGCCATGGACTTATTTGCTACACGACAATTTATAAAAAAATATTCCGAAGAACTGATAGATTAGTTATCAGCCACTGAGGTTCAGTATTCCATTCGTCATAATTTAATATTTCATTCATACCAACTTGATAGTCGGCATTCTCCCTCAGCAGCTTTTTAAATCGTTTCCTACCACATACGGCGACGTTGTGTCGCCAACTTTTCTCAACGGTGTTCTTGAACAAATACGGCTTGGCGACCTACAAGCCTCTCTCTCAAAAAAGACACGCAAACGAACAAACAAACAAAACTTTGTCGACGACTTCAGATATCTATGGACGACAGTGGTCGATTTTTTTAATGTCACATGATCCATATTTTCTCTATGTGTAATGTATGTATCTTTTCTATGTATTTCAAATACTTATTAACAAAAAACAAAACTATTTACGTGCGTGTACCAATTATCTAATACCCAACTTTGTTTAATTTGGTGCTAGATGGGGCTGCGTGATTTATTCGAAAATGTTTATTTATTTATTTAAAGGTATAAATAAATAAACATTTTCGATACATGATTCTCATTCGATAGAAATAATTATGTTAATAGTATCATAAAAGTGAAATAATCACAAAAAAATTTCAACGTCACTTTCCTAATGGTTTTAATTAAATCAAATACTGTATGAAATATTGGAAAATAATGAGTAGACTGGTTCCTTAAAGAATCTGCTTTTCTAGGTTTTTAGTTAATTAAGGAGTGTATCACTATTGCGAGGACGGGACTTACCGCGATTTGTTTTTCTATTTTCCCGATATTTCAACGACGTTGCAGATATTCTAGATATTCAGTCATCCCGTGATCGCCGTGATCACGGGATGACTGAATATCTAGAACTACAGAAATACAAATCGCGGTAAGTCCCGTACTTACAATAGTGATATAAACAACCGTGAAAGTAGAAGAGTGGAATTTCAATGGGAAAAGCTTGATACCTACCATGCTAATTTTAAATCAACCGATCTCCTAGTCTCACGATCGTGTTAGACTCTATTGTCTAGCATCAGAGCGTTGGAAGACAATATTTAATGTCAATTTCTCTGTATGATATGTAAACACTTAATTAAAATCAGTAACTCACAAGGTAGATTCGCGAATCCTACAGGATGCGCGTATCCTACCCTTGCAGCCCTAGGTCTGAAGAGATGGCAGTCAATTTGACGAGCTCGGTGGCGCAGTCATGAATGACGCAACTTTGATACCAACGCTCGTGGGTTCGATTCCCACACAAGACAAACATTTGTGTGCATGAACATGTCTGTTTGTCTTGGTCTGGATGTTTAAAGAGAGGTAGAGTTGCATCTTAAACTTTCGCTTCGGAGCCTGTCTTCAGAATCCTCTATAGTGGGACAATTGGCACGCATGTGATCCCTCACGACGTCAAGCCAGCACTTTTTGCCTACCCCTTCTACCAGGAGCTGGTGGAGGTGGCATGGCTAGACATTTTTTCCCCACCTGATGTGGCCGTACCAGCGTAGGCGACACTCTTGCAGTTTGTCTGCTATGTCACGGACATGAAGGCTACCGCGAATGCAAGAGTTCCTTACGTGAACCTTCCGCGTCACTCCGCATCCAACGCAGTATATTCATCTCCGTGCCACGCAGCTCCAACATGTGTCGCTCAAGTACCTAGTAATAAGAGGACAGGATAATGTGATTTTAAATCCTGTCCTTTCAGCTTAACCGGGCCACAAAAACAACAACTATTTCACGCAACCTGGCCCAAGCCACTAATATGCGTGCCTTGACGTTGTAATCGATGTCCCCGGACGCGTGGAGGGCAGATTCCAAATACCTACACCGGTCTGTGTGTTCGTCCGTATCGACGCCAATGCGGAGGGGTGCAAGAGTTGGAAGTCAATATTGGATTAGTAATAAAAGACTGCTTGATACCGGAAATACTAAATTAAAATCGGCAGTTTCTTAAATCTCATAATATGGGATAAGGTAGGAGTACCTACCCCTGCAGCATCAGGACTTTAAGATCAAGGGTCGAAGCTGTCATAATATCGCATTGTGTGGGGACTTAATACATATGTAGTCACTGTAATCGGTTGAGTATTTGTCGAAAAATTGAAATATAGTTAGAATAATTGAAAGAGATCTAAGGAGTGAAGCGGAACCTTTTAAAACACACGGCAGTCAGATACTTCGGAAAAAACAGTTAAAATTTTTGCTCGGATAAAACTACACATTGTTCATCGCTGAATAATTCGACATAAAAACAACAATGAAGAATTTGTGAATTGTTGTGGTAAAATATTATATAGCAATATTTCATTATGCAAAAACTATTTTATTTTACGATTCATCAGTGTCTTTGCCCATTTACGGGCAGGTCTGAGTTGAGCGCCGAGCGGCCTTCAAGCTCATTACTTTGGCATGGTGCCTCGGCTCGAAAATAAAATGAACCATGCAAATATTACGGACATATTGTAGGTACTTTATAGCTACTTTATACCCAACTACAGCGAAGCGAAAAAATAAGAGTAAATTTTTTGACTGGTATATACGTAAGTATGTATGTCCGTCTACATAGATATCTATATCGCCACTCCTAACGCCTAGTTAGTTTTTCACAAATGAGGATTGGTTCGATCTTAGAAATTCATCTTAGCGCCCAATAAGTCACACAGTGTCTATGAATAAGATTCCATCAAGATTTTTTTACCCGCTCTTTCACTACAGGTTACAACTTTCAATAGAAATGCATTGATGCGACTAGTTCAAATATATTGATTTTTTACTTGTCTTTCATTAATTTCGCATTAACACTTTTGTAGCCAACGTGCTACAAAAGTGTAAAGTACTCCGAAATTGCAGTCTGTTATTATGTTTATTTAGGTTTATTTCTTTAATTATCCACTTTATAACAGAAACTTGATACACAACAAATACGAATCCATTGCAACAGATACACAACCTTAAAATATATTTCATTGCAAATGATTGTAGTTTTTATTGCATAAGAATTGCTTTCTTAATCGAATTTATTACTTATATTAATGTTTAAATTGCTTAAATAATCAAAGTTTATTATAAAATTGCTTACTGATAAATATTGTTTCAACATTAATACCTTGATAAGATAATACGTATTTGTATTAAATCTCAGTGTCTCAAAAAAAACCGTGTCTATTAATAATCAAATTTCATGTTATACGTATACATATATATCATCACATTTGCCTCCCATTGGGGTTGGCAGAAACTATAAACGCCAGCTACTTGTTCCATTATACGTTCGTCTTATTGTAATCAAGTTATCTTGTCTTAATAAATCGGATACACATATGACCACATCTGCATGCAAGCATTGCATATTTTAAATCAACTAACATACTAATTTCCATTAGATATTTCTGCAGGCTGTGGTTTTAACAGCATTTTTTTCAGTCTACAATAAATGTAAGTACTTCAGGACGTATTATAATTGCCAATTTATAATATAATGCAAATTAAATTTTCAGTGTTCCTTACTAGTTTACTAGTAATAGTCGAACCAATTAAAGCGCATCTGGTTATCACCGGATTTCATACAAATTTACCCAATCGGTAATTAAAAAATGACTGTGTAACGTATCTTATATTAGATAGATTTATCTATTTTTACCACCCACTAGCAGTCTACGTAAGCATAGATGAGTTTAGTAGTATTGATTATAACATACTTGACTACTTTTTTACGATTTCGTACCTAAAAAATAAAATCCTTTATAAGACTATTATTGTGTGTTAGTCAGTTTGTTACAGGCATTTATCTTAGAAGAAGAGAAAGAGCTTAATGTGCACATTTATTTTAATGATTATTTTATGAATGACCTTAGAACCTAAGTAGGTACTAATAGGAGGCCTTAACTCTATCTTAGTAGATTTACCTACTGTCATATAGTATGATTGTACATATACCTATGTATGTTAATATGGAACACGACTAAAATTAGGCTCAAAAACAATTCAGAGTCAGAGATAAAAGGTCAGTAGCACTCGTGTTACCTTTTACAATGAATAAATTACGCGTTAAATGGGAGCTCGGTGGCGCAGTGGTGAAACGCGTTGTTACGCTACTTTGACACCAACGCTCATGGGTTCGATTCCCACATAGTACAAATATGTGTGTGCATGAACATGTATGTTTGTATTGGTCTGGGTATTTTCTATGTATAATAAGTATGTATTTACAAAAAAAAATGTATTTACGTATGTTTATCAGTTGTCTAGTACCCATAACACAAGCTTCGCTTATTTTGGGGCTGGGTGGCGCTGTGTAATTTGTCCGACAATATTTATTTATTGTCCGACAATATTTATTTATTTTATTTATATTACAATTTTGACAAATTATGTAAAAAATAATATTACTCGTATTTTTTAACTTGCTACTTTATGGTACTCGTAGGTTATTTATAAGTGACTGTATATATAGACTGACCTACCATGATCAAATTGGTCGTGTTATATCAGAAAGTGGTGTTACTGATAACATTTTTTTCTATTAAATACAATTCAGGAACGAGGAAGCAGCTTGGCGGAAAGATGGTGACTGGAAAGCACGATACTCAAAATTCTATTCTTCACAGCGCCTGTCGATGTAAGTTATATCAAATTCGATATGTACTGATAAACTGTATAGTATTTATAGTCATTGTCACAGTAGAGATTATGTAAACAGTAACTGAATTAGTGCATTAGGTCCTTTTCGATCTACTTTACCAGCGCTTGCGTTAGAACTAGAGTCATCATATTTAAAGATCGCAAACGGCGGGAAATATATAAAATACGAGAACTTTTCGAAGGAACATCGGTCCAACTGCAACTCATTTGATGCGAACTTAGTTTAGAATCTTGTAACGGCACACGTCTATGTGAGTACGACGTATCCGATCTCGTCTTTGAAGTTATTCTACTCCTCTTAATGTCTCTGTTATATTTGTGCATATTTTACCCACGACGTTATAGCTAAATCATGTGCTTAGGATGGTTATCATTATTAGTTATGAGGCATATCTGCTCGTATTAATCTCATTGTGAGGTCACCCGCAATGACTAATCAAAACTTTCATAATTATTTTCTACTCTTACTAATTTCTTCTTCTCTTAATGTCAGTACTGCAATTAATTGGAATGACAGCAGAATTTCTTGTGGTTGTGGTGATTGATGCTGTTAATCCTAGCCACACACACGCGTACCGCCGTGTCTCTTACACGATTTAGGCCACTTCAGCAAAATTCAAAATTTAGGTATAATTTATATAGGAATATTTGAAAGAATGATTAAGAATCGACTGAGGTGTGTAAGGACTGATTCAAGTGGCGATCGATTCTCTCTGCCTACCCCGCAAGGGATTCGGCGTGAAATTTAGATAGATAGATAAATATTTGATTTATCCTAACTATACAGATACAATACATGCATATTAATTAGAAAAATAACTACTTTTTTATATAACGTCGGGAGGCATACAAGCATGCGGTCCACCTGATGTAAAGCGAGTACCGTAGCCTATTAACGCGTGTATCACTCGCGCGATGCCACCTCTGCTGCAAAACAACAACTGCTTAGGCGCTTACTGGAAATACTACCAACTAACTACTAACACCATCAAATCGAACATGCAATTAAATGTAAAGAGCAGTTTATATAATTTTAGCAATAAAAATAAACTTAACGCCTAGTTCTAATTATTAAACAAAGACAATAAGGATTGGCAATTATTTTAACAGCGTTATACAGCTGTTACGATCTTCCAAATTAGATAAAAATGTTTGAAAATATTAATACTACCTTTTAGTAGAAATTAAAGTTAAAGCATGTTGCAATGATTAGGTGTTTTTTTCGAGGACACTTTAGTAGTTGGAATAAACTTTCTGCCTAGGTTTTTCCTAAGGCCTACAGCATGTGGTTCTTCAAAAAGTCGTGAAGAGACAGAGTAATGCACGATTGTCACCTCTGGTGCTCTAAGTGTCCATAGACTACGGTAACTGCTAACCATCAGATAAGAAATAAGCGAACAGTTCGCTTGTTTCTTACCTTAGTGGTACAAAAAAATACTAATATTTTGTTCGGCACGTACAAGCGGGACATGAATCATTACAAGATTCTAAGACCGAACGGCCATCAAGCACGCGCATGTGATTAAACAAATGTTATATGTGTATTTCACGCGAAATCGTTGACATGGATTTTAGAGTTCCATGCCGAAAAGGAAAATCGGCACTTCCTCACGTGTCCAAAGTTAAATGATGTTCATTTTTCATTCCGTTACAGGCGGCTCTATGACATTTGATGTACATGTTTTTTTTTATACAACGTCGGGAGGCATACAAGCATATGGTCCACCTGATTTAAAGCAGTTACCGTAGCTTATTAACGCTTGTAACATATATCACTCGCGCGATGCTTCCTCTGCTGCTTACACAGCAACTCCTTAGGAGCTTACTGGTGACCTCACTCACACAACAACCCTCTAGGGAGTTGTTATTTAGCTGCGGTTTTCTGTGAGGTGTAGGTACTTCCCCATTTTCACTGATTTGATGCGCGCTACCTCTCTTAAAACATCCAGACCAAGACAAACAGACATGTACAAGCACACAAATGTTTGTCTCGTGTGGGAATCGAACGCACGAGGGTTGGTGTCAAAGTCGCGTTTTTCACGACTGAGCCACCGAGCTCGTCAAAAGCATAGGCATAGCGTAGGCATGTCAGCCTAATCGAACACTATACCTGTCTATGGATGAGTTTAATTGTATCGAGTTTCTCAGCGTTTAGGAGGGCACGTCAAGCCATCAGTCCCGTCTATTTTAATAAATGACAGTTGTCAATCTTACCTAAGAGGTACGGCGCAGCAAAGCAGCCCGACTGCACCAAGTTTGGTTGCTTGACGCGTCAGCCTACCTCAGAAAACAGTTAAATTATACTAGAGGGTTGTCGCGTTCCGGCAAGTGAGTAAGATAAACTCGTGAGGAATTGCTGTGTTACTTCTAGTATTCCCAGTGTTCATAGGCTGATGATGCATAAAAGAAAAGGTGTATATCTAACAAATTCTTAAACATATAAAAAAAAATTAGTATATTTGGTTAAAATTCTTTAGAACACGCTACACCATTCACTTCGTTCTACTCTAGATATTAAAAATTTAACAACATAAACTAAGAAAGATATGGTTTTCAAATATCTCTTTTTGCTTGTGCATTCCACTATTTCTCTTGTATTCAGCCGTCGGTCGTTCAGAACTTCTCCCAATAACTTAATGTTCCATTAAATTAGTCTAAACCAATATAATGATTATAGAGACGCCGCATCATTTAAGTACGTTTAGGCGCTTACAAATTTTATAACTAATAATTTGAATTAAGTACGGCAAAGACAAATTAAATATAAGTTTGCACATGCGGAGGTACTTCCCCAGTGTTTTGATGCGCTTTACGTTAGGTTAGCCTAACGACTTTCATCTATCGAAAACAGCCGGGACCGTTGACTTAACGAGCCCTCCGTGGAAGACAATTAAAACATCAATAGACAGGGTGTGGTCAACGTTGCTTAACTTCGGTGTTTGGACCAACACACCTATTAATGCCATCGAATTCCTCAAAGAAGATATATTCTTATGTTGTACTGATTCTATATATCAACATTATATGTACTGTAGATAGAATGGAATAAGTAATCCATGGTCATACACAACTCAATAGTTAAAAGACTAAACAACTACTTAGATGGACAGATAGAATTCGTATTCGCAAAATACACATTGTAGAAAATACGTTATAAAAATCCTTACAAATAGAAAAATGCATATTATGCAACAAGGCGGTCTTAATGCTAAAAGCAATTATTACTTAGTAAAATAAAAGTAGGCACGTGGGTATTGCTCATTTGTTATCCCGCTGTTGTTCAATAAAGTTGGCTCATGTTAGATCCAAGGTCTACTCAGTTGCGCCTACTAGCCTCGACCGCAGTTACTAACGAAGTGCATAATATACTTAAATCTGTGAGTCAACTCCGTGAGTCACGAATTAAGAAAAAGTTGAAACATTAGTCCCTCCAACCACGTCCTCGACTCCTCGCCTCACTCTCGATGTTGGTCGTAAACCGCCAAACAATGTCTACTGCTTTTTCAATTTAGAACGCTTGATTGATCGCTGTGCAGTAAACTTGACTGGATCATTGGCTCCGATCATGCCACGAATATTTTAACTGTTTTATTTTTTATTATTCTAAAGAATATTGGCTATTTTAACTGTAGTTGACTATTACCTATAAGCGTTTTTTTTTTCAAATTAGATATGGATCCTTCAAAACATGGAAACACAGAGACATCAGTAAAGTTTAAAAACTATTGGCAACACGGAAACATAAAATATTAAAGAAGAGTGAGAGTTGTCTAAGGACTGTGTCTTGTGGCGCTCAGTTCTCTCTGCCTACCTCATAAAGAACCTGGCGGTAATATGTAGATTATAGCTATTAAACATATCAACAAAATATGTATAATAATTTCAGCTTTTGGGACACATAGAATAACTTTTCCTAAAATGGGATATTTATAAAAAATATTTATGAATGTGCTGATTTTTTATACAATTATGGCGTAAATAAACACGCGGTCTACCTGATGGTAAACAGTTACCGCAGCCTACGGAGACTCGCGACACTAGAAATGCAGTAGCATTTCGAGTGTCGCGTGCCTTGCCAACCCAGTAAAAGCCACTTCACTTCATTACATATTTCATTCTGTTTATTTTTTTTTCAATCTTCTCTTATATTGTGTGTATTAATAAGTATGTGTATCTTTGATTAATATTCATTATATTTGTGTCTTAAAAAAATTATGAGTATTTGTCACTTAGAGGTAGTTAAATAATGTAGGCCTTTAGATATACCTCGAAGTAATCCTGTAAGTGATGTTAATATTGATTTTATTTTTAGTATATGTCGCTCCTAATTTAGGTAGTCATCTACTATAAGACCTGGATATTTTTCTCGAGTTTTTTTTGTATCACTTGATTATTTAAAATTAATAGTTAGTAAATGAAAGTGAAACCAACTGTTTAATGAATTCAAATCACTTTTAGCCCTAGCCTTTTAGTGGCATTATACTCGTATCATTAACTGTGTGACCAAAATAGAAAAGAGTTGTATCATCTGCATATAGTGAAATGTCACTCTTACGGTTAGTTATTTGGTGTACGTCATTGAAGTATATCAAGACGAGAAGAAGAAGCATCGACCTATCCTATCTACCTGTTGACAATTGTGTATGATATAAGCATTTGATGGGCCTTACCCGTAACGGCGATCTTAGATAACTTTTGCATTAATATTTCACGGTTAATCATATCAAATGCCTTTTCAAGTCTTTGAAAATGCCAAGTGCTAATTACATATTGTCTATTTGTGATTATTTTTTGTGATAAGATCAATGAATACCGAGAGTGTATTAGATTTAGATTTACCACAATAATTAAACAATAAAAAAATGTATCTTATAAGAAAGTAACGCCAGGTGCCCCAAGAACGACGAGCGTGCATGAAAAGAGCTATGAATGTTAAAGAAACGATAGAGGTGAGCAAGGACCGCGTCTTGGCGCTCCGTACTCTTCGTCTACCCCGCAAGGGACCTGGCGTGAAGATGTACATAAATACTTATACAATATTTCCGTGAATAGTCTAGTTCTAGAATTTGCTTTCTTAAAATATATCATAGATTCTCTCAGCGTGCTATGAGATATTTCGAGAGCCTTGTTCTTAAATGTCTAAGAATTAAATTTACACCAAAAGCAAGGTTTATCGTAATACTTAAAAATATGTTTTTTAGGTCCAAAGAAGAGAACTCAATGCGTATATCATTCATGAGCAATGATTCTATACTACCCACGGCTCCAACGACGAGAATGCAGGGAAGCGGGCGGAACACTTCCTGTAGTTCTGAAGCCGGCACCCCGAGATACCTCACCTCCTTGCTGTCACAGCGAAGTGAACTCTATAAAAGCACCGATGGATCACAGAACGCAGAGTTAGCTAAGTTTCCCCTTTATAACAAATAACATTAAGCACGTGAAATGTAAGTCAGTTTTATAAGCCAACTTCATCAGTATCTCACAGGACCTCCCTACGTCCAAAAATTCAGTCCAGAAATTCTGATGGGCTCGGTGGCGCAGTATTTATTAATGCTACTTTTACACCAATGTTTGTGGGTTCGATTCCCCATAAAGGACAAACAATTGGTGCATGAAATTGTCTGTTTGGCTTGTCCTGGGTGATTTTAAGAGAGGTAGGGCACATCAAAGCCGTCTGGTTAAGTGACTCCGCCTCACAAAAAACGGCAGCTCGCAGGTCACCAGTAAGCTCCTAAAGAGTTAATAAATAAATAAATATGTCAGAGAAACTACGCAGCACCATCTAGTCCCGATAAAACTAAACAAAGGATGTGCTATGGAAACTGAACAAGTTGCTATGTTACCAGCAGAGGTGGCATCGCGCGAGTGATATTTAATGGCCACAACAAACAACACAAATGTTCATAGGCCACGATAACCGCTTTACATCAATCAGGTGTGCTTGTATGCGTCCCGATGTTGTATAAAACAAATCTTTTTTTCTACTAAGGTGACAAATAATAATAAGGTAATAATTGTGGCATTCCTGTAGTGACTTGGATTAAAAAGGTTCTAAGGAGTTTATATTGTCACCAAGCATAGTTACAACTTAAAATAGCCTTTTCTATCAAAATATACAATTATCATCGTAATGTTAATAAAAGTTATTAAATGTTATTAAAAGGGTCCTAGTAGCAAAATGTTTATATCTTACTAGCGTCCCGCCCCGGCTTCGCAAAGGTAAACTCGCACGGATGACCGATCGTTACAAAACTTCACAGGATCAATCCTTTCCCACGGCGAGCTAGTTGAACTACTCGAATCCGACGCTCCCGGGCGCCGGTGACGAAGAATTCGACTACTCGTGCAAAGGATAGCAGTCAAGCGCCGGTACCTTTCCCATTGAGCTCCGCTCTGGGATCGTGGAAAGCGCCGCTGTCCTCTCCCGCTGCTCCCAGCAACTCCCACCCACGCATCCTCTTGTCCTGTCCGTTCGCGCCGACTGTGCCGTGTAAGAGTGTACCTCCTGCACAGTGCAGTCGACGCGTCTTGCTAGGCCGGAGTCGTACGCTTCTGAGCGAGTACTGCTTTCGCAGCACCGCTCCTACTGATTGTCCGCTCCCGAAGTTTCCCGAGCGGCGCGCCCGAAGTCACCCACTTCGGGCGCGCCGCTCGGGAAACTTCGGTCTCTTGAACGGTGTGCCTGGGCGGTCGGACGGACGGTCAGTAGATTATTTTTATATTCGTGTAGTGTTGTGTTGTTGTTGTGTCCGTGTCCGTGTCCTTGTGGCGTACAAGTCACGAGACAGGAACTAATTGTCGTTTTTAGTACAAAAAACGGCAATTAAGTCCATCTAGTGCTGTCTTTATTTGTTATAACCGTCCTTGTCTAGGTCTTGCGAACCTCGTCCATACAAATAGTGTCTTTGTCCGCACCCGAGATTCCTTCGGGATATCGGGTGCCTGTAATTGTACTGTCCTGGGTGTAGGCTGTGACTCTGATTAGCCAGAATCACAGGCTGCACACCGTCAACTGGGTCCGCTTGGGTGCCATTTTGACTGACTATCCTAGATAGTATCAGTCAAAATACTGCGGCAGTACTAAGCGGGCTCAGCCCCGCTATCACTTGCTGGCATGGCGGACCGGAAGGGAAGCCGTTCGCCACCCCGCAGAGTTCCAACCGTTGATATGGAACCCCTTGCCCCCGTAAAGGTAGGAAACCCGCTGCTCCCTTCGGAGGGAGGCAGATTATTGCTCGCGATACCCAGACTGGACACACCAGAACAGTGTCTCCGTCTGAATTTGGCCTTGCATCCGTGACCTCCTCGCCGTCTCCTAGCGATGGCAAGCTGATCGCAGCGGTGCTAGAAAAAATCGAGGCAATCGAAGCCGGCCCATCTGGCAGCGGCACTAGAATGCCTAAGCGTGCAAATGCTTCAACTCTTTCATCTGAAGATAGCTTGGCCCACGAAAATAAGAAGCCACGCCAAAGAGCAAGCTCAGAAGGAAGCCTTGCATCTCCTAGCTCACAACTACTGCCGGAAAGGCAAAGCACGCCCCACGAAGTACCACAGACCACGCACTATTATGCCTCAGAATCAAACGAAGATCTAGCCGACGCCAACTTAGAGGAAGTATTTCGCTCAGCCATCATTACGCAGCAAGACAATGCCTCCCATGGATCACAGGAGACATCCTACAGGCGCATCGTAAGCGCAGAGCGAAATACACAGCCAGACCTCACCTTGCCGAGCCAACAGCCGCAAACGTCCTATGCAGACATGGCAGCCCACACCATAACACCAAGACGCCCAGAAAGGGCCCCAACACCACCAACTACTGCCGCAGCGCAGGAAACTGCAATGAAGGGCTACCCACCCATCATTGCAGAAGTGCTACCTAATTGGACGCACCATTTTTCTGTGCTGCATGCCCACATAGGCCACGCACCGAATGCACGGCCTTTTAAGCAGGGAGTACGTTTTCTGCCACGCAGCCCGGAAGAATTCCGTGCTGTGCAGGCCTACCTTCGTGTCCTGGGCGAATCTGAACCCCGTCTGTCCTGGTATTGTTACTCCACGGAGGAGGAACTACCTACCAAGATAGCGGTAAGAGGCCTCCCGCTGGGAACAA